>ML058513.1:10364920-11564920 GCA_003013855.2 Liriodendron chinense
TCAAGTTCTGAGACTTAACATCACGACCACTACGATTAAAACACTAAAAACATTTATACACCAGGCTCAGAGTTGACTCACCAGTCCTATCTCTAGCCAAATAACTTTTGTGTCCTTTATAAAAAACACTAAAAGCTTTATAAAAACTTACTTTCGTTCTCTTTAAAAAAACACTAAAAACTGTTTAAAAACTAACTTTTGTTCCCTTTATAAAAACACTAAAAACTGTTATAAAACTAACTTTCGTTCCCTTTATAAAACACTAAAAACTTCTCCACTAAAACGTTACAAAACATAAAACACTAAAAAGACTTTACGTCCCTTTTCATACCTTAAAAGTAGGTGAAGGTCGAAGATGACGACCATTCCGTGGGCTAGGTAAATGCAGTCGCTCGTTCTGCTCAGAGTGTGTCAATTCACGGCATCAAAATGTAGAAACCTACTCCTCTAAAACTCCCAAAGTCAGTGTGTGGGTGTTTCAACGGACAAGGAGTACACGTTACGTATATCTGGACATAGCAGGCTGCCTGAGGAAGCCGGTGTTTTACTCGGTGTAGGAGTGTAAAA
Source organism: Liriodendron chinense (assembly GCA_003013855.2). NCBI lineage: Eukaryota > Viridiplantae > Streptophyta > Magnoliopsida > Magnoliales > Magnoliaceae > Liriodendron > Liriodendron chinense. The sequence goes on from ML058513.1 coordinate 10,365,488, forward strand.
GGAATCAGTAGGTCAAACCCCAGAATGCAACGAGTGTTAAGGCACTCCCACTCGAGGTGAAGGGTTGTCGGAACTAGGGGAAGTACTCAAGATCCTTGTCCCTTGTAGGCAGTCGAAGTTGTCACTGAAGGTTTAGTTCCAACAGATAGTGCCACGCAAGTTGTGCTTGTCCTAACGCCTCAAGACGGGCGGTGTCGGGAATGGACTAATTCTCTAAGGTCTGTGGGCATGCTAGTTCACAGTCGGTACGGACCTTGTCCAATCGTTTTCTTTCGGGGGCTCTTCAATTAGGTCACATCAAATTCCAGAAGCCTGACGACCCCTATTTAACCACGCAAACTTTGATCACCCACTTAAAAAAAAAACAAATATATAATAAATATATATAAAAACAAAACTTTTCCAAGGTCTAAAGTTGTCGGGTGATCAAGATTGATACTGGTTTTTATGGAAAGCTTTAAAATATTTTTGGTATTTTTGAAATGATCCGGGTTATCGAACCATGATCCAACGGTCGAGGCCGATGCCGGTTTTTAGTTGTGAAAGCGAGAAAGGTCCCCGAGAAAGTAATCCCAATGTAGTTAAGGTCTTCGGACCATGAAACTGTACAAAAGAGGGGCAAACATTATTATTATTATTATTATTTGGAAAAATGTCCGGTGTCAGGGAATGGGACAATCCAGACTGCTGCCGTTTTTATTGAAAATCTCTCGGGATGTCGATCCCGACGTAGTTTAAGGTCTTCGGACCAAAACTTTAAAAGAGGCAGATATATTTTTTTGTTTTTCTGAAATGTCCGAGATCGTTAGGTCTTGATTCGATCCAACCGATGTTGGCTTTTATTGAAAATCCCTCGGGATTTTGATCCGACGTAGTTTACGGTCTTCGGACCACTGAATTTTAAAAGAAGGGGCTGGTAGTTTATATATATATATAATTTTTTGTTTTTTGGGAAAATGGTCCAGTGTCAGCGGATCTTGATTCAATCCAGGCTGATGTCGGTTTTTATTTAAAAAGGTCCCTCGGGGTCCTGATCCCGACATAGTTTAAGGTCTTCGGACCCTGAAACTGTACAGGTAAGTGTTGGAAATGCATAAATATATTTTTTGTGGTTTCCGAAAGTACCCGGTGTCGTCGGATCTTGATTCGAGCAATCAAGACCAATACCGGCTTTTATTGAAAATCTCTCGGGATGTGAATCCCGACGTAGTTTAAAGGTCTTCGGACCCTGAAACTGTACAAAAGAGCAACAATCCAGGTTGGAGACTGCGGGAATTCTCTTTGGAATGGTTCGGATCATCAGGTCATACCTTTGGATGGTTGAGATCATTGTTTGACCAAGTCAATCTTTTTCTTTCTTTTCTTGAAAATTCCATGGAACTTTTCCATATCATCATCCCCATTTTTCACCCCATTTCTCATGAGATGAGATTTTGGTGAGATTTCTTCCTTTTTCTCACCATTCTCTTCCATCACTTCAATCTTACATGGAGGTACAAGATTCACTTGCAACCACCCTTCCCAAGGAGGAGTTCTTCCCAAGGAGAGGAGGTGAGAAGTCACCCTCACTTAGGTGGAGGCTAGGACGGCCTCCCATGGGCCGCCCGACCGGTCTGTGCCTCCTGGTCTCTTCAGGGGGCTGGTAAAAGGGGCCCTCCCCTTTTCTATATAACATGGGGCACCTCCCCCCCTCAAACGTGCAATCTCTCTCTTCTTTCTCTCATACTCTTTCTTTCTTCAAGTTTCCTTTCTCTTCTTTGGTGGTCCTTTGCTCTTTTCAAGTGGTGGGCCTTAGAGAAGTCTTGGGACAGCAAGGTGGTCCTTCTTTGGTGGGTGGTGAAGGGTATGGACCACTTCCTTTCTCTTTCTTGTCCTTTTCCTTCTTCATTGTCTCTTCATGACTCTTTTCTTTTTCCATGTAGCTATTCCAAGAGGTGTGAAGGTGGGCCCAAGCATTTTTGGCCATTTTCTAGATCTCAAGTCTCTTTCAAAGGTGGTGCATGGAGAAGGACATTGCAAGCTTTCCACTTCATTTTTCTTTCTTCTTTTCACACTCCCTTCATGTGTGTGTAAAGGGTGATTTTGCCATGTCATCAAGTATGCATGGCAAAATACTCTATCTTTTTCATGGGAGTTGGGCCTCTTTTCATGTGTATCAAATGGGCTCAAAGTGAAGTCATGGCCCTTGGTGTATTTGATGGGCCCAATGCTTCATTTTGGGCTCCCTCTTACTTTCTTTCTTTCGTCATTTTCCTTGGAACTCTCCTTTCTTTTCCATCTTCTTTTCAAGATTTGGGCCCATGGGCATGGTAGGGCCCATCTCAAGTTTTGGGCTCATGGGGCTTACTTTGGGTGACCCCATCTTTCTTCACATGTGTATGGACCAAGGTGGCTAGCCCATTCTTCATTTTGGATCTCAAGTGGGCTAGTTTTCCTAGTTGGGCCTACATGGACAAGTGGCTCAAGTCTTCCACTATCTCTTGATTATGATGTACATCCTTGTACAAGGTGTAGTGGGCTCCTTGGAGTTTTTCATGTGGATGGGCTTTTGGGCCTTCTTTGGAATTTGGACACTTTTTTGAACCATGTGTGCCCCACTACACTTTGTCCATGTGGATTTTTTCTTTTCATGCTTTTTCTTTGATGGATGGAGGACTTGAGCTACTTGACCATCTACAAGTCCCATGAGTGAGTTGTTCCCACAATCTCACTAAGTTCAAATGGTTTTCTTTGTGGTAGGAATGTGGTTCTCAAGAGCTTCATTAGATGTTATCACTCTCAAATGGATGATCCTCAAGCGAGCTATTCATACAACCATGGTTCCTTGATCTTCTGGGGCTTGGTGGGTCATCCACCATCATTCTCATGTATGGGTGATTTTTCTTTGAATTTGTGGGAAAGAATGATACCCATAAGTTGCCCATTTTTGTCCCATGCCTTGGGACATTTTGGATTTTGATCTTCAAGTGGGCTATGTGTACCATTCTTATCCATTTTCATGATGGTTGGGTGACTCATCAAGCCATGCTCTTTTGTGCTCAAATGGTCTCCCTTTTTGGTGAACAAGTTGGTGCACATAAGTTGCCCAAACTTGCCTTTTCATGGGCATTTTCAACTTTGATTCTTCATGTAGGCTATGTGCATCAACTTTCTACCCTTAGCTTCTTTGATTCATATGTTTGTGGGTAGACCTCCTTGTTGTATTCTCATGGTCAAAACTTTCATCAAGATGAGGCACATAAGGTTGCCCATGGTTAACCCATGAATGGGTTCTCATATTCTCCAAAGTGGGCTATGTGCTCTCTCCAATCCATTGAGATGAGGCATTTGGGTTGCTCTTGGGGGCCCGTTTCCTTTCTATCCCTCACTTGTCCATGCATATGTGTAAAAAGATGGAGACATCCTAAGTGAGAATCATGACCTTGGCATAAAAGTGGGTCCATCCTTGGCCACATGTGGACTTTGAAGAGGAACTTCTCATGTGAAGTAGGACTCTCATCCTTAGTTGATCTCATGGCACTTGAGTGCATTTGTTGTCCAAAATGTGTCCTTGGATGATGGACTTTTCTTACCTAAGGCATGCCATGCCACCTTCTTTAAGGTGGGCCTTACTTTTTCCAATGGGCCCAACACATATCCTAAGTGACACATGGAGTTGGACTTTAGATTTTGCATTGGAATGTGAGTCCAATCCCATGGGTTTCTTAGATGATAATTTGGATTTTAACGGGTAAAGGATAGGGACTTACCTTGCCAAGCTTGTAGGATTCCATGGCGGATGGTACTAGGGGCCACCAAGTGGTTGACGAGGATGATCCTGCTTTTATTGTCCGCCGAGGGGACCACATGTGTTCCCTAGCTATGGAGCATCAACCTCTTCCTGCTATCAAGGGTCGAGGTACTAGGGATCGCTGGGACAATTGGATGAAAGAGCCACAGCCCTTGCTTGAGCGAGTACTAGATGGTACTCCTTTTGCTGGCCTCCTCACCCTACGCTTCCATAATAACGACGCCAACCGCATGATGCTTGCGGCCCTTTGTGAGAGGTGGCGGGATGAGACCCACACCTTTCAGCTCCCTTGTAGGGAGTGGGAAATAACCCCCTTGGATATTTACATGCAGATAGGTTTCCCGTTTCATGGGGCAATTGTCCCTCAAGTTAGCTCTCTAGCTCCCCTCTCTTCCACCGATTGGCTGCGGCTTGTCGGTGACGTCCCTCCTGAGGGTGAATTCCAAGGCCATCAAGTGAAGATGCGATGGTTTTACAACAATTTTGCTTCCGTCGTTCCTACCACCGAGCGAGAGGCCCTCCACAAGGCGCGGGCCATGATCACTTATGCTTTTGGATCCATTCTTTTTTGCCATGCGAATGAGAGAGTTGATCCTAAATTTCTTCGTTTAGTCGAGGACCTTCATCACCCCTATAACTGGAATGGGGCTATCCTGACCCGTCTCTTCCAAGGTCTGGACAAGACCTGTCGGCATAGCCGGTCCTTCACAGGTTTCTGGCCTGTTGTTGAGGTATTTCTTCTTTCATCTTCCTTGGGGCCATCTGCCTTCTTTCTCTCTCTGATCATTAGATGTGCTTTTATCCAGACCTACTTTTATGACCACTTTCCGCATCTTGCGCCGAGGATGCGAGATGACATTGAACCCTCTCAGTATCGCCACATGTACTGGCATCAACAGAATCGTCAGCGGAACTCCCGAGTTCCCGGGGACAATTGGCGTGCTAATATAGACGGGCTGACAGTTGAGGATGTAAGTATCTTGTTTGTCTTCGTCCTTCGTGTCGTACTGTAATTGACCGTGGTAACCTCATTTGTTGCAGTTTGCCCGGATGTCGTACGCTAGTTTCCCTCTCTACTACACACCCCAGCGCGTGGAGGCATACGATGCTTCATGTCTCCGTATTATGCTTTCTGACGCTGAGTCCTTCCAATGGTACTTGGGAGAGAGATTGCTTCGGCAAGTCACTGGGGTGGCTCGGGTCCCCTGTTCTGCACCTCCTCCAGCTGCTCGGATGCCAGTTGATGAGAGAGTTGAGGCTTTGGTGGGCCAACCTGGCTTCCGTTTCACGATCCCGGATCGTGATTATGACAAGTGGTATCTGCTGTTTGGCCAGGGGCCTCTGCTTCCTTCGCTTTATGTTCCAGGTGGTCGTCGCAGGTATGCTGGAGGTTCGGTGGACTGCACCTTTGATGGATCTTTATCGTCGGGAGCGGCACGCAAGGAGGGACGATGATGATTATGTTGGCGACTTGTAGCTGGCTCTGCCTTGTATGGCATTGTACTTTTGTTTTTGTCCCCTTTTGTATCAAGCTCTTTTGGATGAGTATACAGGCTTTGATTTCTCCCAAATTCCTTGGTGATGTCTGGATGCTTTGACTCTTGACTCATTCCTTCATGATTTGAGACTACTTAGCTGCATGGGTGATGACTTGAATGGTTCAGATTGCTTGATTAGGCCTTGTGGGCCCACTTGATGTTTAGATCTTGGATTCTGGCCCTTCTTTTGATGATCGAACCTTTGATCTTGCTGCTCCGTGACTTGTGTAAGCTTTCCAATGGTTTGGATCCTGATGATCTAGCCCTTGAATGGTTCAGATTGATAGATTCGGCCCTGTGGGCCCATTTGAGACCTTGGTTTTACTTTGGGGCACCTCTTTTGATGATTTGTGAGGCTAGGAATGCTTCTCATGGTGTGGATGATGGCTTGAACGTCTCAGATTGCTTGATTTGGCTTCGTGGGCCCACTTGATGATTAGATCTTGGATTCTGGCCCTTCTTGTGATGATCAAACCTTTGATCTTGTTGTTTAACGGCTCATGTAGGTTCTTCAATGGTTTAGATCATGATGATCTAGTCTTTGAATGGCTTGGATTGCTTGTGGCCCCCACTTGATCACTTTCCCCCTTCTTTGGCTTGATCAGCCATGTTCCGGCCACATTGCTTCGTGATTGGACCAGTGGGGCACCTTTTGTGTGATCTTGATCATCTTCAGTTGAAATTTGGAGTGGACAGGAGCCTTGGGCGGCCCACGGAGCGCCATCTGCTGACGTGGACTGTCAGCCTCACCTACCAAGAACCCTGGAGCCAATCCCGCGAAGAGAGGAAGTCTGTGTCCGTACGGGCGGCCCAGGGCAGGCCGCCCAAGGCTCGCCTCTTGAGCGGCCTGGGCTGGCCCTGGTTCGGACATCCTCTGCTGTCCCTTTTTCCTGTCCCCCACATTCTCTGTGCCTGTTTTTTCGATTCAGCCATGAATCTTCTCTTCCCTTTGTCATTTCTCTTCATCTTGTCCTCTTCCCATTTTGTCCTTTCTTGGGCAGCTTTGGATGATGACTTGTGGGCCATAGTGGGAGAGGTCAGTGGGTCCCACACTCCAGCACTTGGTGAGGGCTTTAATGATGGAGGGATTCCTTTAATGGAGGGTATAGATGGTGCATTGAATGGAAGCATTGATGAGGGGTTAGGGAATGGAGTTGGTGGAGCTTTGAATAGCTCCATTAATGGTGGGATGGCTGGATTTTCAGATTTGAATGGGCCCCTCATTATGGGAGGAATGGATGGCATGGATGAGATGGGAGGATGGGACATAGGTGAGACTATGCATTCTTTGAATGTGGGCCCCATCGATGATGTGATGGATGGTGATGATGGGATTATGAGGGACATAGATGGGCTGATCTCATGTCTGGATGGCATGGATGGCTCAGATGGTACCTTTGACGGTTTGGATGCTCTGGATGAGGGCCGAGATGTGCGGCACACTTGTTTGGGTGGTCTTGATGTGATCATTGATGATGTCCCCTTGATGATGGACAGGTGTGGATGCCTCGATGATCCCTTTGATCGGCCAGGATGGTGATTGGATTCATGATTTCCTGTTGGGGGGGCCGCAGGTCCAGATCTGACCGTTGATTCTTCGGTCGGGGCTGCCCGGACCCTTTTTGATGGTTCAGATGTATTCTTTGACGGTCAGATTAGCCAGGATGCCACGATGTGCGGTGTGATCTTCACTGATGGCTCTTTTGGTTGGGAGCATTGTCCTTCTTTTGGTCATCGGCCCTTTGCGCACTCTGTTCATGAGGAGGGCGAGTCTTCTCATGCGGCTGAGATTATGACAGTTTCGGATGGCGATGTGACTATATCAGACATAGCCGTCACTGAGGGCCGATCAGGGGTTGTTGAGTCGGCAGAGGTTCCAGCTTTTCCTTCTCCTTCGCCCGTTGACCTTCCGATCCTCGATGAGTTGTCCTCGATTTCTGGGCCTTTTGTGCTGGAGGGGATACCGGTGAGGACTTGTCAGCTGCTTCATCGTTCTTCCTGCTCGCCACGACTGCTTGCTTGGCTTGACAGCTTGTCAGTTTATGAGATTCGAGATTTGGAGTCCTATGGCTTTGGCAGTCTGATTCATACGGCTAGAGTTGACATTGACTGGAGGATGCTCGGAGCTGCCTTGATTGACTGGGTCCCTTCGTTGAACTTGTTTGCGTTCAACGATATGGAGATGGGGCCTTCTTTGGAGGAGCTTGCACGCTTGACAGGCTTACCCTTGGATTATACTCAGTACTTCTCGCCGAAGACATCGCCGAAGACTGCTACACCGCAGAACTAGTTTGGGATCCCTTATCTTGTTCGGCCTGCAGCTGGTGGCCAGGATGCTGTAGTGTTCTCTTTGGACCTGCTGTATGATCTTTTTTCGGGTCCTCAGAGTACGGCCGGTTCTACCTTTGCTCGGAACGCACTGATGTTTTGCTTGATTGCTGAAGTGCTGTTCTCCGGATTGCGCAGGTCCCAGACTCCTTTGCTTTTTGAGGTGATGAGCCGAGCTGTCCGTCGGCAGGGGATCATTTCTCTCATCTTGGCCGAGCTATTCGATGGGTTGACCGACTGTGCCCTGGGCCGCACTCGTGTTCTTCGCGGCTGTTGTGCTTTCCTTCAGGTATCTTTTCTGCACCTTTTTTTCTTCTTGCTTTGCTAGGAATTGTTTTGCTCTAGCTGAACTTCTTGCTTTCTGTGATCAGGTCTGGCTATGGGAGCGTCTTTCTCTGACCGTTCCTGTACCTCTTCCTGGCATCCCTAGCTCTGACATCATGCGTTATATCATGGAGCTCCTTCCGCATACGGCTAGGATGAGCGAGCCCTTGTATCGCAGGATGTTCGCTGATCTGCGTGACTGAAACGTTCGTTGGGAGTCATCTTGGCTTCCACTTCCTCCAGTGCTTTGCGATGCACACCGCCTTCCTCTGATGTTGGTAGGCTTTCGATCTTACTTCTCTTATCACCCCATTCGGTTCCTGCGGCAGTTTGGGTACGAGCAGGCTGTTCCTCTTTTCGCTTTCGCGGGTATCGGGCGTCGAGCACTTCCATCCAGATCCTCTGACTTTAGGACCCGGATTGATTGTTCTTGGGCGAGTTACTTGACTGATGATTTGCTGGGTTTTGAGCTGCGGACTTTTCCGATGGCGACCGCCCCATATCAGTACTGGGTTGCTGAGCAGTCTTTGTATCGACGTATCCCTTGTTGGCACCAGACTGCTGATGAGGATGAGCAGGATATTCTTGGAGATGCTGGCTCTTCATCTGGTTCATATGAACCTTTTGAGGAGCGCCCGTTTATCAATCCTGGCTTCCTTTTGGCCACTCATGGCCATTTGCTGTCTGAGATCTCCGCACTTCGGTATCATTGTGAGATGATGTCGAGGAGATTGGCTGCCGATCGGAGGTTGTCTGATGAGGAGACAGCGATCCGTACCCTGGAGCGCGATGAGGTGCATTACCTGCGTATGGAGGTGAGTAGGTTGAGAGAGAGGCTATCTTTTTATGAGTTAGAGGACTCACCTAATGTGGCCGAGGAGGAGGGTAGAGATTGATTATGTTGGCCACCTGTACACTGATTTTTGCATATATGATTGATGATGATGCATTTTTTTGTATTTTTTGAAAAAGATGATATGATATGTGTAAAAGAAATATGATACTTTTAATGAAAAAGAAGAAAACTTTTTTGGGAATCTATTGTGCCATGAGTTGTCTTGTGAGTGTGTCTGGACTTTGTGTCGGGATGTAGGAATCAGAACTGGGGCTCGGCCAATGCTTTAGCCGATGTCTCGAGATTTGACTTGCTTGACCTTTGGTTCCCTAGAGATATAGGCAATGGAAACTCTTGCTTCCTGAGATTGTCAGAATTTGCAGAGCTCTTCGTTCCTGACTGCACTTCTTCTTGTTCTTGAACTTTCACTGCTTGAACCAATCTGAATTGTCTGACTTCTTGGTACCTGCACTTTTCATTTTTTTTTTATTTGAGCCATTTTTGCCTATAGTGCTCTTTCGAGTTTTCACCACAGCCGGCTTTTTCCCGTCATTTTTGCCCGTGGCGCCCTTTCGGGTTTTCACCACGTCCCGGGTATTTGGTCTTGCCTGCCCCTTGGCAGCTATGCTGTTTTTACCCTTGGTGCCCTTTCAGGTTTTCACCAAGTCCGCTGTATGCCCACTGTTTTTACTCGGAGCGCCCTTTCGGGTTTTCACTCCGCCCTCTTTATTTAGGCACACATTTTTTTTTCTTTTTTTTTTCTTTCTCTTTCTTTTCTTTCTGGATCTCTGGATAACTGCGACGGCTAGAGGTCGGGAATCCGTCGTTGCCGGCCGATGGCAGTCTTTCAGCCCTTATCCTAAGTTACGATGATAGAGCTGTCGGTCTTTGCTAAAGACCCCTCTGAGATGGATGGATGACTGTGTTTTTTCTTGGGTTGATTTTTTCTTGGGTGCTTTGCTTTGGCTTCCCTTTTTCTTTCTCTTTTCTTCTTCTTTTTTTTGTATTATTTTTCTCTTTTTTTTTTGTATTTTTCCTCCCTTTTTTTTTGTATTTTCCTCTTTTCGAATCCCTTTATTTGAAACACTTGTTGGTGGACGGGAATGATTTCTCAGAGGTCTCAGCTTTGACCTCTTGACTTCAGCTCTATTAAAGTAACTCTAGATAAGGTCAGAATGGCTTACCCGTGAAAGATCTTCACGTTGTCGGCGTTGGTTGGCTCAGGAAGATCCACCCCTCTCATGTTGGTGAGTCTGAGGGCGCCTCCGGGAAGTACTTCTCTGACGATCAGTGGCCCGTCCCACGAGGGTTTGAACTTTCCTCTGGGATCCGGAAGGTGCGACGGTAGAATCTTTTTCATAATCATGTCGCCTACCTTGAAACTTCTTTTTCGGACTCTCTTGTTGTAAGCCCGAGCGATCCTTTTCTGATAGCATTGTGAATGACTTAGTGCACGCATGCGCTTTTCATCTGCTAGCTGCAACTGATCGAATCCGGCCCGTTGCCATTCTCCTTCTTCAATTCCGCTTTCGAGTGACACTCGTAGTGATGGGATTTCCACCTCGACTGGTAGGACTGCTTCCATTCCGTAGGTAAGCTCGAAAGGAGTAACACCCGTAGCAGACCGTACAGACGTTCGATAGGCCCAAAGTGCATATGGGAGCATATCTGACCAATCTCGATGGGTCACGACCATCTTCTCGAGTATCCTGACGATTGTCTTGTTTGCGGCTTCTACCCCACCATTCATCTGGGGACTGTAGGGGCTTGATCGATGACGTTGGATCTTGAACTTGCTGAGGAAGTCATCCATCTTCTTGTTGACGAACGGGGTCCCATTATCTGTGATGATAGCATTAGGGATTCCATACCGACATATGATGTTGTTCTTCATGAATTTGATCACTTGAGATGCTGCAATCGTGGTGTAGGAGGCTGCCTCTACCCACTTGGTGAAGTAGTCGACTGCCACAAGTGTGTACTCGTGACCATTTGATGCTTTGGGACTGATCTTGCCGATGATGTCGAGTCCCCACATGGAGAAGGGCCACGGGGTGGTCAGGTTATATAACTCTGATGATGAGGCATGGATTTGATTTGCATGCTCCTGACACTTGAAGCATTTTCTGACGTGCTGGCAACAGTCTGTCTCCATGGTGAGCCAATAGTAGCCGAGTCGCAGAATCTTCTTTGCCATCATGTGCCCGTTCATGTGTGGGCCACAGATTCCTTCGTGTATTTCTTCCATGATCTTTGCAGCTTCTGTTTCATCAACGCATCGAAGGAGGATGTGATTATAGGATCGCTTGTAAAGAACTTCGCCACTGATGGTGAACTGGCCGGCCAAACGTTGGATGGTTCGGCGATCTGTTGCTGTTGCTGATTCTGGATATTCCTGGGTTTCGAGATATTGCTTGATGTCGGCATACCAGGGTTTGTCAGGGACAACTTCGGCTTCTTCTACTTGCAGGCAAAAAGCAGGTTCTTCTTGAATTTCGACTGTGAGCTCCCATTCTGAAGCTCCTTTTGGTATCTCGAGCATTGATGCAAGTGTGGCGAGAGCATCTGCAAACTGGTTCTTGGCTCTGGGCATGTATGAGAAGGTGATTTCCTTGAATTCTTCGATCAGATTGTCAAGATACACATGATATGGTATCAACTTCTCATCCTTGGTCTTCCATTCGCCATTGGTCTGATTGATGATAAGCTGTGAGTCTCCAAATACTCGTAGCTTCTTAACACCCAAGATTATGGCTTCCCTTAAGCCAGCGATGCATGCTTCATACTCTGCCATGTTGTTGGTGCACTCGAATGCTATGCGCCTCGAGATAGGAATAGGGACATTGTCTGGAGAGTAGAGGATTGCTCCAATACCACTCCCTTTAGAGTTTGCTGCGCCGTCGAAGAATAATGTCCATTCATCTTTCTTCTTCTTTTCATCCTTTTCAATGAGCAAGAGATCTTCATCAGGAAAGAACGTCTTGAGCGGCTGATAGTTCAGGAGAGAGTGAGCCGCAAGATGATCGGCGAGGGCCTGCCCCTTGATTGCCTTTTGAGTGACATAGGTGATGTCAAACTCAGACAAGAGTAGCTGCCATTTAGCTATCCTTCCAGTGAGTGCCGGCTTCTCGAACAGGTACTTGAGCGGATCCATGTGAGCGAGGAGGAGAATAGGGAATGCAATCATGTATTGACGGAGTCGCTGAGTTGCCCAGACTAGGGCGAGGCAAGTCTTCTCGATCGGGGAATACCTGGTCTCATAGTCGGTGAACCTTCGACTCAAATAGTATATTGCTTGTTCTTTCTTCCCGGTCTCGTCGTGTTGGCCGAGGACACAACCAATGGCATCTGCTGCTACTGAGATGTATAACAATAGTGGTCGTCCGGGAGCGGGCGGCACTAGGACTGGAGGATTCATGAGATATCTCTTGATGCGATCGAAGGCGACTTAGCAATCATCATTCCATTCTTTTGGAACGTTTTTTCCGAAGAAGCTTGAATATGGGCTCAAAGATAGGTGTGAGCTGTGCAATGAAGCGACTGATGTATTGAATTCTGCCGAGGAAGCCACGAATTTCTTTCTCTGTTCTAGGAGGGGGCATCTCGATGATTGCTCTGGTTTTGGTCTCGTCGACCCTGATGCCATCCTCGCTCACCATAAAGCCGAGGAGCTTACCTCCCATTGCACCGAAGACACATTTCTGAGGGTTGAGGCGGAGCTTGTACTTTTCTAATCTGTTAAATAATTTCTTCAGGTCTTCAAAGTGTCCTTCAATTGTGCGAGATTTGACGATCATGTCGTCCACATATACTTCGAGCTCCTTGTTCATCATGTCATGGAATAGTGCTGTCATTGCTCGCTGATATGTTGCTCCTGCGTTCTTCAAACCGAACGGCATTACCCTGTAACAGAAGGTTCCCCAGAGAGTGATGAACGATGTCTTATCACGATCTTCGACGGCCATCTTGATCTGATTGTAACCTGAGAACCCGTCCATGAATGAGAAGATCTTGTATCCAGCAGTGTTGTCGACCAGAGTGTCGATATGTGGCAAAGGGAAGTCATCTTTTGGACTGGCTTTGTTGAGATCTCGGAAGTCGATGCACATTCGAACCTTGCCATCCTTCTTCGGTACTGGTACGATGTTGGCGAGCCATTCAGGGTAATTGGAGACTACCAAGAATCCCGCGTTGTATTGTTTGATGACTTCATCTCGGACTTTCAGGACCCACTCTGGCTTCATTCTTCGAAGTTTTTGCTTCACTGGCTTCATATCTGCCTTGGTTGGTAGATGGTGTACAACGAGCTCTTCATCGAGCCCCGGCATGTCTTCATATGAGAACGCGAAGTTGGACAATCTTGGAGCTAGGAACTCTATCATTTTCTGTTTCATCTCAGGTGGCAACGATTTTCCAATGCGTACTTCCCTAGGGATCTCAGGTGTCCCCAGTTTACTATCTCGAAATCATCGGCTACAACATTGGCTTTAGATTCGAACTTTTTGAGGAGATCCTCAAGTTCGGGAGCCGGATCATCATCTTCCTCATCCCGAGCTTCGTCCAGACCCATGAGCTCGAAGTCTAATTCGATGTCGAAATCATATGATTCGACTTCAAACTCATGCGACTCTTTAGACGAACTTGGCACACTATTGAATGCAGGAAAAGAAATATTTTTTGGTTTTTGAGATTTTTCTGAAATGGAAATACTAGATGTTTTTGGCTTTTGAAAGTTTTTTGATTTTTTTGGATTTTCGAAATTCACGGGACTTTGAACAAGCGGGCATTGCAGACCATGATTGATCCCAACTTGTTCCAAAGTTCCGGTCGCTGCTTACACAGGCAGTTTTTTTTTTAAGCCAGAGCCCTCAGATGGCTCTTTGGCTGATTCAAAAGTTAGGGGAACAGATGACCATTCAGGACCCCACACTTCCTGCCCTGAAAAGGTGGGGGTTGATGATTTGGGCGAAGAATCACAGTCTGGCCCAATGACCATGATTTCTTGCTGGTCGGGTTCGAGATCTGAGTCATACTCAGTCTCTCCCGGGTCACTTACCTCGCATTGCAGTTCGTCTGGTTCCACGGCTAGACACAAGTTTGGAATCTGGACATCAGACCAATCTAGGGCTGGCCACTTCCCTTTCTTGGTCCAATGGATGGGCTGCTTCTGCCCCTGGCTGATGATTGATGATGTTGACTTTGCAGAGATGGGCAAGTCGTGCCCCTTGCTAATTGGTGCTGAGATGGGCGAGTTGTGCCCCTTGCTGATTGAAGTGGGCAGGTTGTGCCCCTGGTTGAGAGAAGCGGGCAAGTTGTGCCCCTGGTTGGGAGCAGGTGTCAGAGTAACCTGGTCCTGAAGCTGCTGTATTTGACTTCCTTTTTCGTCTTCATCCTTTTCTTCTTCTTCTGGAGGCTTAGATGGTTCGAGAATCTGATCCCATCGAATGGGAGGCCATGTGGCCCAAACTAGGCTCATCGGGAGGCCTTTGTGTAGTGCAGTCGGTTGATTCCCTCCTGGATCTTTGCAAGGTTCTCCTGGTTTGACGAATTGGATGGGTGAGCACCGAAATTTCTTCTTTCTCTTGTCCATGAAGGTTGCCTTGTATCCGAGTCCCCATTTGCGTTGGTTATATACCAACGGTACCTTTCTGGACTTGAAGTGATTCTTCATTCGGTATTTGAGGCTCAGACGCTCTGCCGGTGAAAAGACACGGCCCACCCTTATCGGTTCTGGATTGGCGATAGAGTTCACAGTCTCGAATTCGAAACTGTGAAACGGGACGTCTTCTTCAGAGTGCTGGATATCGATGACCGGGATGTCTGGTTCAGTGGCAGCAGCATTGGAAGGAATGATAAGTTCCTTCTCTGCATGGATAGAGATCACTTGATTTCCACAGATATACTTCACTCGTTGATGCAGGGTTGATGGCACAGCTCCAACCTTGTGTAGCCACGGTCGTCCGAGCAACATGTTGAAAGAGGCTGATATATCCAGGATTTGGAATGTGATGGTGGAGACTTCCGGACCTATCTGTACCTCTATGTCGACCTCCCCTTCCACTGATCGGCGGGTGTTGTGGAATGCTCTGACGCATATGGTGCTGGGTCGGAATGAAGAAGGACTGATTCCCAGACATTCTGCAGTCTTGAGTGGGCAGACATTTAAGCTTGAGCCATTATCAATAAGGACCAGCAAAACACAGAGGTCTTTGTATCGTAAGGCTATGTTGAGGGATCACCCATGATCACGTCCCTCTGGTGGCAACTCATTATCTGTGAAGGTGATCGCGCGCGAAGCCAGGAGTTGTCCAATCATCAAAGCTATCATTTCTGGTGCCGTATCAGAGGAGACATGAGCATCGTTCAAGGTTTTGGCAAACATTTCTCGGTGTATGCGAGATGTACAGAGTAACTCCCATACTGAGATTTGTGCAGGGATTGACTTGAGCTGAGTCGCCACATCGTATGCGGCTTCATTTTTGTTACCGAGACCTGAAAGAGCGTCTTTGGGATCTCCTCTGTTCTGATTATCTCTTCGGATGCAACGCCCATTGGGATTCATGTTCCCCACTTCCGCACATTCTGGATAGTGCCATGGAACCTCTTTGTAGTTTTCCTCCCTTTTGCCTTCTAGGACCACCGGTTCTTGCAACGGTGCTGGTGTGGGTACCAGATCTTCCTCGTATGGAGCTTTTGCCTTGAGAACTACATTGTTGCCTGTGCTAAAGGGGTAGTATCGAGGCTTGTCTTCATAGACCACATAAGGTCGTGGTCCTGGCTTGATTGTTCCTGGGACAGGAGGCTCCCATGGAATGAATACCGGTCCTCTTGATATGGCAGGAGGTTTCTTTGTTCGTCCCAGCTGTCGTAGTGTGATTGACACGCCTCCGGGATTTGCCCCTTGCAATATGACTGGCTCAAATGGAGGAGCTCCTTCCAAGATAACGGGCTCTTGCTGTTGATGAGTATAATCCTTCCATTGCGGATTGGATTGTTCTGGAGTTGCCCCTTGCAAGATGACAGGTTCGTATGTGGGCTCAATGTATGATTGTGCTCCTTCCAGGACGACTGGTTCCCAGCTTGAATGGTTGTAAGGTGCCCCTTGAACAACTGGTATATCATATGGAGGTGCTCCTTCGAGCACTACTGGCTCGGAGATTGAAGGAAGAAAGGGACTTGCCCCTTGCAAGACTGGAGGAGGATTTGTCGGCTCATAAGTGTAGGCATGAATGGACTGAATAGGGGAGAAGAAGCGATCGATATGGTCCCCTTCTTCTATACTATTGACGGCAGGGCCACGAGACGAACTGGGGTCCGTTGGATGCTGAGGCAGAGGATTCTGAAGGATGTTGGTGGAAGCTGCTGGAGAAGTTCCAGGAACCGAGATGACGATCTTTCGGTCGTCGATCAGATCCTGTATGGCATTCTTCAAAGTATAGCATCGGTCAGTGGCGTGGCCACGCCCTTGATGGTAGGCACAGTACTCATTTTCTCGGTAATTCGGTGGCAGAGGATGAGGCGGAGGCCGAGGTGCCATTAGAGTGAGTAACTGCTTTTGTATCAGCGTAGTCATGATTTGACTAAGTGGTTGACTGAGTGGAGTGAACTTCCTGGACTCCCTGTAATTCTGCCTGTTCTGGTATGAGTATTGGCCGTTTCCTCTGAACTGCTGCTGTTGTCGAGGTGTTTGTGGCTGAGGATTCGGTTGTGGCTGATACCGCTGAGGCTGATGCTGAACTTGATTCTGCTGATACTGTTGACGTCCCTGTGGGGGAGCATGTTGATTTCCTTGAGCAGTGGTGTTGATGTTGTTTACCTCTGTTGGGCGGGGAGGTGAACCACTGCGGTTTCCATTCCCGTGCCCGATAGGTCTTCCTTCCACTCTGTTCCTCTTGACTGGAGTGGCTTGATGAGGCCATGGGGAAATCGTCCCGGCACGGATTCCTGCTTCGACTTGCTCTCCAGCACGGATTAGCTGCGAGAAGTTCGCGTATGGATGCGAGATGAGATACCCGGATATGCCTGGATATGTTGAATGAACAATCATGGAGATTTGTTCTTCATCGTCGATGGGTGTCCGCATTCTGGCTGCCATAGCTCGCCAACGTCCCACATAAGCTGATAGTGTTTCATCACTCCTTTGCCTGAGAGCCGCGAGGTCGGCTCTTCTGGGTGCCATATTGAGATTGTATGCGAATCTGTCGACGAAAGCCTGGGAAAGTTGTTCCCATGTTCTGATGCGGTGGCAGTCCAACGAAGTGTACCAATCTAGGGCATCGCCCTTCAGAGATTTTTGGAACAGACGAATAAGGGCCCCTTCATTTCCTGCGATTGTACTCAGCTCCCCGCAGAAAGCCTTGAGATGTGCTGTGGGACAACCGCTGCCATCGTATCTCTTGAATTTCGGAACCTCAAAGTTTTGAGGTACTTGAGCATCTGGGAAAGGACACAAGTCTCTGAACTTGGTCGAAGGTAAGTCGATTCCTTGTTGTCGCTGAAGCTGATTTTGCAAGATCTGGAACTGCTCCCGCAACTCGTCCAGTCCTGAATGTTCTGCTCGAGCGACTGGTGCCTCTTGGGGTAAGGCACGTTCTTCTTCGGCATAGTGGTCTATGTCTTCGACCCTATGGGCTTGCTGAAAGGCAACCACGGGTTGCTGAACTTGATTTGATGACTGAACTGGATTCTGATGAACTTGTGCTTGAAATGATGGTAACTGAACTGGAGACTGTACTGAAGGTTGAACTGGAACTTGCTGGAAATTAACTGGATTTTGCTGAATTGAAGATTGCTGGAAATTAGCTGGATTTTGCTGAATTGAAGATTGCTGGAAATTAACTGGAATCCCATCGGCGGGGATGTGCTGGAATTGAAAAGTGCTCCTGTTTGCAGGAGGCTGAGATGCTGGGAAGTGACCCCCTTGTTGGGTATTCGCCACTGTCCGCTGATTGATGTGGACTTGACACTGACCCCCGTTGTGGGCATTCGCCAGTGCTGTCCCTGTTGCTGGAAATTGAATTGAAATCCCGTCTGTGGGGATGTGCTGAAATTGAAAAGGTGTCCCATCGGCGGGGACATGCTGAGATCTACTGAGATTGTTGTTTGCAAGATTGACTGGAAGCTGACTGGATGTTCCTGCAACGGAAGTGCTCTGAGATGGCCTTATCGTCGCAGGAAGATATTGAGAAGGATGCCCCATAGCGAAGGGCTGAGATGGTTGCTGTCGGTAGTCTTGGGCAGACTCCGATGGTTGTGCTTGATTTGAACTGGAAGCCGGGAGGACCCGGCATGGTTGCTGAGATTGCTGAACTGGGCCAACTTGATTGTTGGCTGCTGCGGTGGCTTGTGCTTGCATGAATTGCAAGAGCATTTCTTGCATTGCTCTCACTCATTGTGCCAATTCTTGTATGATTGGCGTATTATCAATGGGCTGTTGCGCTGGAGGTTGCGCTTCGGTCATTTCGAGAGCAGGGAAGTGATGAGTTTCTTCTTCGTTGTCGGACATGGCTTGCTGAGCCCGAGTGCGGATTATGCTGCGGAAGGGAAGCTGTCTCCGAACACGTTGAGCCCGAGGTGGCGCAATGGTGAGGACTATACTCTACTCTTTTTGGGTTTTGGGATTTTCTATTTTTTTGTTTTGGAATTTTCTATTTTTTTTTTGTTTGGGTAGAATGCTATGCAGATGAGATTGTATGAGGATTAGTGACTTTCAAGTACGGGAAGGATTCTGTTTTTCAAGTCGGATCACGACTAGTGGGACTAGCTTATCCCCAGTGTAGTCGCCATTCTGTGGACCCTCGTCGATTTTCCCGCGCTCCCACACGACGTCGTTCTCCCTTTCCTTTCGGAAGAAGAAGAAGAAGAGGTGCGTGAGTGTGAAATCGCCGTTTGTGCCACTGGCTTGCCTCGTTCTCGAGGGCTTCGTTTGGTTGTCGTGTTAAGCTGGATATGTTTAAATGAGTTTATATAAGACCAGAGTCGTCCACTAGCCAGTTACTTCGAATCTACAGTCGGCTAGACCCCGTAGAAACGTTAGAGAAGGGAATCCGAAGATTCCTTCCTCTAAAATGACTCCTGTTGATCTGCGGCCAGAGATTCAAGGTAAGGGATCACGGTTACAGGGTGGGAAGAGGTTAAGCACCCCACACACTGCCCGTACCGAAATACGGTCTCTACTTCACAGAATCGATCGAATACTTGAAAGTCTAATTTAATCCTCGTATATTCTCATGAATGACATGATGCATGAATGCGGGTCTGAACAGTAAGAGTTTCTGATGGGCAGGTTCCAACAACGGGCAAGCCCAGAGCGTACGCTCGAACTGACAGGTGCTTAATATAAAGACATATGCATGTGTACTTGACGGATCAAGGTGCTAGTAGTGAAGCAGGGGGGTTGGAAGAAAAGTAAATGTTGCACTTATGCTAGATGCAAATGAGATGATGCTAGATGAATGATAGCTGGGTGGACGGAGGTGTCGCAAGGGTTTGCTTCGAGTGGCTGGATCAAGACTTGGGTGGCTTGAGAGGCTTGGACCAGTGGTCAGGCTGGGCTGGACCAGGGCTAGACTCTCCTCACTCGGGCTCTCCTTGGTGGAAAGATGGGCTAAGGGTGGAAAAGGGTGACTCAGACGGATAGGCTCTCTCTTGGACTCGAAAGGGTTCGAATGGATGTTGAAATGAGAAGGGGAGGGGGGTATTTATAAGCAGCGGAGAGTGGCAGCTCTCGTAATTTTGTCCGGGCGGCCTGCCATGGGCCGCCCGTACGGCTGCTCCTCGGTTTCCAGCGAGTACGGCCGCTCCCTCGGGGCTGCTGTTGGACTCGCTGGTCGACTCAGTGAATTGACTCAGCGGGTCGACTCGGTGGTTTAACTCGACGGGTTGACTCTGTGTTTTGACTCGACGGGTTGACTCGACAGGTTGACTCAGCGGTTAACTCAGCGAGTTGACTCAGTGAGTTTGACTTTTTTGGGATTTTTTGACTGGCCTTTTTTATGGGGGGTTTTTCAGGGTGATGTTTAGGACTGGGTTGACTGGGTTCAGGCTTGAACTGGGCTATGGAATGGGGCTTACAAGGGTGAGTTTGGCTGAGTTTGGACTTGGGATTTGGGGGTATGGTCCTCCGTTCAACCAGCTATCTCTACCAACAGTGTAGCCGAAGGTGGGGTGTCTACAAGTGTGCACTTATAAACCAGTCAATGATCGAGACAACTTTGGGTTCTAATCTATTCTCTAATCCATTTGTCTTTGGGGCATGCCCCAATTCAGTCAATATCCTTGAGTTGAGTAAACTCTAAAATGCCCACACAATCATAAATGCATACGTACTTCCAATCCATCAGTCACACAAGTGGCCTTGATTGGCTGAATCGAGAGCAACAACTTGGTCCATAAGCCAGCCCAATCAACTCATCATCTGGGCCACATGCACAAAAACAATTGATGGTTTTAAAAGATTGGCAACATCCCCTATTCAACATGGGACCTCCTGATGAGGGCAGGGGACCGGTCCATCCACGACGTATGGCTAAACTCATACACAAATCGGACACCACAAGTACGTGAATAGAGACAGATGGGCATGTATGGCCGTGATTAAATGTCCAAGTGGGCTTAGCAATAGCAGAGGAGGTCTCCTACGGATATGAATTCAAAGGGCGGGTAGGTAAACAATATAAACATGCACATACGCTTACCTAACAACGCGTAATCACATGTTGGATGATGATTATTCGCTAACATGGATGGAAGACTTGGTATATATATATATGAGCTCCACCCCGTCCATCAAGTTCGTTGCCATCTCTGGCCAGGGGTCCAAATATTAGGCCCACACCATGGGGGAACAGTTGAGAATTCCCACCATTAATTAAAATGGTCCAAAGTGCGTCTGGGTTCCATGCCAGCATGGGGGTGTGTGTGTGTATAGAGGAATGCTCACATACGAACCACCTCTCACCAGGAACTGGTAAGAGAATTTTGAGGACCCATTACATGTGATGTGTCCCTAAAATCTAAGCTGTCCACGTGGCCCAACTTTCAACCTGGTTCACAAGTTTAGTGGGCCGTGGAAAAAGAAAACAGTTTCCTTCCTTGATTTGCCTCTCACTCTCTTCTATGGCCCACAAGAGTTCTGGATTAGGTTGAAAGTTGGGCCCTAGGTGTTGTTAAGGTGCTGCATCACGTGGACGGCTCAGATTTTGAAGACATATCACGTGTGATGAGTCCTCAAAACTTTCTCACAAGTTCTCCTAAGAAATGGTTATATATATATATATATATATATATATATATATATATATATATATATATATATATATATCATTTCATCTGAGCGTACGCCACGTCAGGATGAGTGGATTTTCCAGAAATCAGTGCAACACAGGACTCATGTGGCACACACCTGGTGAATCTAAGGCATGATTTTACTATGTTTACATGTAGTATCAGAAAATCTAGATTGGTCTGATTTTTATCATCCATGATGTAAATGGGGACAGTGCACGGCGGATGTGATGAACATTCTTTCCAACGGGCCGGTCGGCTAGTTGTAGGCGAACGCAGTTTGCATAGTACTGACAGTAGGCCACGTCCTTACTGGATGGTGCTTTGTGGGCCCCACCATAATGTAAATCTTTTATCCACGCCGTCCATTCATTTTGGATCATTATTTCAGGGTACGGTCATAAAAATGAGGCAGATCCAATTCTCAGGTGGACCACACAGCAGGAAAACAGTGGTGATTGAACACCCACCATTAAAAATCCCTAAGGGCTACTCTAATGTTTATTTTCCATCTAACCCCTTGATTGGGTCACAGAGACTTGGATGAAGTGAAAACAAAAATATCAGCTTGATCCAGAACATTTGTGGCCCGTACAAAGTTTTTAATTGTGGGAGTTCAATCACCAGTGTTTACTGTCCGCCTGAGATTTTGATCTCTCTCTCTCTCTCTCTCTCTCTCTGGATTATGCCCTAAAATGATATGGAAAAATGGATGGACGGCGTGGATAAAACACATACATCACGGTGGGTCGCACAGGGCACCGTCCAGTAGCTATAGGCGATCCCATCCGTTGTTTGCACTCTGTCGGTGGGACTCAGCGGAGTCGGGCTGGTAGCCTAGTACAATCCGGAAATACGCATAGAAGTGTGAAACGAAGGAAACTTTCACGGCGGAGAGTGAGAAACACGACGTAATAATAGGGAATGACCAACTCATGCTCCATCCAGCTAGCGTAAAGAAAGGTTTGCCTAACCTTTTACATGTTTTTCCAAAAGTAAAATCTGGTCAGATCAGCATGGGCCCGAGTACTGAAAACAGCTGGAATTTTTCAGGATGGTACATTTGTTTTGTAAATTTGGGCCACCTGATCAGTGGATCAACCTGATTCTTAGGCCAGGACATCAATGGCAGTGCTGCTCTGATGGATGAGTTGGATCTCTTAACTGTCATGCCATGTTGGTGGTGGAGTATTGGAAGTCCCTTTATATACATTGATACGACGTCCTCTATCTGCTTTCAGAGCAATTGGTTGTTTGACATGGTATCAGAGCCAAAAGTTATGTTTGAATCATGAGAATTGGTTAAGATTAATTGCTAAATTTATTATAAATTTATTTAGAGAAAAACTAAATTTAATTTATTATAATTTTGTTAGTCAAACAATTGTTCAAATCTTGGTTTATTTGCCACCTAGGTTTATTTGCCACCTAACCTGTTCATAGTTTATACCCAGCTTTATTGTAATCTTCCTAGGGACTACTTGGTAAAACTTATTTCCTGCATGTATATTTGAAAAGGGCTGTTTTTAGTGATATTTTTATTATTATTATTATTTAGACGGTTTGGTACATCTAAAATATTAAGCACTTAATCTAGATTTTCACTAAAAAAAAAAATTAAAGCTTCCTTCCTTTAGCTTAGCTTAATGCTTAAACTTAAAAGTGGTAAGTAATTTCAAAGTTAAAAGTTTTTCAAAATGAGGACTTTACCCGTGCTAGGGGAGTAAAGCCTAATTATTGTGGCAAAGCAATTCTTTGCCCTATCATGATGTATGTGTTATATCTACACCGTTTATCCATTTTTCTAGATCATTTAGGGCATGAGCCAAAAAATGAGGCTGACTCAAAGCTCAAGTGGACCACACCATAGAAAGTTATGGGGATAATGACATGGTTGAAACATTTATAAGGCTGACCATTATGTTTATTTGTCATTCAATCTATTCATAAGATCACACAGATATGGATGAAGGGAAAACACAAATGTCAGCTTGATCCAAAAGTTCTATGGCCCTAAGAAGTTTTCAATTGTAGGCAGTTCAATTTCTACTGGTTTATGTAGTGGTCCACTTGAGTTTTGGCTTTGTCTCATTTTTGGGTCACAATAAATAATATGAAAAAAAAAAAAAATGAACGAACGGTGAGGATCTAACAAATACATCATGTTGGGGCCATAAAACTTTCTAGTGTTGTCATGGTTCCACAATTGACGCAGATTTCCTGCCAAAGCATTGAAGGGTTTGTGAGAAATCCACTCGGTCCATTCGTATTGCAAGCTTACTTTAGGACATGCGTGGATCTAAAACTCAAGCTTACTTTAGGACATGAGAGGATACACTGTGTATTCAATGACTACGGTTGAAACTTTTGTATGCCACAAAAGTTTTGTATGAGGCAAAGTTTTTCACTTTTTCATTTCATCCCAGTGGAAATAACCTTATAAACGGTTTAGATGGCATATAAACATCAACGTGGAGCTAAGAAGGTTTCAACGGTAGGCATTTTTTTTCTATAATGTTACTTCAAGTGTGGCCGAACTCATCTCATTTTTTGTTACATGTCTTAAAATGAGCTCGCAAAACGGATGAATGGGGTGGATTTTTCCTGCGAAAGCAATCTCGTCCTGCACAATCCTTGGGAGTGGATTAGGCACCCAGGTTACACGTTACTAGGTGTTGTCATGACTGTAGGCACACCTCAATGAATATTTTATATCCACGCAGTCCATCAGTTTTTCTTGCTCATTTTAGCGCACGGTTTCAAAAATAAAGCATATCAAAATCTCAAGTGGACCACAACAAAAGAAAAAGTGAGGATTGAAAGTCCAATGTTAAAACATTCCTAGGACCACTGAAGTTTTGGATGAGGCTAATACTTTTGTGTTTTCAGTTCATCCCAACAGGAATGACCTTATGAATGGTATGGATGGCATACAGGTCTATGTGACCATATGAACAAGTTGGATGCCAAATAAACATCACTATAGGCTTTAGGAAGTTTTCAATGGTAGGAATTCAATCTCCACTACTTCCTTGTGGTGTGGTCCATTTGAGCAGTCGATCTACCTCCTTCTTGAGCTTATGCCCTAAATGATGTGTCAAAATGGATGATAGGCGTGGATAATATATATATATATATATATATATATATATATATATATATATATATATATATATATATATATATATATATATATATATAATGGTGGACCCACATATATCATAGATGGATATATACAAGTTAATTGAAACTATTTTGTTGGTTGAATGATAGATGATAAAAATTTGATGGCGTGCACAATTATAAAATAAAATTTTGTTTGTGTATGGCCCACTAATTCAACGGGACAAGAATATTTTTCCTAGCCAAAGCATTTTTGTTTTTAATTAAAGGCCATCAAGTCAAAAGTATATATGTTATGGGTAGAACAGTAGAGATAAATGGTCTAATATTGTACTTGTATGAGATGTGGTTTACGATTGAAGAGTTATGATTGTTCTATCAAGAAGAGTATAGCACATGGCCCATTAATTGAGAGTTCATGCTTGAGAGATATATATGATGAGGCATAGGTGTGACAAATTTGGTAATAAGGCAATAATATATTTTGTCTCATATTCTATAAAAGATAAAAATTAAGGTAATAAGGGCAAACATGACAAATTGTTAATTTTCATACATGTGTGGCTTACTTATGAAGTAAAAAAGTACTTGTTTTCAAATGTAGATTTTTCGCAAATTATCAAATGAACTTTTCAGTATTTTTTTTTTTTTTTTTTTAGGTTATCTGATGTATACTATTTATTTTAGGTTGGATAGATCCTATACAGTGTTTGGAGCTAGTTGGCAAAAACTAGTTTACTGAAAGCAAGGGTGTATGACAGTGACATTTTTGTAATTATTGAAAAGGTATATTTTTTTTCGAAATCGAATCTTTATACATTATTTAGGAAATTATTCTAACTAATTTTTATAAAGGGTTCCCATCAACACTCTCACATATAGTCCATATTTTTCAAGTAGACGCTAGATATTTTAGTTAAAATAAAATCCATAAAAATTTTCAAAATTTCTTGAATGAAACCTAAAAATTCAAGGCATTACAATCAGGCTGGCTGCTGTCTTTGGCCCACGGATGGGCCGATTCAACACTCAAGGTTGGCTACGTCGCGGGGAACAGTTGAGAAGTACTTCCAACCAATAAAATCATCCAACGTGCATTTGGGTTCCATCTAACCATTTCATCGGACACGGCACACCAGGATGAGTGAATTTCCCGGAAAGCAGGACAAAATAAGACTCATGTGGCCCACACCACGTAAGTTTAGAGTATTTTAGGCGTGATTCTATACCGTTCCCTGTATTGTGGCCAACCTAAAATTTGGCTTGGTCTGATTTTTGCGATCCATGGTGTTCATGTGGCAGTGCACATGATAGACAGGGTGGATGTGAAGGATATTCTCCCCAACGTGGCGGTTGGTTGGTTGTAGGCACGCTGTGGGTGGAACTCGAGAGAGTCGGGCTATCCCAGTCCGTAAACACGCGTATATGCGTGCAATGAATTAAGAGACTTTGATGGAAAGGGGGGAGCATGAGAAACACGACGTGATGATGAAATGACCAATAAAAGGTAAAGGCCAATTCATGTAATCTTCCAACGTAAAGAAAGGTTGGTCTGAACTTTTACGTGTTTTTCCAAAAGTAGAATCTGGTTGGAA
Source organism: Liriodendron chinense (assembly GCA_003013855.2). Taxonomy (NCBI): domain Eukaryota; kingdom Viridiplantae; phylum Streptophyta; class Magnoliopsida; order Magnoliales; family Magnoliaceae; genus Liriodendron; species Liriodendron chinense. The sequence goes on from ML058513.1 coordinate 10,391,306, forward strand.
ACAGGTGGAAGTTTATCTGATCGTGGCTCACCTCATGACTAGTGGAAAAACCTGATTCTTGGGCCAAGACATCAATATGGTGGTGTCGTTCTGATGGAGGGGTTGGATCTCAGACCTATCATGCCATGTTGGCTCGTGTGTGAAATCTACACGAGCTTCATTGCGCATGCGCGTGGGCTTAGCAAACTAAACGCCGACCAGCATGATTCAGCTAGTCTTTCCCACGGATAGAAACTGCTGTGGAACGACAAGGGAAATGGAAGAAATGGTTTCATTGAACTTCTACATACGGGAGCGGACTGTAACACCTGGTAACAGGTTAGTGGGTGTTTCCCTGACTGTGAGGCCCACCTTGATATTTGTGTTGCATATCTACACTGTCCGTACGCTTTTTTTAGATTTTTTTTAAAGGAAATGGTCCCAAAAATGAAGCAGATCCAAATCTCAAGTGTACTACAAAGTAGGGATTGAATTCCATGTTAAAAGTACTACATCATCAGGACCGTTCATTCATTGAACAGTCAGGATGGCTGAGATGACTTGTTAAGATTAATTGGTATATTTATTATAAATTTGATTAGTATTTGTACAGTTGGAAAAATATAAATTTAATTGAAGATTGATTTATTATAATCTTTATAAATTAGTTTTACATGCAGGATTAATCTATCGAAAATGTATACCAATTTCTCTCATACTTATTTCTTTCTCCTCTTCTATGGTTTTTCCTTTGCCAGCAACTTTTTATTTCCACCATTAAAAACTTCCTGGTAGTTTTGGATTAAGCTGATATTTGGTTTTTTTTTTTTTCCCTTCATCCACATCTGTGTGACCTTTCAATAGATTGGATGGCAAACAAACATTATGGTGGGCCCTGGGAACTTTTTAATGCTGAGCGTTCATTCACCACTTTTTCTGTGGTGTGGTCCGCCTGAGATTGAGATCTGCTTCATTTTTTTGTCCCATGCCTTCAAATTAGCTGGCAAAACAGAAGGATGACATGTATCCTCCCAAGGGAAACGCCCACTAAAAGCTTACCAGGGTAACACCTAATCCACTCCTCTAAATATTCTCAAATGTCCTATCCAATCACAATCTTGACCCAGCTGTAGAAGAAAAATCTTCCCACTGCTGAGAGGATCCTGGCCATCAGAGTTTTCTTTTAATTTTTTTTGTCCTTGTTTTCCATCCAATGTGCACCAAAGAGCATACTCGACTTGATGCGCATCATTTGTAAGGGACAGGGTCCTCTAGTCAATGCATGACCATTCAAAGTGAGGCCCACAATTTGAATGGCCCAGATTGACACATGTGGATGCCACACCTACAGTGGATGTATGCGTGAGCCTGGTCAACAAGCTTTTTACGTATACACGGAAAGGTTAAATGATGAAAGTAAGGAATGATGCATCACTGTATTCCAGCATGACCCAGCCAGAGTTATAAATAACAGGATGCTACGCTGAAGGTACTGAAGGATAGGAAGCAGTAACAATCCATAAAAACCATGCAATTCTCTCTTCCAGTGCCCAAGGTATCTCTCTATTCACTCCTTTTCTTCTCTCCCTCCATAACCGAGTGCTGTGCGCGAGTGTTGGGATCCGTCCTCATTTGGAGGTGGGACCCACGTGTGTGGGGGGTATTTTGGTCTTTAGCCAAGAAAAAAAAGGGCTTTTACTTCGAGAGAGTTTTTGTAGCAACATTGGGCCTTTTCTTTCTTGAAGAAAAAGATCAGAAAGAAAAGAGAAAATGAGGTTTCGTAAAAGAAGAAAATCAAGAGCATTCTACCATCAAAATATTCGCATACGGGTTCATGAGAGTCCATCCACAATGCCAGTTTCTGTTAAAATTATGACACCAAAATTACTATGTGTTTATTCAATTTTATGAGCCCATATGACCCATGTTTCACATGCTAACAAAGCCCAGTGTTAGTGGACACTTGAAGGGGTATTTTTGACATTTTCCTCTTAAAATGGTGGCTTTTAGGGTTAGTTATGTTGGGACAGGGTTAAAAGAGAGTTATGATTTTTTGTGTTTTTTTAGAGCTTACAAGAGAAAGAGCTAGGGTTTTGACCATAAGTTTTCTACATCCCTGTAATCTTCTCTGATAATAGATTAATCCTCGCTTTATATCGTGGTAATTTTCCGCAAGGGTTTTTTACGTAAAAATCATGTGTTCTTTGTGTATTTGCTTGGATTTTCGTTTTCTTTTATTTGTTTTAATCCAGATTAATGTGCTTTTACAAGGTCGAATCTCCAATAAGTGGCGTAAGAGCGAGGTTGATTTAATTTGAGATATGGCGTCAAGAGGATTAAATGTGAAGTTTCAGACTGAGAAATTCGCGGGTAAAAACAACTTTAAACTATAGAGATTGAAGATAAAAGCCCTCCTAATTCAGCAAAGGTTACAGTATGCACTCCTTAAGAAAACACATCATTTAAAATTTATGAAAAGAAAAATATTAGGATGAACTTGATCAAAGAGCAATTAGTACAATTCAATTATGCTTGGTCGATAAAGTCATTTACAATATCATAGATGAGACGACAATTGCAGGTTTATGGGTGAAGTTGGAGAGTATTTACATGACGAAATCTCTCACCAATCGCCTATTTCTGAAGAGGCGGCTTATACTCTGAAAATGGTGGAAGGTTCGGATCTATCTGAACATATTGACACGTTTAAGGTTATGTTGGGGTTAAAAGAGAGTTATGATTTTTTTGTGTTTTTTTAGAGTTATAAGAGAGAGCTAGGGTTTTGAGCGTAATTTTTCTACATCCCTGGAATCTTCTCTGGTGGTAGATTGATCGTCGCTTTATGCCGTGGTATTTTTCCGCAAGGGTTTTTCACGTAAAAATTATGTTTTCTCTATGTATTTGCTTGGATTTTCATTGTCTTTTATTTGTTTTAATCCAAATTAAGGTGCTTTTACAAGGTCGAATCTCCAACAAGTGGTGTAAGAGCGAGGTTGATTTGATTTGAAATATGGCGTCAAGGGGATCGAATGTGAAGTTTCATACTGAGAAATTCGCAGGTAAAAACAACTTTAAACTATAGAGATTGAAGATGAAAGCCCTCCTAGTTCAGCAAAGGCTGCAGTATGCACTCTTTAAGAAAATACATCGTTTGAAATTTGTGAAAGGAAAAAGATTAGGATGAACTTGATCAAAGAGCAATTAGTACAATTCAATTATGCTTAGTCGATAAAGTCATTTACAATATCATAGATGAGACAACAACTGCAGGTTTATGGGTGAAGTTGGAGAGTATTTATATGACAAAATCTCTCACCAATCGTTTATTTCTGAAGAGGCGGCTTTATACTCTAAATATGGTGGAAGGTTCGGATCCATCCGAACATATTAAAACGTTTAAAAAACTAGTTTGCAATTTGACGAGTGTTGAGGTGAAGATTAAGGAGGAAGACGAAGCCCTAATTTTGTTGACATCTCTCCCCAAGTCGTTCGAGTATCTGGTTGTTACTATTTACTATAGTAGAGATACTTTCGACATCGAGACTGTTATCGCAACCCTTTAGTTGAAATAGTTGTGGCAATAGAGCGGCAATGAAGGTACCTCTATGGCATTGTTGTTTGCTCGAGGAAGACTATTTGAGCGAGAGAAGAAAAAACCGCAATCTATATCTAAGTCAAGAGGTAAAGAAAAGTTGAAGTGTTAGAATTGTCAAAAGATAAGTCACTTAAAAAATGAATGTTAGTTTTTCAAACTCAGAAGGATGAGAAGTCAGATGATTCGCCAAAGGAAACTAATTCAGTTAAATCTGATGAAAGCTCAGATGGTTGTGATACATTATCGTTGACCAAGACTAAGAATTTCTATCAAAAATGGATCTTAGATACTGAGGCATTGTATCATATGTGTCATCATCGAAGTTGTCTTACTACATATAGTCAGTATAATGGTGGGCTGCTTCTTATGAGTAATGAGGATGCCTGCAAAATTATTAGAATTAGTTTAGTTCGCATCAGGATGTTTGATGGGGTGGAGCGCATTCTCACAGATATAAGGCACATTCTAAACTTGAAGATGAATCTTATCTCTCTCGGAGCTCTAGATGCAATTAGTTGTAAGCTCACCGGTTATAATGGTGTGCTGAAGGTTTTAAAGGGGGCTCTTAAAGTAATGAAGGTACAGCAGAGCGATAATCTTTACCAGTTAATCGAAAATGCTATATCTGGTAGAGATGTAGTGTCTGTAACGGATTCTACGTCGGCACGTTTGTAGCATGTGCGCCTAAGCCACATGAGTGAGCGGGGTATGAAGGTACTTCTCAATCATAAGTTAATTCCTACTTTTAAAAGCTTTGATTTCAATGTATATCGACATTGCATATATAGAAAACAATCGGGGCTGCGTTTTAAACCAGAAAATATGTCAGTAAATGGCAGTTTGATTACATGTATTCTGATTTGTAGGGGTTGTCGCCCGTTATTTCTAGAGGATGATCGTCTTACTTTGTCACATTTATAGACGCCTTTTCTAGGATGGTTTAGGCTTATATTTTAAAACATAAATCCGATGTGTTTGCCACTTTTAAGATGTGGGAGCAATGATTGAAAAATAGATAGGGCAGAAAGTAAGAGTTTTGAGTATAGATAACAGTGGAGAATTTACTTCAAGAGAATTTGATCAGTATTGTAAGAATGAAGTAATAGTTAGGCACAACAAAGTAAAGTATATACCAGAGAGATGGTGTAGCAGAACGTATAAACCAGGCTATTTTGGAAATAACTTGAAGTATGTTGAGCAATTCTAGATTTAGCAAAGAGCTTTGGGCTGAAGCTGTTTCTATAGCTTGTTATCTAGTGAATAAGTCTCCATTTATAGTTATTGATTGTAAAATTTCTGAGGAAGTATGGAGTGGTTAGGAAGTTGATTACTCGGGTTTGAGGATTTTCAGTTGTGATGCTTACTCTCATGTACCGTCTATTGAGAGAGATAAGCTAGACTAAAGAGCAGAAAAGTGCACATTTGTTGGTTATAGTGATGGGGTGAAAGGTTACATGTTATTAGATCGTAATTCACGGAAGATCATTATTAGTCGAGACGTTAAATTTGATTAGGGTTTCTTGTTTCGAAAATTACGTCTTACGTCAGATGAAGAAAAACAGTATATGTCTCGTGTGCCCTATTCGAGCACAGTTGGTAGTCTTATGTATACCATGGTCTATACGATATCGAATATTTCACATACAATTGACATTGTGAGCATATACATGTCAAACTCTGGCAAGCAATATTGGAAAGCGATGAAATGATTACTTCAGTATATACGAGATACGACGGACTATGTTTTATGTTTCGGAGATTCAGAGAAAAGACTCGTACACTATGTTGATTTGGATTATGCAGGGAATGTATACAATAAAAAGTCTACTTCTGGTTACTCATTTATACTAGCGGGTAGAGCTATCAATTGGATGTCTAAGCTTCAGTCAGTGATTGCACTTTCTACTACCGAAGTTGAATATATGGAAGTGACGGAGGCAATTAAGGAAGTTGTTTGGTTGAAAGGGATGATGAATGAGTTGGGGCTTCAGCAGGAAGTCGTGCCTGTGCAATGTAACAGCGAAAGCACGATTAATTTGGTGAAAAACTCAGTATATCACTCATGAACTAAACACATTGATGTTCGGCATCATTTTATTCAGCAGATGCTAAAAGAATGAGATATTACTCTTGAAAAAGATTTACACTAGTGAGAATCCAATGGACATGCTTACGAATGTCTTTTCTAGAGAAAAGTTTAAGTTTTGCTTGACTTCTCTATACTTGGCAAGAAAGAAATAGAAACGGAGTGTGCACAAAGCGATGATGGTGATACTTGGAAAAAGATTAACAAGACAAGGAAGTAATTTTGCTATCAAGGTGGAGATTGTTAAAATTGTGACACCAAAATCATTATTGAACTTATTCACTTCTAAGCCCATATGACCCATGTTTCACATGCTAATAAAGCCCAAGTGTTAGTGGACCCTTAGAGGAGTATTTTTAACACTTCCCTAATGAAAGGGTGGCTTTTTGGTTAGTTATGTTAGGGTTAAGAGTGAGTTACGATTTTATTTATTTTTTTTAGTATTTTTTTTAGAGCTTCCAAGAGAGATCTAGGGTTTTGCTTGTAAGTTCTCTCCATCCTTATAATCTTCTCTAAATAGTAGATTGATCATCGCTTTGTGCCGTGGTTTTTTCCGTAAGAGTTTTTCATGTAAAAATCGTATTTTCTCTGTGTGTTTGCTTGGATTTTTATTTTCTCTTGTTTGTTTCAATCTAGATTAAGTAATCTACTTCCGCAGGGCCTGATCTTCAATAGTTTCTTCGATTGTTTTCTCTAAGGGTTGTGTTGGGAATTTTCTATCATCCTTAGTTACTGAGAAATTCCTTTGGGTGATGTAGTTTGGATATCTAAGAGAGGTATTTTAATGATTGTACTTATGTTATTTCTATTATAGTGAATTTGAGGCAGACTAGGCCCGTGGTTTTTCTCTTCACATTGGAGAGTTTTCCGTGTAAAAGAATTTAGTTTCTCTTACATACTATTATTGTTAATCCTTTTTATTTGCACCGTAAAAGGAAATGCGTGTGTTTTCCCAACAGCGAGGAGGAAGGATCTTCATCATTTTCAAAGTCGTGCAAAAGTCTATCCCGTGATGCACATGCTGATAAAAAATTAAGAATGGGATGTCAGCTCAATACGCACTAACGTGAATGATTGAAGTATCAAATGATTGAGTTGAAGCATAGCCCAATTATAAGTAAGATTAGTTAGTTGATGGGACTACAGCACAAGAGAGTAGGGGAAAAAAATTCCGTTACAACACCATGCAAATCTCTCTGCCAACACCCAACAAATCTCACTACCGACACCTCTTCTTCTTAATTTTCTGTCTTTCTCTAGCTTCAGCTACTGCCTCAATACCATTAATATCAGAAGCAAAAGCACTCCTGAAATGGAAATCCACCCTCAAAAGCAATTCTCTCCTCCATTCATGGTTGCTTCCCAATTTTACTTCTGATGGTGCCAAAATCCCATGCAAGTGGATTGGCATTGAATGCGACGATATCAGCAGAAGTGTAACCGGGATAAACCTCCCGAATGCCGGTTTGCACGGCACGCTCGACTATCTTCGCTTCTCTTCCTTTCCAAACCTCACCTATCTCAACCTCAGTGGCAACACACTCCAAGGCAAAATCCCGTCACATGTCGGTACTCTTTCTAAACTCAGCTACCTTGATCTGTCTCTGAATCATCTGTCTGGTTGCTGGCCACTTTCGCTGGCCAATCTCACTCTCATTCTCGAGCTCAACATATCTGGCAATGCAATAACAGGTGAAATACATCCATGTTTTTTCGCCAATTGGACCAAACTCACTCATCTTGCACTCCAAAGCAATCAGATCACTGGAAAAATCCCATTTGAAATCAGCCTGCTTACGGATCTCCATTTCTTGAGCCTCTACAAAAATAATATAAGCGGTCCAATACCTTCGGAGACGGGAAATCTGAAGCAATTAGTTAGACTCAGTTTAGGAACAAACAATCTTACAGGTTCAATTCCTCTAGAAATTGGAAATCTTACAAACCTAATAGAAATAGACCTCTCCGACAACCTTATAACAGGTTCCATACCTTCCACCATAAAAAACATGACCAAGCTTAGGATCTCGAATCTCTCGGTAAATCAGATTTCTGGTTCAATTCCCCCACAGATTGGGACTTTGAAATGCTTAACCGAAATAGAGCTGCAAGGTAACCTTCTAACAGGTTCCATCCCTTCTTCTATCGGAAACTTGAGCATGCTTACCAAGTTGTGCATATACGAAAATGATATTTCAGGTTCTGTCCCTAAAGAATTAGGAAACCTAAAAAATCTGGTATTATTAGACATTTCCACAAACCTTCTAACAGGTACCATCCCTTCCAGTTTCGGGAACTTAACTCAGCTTACCAACTTGTACCTATGGGAAAATCACATTTCTGGCACCATCCCTCAAGAATTAGGGAACTTGAAAAAACTGGCTGAACTGGACTTGTCAACAAACATTCTAACAGGTTCCATCCTTTCCACTTTCGGGAACTTGACTCAGCTTACCGACTTGTCCCTATGGGGAAATCACATTTCTGGCCCCATCCCTCAAGAATTAGGAAACTTGACTCAGCTTACCCACTTGTCCCTATGGGGAAATCACATTTCTGGCCCCATCCCTCAAGAATTAGGAAACTTGAAAAAAATGGCTGAACTGGACTTGTCGGAAAACATTCTAACAGGTTCCATCCCTTCCCCATTTGGTAACTTGACTAGGCTTACCGACTTGTACTCGTTCGAAAATCACATTTCTGGATCCATCCCTCAAGAATTGGGAAATCTGAAAGATCTGAAATTTCTGTGTCTGGAAATAAACAATCTCACAGGTCCTATACCTCCATCTTTATGTAAATTGATGAATCTAATCTTACTTCACCTATTCGATAATCAGTTGTTCGGTTCAGTACCTCAAGAAATAACCAATCTGACAAATCTCTCTTACCTCGACTTGGGTAAAAACCACTTCTCCGGCTACTTACCACGAGATCTGTGCAGGGGAGGATCTCTGACACACTTCGCTGTGACAGACAATCATTTACAAGGTCCCATTGCAAAAAGCTTGAGAAATTGCACAAGCTTGACCGAAGTTTTTGTCGATAGGAACCAGTTCACGGGGAATATATCCAAAGTTTTTGACATTAATCCAAACCTCCAAGCTATTAGTCTGAGCTACAACAAATTGCATGGTCAGCTCTCCTCGCGCTTGGGAGAATACTCAAATTTGGAGAGTCTGCGAATCTCTGGAAACAAGATTTCCGGTAGGATACCGCCTGAGTTTGGAAAGCTGAATCAGATTCGAGAACTCAATCTTTCCTTGAACCATCTGGTTGGAGAAATTCCAAAGGAATTTGGTGGGTTGGCTTATTTAATCAAGTTCGACTTACATGATAACCAGCTATCCGGTCTGATACCATTGGAGATGGGAAAATTGTCCAACTTGGAGAAACTTGATTTATCAGTGAACAGCCTGACTGGAACAATACCACAACAGCTAGGGGATTGCTCCAAGCTGTGGTTCTTGAAACTGAGCCAAAATCAATTGAATGGAAGAATTCCATATCAGATTGGTAATCTAGTACAGCTACAGGTTTTACTAGACCTTAGTCATAACTCGCTTAGTGGAGAGATACCGTCACAACTTGGAAAACTGCAGAAGTTGGAAAACCTGAATCTCTCCTGCAATAAGCTCTCAGGGCCCATTCCATCCTCTCTCAATGACATGCTCAGTTTGTCATGTGTTAATCTGTCGTTCAACAACTTGGTGGGCGCTGTTCCTAAAAGCAGAGCGTTCCAAAAAGCATCCACGGATGCCTTCATAGGAAATAAAGGTTTATGTGGTGAAGTACAAGGTTTGCCACCATGCAATTCCTCTTCAATGAAAAATCAGGGTACGACAAATGGTCACAAAGTTGTCATCTGCATTGTTGTTCCTCTTTTGGGCATGCTATTTCTTTCATCTGCATTTGTTGGTATTTTTTTCACCTCTCAAGCGAAGAAAAAGAAGTGTAGAGAAGGAGGGAAGAGAAATGACCCGTCAAGATCTCTTTTCGGTGTGGAATTATGATGGAAGGATTGCATATGAAGACATCATTGACGCAACAAACCATTTCGATGATGAGTATTGCATTGGGATGGGAGGAAGCGGGAGAGTCTACAAAGCAGAGTTATCAACTGATCAGGTGGTAGCTGTAAAGAAGATTCACTTGATGGAAGGGAACGAGCTGACTGCTCAATTGAACTTCAGGAATGAGATACGAGCATTAACAGAAATTCGGCACCGTAATATAGTGAAGCTTTATGGGTTTTGCTCCCATTCTCGATGCACATTTTTGGTGTATGAGTACATGGAAAGGGGAAGCTTGGCCAGCATCCTAAGCAATGAGGAAGGGGCTAGAGAGCTGGACTGGGCTAAGAGGGTGAAAGTTATTAAAGGAATATCACATGCTTTATCATATATGCACCATGACTGCACCCCTCGTATGGTACACCGCGACCTATCGAGTAACAATGTTTTGTTGGATTTGGAATTTGAAGCCTGTGTTTCCGACTTCGGCACCGCCAGATTTTTGAAGCCTGATTCATCTAATTGGACGACACCCGTTGGAACCTATGGATACGTTGCTCCAGGTAAAGTCCAGATGCACTTGGTTCCTCTCTCTCTCTCTCTTTCTTTCTTTCTTTCTCTAGAGCCCCAAAGGCCCATGGGTTCAGAAACTTGTATTCGGATTAACAACTAACAGGCCAGAGGGTCATCCTAAAGGCCTGATGAGTTGACCGAAGTACAGCCTGACTAATTTAATGTTCTCAGACTGTATAAGCCCCATGATCCAGGTCCTTTTTATTTCTCTTAGTTCATGGTTCAGGCTAGGCTGGGATTTTTTTTTTATTTTTTTTTGAGACGATGGAAAATTTATTGAAGAGAGAAAAAAGGGCCATTTGATCATTGCCAGGACTGTATGCACCCTGGCGCTGTCCGCCCCACTTGCAATGGTATACCAAATAGACATGAAAGAAAGAATCAATTTTACTTCTTTTTTCTTTCTTTGTAGAGCTCGCGTTCACGATGGTGATGACGGAGAAGTGTGATGTTTATAGCTTTGGGGTGGTAGCTCTGGAAGTGATGATGGGAAGGCATCCTGGGGAACTCATTTCCTCTTTGTCATCATCAGGTGGCCAAAATATACTACTAAAAGATGTGTTAGACCGACGTCTCTCACCTCCAACTGTTACAGTCGAAATGGAAGTAATTTTGATCGTAAAGGTGGCACTTGCATGCTTATGTTCCAGCCCACAACATCGTCCGAGCATGGAGCGTGTTTCCCAGGACTTGTCGGCCTGCAAGAAACCTTTGCCAGAGCATTCCCACACTATTACATTGTATCGATTGATGGGTCTCAAAATATGAAAGGCATGTTTATTGTATAGGGTTCAGTTTCTTTACAAAGTCAAGCCAGTGGGCCACATGGTTTGTAGGTACTCTCCTAGCTTATGCAGATGTTTACCGATCATGTACATTCATCATCTTCTATAGTAATCTTCTTTCTTGACGAGCCCTGTTCGTAAGTTATATGTGCTGGATGTATCTCGAACTATGAAAGACCTGTTTATTGTATTGGGTTCAGTTTCTTTACAAAGTCAAGCCATGGTCCACATGGTTAAGTTCTTTCCTAGCTTGCGCAGATATTCACCCATCATGTACATTCATCATCATCTATAGTAAGCTTCTTTCTTGATGAGCCCCGTTCGTAACTCACATGAGCTAGCCCAAATACTCTTCTTGCTCTCTAAGGCCTTGATTGGTATCAGGGAATGATAAATCGGTGAACTTGTCAAAATCATGGATATGCATTGGATTTGCGTTTGGCAAATCCCAAAAGTCTACTGTTTGAAAATCAAGCTACAAATCCTTATATTTGAGAGCATTTATTACAACGTAATAAATTTTATTGCTTTTAAGCAAGTTTCTCATTGGGTGGATTTGGGGAGTTTTTTTCTTTGTTGTTGTTGTTGTTGTTGTTGTTGGGGTGGGATTGGATTTTTTATTTACCTCGAGGATTTATAGTGATGTAGATTTGGGACATTTACAAATTTTACAAATCCTTAACAAAAAACAAACAGTAGAAGATCTGAAAAGAATGGATTTCACAAATCACTGCCCTAAATCCCTCCACCTGAAATAGCACCAAAGGGTGTTTTAGTGCACACAGTATCATGATAATTTCAAGAGTTAACAAACTGTGGGTTTGCTTGCATGATAAATAAACTGTTGTTTAATGCTATTTTATAATTTTAAATTTTCCAAAATTAGAATTTGAGGAAAGAGCTGTTTGGAAATAATTGGCAGAATTTTGAAATTTTAGAATTCCCAACTAAAATTAAGAAAAGTAGACTGGAAGAGAGAGAGAGAGAGAGAGAGAGAGAGTGAGTAAAATGTCACCGGTTCATTTTGGAAATGAGGACCTAATGGCTCTCTGGATCATGCAAGCAACCTATCCGCCAGCCGGAGCTGATTGCTGATTAGATGCATCTGGCCTCACCCAACACGGTACGGCCCTGACCTTGGAGCCCACCTTGATGTATGTATTTTATATTCACACCATCTATCCGTTCTGCAAGCTTATTTTAGGGCATAAACCTAAAAATTAAGCAGATCCAAATCTCAGGTGGACCATACCATAGGAAACAGAGGTGATTGAACACCCACCATTAAAAATTTACTAGGTCCCACCATAATGCCCACGGTAATATTTGTTTGCCACCTAACTCCTTGATTAGGTAACCCACGAGCGCCTCGTGTATAGAAGTAGAGGTGGGCAACTATCCGATCTGAGTCGAACATAGACCAGATCGGATCATTCGGCTACTTGAGTGGGTGTGTTCGAACAAACATTCAAGCAGGGTAGCTTTGTTCAAACTTAGTTTGGTCTGGCCCAACCATGTTCAAACATGTTCTAACATATGGATTTCGGAAAATTTTTACGAGTTCAAACAAGTTCAAATAATTTAGCTTTTTTCACTTGAAAATATTTTTTCTATTACTGAATAGTGAATACCGATTTGTTCACAAATTACATATCACAAATGACAAATCATAGGGTTTAAAGTTTTTAACTAACTAAAGAAAAACCCATAACATTGAGAGTTAATGCTCATACTTTTGATCACTTGAAAAGGGAAGAGTGAAGACCGAAGTAAACCTTCGACTGTTCAAAGCTATGTGGGTCCCACCATGATGTATTTGTTTTATCCACACCGTCCATCCATTTGTACAACTTATTTTGAGGCATTAAACAAAAAATGAAGCAAATACAAAGCTCAAGTGGACCACACCACAAGAAACAATGAGGAGAATGATATCCACCATTGAAACTTTCCTAGGGCCCACAGTTATGTTTATTTGTAATCCACCATTGAACTTGTAATATATATATATATATATATATATATATATATATATATATATATATATATATATATATATATATCTGAGTTAAACGAACCAGTCGAATCGAGTCAAATGAGTGAGTCAAGTCGAACAAGGTTGTGATTGAAACCGACTTGAATTTTTTTCGAACAAAGTCCGAACACGAAGACTTTCTGTTCGAACAGATTTTTATCGAGCCGATCCAAGTTAATCTAAACGAGTCATGTCGAGTTGTGTCCAGCTCTATATAGAAGAAGCCTGCTCCTGAGGGCTGACCTGGGCCAGAAAGCTTAGGGCCAGACTTGGGCTGACCCTTGGGGCCCGTGTATTTGACCCTAACCTTATGATCCGAAGGGCTAGCTTAACAGGGTGAACTTGTGAAGCCCAACCCAAATAATAAAAATGATAATACCCTTGTGAGCCAGTGAGCGGCCAGCACGTGTCATATATCCAGGCCATTCATCAGGCAGGACAGATGATGCACATGCCATGGATAAAAAATAATTTCGGGTTGGAAATTAGGCAGATCAAACTTGCAGAGCGACAAATGGACGGTCAAAAACAGGCCAACAGTAAAAATTCAACAAGCATGTAGGCGGCTCACCTACGAAGTCTACTACCCTAACTTTTGGTTAGTAGCGTGTTCTCGACGAGAGTGAATTAGTTGTTACCCTGGCAATAGCTTAGTGGGTGTTACCCGTACCGTGTGGGGGCATACCTTGATGTATTTGTTGTATATCTATGCCGTCCATCTGTTTTTCCGTCTCATTTTAGGACGCAGTCCAAAATTATAAAAAGATCCAAATCTCAGGTGGACAATACCAATAGAAAAGAGTGATTAATAACCATTAAAAACATTTTGCAGGTCACAAATGCTTTGGATCAATGTGATCTTTCTAATTTCCCTTCATCCAGATCTTCTTGACATTATCAAGAAGTTTGATTGCAAATAAACATTAAGAAAACAATACAATGGGCCTTTTGTAATTTTTAATGGTGATGCGCTCCATCAACACTGTTTCATGTGGTGTGGTCTATCTGAGACTTGGATATCTATGAATTTTGGTATCCCGTCCTAAAATGGTCTATAGAAATTCTCGATGCGCCCTACAGCCCAAGTCAGTAGTCGTAACGCGGGACCCACTGACTTGGGAGGCTGGCGCTTTGGACACATTTCGCCAATGAATCAGATGGGCCCACCTTGTGGATGAGCTGGGTCAGAACCCAGCCCAATCCAGTCATCAGATGGGCCACATGCACAAAAACAATCGGTGGTTTGAAAAGATTGTCAACATTCTCTAATTCAATATAGGGATCCCAACCCAAATGAGGACAGATTGGCACACATGGCCGTGATTAAATGTCCAAATGGGCTTAGCATTAGCAGAGGAGGTATCGTTAGTGTGGGATACGACAGAGAAGGTCAGGTAGGTAAACACGCATAAACGCTTGCGTGAGCGTGAACATATGCTGACAGGGATGGAGGACTTCGTGTGGAGTGGATGAGATCCACCCCATCCATCAGGTTCGCTGCCATCTCTGGCCCAGGCCCAAACATTGGGCGGATTTGACACTCAAGTTGGCTACACCCTGAGGAACGGTTGAGATGGGAAGTCCCATCATTAGAATATAGTCCAAACTGCATGTGGTTTCCAGCATTGTGTATATATATATATATATATATATATATATATATATATATATACCATCCAATCCATTCATTTGACACGTCACAACAGGATGAGTGTATTTCCTGAAATTCAGGGCACTACAAGACTCATGTGGCCCACACCACTTCAGTCTAGAGTTTTTTAGGGATGATTTTACATTGTTCCCTGTCGTGTGGCCCACCTAAATTTTGGATTGGTCTGAATTTTAGTATCACCCAATGGTGTAAATGTTGCGGTCCGCATAATGTACGGAGTGGATCGGCTGAACATTCTCCCCCATGTGGTGCTCGGTAAGTAGTAGCCCATCTCACGGCCCCACCAATCAAATCTCACCACGTAATTTGACCACCGACAATCCAAGTCCACGGAGAAGAGAGTAAGAAGCACGAGGTGATGATTACAACTAGAAAGCAATGGTCATTCAACACTCCAATTTCAAAAAAGTGTTCATCAGAAGGCCTAGCTTTCTATCAATGGGACCACACAAACATTTGAAGAATGAGGAAATTTCCAGTACATTTACAGGAACTGACGTGGGTCTGGCATATTAGCACTAGTCAATTTATTGAAAACCACCATGTATTTGCAACATCAGACCAAACCTGCTAGATGGATGGGATTTAACGACCATACAACCACCTGTACAAGGGTTGCTCACTTGGGGCTGTAGATAGTGGAAACTCTACCCGATTTAATAGGACCATGGGTGGGGTTTGGATTCGCGGGTTCAGGTGAAAATTGTGCATGCTAACTCCAACATTCATACCTAAATATACGACTGTTTTAGTTTTTATACTTAAATTAATTATCTATATCAAATATATATTTAACTATTAACTCTTTGATTTTAATCAGCCTATGTAATAAATTAGTACAAAGTGCTTCTCTGATAATTTTATGCACTCAGTCCTAAGCCTGAATAAAGGAGGCTTGTAACCTGTTAGCAGCCCCACCAAACTTTAACTTTCATAATAAATCCAGACAATATGACATATCGATCAGAGTGAAATTTGTAGAAAATAATTTGTGTAACTAATCCTGATTAGTTGGATTAATGCTTAATAGGCGATGACGATGATTTAACATCTAATGTTATTTTAAAATCACAGGGAAAGCATTTTCTGTTATGGACCTGAGTACAGATCCTGTCCCAACGAATATGAGTTTGAACCAGACTCCGGATCTAAATTTTGATTACTTGCTCCCATTCATGCTCCACAAGACCCAACAGATACTGGGCATCTGGATCTAAGCGCCCACACGGGTGCAATAAAGCTCATGTACATGCCACATGTGCCAACATGGCACATATGTGTGAAATCTAATCCATCTATCATGTTGGTCTGACCTTATACATGTTTTTACAGAAATAAAATCTGGTTGGATCATCATGTGCACCCCAATACGGAAAGCATGTGGAATTATATTTTTTCAGGGCCGTACATTTGTATTGAAAATTGTGGCTCACCTAACCAGTGGATCAACCTGATTCTTGGGGCAGGATATCAATATGGGGGTGTCGTTCTGATGGATGGATTGGATATCAGACCAGACCTATCGTGCCATGTTGACACATGTGTGGCATCTACCTGAGCTTCATTGCACACGCATGTGAACTTAGCAAGGCTAAACAAACAATAACCCACTAGATGGCTGACCAAGATGATTCTTTAAGACTCTTGGTGGGTCTCGCAACACTCCCATTCTTTCCAAACATAATAAAACTCTCGTGGAGCACAAGGGAAAACGTAAGAGATGGTTTAGTTAACTTTAAAATATATAGTGTCAAAAGTCCCGCTCCATCCACACCATGTGGGCCCCGTCTGGCAGAAAATGCTTCCCACTGGTGAGAGGATCCTAACCATCAGATATGCGTGAGCCTGGTCCACAAGCTCTTTAAGTGGACGACTAATTCTATACACAGCAAGGTAAAATGGTCAAAAGTAAGGAATGATGCATCATGTATTCAAGTATGACCCAGCCAAGTTATAAAGAAGAGTAGTGAACTTGAGGGATTGAAGCATAGGAGAGTGGGAATAATCCATTACAACCACCATGCAATTCTCTCTTCCAATGCCTAAGAAACCTCCTTATTCACTCCTTTTCTTGTTAGTTAGGTGTCTTTCTTTAGCCTCAGCCACTGCCTCAATACCATTACAATCAGAAGCAAAAGCACTCCTGGAATGGAAATCCAGCCTGGAAACACATTCTCTCCTTCATTCATGGTTTCTCCTCAATACAAATTCCAATAGCGTCGAAGGCCCGTGCATGTGGGTTGGCATCAAATGCGACTATACTGGAAGTGTGACCCATATAGAACTCCCGAATGCTGATTTGCAGGGCACTCTTGGCAATCTTCAGTTCCCTTCCTTCCCAAACCTCATCCATCTCAACCTCAGCCTCAACATGCTCTATGGGTCCATCCCATCACACATAGGTATTCTTTCCAAACTCAACTACCTTGACCTGTCTCTGAATCAGCTTTCAGGTGTCTTGCCTCTTTCTCTAGCCAACCTTGCTCACATTCTTGAGCTCAACATCTCTGGAAATGAAATAACCGGCGAAATACATCCATGTTTCTTCACCAATTGGACCAAACTGACTTATCTTGCGCTCCAAAGCAATCATCTCACTGGAAAAATCCCATCTGAAATTGACCTGCTTACAAATCTCCGTGTCTTGCACCTCTACAAAAATAATATAAGTGGTCCAATACCTCCAGAGATCGGAAATCTGCAGAAATTAGTTAGACTTGATCTAGAAACAAACAAGCTTACAGGTCCCATTCCTCCATCTTTTGGTAATTTGAGTAGCTTAAGCTTCTTATGGCTCGATGAGAATAGAATTTCTGGTTCAATTCCTCCAGAAATTGGAAATCTTACAAATCTAATAGAAATAAGCATGTCCAATAACCTTATAAATGGTTCCATCCCTTCCACTTTAAGCAACTTGGCCAAGCTTAGGATCTTGTATCTCTACGAAAATCATATTTCTGGCCAAATTCCTCCACAGATAGGGAATTTAAACCACTTGTCCCAGATATCTCTATCCAATAATCAGTTGATAGGTTCCATCCCATCCACCTTAGGAAAATTGACTGAGCTTAGGCTATTGCATCTCTACAAAAATCAGATTTCTGGCCTAATTCCTCCACAGTTGGGTGCTTTGAAATGCTTGATTCAACTTGACCTATCAGGTAACCTTCTAAGAGGTTCCATCCCATCCACTTTAGGAAACTTGAGCAGCCTCACAACCTTGCGCCTCTACAGGAACCAGATTTCTGGCATTATCCCTCAACCATTGGGAAACCTAAAAAATATGATCGACTTGGACTTGTCTGAAAATCACATTTCTGGCCCCATCCCTCAAGAATTGGGAAATCTGAAAGATCTGGATGTTCTGCGTCTTGAAATAAACAATCTCACAGGTCCAATACCTCTATCTTTATGTAAATTGACCAACCTAAGCACTCTTTTCCTATTCGAAAATCAGCTATTTGGTTCGATACCTCAAGAAATAACCAATCTGACGCAACTGACTCACCTCGACTTGGGTAAAAACAACTTCTCCGGCTTCTTACCACAGAATATGTGCAGAGGAGGATCTCTGACATACTTGGGTGCAAAAGACAATCATTTAGATGGTCCCATTGGGAAAAGCTTGAGAAATTGCACTAGCTTAACCAAAGTTTTGCTTGATTGGAATCAGCTCACAGGAAATGTTTCTGAAGTTCTCAACATAAATCCAAATCTCACGTATATTAGTCTGAGCTACAACAAATTGCATGGTCAGCTCTCATCGCACTTGGTAGAATGTCAGAATTTGGTGAGTCTGCAAATCTCTGGGAACAAGATTTCCGGTAGGATACCACCTGAATTTGGAAAGTTGAATCAGATTCAAGAGCTCGATCTTTCCTCAAACCATCTAGTTGGAGAAATTCCAAAGGAATTTGGTAGGTTGACTGCTTTAATCAAGTTCGACTTACATGATAACCGGCTATCCGGTCGGATACCATCTGAGATTGGAAAATTGTCCAACATGGAGAGACTTGATTTATCAGCGAACAGCCTAACTGGACCAATACCACAGCAGCTAGGGGATTGCTCCAAGCTGTGGTTCTTGAAACTGAGCAAAAATCGATTGAATGGAAGAATTCCATATCAGATTGGTAATCTCATACAGCTACAGGTTTTACTAGATCTTAGTCATAACTGGCTTAGTGGAGAGATACCGTCACAACTTGGAAAACTGCAGAAGTTGGAAAACCTGAATCTCTCCTACAATAAGCTCTCAGGACTCATTCCATCCTCTTTCAATGAGATGCTTGGTTTGTCATGTGCTAATCTGTCCTACAACAACTTGGTGGGCCCTGTTCCTAAAAGCAGAGCATTCCAAAAGGCATGCACAAATGCCTTCATAAGAAATAAAGGTTTATGTGGTGGAGTACAAGATTTGCCACCATGCAATTTCTCTTCAATGAAAGGTCGGGGTGCGACAAACGGTCACAAAGTTGTCATCTTCATTGTTGTTCTGCTTTTGGGCATGCTACTTATTTCACATGTACTTGCCGCCATGTTTTTCACCTTTCAACGAAGAGCAAGAAGTGTGCAGAGAGAGGTAAGAGAAATGACCCGTCAAGATCTCTTTTCGATATGGAATTATGATGGAAGGATTGCGTACGAAGACATCATGGACGCAACAAACCATTTCGACACCAAATATTGCATTGGGATGGGAGGAAGCGGGAGAGTCTACAAAGCAGAGTTATCAACTGGTCAGGTGGTAGCCGTAAAGAAGATTCACTCGCTGGAAGGGAGTGAGCTGACTGCTCAATCAAGCTTCAGCAATGAAATACAGGCACTCACAGAAATTCGGCACCGTAATATAGTGAAGCTTTATGGGTTTTGCTCCCATTCTCGATGCACATTTTTGGTGTATGAGTACATGGAAAGGGGAAGCTTGGCCAGCATCCTAAGCAATGAGGAAGGGGCTAGAGAGCTGGACTGGGCTAAGAGGGTGAAAGTTATCAAAGGAATATCACATGCTTTATCATATATGCACCATGACTGCACCCCTCCAATGGTACATCGTGACCTATCAAGTAACAATGTTTTGTTGGATTTGGAATTTGAAGCCCGTGTTTCCGACTTCGGCACTGCCAGATTTTTGAAGCCTGATTCATCTAATTGGACAGCACCCGTTGGTACCCATGGATATGTTGCTCCAGGTAAGGTGCCTATGCTCTCTCTCTCTCTCTCTCTCTCTCTCTCTCTCTCTCTCTCTCTCGTCATCCTAATGGCCTGAATAACTGTGGTCCAGCCTGACTTTTTTCATGTTCTCAAACTTTACGAGAACCATGGGAGCCCCATGGCCCAAACCGGTTTTACTTTTCTTAGTTCATGAACTGGACTTGACCGGGTTTGCACCAGGGTTCTTAATCATTGCCAGGCATGTATACTCTCTGGTGCTACCCACCTCACTTGGGATGGTATATCAAAATAGAAATAAAGTAAATACTCAATTTTACTTTTTTATCCTCCCTTTTTTTTTTTTTTTTTTGGCAGAGCTTGCATACACCATGGTGATGATGGAGAAGTGCGATGTATATAGCTTTGGGGTGGTAGCTCTAGAAGTGATGATGGGAAGGCATCCTGGGGAACTCATCTCCTCTTTATCATCATCAGGCAGCGAAAACATGCTACTAAAGGATATGTTGGACGGACGTCCCTCACCACCAACAGCTAACATTGAAATGGAAGTAGTTCTCATAGTGACACTGGCAATTGCATGCTTACGTGCCAACCCACAACATCGGCCAACAATGCAGTGTGTGTGCCATGAGCTATCTGCCCGCAAGACACCTTTGCCAGAGCCTGCCCACGATCTTACATTGTATCACTTGATGGATCTCAAAATGTAAAAGGCATGCTCGTTGTATGAGGCTCACATACATAGGTTCTTTCTCATCGTCTTCTATAAGAAACTTCTTTCTTGAAAAGCCCCCTCTGATGCCTATACAGGATGGGCCCAAGTACTCCTCTCACTCTCTTAGGGCTTGATAACAAAATTATAATTTAATGCGATTTTCTAGTTTATAATTCCTAAATTAGAATTTGAAAGAAGAACTATTTAGACATCATGGGCATAATTTTAAAATTTTAGAATTCCCACTCGGAATCAAGAAAAGTGTTAAATTTGGAAGGGCATAAAAATAAAATAAAATAAAAAAATCATTATTTCCTTATTCTGAAAATCAGAATACAATGCTCAACTATGTCATGCCACCAACCTCTGCCCAGGGTACACCCCATCAAGAAACTTTGGATGTGTTATGGTTCAAGGCTTCAAGCACAAAACAAAAAAGTGTACCCATGACACCCATGAAACTCAAATCATCAAAATTACAGGCCCTAGATTGCTGAGAAACATCCTGCCACCCAGAATTACACCTGCCAGTCCATATTGTTCATGCCAACATCCAATTTCTCAAAGTGAGATCCAAGAACCCAAATTGTTGAAAATGAAATCAGACAAGTAGAGACAATTAGATCAAGCCAAAACAAAGATCAAATGGCAAGGAACAACGATCAAGTTAGTTCATTGCCATTAAGCCCATATTCGTGATCGATGTTGAGAAATAGAAAATAAACAATGGCAATGGACAACCAATGATCAGATCGAGCCATAATGGACGATCACCAGTTGGATCTAGCAACGATCAAAGATTGATGATCCAATCTAGCAATGATGGAAGATCGTGGTCAGATCTACTTAAAACTGATGACCCGCAGTCAGATACTGCAACTGCAAGGATCAATGGTCAGATACAGTGATAATAGAAAATGGATGGTCAGCTCAAGTGATAATAGATGATCAGCGGTCAGATCTAGTGAGAACAGAGATCAGTGGTCAAATCCAATGATAACGGATGAAAATTGGCTGGATCTTGTAGTAATGGATGATCAAGAAGATCAACGAGAGGACCTTGTTATAATAGACAGTCGATCACCACATCTGACAATAGTGTATGATCAACGGTCAAATTAACAATAAAGAGCGAATCAACAACTTGATACAACTATTGTAAATGACAAACAGACGGATCTGACAGTAATAAATGATCAACTGTCAAAACTAGCAATCGCGTTACACAAGGTGAAAGTGGAGCCCGCACATGTAGGGAACATGCCCATGGCACTAATTTTGTAGATATGTATTCTTTCCTAATTGGATCCGCCTGTTGAGAGTTTGCAGATGGGAAAGCCAGGGCATCGCTAGCATTCATACTTTTTGGGCTCTCGTCAAAAAAATAAATATTTAACAGGTAGAAAGAGCTGCTGAAATTGATCATCGGCAAGTTATTCATCAGCGGCTTCCAATATGAAACAAGCGCAGAGAAACTTCTGATTGATTGCCACACCATCACTCCCAACCATCCAAAACCAACCACGCAAATAGGTTTGGATTGCCTGATCAATTGAAAGGCTCGTGTACAGTGCATGTACACCAACTCACCAAGTATCCTATGAGAACAAATATCACTTCTTTAAGCCATGTGCATCACACCTCAAAATTGCAAATTTTACTTCAGCAGTTCAAACCAGTGATTTAAATACCGATAGTATTGGCCGATAACATGTGGCTGATATGATATACAAAGGGAGTTATTAAATTCCCTTGTATGGCCCAAACTATCCCAATGTACCACCTACATATGGCAATATATCAATACCTTGCAATATTTTGCTTAAAAAAACCTTCATGAAATTCCCTCATATCTTCCATACATGTGATGGAGATCGGTATTGGCGATGCATTCCCCAACTGGAAATTCAAAAAAAAAATCGCAGAAAACCCCACAAAAAATCTATTTTCTCCTAATTTTGTTTTGGAGGATATGCTTTTATACTTGTATTGTATGATTTGTGAATTATATAAACTCATTTTGGACATAATTGCATTTCTGTCAAACAAAACAGAATTTAGGACCAAATACAAAGGAAACTTGTTGTGCTGCGCATCCTTGTTTTTTGTGATTTTTTTAGTGCAATGTGTGTAATCACGTCTGTAATCACGTCTCTTCACATATCCCAAAGTTCTATTGAAAAATTCCATCATTTCCCAATGTTTCCCTCAAACAGTAATATGTGTGTGTGTGTGTGTGTGTGATATTTCCCATGCAATGTTGATATGTTTTGGGATACGTGCACTGATTCTGATGTTTAAATCACTAGTTCAAACAGGCATATACACAACAACAAACTATATAAAAGCATGATCCAAGCTAGATAAGGCAGCATTTGGTTGCATCAAATATCATGAAGTTACATTATATTTTGCCCCAAATTAGACTGATTAGTCATGAAATAGCAACCAAATGCAGCCTAACCAAGAGAATAAAATTATGGAAACAAAACATAGAATTGCGAAGCAAAAGGAAGTTTTCAAATGCAAGAACATGCAGTTACAAAAGATTTGTTCAAACATAGTATTTGTGATAAATCTTCTTTGCAATTTCATGTCTCATTGGTAAGGGTGCCAATCGTTTGGACTAGCCCTCGGGTCTACAAGCTAGGCCACTGATCAAGCAAAGGGCAGGCTCAAGTCATCGTAGAGGCACAACAAGTTACACATGGTCATTATTTGATGTTGTTGGGCTGAGTATTTGGCAAGTGGGACCTTATTGGCCCAAGCCAGTTTATTTTCTTAGCTTGCGGGCCTCTTCTTGGCCCAGCTTAGCATTTGTGATAAATCATTTGTGGGGCTGCACACGCTTTGGCCCTGCCTGCTACACTTGCAACCTAATGAAATGGCTCCAGAAATCATAGATGAGTTTATGGCCATGCGATATACCAAACAGACAATATTGGACACGGTTTTTTTTTTTTTTAGTAGAGATATTTTGCATACGCAAAATGTTGATGACCAAGTAATGTCTGAGCGTCCACCATTGCACACTTTCTTAATGATGAGAGGGATATTGATATGGGTCCCCATAATGATCATTGGGAGATGAATAATGGTTGGGGCGATATGAAGGATGATTTTGATGTTCAAGGTAACTCGGACACGAATCTGGTGATGAATATGGATGGTCATAATAAGGACAGAAGTTCGGGCAAGAATACTTGTGCGAAGAGCATGAAAAGCTACCTCCTGTCAACATCTCATAAACAAGGAATAATTGGTTGACTCATAATAGACATTAGAGTTCTGATTTAAAGACTGTTTGGAGGCAGATCTTGGGAAAAGAAGTGCATTAGGGTGAGATATAAGGGCTGATTTGGGTTTATGGATATAGATTTAATTTTGAAAGAGTACAGAAGTGGTTCCATGTGGTTAAGGGGGGCCAGATTGAGGAGTTGGAAGTGTAGATCTATGAGTTGGGGATTCCTATAATTGAGATACAGGGGTTTAACCAAGGTCAATGGCCGTTAGATCTAAAGTTTGGGAGAGTATATGGCTTGGATTTAGGGCAGGATCTAGAGTTTATGGTTCATCTTGAATGATTTGGCCAACCATAGACATCAACCTGAAACAAAATCTTTCATTTGGAAACTTTGAAACAACCAAGGATAGTTCACAGAAACTTAATAAAATACATTCATTCCATCTCAACATCATCTTCTTAGCCTTTCCCACCAATTTGAGATCGGTTCCAAACTACATTTGATGACTAAAAACAACCCAGGCTAGCTCACTAAGCTCAAACAGGCATACAAGCATGCAATCTACCTGCCATCATGCCAGAGAGGTGGAATATCCAAGCCATCCATCATGTGGCCTGACCTTGGAGATGTTCCCAGCCAAAAACCAAAAAAGGGAAAGAACAAAAAAAGTCTGCTCAGAAAGTGTACCATTATGGTAGCAACACAGGCCATGTTAGAAAACTTCCACCTAGTTTTTGTCAACTCTACATTTGTTTCAAACTGTGACCCCACCTGACCAATGGACCAACTTGATTCTTGGGCCAGACTATCTACATAGTGGCACCCCTTTGATGGGTAGATCACATTTCCTGCCCATGTACCATGGTAGCACACATGTGGCGTGTACATGAGCTGCCATATACACACATGTAAGCCTAGCAAAGCTCACCACTGGCAATCTCAAAAGAACCCTACATGCCCAAGTGCATGCATATGACCAAATACTTAACAGTAATATAGTAGAAACATTTAAAATCTATGGATACCAGGTGGAATACAAGAGCAGTGAACATAATGCATGGGTTCATGTCACAAAAGACGCAGAGGATAAAGAAAAAGTGTACCCTCAAAAGAGATTGGTGTGTGCATTCAATGAAATTCAAGAAAAGAAATGAAATTCAGGACATCACTTCTAGGCTAAACATTTCGTTTATGCACGTTGGTAGAGGGGCAAATGATGCTACTGATTTATTGGCAAAATAGAGTTACCTGGTCAGCTCTCTGCATCAGGAATTTTTTTTTTTTTTTTTAGCGATTAGAAGAAATTTATTGCAATAAAGCCGAAGCTAGAATATAAAAAAAGAAAAAGAAAACTATACATCCCCAAGAAGGCCCAAACTAGAACCAGCTACCAGGGAAACGAAAACAAAACTTCGCAGCAGCCACCCAATATATTACGAGATTTGGCCTTGACAAAAACTTCCTGAGGACTGCCTGCCCTATTTCTGAGTGTTGTATTATTCGTCTCCCCCCAAAGAGACCATAACCCCGCTAACAGAGCGAGATGCAAAACTTTTCAATCTGCAGCCCCAGACATTCTTTCATGCCACAAGGAGAGTAATGAACCTATATCATTTGGGGAGACCCACATAACTCCGAAAATATTGAAAAACAAGTGCCACACCTACCTCGCAAAACCACAGTGAATGAAGAGATGGTTCACCGATTCCTCGTCCAAATAGCACGTAATGCACACATTCGGAAGAATCATGTTTCTTTTCCTGAGATTATCAACTGTCAAAACCTTACCGCAACCTACTAGCCAACCAAAAGTCGCCACCTTAGGAGGTGCTCCGTATCTCCAAACTTCCGCCATTGGACTCTTCTCACTATTTTCCCTTCCCTCTAACAGCGAATAGAAAGAGCGGATGTTATGAATTTCTTCTTGTGGATGCCTCATGGACTGGGGATGGTGTTTTGAGATACTATGCCCAAGCCGTCGACCTATACTGGGTTGTGCGCGCCCCCCATAGTGACCGTGAGGTTTTAATTATTTGTTTTGTAAATCGGACTAATAAAGGCGGGCTAATCATTCATAACATGGCATTGCGGGTAATGTTGGTGACAAGCCACATCACTATTGGTTTTATATGCATCTCATTGCGGGTAACATTGGTGACAAGCCATGTTACTGTCAGTTTATGATTCACCAACTGGATGTGCATCCCCAAGTTGAAGAACATGTGCATGCATTCATGCATTGAAACAAGACTAAAGACATAAGATGATATGTGGACATTGTGACTTGTACAATTTATTTACACATGTATGGTAGTTCCATTTGATTGCTCGTCTCCTATCCTTTTATGTTCTTCTTCTACTAAATCATGTACCACTCAAGATTGAGGTCGAGACCTCTCTCAAGATTTGATCCTATTCATGGGGATCCCTTAAATATCCCATTCCAAAAATTGGAAGTTGAAACAATTGGGACTTTTTCAGAGATTGGAATCAGTTACAAGCACATGTGCACACACAGAGAGAGAGCTGTCTGTATCGACCTCAAGAGGGATGCATACCAAGATATTGACCAATGGTACTGCAAAGGGCTTGCTTTTCAAGGCATCCAGTTCTTGTTAGTTAGAGGACTAAAACTAAATTACCCAAAAGTGATTACAGAAACAATAAAGTTGGAAATAGATCTCCTTCCTGCATGATTAGCTGATCAGATGAAAGTACTACAATGGAAACAAATGTCTTGCCTGGAAAATGTAAGCATCTTATCTCCACTCACCACCAAATAAATTTACTCCGATTATCAATTTGGGGCCTGCTTCTAAGTTTTAAACACCCCAGCATTCTCATTCAAATTCATCGTAATGAAACATAACAACCTTTCTTCAAGCATAAACTTCAAAGGTATATTTAGCAGTGACTCATATCACAAAGTGAAGGCAAGCTGTCAGATATAACCAACCAACCATTGAAGACATTTGAAAATTGATATTGGGCGTGAGCATGCAACAATTTAGCAGTCAATTTGCCAGTGAAGCAGGAAGCAGCGGCAGTGGCAGCGGCAAAAGACTGAAGTAATACAGCAAAGTCATTCTGTCAACTTCAATGGCATATAATGGAAACTCATCAAATGGAGCATTTCCACAAAAGAAGAAAAAACTTTGGAGTATGCTTAGTGGATCATATACCTCGGCAACCTCCAGTATGTCTTAAACATCCTTGTTGCTTTTGATTAGAAGAAAACATGTAAACTAAGAAAGCCCCCTTTAAATCAAAGAGAATAATGTGGACAAAGTAATCATACTAGAGGAGATATTAACTGCAGCAAGAATGAAAGATAGGCAGATAGGCAGGTACTTAATAATGTAAAAAAAACAGGCAGATAGGCAGGAAGTAAGAAGTTATATTTGAGAAGAAATTATCTGACTGTTCACCAGCATGGGAAGTTGCACAGATTTTCTATGAGATTCTGGTATTAGGTAAGAGATGGATATCATTTCTATTTTCCATATTCACAGATGTATTAGGTAACAGATTGTAACAATTTGGCCTCATGCACAGTAAGTAACAGTGTCATAAGGAGACTTTCAAAAAAAAATTGTCTAATGAATTTTATTAATATAGTTTCAGCATTATAACCACATTGATGAGAAGTTAGGGATACTTTCATAGAGTGTGTTTAGGCCATCTTTTTCCTTCTTCTTTTTTTTTTTCTTTTTCTTTTTTTTTATTATGGATAGCATCAAAGTTTTATGTGGTTAGGCCATTTTTTAATCCCAGACTTTTGGCAAATCTCAAAATGTAGGTGCTCTTATGTTTTATAAACAAACCATTTTAGCTATTTGAGTGCTAGAAATCAGCACTCAGCAGCATTTTCAAAATCTTATGAAGTAGCAAACATGTAAACCAGAAGAAAATATTCAACCATACCTGGACGCTTCATGCATCGTTAGCACAATGGTAGACTTTTGAGTCCACTGGTCATTGCAGTGTTAGTTGTAGCTAATGGGTGATAGAAACGGCAACCAGTGCGACGACAGGTTCCCCGGAGGAAGTCACGACAGACTTCTACTTGGTTGCCAATTACCTGCAGAAAACAAAGCTGATAAAGATGCAGCTGAATCGCAAGGACTATTGGAGCAAGTACCGTGAATGGAAATTACTGAGCCAATCAGAACAAGAGAATTAGATCTAAACTTCCAAGGATAAGATTAAGATAACTTCTGAAAGAAATATACCTTAGTGCAAAGTTCAGGGTGAGCAAATTTACAAGAATCACGAGAACAATTTCTCTTGAGGAAGTCCTTGCATACAGGTAAGGTTGTAGTATCTGTGTA
Source organism: Liriodendron chinense (assembly GCA_003013855.2). NCBI lineage: Eukaryota > Viridiplantae > Streptophyta > Magnoliopsida > Magnoliales > Magnoliaceae > Liriodendron > Liriodendron chinense. The sequence goes on from ML058513.1 coordinate 10,419,510, forward strand.
TGCATCGCTTCATATTAACAGATAACACCAGTAACACTCTTCTGAAAAATCAACACAGAAAAAACACCATGTGCGCATTCAAAATCATGAAAAAACAAAAAGACAGATAAACCTCTGCTCTTACCTTCATCGGATGGCATTTATACACCGCAGTGGGCCCCACATACAATTTGGAGGATTTTAATGGGTGGGTATCCCTCCCAATTTTTCCCCATAGCGTAGCCAACCTGAATTTTGGATCAGCCTGATGTCGTGGGCATGCAATAGCCAACAGTGAATAAGTTCAGCTATCGTGGGTATGTGAAATCCAACCCGTCCGATAGGTTGGGCTCGCCATAAGGATCACTTAGTGCTAAAATCAGCCCTCTTCATTCATTAGATGGGCTACAACATGTAGAGTCCCACACAAACGCATATGCACGTGCCCAGGCGTACGCACACATGCAAACACACATGCGGACACACGCGCACATCATCATCATCATCATCTGACCCTTATCCCAACTAATTGACACGCATGCATCGCACGTCACGTGAGAAGACGACTATGAATGAACATCTATTATAGCTGAAGTTGATTGTTACATTCATTAGCAGCTCATTCGGTGATCTCCACTGTATAGAGGGCAAGTTTCAAAACTCATATGCATGTGATCTTTAAGTGGGCCACACATTGACAAAACACATGAATCTGAATTCTACCACTCCAACCATCATGTGGGCAACCACGTAAATTTGGAGGTTTTGGGTGGTTGTCCACTGTCCTATGGTGTGGCCCACCTAATGATTGCACGGGCATGATTTTTGGAAAATCCCAACATCATGCCAGGGCCCACTCGATGAGCATGTTGGATTGATGGGCAACACCATAGAGAAAATGGACAATCACCCAAAAAACCTCCAATAGACCTGGTGGCCTATATGATGGTTGGAATAGCCTAATTTGTGAGGTCTCCTAATTTCCTGGTGGGGCGACCCTTTTAGACAGGTCAGATGCTATGAAACAACATGACAAGCCCATGAGCAAGAGTTATAAAATAAGCTTATCTACAAACATTGTAGAGGATCCTAACTCCTAAGTCTATATTAGGCCTCCTGTGCTTGTTGCATAATAGATGATACTGGGTAGCCAAAAGAGAACCAGAAATTGGTAGAGCCATCTCTCAGTAGTACACATGGCAGGGTGATCTGCAACTCGGTCTGCCAAAATGCAGGGTCCTAGCATCGATGTTGTCTAAAAAATCACACCTATTAGACAATTCTATCCCTCTGATATGTAACCATTAACATGACAGCGGGGGGTAAAAAGCCAAATATGCAGTGGGGAAGAATTGTAGAAGAATTCATGGATAAGATCGTCTCATGGGTTCCATTTTAACATGTAAGCCATCTATCATGATGCCCGTATATGGGTGGACCCAATCGATACATCACCACATGGAGAGATGGCATTTCCATATGCTGCTTCTTCCAAACTACACCATCTCCTGTAGGGAATACAATTATTTATCCTGCATACACATGAAAAAGCCCATCCTGAGTAGGATTAACATCATCGCCCATTCGACAAGCAATAACCTAATTTTTGGGTGAGAGTATCTACAAGGTGGGATCCATCTAATGGGCAGATTGGATCTTTCAGATATGAGCCAGATTGGAACAAGGTATGACTCGTGCGGCTATTAAAAGAGTTTGGTCAAGTAATTCTCAACTTACCATAGCTACAACTTTTACTATACCAGTCAAGGAATTACTATCTAGTGGGCTTGGAATTTGATTCCTAACCCATAGATCTCTAGGTGAATCCCAAACACACTCCTTAAATTTGATGATCAAAAGAAAACATTTCAAGTAGCTTTACAAGCTTCACAAACACGTCCAACCTTAAGGGCTTTGTGAATATGTCAGCAACTTGTTCCAAGCTTTCTCCAAAACACAAGATTGATGACTTCTTTCTTTACCAAATCACTCATTTGAGACAAAAACACAAACCTGGAAAGCAATAGACTCCTAAAAACCAATCCCACAATGACATGTTGCAGACATTAAGTCTAAAGACGCATGAACCATGGACTGTGTGAAAGTTCATTTACATTGTAACTCTAACACCCTACTTTAAATTGGATGAGTACATAAAACTTTGAAAGCTACTTGGATGCATTCACTTGATCATTGATTTAAGGGGATGTTAGAATCTCGGTGTAAATGGATTCTCAAAGCCCATACAATACACACATATAAAATGGCAAGTATGTCTATTTAGAGTCCTTGACATTTAGCTAGTGATAACACACGTGTTTAGTTTGAGATTTAGTAGTTCTCTGGTGCTGGCATTGTGTTGGATTTTTTATTAATATGTGGACATGTCCTACATGGTTTTATTTAATGAAAAAAATTACACAATTGTCAGTAAAATAAAGCAAAGATAACAGGAAAGATTAAAATTGAATAAAATAATACAGAGAGATAAAAACGCTCACAACCACAGTATTTTGTTATTGAACAAAACCATGTAAGACACGTTCACATGTATTAAGAAAACCCGACAAAAAACTATCACCAAAGAGCTTTTATTCAATCTCAAACTCAACATATGAGTTCCCACTTTTCGATACTCTTTTAAGTAATAAGACTCATAAGACACCAGACTCTTAAATGCCAAAGACTCCAGATTCACACAATCGTGTTCTATATGCTTGTATTATAAAGACTCTTATTTCATTTAACCAGGGCTCTAGCATCCCCCTTAAATTGGAAGATCAAAGGAACACATTCAAAGTAGCTTCAAAAGCTTCACAAACTCGTCCAACATTAAGGGCTTTGTGAATGTCTGTAGCTTGCTCTGAGATTCTGCAAAAGATAAGATCGATGTCTTCTCTCTTTATTAAATCACTCTTGTGGGATAAAAAGACATGTTTTGGACATGCTTTATGAGTCCCAGCTAACAACCGCAGACCCTGATAGAAGCTGTTCCATTACCAAACTAATCCTGGAGAACTACACATAAATTGGTTTGCACCCCAAAAATGGAAAACAATTGGGAATAGATTAGAGCAACAAACTTTGTGATAGGGCACGCACTTTCCAGTTACCTTAAATTATCTGTGACTTCATTGAAGGCATGATCAATTTCTAACCTTGAAATAAAATTGAACTACAAAGTTGATTGACATGTCCAAAGGCTAAAAATGGCAGCACAACCACTACTGATCCACAAGAAAAACAATGTATTGTTTCCAATTCCAACCAATGATGGGGAGAATGAAAATCAGGCTATGTTGGTACTTGGGAACATTGGGAACATAGTGCCAGAGAACCTGCAAACACCAGGCTTAAATCTCCTAAAACAATGGACTACACATCGACATTATATCAATGCTTTCCTAGAGTGAAGCATCCAAGTTCAATTCCAGCTCCTAAGCATGCGTCATTGAATGCAAATATAGAACAAGCGACAATTTCTTTATACTCAAGTTGAACATGAAAAATTAGTGAACTATGGGAATCTCTAGTATGGATCACATGAATGCATCACGATGCCCCAATCATCAACAGAAGCATCAATTAAAATTGTAAGTTAAACATAAACATCTTAGAAAACACAATAGGTAGCTGGATCCTATGACCTTGCAACATACCATCTCCAAGTTGAAGCCGAGAACCAGGAGACTTCAAAGGTGCTCCATGTTGCTGCAAATGAACTGTAACTCAGACAGAGAAGTAAAATGTTGCACAAAGCAACAGTGATGAATTCCCCAAACAAAACATAAAAACATGAAACTGTTGTGTCATGTTTGGATTAATATTTTCTGTCATATCAACTTTTAAGACTTGGTTGGACATTTAGAAAGCATTAAGACTCTTAATTTTTAATACTCAAATAATCTCTTAATATCACGAGGTCCAGCCAGCTCCAGCCCCTCCCTCCATCATGCCAAGAAAGAATAGGAGAACAACTCCAATATGTTTTATGTTCCACCAAATGGGAGTTTCTTCCCCCTTTTTTCTCTGGGTAGGTAAATTGGAATCACACCTGAGACCTAAACATTGCCCTAAAGTCAAAGAGCACCATCCATGGAGCAACAGGCTTGAACCAACTCATAGGCACTACATTCATCCAATTGTTAAGTGAATGAAATGATTTTTTTGAAACAAGAAATACGCAGCAGGCTCAAAGAGAAGACATGAAACAATACAAATGAAAATTCCCAGATCGCAATGAAGAAATCATAAGCATGCATCTTTGACCTGAGGCATTCCATGAGCTAAAACATGAGAGTATCGACAAGATTTCCGTTTGCACTTTCCGTGTAAAAAGTCCTGGCAAACCTTCAAAAGCAAAAGAATAACCCAAGTGTAAGAACAAAAATGAATCAAAACAAACTAAGAATAAATATGGTTTGCAAAATTTCTACAAGAATGACATCACTTATCCACTCCCATGCATGGGTGCAAATTAGTTTATTATGCAAACAAAAAAAAATTACAGCCCATGATTAGCATCAGCTCCCAAACAGAATGAATTCAAAAAATTAATGTTTCTCAAGTGAAAAACTCAGGTTATATCTGATGTAAATAGAATAACGTATCAGTAACTTTACAAAGAACAAAGGATGAACTGATCATAAAAAATTATCTAGAAATGGACAAACAAAAGATATTGATGAGGACACAAGATCATTTCAAGTGTACCAACGAAGAAAGCGCCATCCACAAGCACCGTCCTTGTGGATAGGCGACTATTGAGGAGCATTGAAGACCTTACACATGTAGTCCGAGACATTTGAAAAGACCCCACCTTGGGAAGACATGTGTAAGTTGCTTTGAGGAGATGATCAGACCGTTGGATCGTGATGATGATGTGATCGGACCGTTGGTTCATTGTGGCCCACTTTCATCACACCATCATTGGAGCGCATTGGACATCTTAGATTTGAGTTTATTTTACTGCATTTTTTACTTATTTGAGTTTTGGGTTAGTGTGGGTACGTTTTTTTCATGCAAATGTCTTTTTTTTGAAATTTTGTTAGTAGGGGTATTTTGGTAATTATGCTAATTCCGAATTTTATAAGGGTGTTGCCCTAAACCTTTTTGATTAGTTGTTGATTTATGAAAAAGAGCAAACCTTTGGTTGCCTCCTTCCTCTTTCCCTCTCTCATGGTGCTTCTTCTTCTTCCTTGATCTCCTTCTTCTCTATTCTTCTTGTGCCCCTCCAACTTCTTCCAGCTATTTCATCTTCTATTATTATCCTTCTAAACTTCTGTTTTGTTTATTCCCCACGATCTAAATCTTGAGAATCGATCTAAACCCTAAACCCCCAAATTCTCAAATCCCTAATCCGAGAAACTTTCTGATTCTTCGGACTAGGTGATCATCATTGATCGATTGGGTATGACCATGCAAGATCGGGAGGTTCCATCCCTCGCCGGATCCAACCTATACGCTACTTGAATCCCATACTCCATGGTTGTGATGATGGCCCATCCCATTGCATGTTTCCTTTATGATTTTCTTAATTTATGATGATTGATGCTAGATTTCATTATTATTATTGCTTTTATTTCCGCTGAATAATTGTGTTCATGAGCATGCATCATATTTAGGGCTGTCCTGCATCAGATATGAATAATAGAAAGAAGATATGTCATTAAAATGATGCAGAAAAATCCAGAAGCCTAACACCTGACCGGTCAAACACGTCAAAAGTGGTCAAAGGTTAGTCAAACTAGTTTTCCAAAGCTTAAATACAAAGAATAAAACCAAAACATATACACGATCCAACAAATATGGTTTGGAAGGCACGAGACAAGTTTGAGAAGCCACAAGAAGATAAGAGTGTAAAGTTGACCATAAAACTAATGACAAATTTTCTGGCAAACTTCTAATTTTTTCTATTTTCAAATTTTTAAGGATGGTTTGCACATTATGAGATTATTAGTGGGGCTTGGGATTATAACTGATTAGGTGCGGTCAGAGTAATAGTTGAGATTAGTTGCAGGTTTAGGCTTTAGTATAAAAGTTTCTGTGATATTGTAAAGGTGCTTTTTTTATGATGTTAATGAGATTTTTTTTTTTTTTTTTTTTTTTTGAGAGAGAGAGAATGAAAATTTTATTAAAAATTGCAAAAGCAAGAAAGAATATAGGCCCAACACGCCACCAAGCAACTAAGAGGAAGGGCAGCTGAGGCTGCCTTAACATAAACTGCCCAATCCAACACCAGTCATTTAACCTTTAATATCACCTCGTTCACCCCTTCAACAACATTACGAAAACAATGACCATTCCTAGAACCCCAGATGACCCAAAATATTGCCATGATTAGAAGCCACCATATAGCTTTCCAAGACTTTACTACTCCACCACCATGCCAGGCCCATAATAACTCTTCCACCGTCTTTGGCATAGCCCAGTCCGTGTGAAACCACGAGGACAAAATAGTCCCAAATGAAGAAACCATTTTTTGTTGACTGCTTCTCTTTTCTTTAGCATTCTTTACATAAATTTGTTTTGTTTTTCCTTTCACAATTAGCTTAGTAATTTGCATTCTCGTTCCATATATTTTGTATTGGAGCAAATTCGTTCTCTGACATTGAGACCATCAGTTGCTATTCACAATGGCCTGCATAAGAAACCATGTTGTTCAAAACCATGATTCACAGGTCAATCAAGCAATGATTAAGCAGGCGATTGGAGATCTACAGCAACAAGATCAACCAGCACATACTTCCGTGCATTGAGAGAATTTGAGATTGAAAACATGGTGTGTGCTGGAGCTGATCTTCAGGAAATCCACAGATTTACAAAGCCTGTTTCAGAACTGTACTATGGATGTGAAGGTGAGTTACAGGAAACCAGAAAGAACCGGCGCATGCCGCTAATGCTTCTGATAACAAGGAGGAAGTTTTGGGTTCTTCAGTTTTTTAGATGGAATCTTTAAAAAAAAAAAAGGATGTAACAAGGACAAACAACATAAAGAGGACAAGGTGGATGAAAGCAATGCACATCAAATGTTCAACAAATTGTCAAGGTGAAAGATGAACAAGAGTAGATTTGAACAAGTATTTGTGCACACGAGATAAATTATGCAAAATTATTAAAGATGTAAAAAACAACTAAAAAAAAAAAAAAAAGAATATGGATGCATGTTTGTGTGTGGAACTTAAACTTTGATCTGTCTTCTATAGGCAGGAAATCGTGGAAGTGGTAGACATTAAGAGATGATAGGAGGATTCTTCTTATGCACATCTCTAACCAAATTGGTTGGGAGGCTTCCGACATGGAAGCCAAGGCCCTAAGGAAGCTTTGAGAACTTTAGATCGGTGGTCGTGGAAGGTGACCCAAAAAATGTCATCTTGTGCCTGTGACCTTGCCTCTAGGTTAAAAAATCAAGTTGCCTATATTGGTAGAGAGGCAAACTCTAATGCTGATGTGAGCTAATGATGGTGTTTGCAGTACATATGCTCTTTGTTTTGAGAACTTGTTTCCACTTTCGTTTATTTTCAGTATCTCTCAAAAATTTTATTGGAAGCTGTGAGAACATAATTTATCATGAGATGCTCAACACACTCCAATCAAGATGAAAAAGACATTCACAACTGTACCTAACATCCCCGAATTCATGGGAATGTTAGCAACATCCCCTAATGACACGTGGGAGACAGAATCGTTAATTGAGACAGTTCATTCAATAGTACAATTGGGACAAAGCTTGGTGCAAGAATCGTGGGAATCATATGATCCTAACACTTTGCATGGGGTCAATTTGTTACAACTGTCTGCTTTCAACAAGCCAAAGACTGCATGGTGAGAATCATCAAACCAAAGTCCTACTTTAGGATCAAAAGCAATATGAAGGCAGATCTAGTGAGTGGGTGTTTCAAGATGATGATTGGACCAATTTTGTTTCTCCTTCAATCTTGATTGTCCATTTTCCATGATATGGATCAGATATTTAGGATCATCCAATTGGTGTGATTTTTGCACCATGGCTTGCCCCTAGTTGTATAGAAGTATGGACGATTCAAAATTAACGATTGGTCATCCCATGTCTAAAAGATTTGGGGATGTTGCTAACTTCGTCATAGATGTGGGGCTGTTGGCAATTCAACAACCCACGCCCACACAAACATATAGGGTCATGATCTAGTGCAAACGAATTGAGTGGACCCACCACAATGTGTTTATGACAACCACTCCCACCATCATGCTCGCCATCCCTTGTTTGGCCATGGGCCCAAAAAACAGGGCAATCCATGATTGAGGCCATAGGACACGTGAGCAGGAACATTTGGGAAGGTGAGGGTGTGCACTCTCAAGTGTTCCCTATGATGTGGTCCACCTGAGTCAGGGATTGGCATGAAATATGGAAGGGCGTGCATGATGGCTGTGAATGTATTTCATCATCACATCATGGTGGAGCCCATATAGGTCATTTGCACCGTAATTGTGGTGAAAACATTCGCACTTTATGATTTTCAATATGAATATAAATAACCCAACCCCAACTGTGGGCTAATATCATGATGTGTGTGTGTGTGTGTGTGTGGTGCCAGATGAGTCCCAGAAGCTGCAAGAAGATAAAAGTTACAAAATTTATTGTGATCAATCATTGGTCAGTTCGGATTATTGATTAGTCGATGTTGACTGAAGAGCTGGAAATGAAAATGATCAAGATCATTAAAGGGCAGGGAGCATGAGGCACAATCAAGGAACTTTTGGCACCAAAAGAGAGGGCACCATCCAATGGACACACACAATTTACACATTTGGAGGAATAACTTTGCGCCCAATTATCAATTTGAAGCAATCAATTGATCATTTCGAATATTTCTTTGACAACTATGACAATTATCTATGTATATTTTGAGAGATTTGATTATTTCAAGCCTCAATATTGACCCCCAATATATATATATATGGGAAAAGTTACTATGTGCTCGACCTCATGGGAAGTTTCCATGAGGTTGAGCTGTGTGGGCCCCATTGTAATGTGCATTAGACATCCACACCATGCATTTGGTGGTTCCCCTGTTGATTATGGGATATCCCAAAAATCAGCTGTATCCAGAACTCAAGTGGGCCATACCAACTGAAACAGTGTAAAATCATGCCTACGACATCTAAAAGCACCGTTGGGGCCCACCTGAGTTTTGGATATGGTTGAAACTTGGTGTGAGCTCTTTTTTAAGTGGGACACGCACAATGGATGGGCTGGATTTCTCAACCACATCTCAGTCGATCCTATAAACGATCATAAAGGTTTCAATGAGTGGATATCCACTCTTATCTGTTGTATATGGTGTGGCCCACCCAATTCATGAATTGACTTGAGTTTTAGGCTCATGGCCCACCACAGAATGGTGCATCTGACTGATGGTGTGGAATGTGGATGTCCATCACACATCACAGTGGGTCACACACAGCTCGACCTCATGGGAACTTCCCATCAGGTTGAGCGAATAGTACCTTCTCCCGACCCCAAAACTTAGTGATATATATATATATATATATATATATATATATATATATATATATATATATATATATATATATATATATATATATATATATATATATATCGACCCCAAAACTTAGTGACAAATTTATGGAAAAATTTTATACTTCAAATTTCGGGTAGTTTGGACATTGTGCAATTATGAATGGTTAAGACCATAAGTCATCGAATTTATAGTAAGATGGTTGAGATTAGTTATAGGGATTAGGTTTTAGTATAGAAGTTTGGTTTGAGATCTGTAATAGACTTTTGATGATGTTAATGAAACTCTATATTAGGTTTTGCTCCAAGGTGGAGGAACCACTTTTTATTGCTTGCATTTGTTCTTCCATAAGTTTGTATTCTGTTTTGAGGATTAATTTGCTAGGTCCCTACTCCCTTCCGGTGCATCACAGCAGTACATAGATGTATTTTCTACGAGTGAGATGAATCAGATGATGAAGGAATCATCACTGCATATGCCAGCTAATTTTGTAGGCAGGAGCGATATTGATATTCTTCAAGTATATAGTGCATTTACACACTATTGTAAGACCCAAAAAAAATCATATTCAAGCAAGAGACTCTAAAGGAACTTACAATGGCATGATCGTCAATGGCAGGAGAATGATGAGCATATCGGCATTCATTTGGTTCTCTTAAGCATCGACCCCTCATAAAATCCCTACATACCTGCAATGACAAATACCAAATGGTTATATACTCCAATCACTACCAAAAATTATTATGTACTCCATCATAACATTCAGCAGTGTAGAAAATTAAAAAATAACAAACATCAGCATATACTTCATGTATATCAAGTCACACGCGCGCGCGCGCGCGCGCACGCAGAGAGAGAGAGAGAGAGAGAGAGAGAGAGAGAGAGAGTGATGCATCAAAGCAATCTGATCATTTGATCAGGGTCCATACTGGCCCCATTACTGAACGTTGGCATATCAGCTCAGCCCACCATCCAGATTACAGATCAGGCCCATCCAACCATCTAAATTGCAGATGACACTCACCCAACCATATGCATTGAAAGTGAGATTGAAAGTACCTCTAGAATATGTCTTGTTCAACTCATTTTCTCAACTATTGGTTTCAAGCTGGTAAAGGGACAAAAGGTAAAAGTAAATTTAGAAAAGAAAAATGTTCTCCTCTACGACTACCACCCTTAAAAAATAGAAAACAAATTGACAGACGTTAAGTGTACCAAGATCCATACGCCTCCAATGCGCCTCACTATGGTGTAACCCTCATTTGAACTAATTATCAAGATCTATGCCTCTGGGCATCTTGGGAGAGCCTCATCCCAAGGTGAGCCTCAAGGCATGAGCCTCCCATGCCTTTTATGACACTGCTTTTAACTGATTCATTTGGATATAAGTATTTAGAAGACGTGTCATTCAAGGTCATTCCCCTGGATCATTGCCATATGCTTCTTGGAAAACTATGGATACAAATCGAAAAGCCATCCATGATGAGGAGAAGATTACTCGCTTGTTCACAGAGGATAAGAACAAATCATAATGAAACCCATGCCTGAGAAGACATAAGCCTTTAGAAGAACAACCACAAGACAAATCAATAGACAATCAAAGAAGCTTCAACATATGAAGTTAAGGGTGGCTCCATGATTGAAACTGCAATGGATCAAGGTCCGAATTGACCAAAGAGTTTCTGGAAAGATTTATTGACGGATAGCCAGATAACATGAAGGATCTACAGAATTGGAAGAAAAAAAAAAAAAAAAACCAATGATGGATGAACTGACAAGAGGGAACACTGATTCCAACAATCGAAATGAATCCACTGATGGACCGATTGAGGAAATGACTGAAGAATCGATTAATAAGTCCAGAAGAACCTATTGGTGTACAGGAAGATGGATCATATGATGTGTTAAAAGCTGAACTGGACAATTCAATAGTCAGATTGCCAAGCACAGAGTTAGTGAAAATCCAGGTGGACGTGTTATTCACGTCGCAACAACAATCATAGCGGATGGTTAGAAGATCCATGGTCAGATAGACAGCACAATAAAGATCTAAGCTTATAATGAGGCAAGAGAAGCAAACATGCAAATCCATTTGGAGCCCAATGATGGTTGAGCGGATCTGACGTGTAGGATTACATCACCACCTATAGTAGAAGAGGAAGAAGATGTGACATTAAGGCGAATATGGACCGTGCATAAACACCACCCACCAACTGGCATGGGGTAATTAGGGCATCCAGTCCTTTCAATACAATATCCATATACAAATAAACACGTAAATCATGTACAGAAACATGAGCAGCGACTATTTACCATAGGATCCTAACTTGGATAGTGGATACTTGAGAAGACAAGATGGAATGTTGACATTAAAACAACTAAGAGAATTTTCTTGGAAGTGAAATCAAAGAACATAGGTGCAAACAAAATTAAAATTTGTATTACAAATAAAAAACAATGGAAGTAAGCAAAAACTTCAACAAGCAAAAGAACTCTAGAATTTGAAAGAATGTCTGCTATATGATCTGCTTACTGCCAATGGAAACATCAAGTTTGTCCTGAACAATAACCAATTGCAAGATATTCCAAAAATATTTGCATGATTTCCTTCTTCTCTATACAGGGAATGCCCCATTATTAACCATAAAATAACACTAAGCGACATCAATGCAAGCATGCAAGGTTACAAGGCAACAATACAATTCAGCTTCCTTGCCACCATATCTAATAATCCATCAACCTTATGAAAGACAATGGAACCTAGGACAAATCAACAAAGTATAAGAAACAAAGAATAGACTCAGGCTCATCTATAGTTTCACATCTTAGAAGTATAAGTAGACTTGTAGCCGAATGGACTCTAGTTCCTGTATATGATCCAGTTAGCTCAATGAATCCCTAAATATAACTAGCTGAAAAAAAAAAATCGAAGTTAAATCCAACATAGTAACTAACAATAGAAATAATCGGCACCACAATTCAACATCATATTTGTTATAATGCTTGGGATGGGCATCATTTTCTGACACACGATCATATCAAATGAAGGACAGTATGTGAAAATCAATTTGCATGTATAAAAATGGAGCAAATAAAGGCAACATTTACCATTTCAGCTTTGACTTCCCGTATACCAGCTGCCAACCTGAGAGACCTAAAGGAAAATAAGGAAGACCATCATCATCATCATCCAAGCCTTATCCCAACTAATTGGGGTCAGCTACATGAATCCTTTTCCAACATTTCACTCTATCAAGGGAAAATAAGAAAGACCATTTAGGAAATTTTCCAAGCACAAACACCCCAAATTTCATTCTCCTAGAAACTATACCACCACAGTTCTTGCAGGTCACCCCATCTTTATCTGGAAAACGGTGGAGAATGATCGAGAAAGCATCACACAGCTGATATTGCAACATTGAGACAGTATATGAGGTGGAGGAATAAATACTCTTGTATATGAGGTGGAGGATGGTAGTAGCGACATGTTCTTCCTCGAAAACACTGATTCCGAAGTGAATCGGCACATGCTATGACTTTGTTCCTACAAACATGGTTGAATGGTTCAAAAGGTTCATAAATTAGCAGCCTTATTAAATATTACAGTAACATTAATCAAGCAAAGGGCACCCCAATAAGAGAACATAACAATTAGATCTTTGTAGTTCTCTTAAATTGTCTCCAATCATTGTTTTCAAAGCAGGAAACAAGCAAATCCAAGTTCCTTTAGGCTGTGTTTGGACGCCAAAGTGAATTGAACTGTGAACAAACAGTTTAATCAAATGTAAACAACCAAAGTTAATAATCCTTCCTCGTATCCATATTAAGAAGCCCTCAACATCACAGAAGCTTGCTTCCAGTCCAACTTGAAAGTAATGTAATTGCAATTTGGAGCTTAGATCCTCAATACGAATGACAAGGAAAGAAATCACAATTTTTGGTGTCCTTCCACTTTATTAGACTAACAATTGAAGTTCAATTTGACAAAGCATCCAAACAGCACCCTTAATATTGCACTCATCCATTGGGTAATCTAGGAATGAACATATAACATGACCTCTCGCATATAAACTTCAATCCTATAGTATTCAATACACATTGTACTTACGGCTGTATTCGGATGTGAAATTGAATCACAATAGCTATGTTGCAACAGTGAAATTCCCGAAGTTGAATCATTCCAAGAAATTGAGATTATTTGAATTTAAGGTGGACCTCAAAAAACAGAATTACAACAATATAAAGAGAGAATAATTTTGTAACTGGATACGCATTGCAATGATTCATTTTCACTTTGTTGAATCACAGTTATTGCAAAATCCATTTGATATCCAAACGCAGCCTTTACTAAAATAAAACTTTTAGAAACTGAAAAGTAAGATCATGCATTACATAATATGTAAATGTGAATCACCCAAATGCACAACAAAAAAAATCTAAGCATAAAAAGATTACACACATTGCATACGATTTCAATGTGTGAATAGAAAATGTGTGTAATTAACTGAAATATTCAATTCTAAAAAAATACCAAACAACACCCTAGATTTTTCAATTTTAAACAATGTAATAAACATAACACAAGTAGATCAAGGAAGAAACTAATTGCAATAAGATTCAACATACCGTATTGAAATTCGTATCACAAAAGAGAAAAGAATGCAATGACTGTGAGCAAGCTCATCAGTCCTCTAGTCCTATACTAGAGATCACCTCCCCTTCAACAACTACCGTAGAGAAACAAGAGAATTTGCTCAAAGTGGATATACCATTCAACTGTGTCTTATTCCATGGGCTTGAACCTTGTTTATAATGAGTGCTTACAATTTTCAACATAATCTACAGAAACTAGAAATAGGATTCCTGGCTAGCAAGATCTCCAAAATACTAAAAATCTTTAAACAAGAAAATCTAACGATCTCTAAAATAAGAAAACACTAAAGCAAGAAAAATCTAAGGCTGATTTCCTAACTAAGAGATATGACAGAACAAAAAAAAAAAATATTTAGAGATAAGCTATAAAAAAGGAAAAGAAAAAAAAAAGTGCGCTTTTTTCTTGTGCACAAGTACGGAGCGCGCACGTGTGGGATGTGGACCTTTTCTTCAAATCTTGATCAATCGGCTTGTGTGGCTATTTGGTTGCAGAAGAACTGAAAAGAAGCCATGTATATTGCTAAACAAGTCAAACTGCAAGATCGGCAGAAGTTGGGAGGATTGAGGAACTATCTACCGTTCAATGGTAACGGAAGGGTGGGGATGTGCGAATTTGCAGTCGATAATAGAGCGTCTGCAGTGATCCCTGATGTAGTCTTTGCAGACGTCGACGGAGAGGTCGAATTTCCTCCTGGATTTTGATCTGGAGAGTTCGGAATCGCTGCAGTTTTCGGGATTGTCGGGGGAGCTCACCGGGCTAGGGTTTGGAGAACGCGATCTTTTGCGTTTTGAAGGTGAAAGCGAAGAGTTTGAGGCCATCGAGAATAGAGACGGAGAGGGAGGGAGGCTTTTTTTGGAACGTAAAATGGAGGGAGACGGGATTATTGATACGGCGATGAGAAAAAAATAAAAATTAAATTTAAAAAAAATAAATTGGAGATGCGGGGTATCGAACCCTGTACCTCTCGCATGCAAAGCGAGCGCTCTACCATGTGAGCTACATCCCCAACACATTTTTAACTAATTTTAATAGTTATAATATTAATATACGCTCAAGATCTAATTGCTCTTTACTATCACGCGGTCCTCTTTTTCACCACCGTCATTTCTAAAGACCAGCTCCTAGCTATATGGTTGTCAACGGATCAAATTTGTACCAGATCATTGTTGATCCTAATATGATCTGATTAGGGATATACATTATCTAAATCCAATCTGATGAAGGATTTACATGATCTAGATCCAATCTAGATCACAAGTATCTAATACGATCCGTTTAAATTTTTCAAAATCCGAATCCGATCCGATTAGAATCCAATTCGATCAAAACTAGTATACTTCTATGTAAATCCGATCAAAACTAATACTACTTAATGTAAATCCGATCAAAAACTAGTGCAGCCAAATTATTTTTTTCCTTTCATACCCCTATAATTGGATTGTTACCGGATTTGGATCGTGGATCGAGGATTCCGATCCGGATCACAAGTGTCTAATCGGTTTCAGATCGACCCTGATTCGATTATTAAACGTATCAAAGATTTCGATCTGAATTTGATCCATTAATTCGATTAATGATCTGAATTCGATTAAATTGGATTGGATCTGGAGCGGATCCAGACCATGATCTGATCCGTTGACAGCCCTACTCAACTACCATACAAGGCCATGAGCTACCACATAAATTTTCGGTGAGGCCTATGACAATGCCTTTGGATTCCGTCTCGACAACTGGAAACTAGGTATCTTATTGTTTCGGAGTTGTAAGGGTTGGTGTGGCCTTATCCATAGCCTCGATCATTATCCCGAGGTAGAGCCCTAGCTTCGGTGACCTAGGAGGGATAGGAGGATTTTTCATATGTGTGGCGTGGCCTCTCGCTTCTCCCGCGTGCATTCTACAAGCAAGAGCATCCAAGTGAGTATATGTTCCCGTTCCCGTGTCCGCTAAGAGAGGAGTTGGTGATTGTCTTGATCCCTTACACTAATGCGGTGAGTGCTGATTGGCATGAGGGTCTACTAATCACGAGGATGAGACTTAACTTCCCTTCCTTTTCTGTTACATAGTTAAGGAGGTTCGATTTCATTATTGTCTTTAGAGTTCTGTGATCAGGCTCTGGTTCAGTTCCGTCCACCCTACTCCTTTCATTTGTGTTGTTGCTACGTGTTACATCGTCCCAACCTTTGCTTTGGATTGATTGGTGAAGTAGTCAACTCTCCTGATGGAGTATCTATTTCACATGGCAACGTGACTTGTGAGTTCTATGTCAGTCGAGATGAAAAACATACCGTCAAGTGTAGTCTATGGAGCTTGACTACAGGAGCAAATCATCCAGTCAACTTGTTTAGTTTACGGAATGAGTTAAGGAAACTAAATGAGTCTTAAAGCAGCTCGTGAAGTCGGAGTCTCAACTACCACTACTATGCTACCATACCACACAACTACTATACCACTACCACTCCACGAGTGGATTAGTTGAGTGACTAGACTTAGACTCTCTTTCTTTGATATCAATCACTAAACTAAACAAAGTAGCAAAAATCATCAGAGAAGAGAGGGAGTACGCCCGGTTCACCAGGTTCTACCACTGCAGGGCCCAATCATACTCAAAATCAGAGTTTGATCCTGCCTCAGAATGAGCGCAAATTTTTTTTTTTTATGGTTGTCTATTATTTTCAATAGTGTGATTATGTGTACAAATGGATTGAGTCTGCCTAATGGATCATTGGACCTGACCTAACTATTATCAAGCTTGGATCTCAAAACTTGGACCTAAACTATTGAATGGTTAGGCTTGGGTGAGAAAAAATCAACCCAAACCCTTGTTAGTTTTGGGGTTTTTTAAACTAACTAAGCTATGACTAATTAAAATAAAGAAAAGAGGAAGAAAGAAAAAGTTGATTGGAATGTTAACAAAAGTTGAGGCTGACTTGGAGTTATTGGGTTTAAAGTTGAATCTACCTTCCTTGAACAATGCCCCTCAATACAACCGAATTCTCAGACAGCCAACCTCTATGGTACAATGACTATTATCTGATCACGAATATGAGCCTAAACCACCTTGCAATTTTAAACTTGGATGAAAAGGAGCAAAAACAAAGGAGTTACAGAAATTTAAGACAAAAGAAGCACAGTTATGTTATAAAATAATGAATATAAAATCTTTAAATAAACTTAAACAGGGGTGCAATCACACCCTTTTGTAGAGAGTGTGGACCTTGGGCCCAAATAGACATTACCGCTGGATTTTAATCCTGACTCGACCACTAGGCCTTCAACAAATATGATTATTTATGATTGTTGGGCCTAAACGAAGAGGGAAAAAAAATTAAAGAGATGTGCAATGCACACCTAAAAATCTCCATGTCCTTTAGAGGCCCAAAGTTTCTAATTCAACTTCTACTTAAAAACAACTTGGAAATCTTATAGGATGTGGAGGATAAATTCTGAAACACATGTTCTTTTCTTAAAAAAACACTTTTTAAAACACAGCAGTCCTATTTTAAATGGACCCGCTTTTTAGCTCTTGCTGAGATGACCCCAGCACAGACTTGTACCCAAGAAGTGACTAGTTAAGCATGTGTGTAGGGTTGGCCTAGGCTACACAATGGTGAACCACTTTTTTTCTAAATGCAGCTGCTCCTCTACTACTCGTGACAATTTGGACTATGCAAATCATGAGCTTAAATGTTAATGGAAAATAAATAATAAAATCACGTTAGTTGGATTACCCTAACCATTTGATTTACCATGTTGAAGTTGAGGCTACGTTGAATATCATTCACACACACCTATGGACCCCACATGCAACACTTGTATAATAATTTTATAGAAAAATTTAGATTTAAAATGGTAACTAACCTCCCTTTTAAAGCCTATTCATTGGGTGACTATGAATAAGATGGTAACGGACCATACTAAGGTATGTTGGGAAAACCTGGTAGCAGAAGCGGAAGCCGAAAGCACATGGAGCAATCCGAGATTAAATGAGTAAACAAGATGCAATCAATCACACACAAGCATTCACTACAAGAGACTCCGAATTTACGTGGAAAAACCCCTCAACGGGTAAAAAAAACCACGGCACAAAGCGATCCACAATGAATAAACAGAAGATTACATAGATGACAGCCCACAAGCAAGGAAAAACAGAGAAAACCCTAAGTTCTCTCTCACACACACACTTCTCTCATCTTCTTAACATGATTAGGAAACCTTAAACACCTTATGATACCATCTAAGTCGGGATTACAACTCCTTAAATAGGCAAAACACCCGAAATAGAAAACATCTTGTGCAATACTACGAGCTGCACAAGAAATCCGCGCGCACCTCTGATCAGTCAGCCAGTGCACGGTAACAGTCCAGGAAAAAACATCACACAGACTCGTCTCTGCCTAACTGCCGACCGGTCGCCCGACTAGTCGGAGCCCTCTACATACCGGTCAAATGACCGGTCCGGGCACTCAAAAACTATCTAGTAGACCTATTGTGCATCTGGGATATTCGGCTAGACCGATCCGAGCACCTAACACGGGTACAGTTTGAAGGCTACCCCAACAAGGTCCGGGTTGATTCCTTTAGCCATGGCCGTGGCTCTAATCGGGCTATCCCTATAAGATCAACTAAAGGAAAAATAAGATTAATTAACTCAGTTGATGGATTCATTGAATTTATGGAACATTGATTTAGACCATCAATTTCTTAAATGGAGAGAAGAAGAATGCCACGAGGAAGTGAGGAGCGTGCTTTTCCCTAGGCTAGAGAGATGACCTCTTGATTAGAGACGATGCATATCAAGAAACAACATGAGAATTGGAACTTAAGAAACAATAGTGACTTGTTAAGAGAGAGAAGAAGAGACGATGAAGTCGAAACACTATTGCTCATGGCAAGTTATTTCATTTTTTAGAGTGGATGATGGTTGATGCACATGGATTACGAGTGTCGTATATTAAGTTATTAAAGCATGTTAAACCTTCCAAGTATCGGGGCTGTTATATATAGTTTGAAATCTAGAACTAGGTTGGTCAAAAGATCCTACTATCGATAACCATATGATTTTTCCCATCGAATTTGACCACTCGCTGGTTTATTCTTAACTTGGTAAAGTCCCGGGTCCATAGCTCAAGTGGCAGACTGAGTGAACATAGCCTCGTTTCAACACTAAGGTCATGGTATCGATTCCCATGGTGGGGGTGGCTAACATTGTGATGTGACTAACAGGGGTGGGTGGGTCTACTAACAATGGGGTGTGTGAACTAACCCATAAAAAAAAGAAAGACCTGGTAAAGTCCCTTCATACACCATCTTCTAACGGCTCATATCCTCCTACGTAAGTTACTTAAGCCAAGCTACTTATGCCTCAAGTAACTTATTTGGCGGTATCCAAACAGCCCGAAATGACCTAAACTTTTAGGCAGGAGATAAATAAATTATCTCAAACACAATAAAAAGCTTTATCTGTCCCATATGTTCCATACTAGAACTTGTTTGAGCATGTTGATGGATATAAAAACATTCTAAATGGTGTCACTCCATGAAAAAGTGACTTATATCAAGCCAATACGGACTTGAGAAACACATATCAGCTGATATAATACCAATATTGAGAGCAATGACCAAATATGAGCAAATCTAAATCTCAAGTGGATCACACCATAGGACATAATTGAAATAACGACACATATCATTGGAACCTTCTCGGCACCCATCAAGATGTTCCTAAGGTGACTCCAACCTAAATGAAGGCAAAATGAAATTGTCAACTTAATTCAAAACTTCCGTCCCTAATGGAGTTTTTAACTGCAGGCATTCAATCTCCACTACTTCCTTTGTTGCGGCCCACTTGAACTTTTGGATTTGCCTCATGTCCTAAAATGAGCTGGCAACGAAATGGATGGACAAAGTGACCATAACACATACATCATGGTGGGTTTCATCGTAGGTTGGCGCCACAGCAGTCAAGGCGGTAGGCAATCCATTCCCCTATTTAAGGCCTCTCATAACACCGTATAGGTTATAGTACTCCTAGTTGCATTGTGTCATTTAGATGGTTGATCAGCTGATTTGACTAACAATTGTGTCTATAACACATTTTGGTGAGATACCATGGGAAAATCACGTGGATAAATTGATTGGATCCATCCATGATTTGGCCTTTTTTAAGCCATCCCTTTTCCCAAGCCTTATACAGGATAGTTAAGATTGACTAACAAAAGTAATCACTTACAATCATTAGCAATAAAAAAAAAAAGAAATAGAATAAATTATGTACAAGGAGCTTTGATAATAATTACTTACTTTTAATATAAGTGTATTTTTATTAAAGCATAGTTAGAATTTTACGTGGGTTTAAAGTATAAAGAAATACGTTCAAATGAATAACTTTTACTACTTAAACATTTAAGATTGCAGTTCCATTACAAAAATCAATGGGCTCACTTTTGTGGGTGACCTATAATCTAGAATTGTTTTATTTTTAAGCAAAATATATATTTCAAATAAGTTTATTATTATAGAGACAATTCAAAAGTCAAATCCTGCAAGGCATCCTATAACGGGTGATCTTAATTGAAATCCATAATAGATGAAACGTTTTCAGGTTTCAATGTCTACTGGTGCGAAACTTTAGTCAACTCCAATTTGCAGCCAGTCCAAGATGTCCTAGTTTAGTGGGTTTCTGATCCAACTCTATATCGAAGTGTTGTTGGTGCTTTACATATCTTACTCTTACTCGCCTTAGTATTGCACTTGCTAGTCAATAAGGTCTATTAGTTTATGCACAGTTCAACCGATTAACATTGGATTGCAATTAAACAAATACTCAAGTATCTCAAGCACACTACTCATGTATGATCTTCATCTCAAAGCGTCCTCATCACTCACTTTGAGTACTTTTTCATATGCAGATTGGGCTAGCTGCCCGGATGATCAACGGTTAGTAAGTTGATACTATGTTTTCCTGGGCTCGAATTTCATCTCTTAGAGTGTTAGGAAACAAAAAATAGTTTCTCACTTCAGCACTGAGGTTGAATATTGTGGTTTGACCATTACCATAATTGAACTAATATGGATGTAGTCTCTTCTCCACAAGCTTGGCGTCATGGGTACTTCCCCCAGTCAATCACTTAGTGTGACAATTTCGGTGCTACGTATCTCACTGCCAATCTGGTCTTCCACTTGCACACTAAGCATATTAAGATTGATTATCATTTTGTGCGGGAAAAAGTAACTAAAAAAGGTCTTGATGTTTAGTTTATTTCACTTGAAGATCAAATTGCAGACTGTTGGGGATGTCTTCAATCTTTAACACTAAAGGGGTTTCAGTTTCCTGGTAGAATATGGTCGGTCGCTCGAAATTGCCCTAAAAGAGGCGGTTTATCTCTGGACATTGCTAGAATTACTGATCAGGGGCAGTCGGTCGCCCGACAAGGTCAGGTCGGACCCTCGAAACTCCCTAGATGGAACTAGTCACTCTTTGGACAATCTTAGCCATGTTCGGGTGCTTGATAGGATCGGGTTGGGCGAGCGATCTGTTAAGTCAGTTTTGTGTAAATTATTTCCAATTCGGTTGTTTACTATTTAAATGGCTGTAATGTGGGATTAAGGTTAATTACCAAAGGGGCTGAGTATCCTAAAGTGGGTGGGGATTAAGAGAGTTCTAGGGTGAGAGAGAATTAGCGGAAAGCTTGGGTTTTCACTGGTGGGGCTTTAGATCCAAGTAAGTCATTCTTCTATAATCTCCTGTAACTTTTAATTCATAGTGATTGCTTCGTGCTGTAGTTTTTTTTTCCCCACGAGGGGTTTTTTCATGTAAAATTCGAATTGTCTTGCATGTTAATCTACTTGTGCGTAGTATTACTTGTTTGATTCACCCCTATGCTTTTGCCAAGTTTCCAACACAAACATCTTCACAAAAAGGCCTATCTTCTCAACAATTTGGATTTTTTCGCGGCTAGTTAACTTTCACAAATATGCTTAACTTGAGGGCTTGTATAGAGACAATTCAAAATTCATATCCTATAAGAGATCTCATAATAGATGTTCTTAATTGAATCATATAACAGATGAAATGTTTTCAAGTTTCGATGGCTTTGTATCCGATGACGGATGACTTTAATTGAAATGTTTTCAAAACCTTTATAATTGTTCCATATGCATAGGAATTTTATACTCCTATAAAATTATAAGAAATTCATCATGTTGATGAAATATTTAGTAAACCAAATATTCTAATCTCATAATTATAATGATTATTTAACATGTTATACACACACACACATATATATATAAAATTTTAGAATATTAAAAATGATTTACTTTATTAAATTATTATCCTAC
Source organism: Liriodendron chinense (assembly GCA_003013855.2). NCBI lineage: Eukaryota > Viridiplantae > Streptophyta > Magnoliopsida > Magnoliales > Magnoliaceae > Liriodendron > Liriodendron chinense. The sequence continues at coordinate 10,442,001 of ML058513.1, forward strand.
GAAATTATAGAATTCTTCTTTAACCAACAAGCTGCTAAATATAATTTTTAAATCCCAAAGGATTTCATTTTCATGTTGCCAAGCATATTCACAGTTGCTTAGATTTAAATAAAATTTTGATTTCGATTCCTTGATATTCCAAATCTACGCTGGCGAAAAAAGCCCTCACCATATTTTATTTTGCCTTACGTTCCCACGATGGAAAAGACGGGCTTGCAAAGCCATCCGAAGACTCAACCTTCTCGAAACCGGCGCAGATCCATATAAGAAACCTGTTACAAGTCCGGTGGGACCATCATGCATGGTACGTGGCTAACTTTTATCCACATACTTGTTTCGTGCATTGTGGTCCATCTGATGAATGGACTGGCCTCTATTTCCTGTCATAGGATTTACATGTTGTGGCCCTATTACATACGGTGTGGATCTTGCAAATGTTTCCACAGGCATGTAAATGACTAGGTTATACATGCACAATGGCGCATGGGTAGCATTCTTTTCTTCCCTTTTCTTTTATTTTTTAATGCACATGCCTAGCACTGAGCTTTGCTAGGCCCACACGCCTATACAAGTCAGCTAATACACACACCCCCACATGTGCCAACATGTCAGCCATGTGAAATATTCAATCCATCCATCAGTTGTATCGCACTCTATAGATTTTACTGCCTGAAGAACAAAGGTGGGCCGCTCAATAGGTGTGTGGTGATATTAAAAATAAGTGGACAGGTTAAAACTTCGGCCGAAATTTTCACAACCGCCAGTTGTTCGGTTACATGTGGTCCACCTGACTAGTGAACCAACTCGATTATTGAGATAGGTAGTCAACATAATGGTACCCTTTTGACGGATGGCTCAGATATTTCACCTAGCTGCAAGCTGGCATATGTGGAACGAGAGCGGATCAGGTGAGACCCCGGCCTCACCTAAGACGGTGCGGCCCTTAGCATGGGGTTACCGTGGGGCCCACATTGATTTATGTATTATGTATCCACGCCGTCCATCCATTTTTCTAGATCATTTTAGGCCACCATTCCAATAATGAACCAGATCCAATAATCAGGTAGACAATAACTTAAGAAAAAGTGTTGATTGACCATTAATGGGCAACAAAAGTTTTGGATCAAGCTGATATTTGTTTTTTCCCTTCATCCAGGATTATTTGACCTTATCAATGGATTGGATGGTAAATGAACACTACATAAACATTAATTTTCTCCCTAAGAAGTTTTTAATGGTAGGACGGTCAATCACCACTGTTTCTTATGGTATGGTCCACCTGATAATTATATCTACTTCATTTTTGGTAAATTTCCCTAAAATGATCTTTAAAAAGGGATGGACGGTATGGATACATAATACATGGCCCACAGTAACCCCACGGTAAGGGCCGCACCGTCTTGAGTGAGGCCGGGTCTCACCTAATCCGCTCTCTATGTGGAACATGCATTAACTAACTGGTACAGGCTCATTTGCCTAGCATTTGTGATGGGATTTTGTGGAGTTTGTTTTGCCTATGTAGCCACCCAAGACCAACTACACTTTCGGTGCCATTAGGGCCCACATGCTGAGACGTTAGGGTGATCGGAACCGTCTATGTTCAGATGTTGCACTCTAAGATGCATCAATACGTGGAGGTGAATGTGGACCATGAAAAGATGATTTTTAATGGTTCATATTCAACTTTTAAAATCATTAGTAAAAAACATCTTTAAAGGATAGGTATTGGACCCTTTTTAATTTTGTTACCTTAATGCCAATAATAATAATAAAAATAAAAAAGACGGCTCCAATAATTGCAAAATCTTTGCATGTGGGCCCATTGGGGGATGCATACTCTGGATCATCAATTGCAATATAGGAAGAAGTTGGAACTTTCCTTGCCAATTCAATCCATACAGCTATCCACGTCCCTTCGGCTTCTTCTTTCTGTCGACACTTACCCCTCTTCGATTCTCTTTTCGTTGGCACTCGACCTGACCGAATATTGAAGCTGCAAAGACTTGGCCCGTACCAGAGTTCCAAAACCCCCCCATGGGTACCGAAAGTCGGTCGGTTCCGGGTCCAAAATCTCATGAAGCATACCCGTACAAGTCGGACCAGGCCCGAACCAATTTTGTATGGATTTACCTAGACTTACAACCTTAGGGAATGATCACAGCCGTGTTTTGTGTTCATCACATTCCAGAACTCATGTGGCCCACACCACAAGGAACAATTTAAAATCCTATGTATAAGCCTAACAATGAATGTGGTGTGGCCCTACAATAAACAGGTACGATGACAAATAAACATAATTGTGGACCTTGGAAGGTTTTAAGGGTTTTAGGATGACAACCCACTGTTTCTTATGGTGTGGTCCACTTGAACTTTGGTTATGCTTCAATTTTGGGCTCGTGCTAAAAAATGAGCTGGTAAAACGAATGCAAAGTGGATAAAACATATACATCATAGTGGGCTTCACAGAGTTTTAATCAGTCTGTAGTATGCAATCCGCATTCCCCATTAGTGGAAACTACTACAAACACTTGGCTTTCCCTTGGCATTTAAAACTGTTTGAATTGTAAAAAAAATCTTAAAAATCCATGTAATAATCAGTAGACTTTTTTTAAACCATGTTGATCATTGTTCAAGTAGAAATGATGTAATATATCTGTGTTCAACGCTAGAAAAATGTACGTTGTCCACTTCCACACGCCTACTGGTATTCAATAGTTATAAAGTAGGGCTAGACCGATGGTAGTAGACAAACATGGGAGGAGAGACACCAAGCAAAGGAGTTTTCAAGAGATTTGCATCGGCCCTTGGAAGTCTAGAGAGGCCAATGACCCATGGTCCATGGCCCATCAAAGGTCATGGGACCCATATGCATCCTGCTTCGCTGTGCCTGTGCCCAGTTAAAGTTCAAAGTTTCAGACCATAACTAACAGTCGTCGTGCTGGGCCATTTTTCATAGGCCGCGACGTTGCTTTCCTGAGGGGCGTTTAAGTCTCTACCTGCAGAGTATCTCCACCGTGCTGACACACGTATCCGTTGAAAAGGACCGTTAATATGACGGGTCATCACGTCCGTTGGTCAAAAAGAGACGCGGGATGATGACGGTTAATCCACTGAAAACCGGACAAGTTGCTTCTTCCGCATCTTTTCCCGATAAAAACGATCCGCAAACAACTGATGCAACGACAAAGTCCGGTCACCACATGGATACGAAGAGATTAACTATCAAATGCCACGTGTAGCGGAGAAAGAGAGCGCGAATTAGGTGTGACCCGGTGAACAGCTCAGTGGGTGTTACCCCATCGTGTCGCCCACATGGATGATATTTTGTATATCCACGCCGTTCATCCGCTTCTCCAGCCCATTTGAGGATGGGCTTCCAAAAATTATGCAGATCCAAATCTAAGGTGGACCATACTACTGAAAACAGTGGTGATTGAGTGCCTCACCATTAAAACTTCTAGAGATTCCATTGTAAGGTTTTTGTAACGTTTATTTGCAATCCAAAATGATGATAATGTCAAGAAGATCTGGTTGAAGGGAAAATAAAAAGATCGGCTTGATCCGAATTTTCAATGATCATTCATCACTATTTCTAGTGGTACGGAGATGGAAAACAAGATGAATGGCATAGATATTCAAAAAATACATCAAGAAATGGAGTTGCGATTATCCTTTTCTTAGCCGTTGGTTTTTTCCTAGGCGAATCAGGGGATTGGACGGTGAGAAAACGGATTCTCTGTCTTTCCAGGCACCGCATTTTCGTGCCTCACGTGTCATATTTTTACGTAGATCTGAACCGCACATCATGTACGCTCATCCGCGATTGACCATAAGAAAATTTATAAGATTATACTTTCCTAACCATCCTATAAATGGGCCTTTTCCCACTTAATATCAGCCCGTCGTTTCTGTAGGTTTAGTATTCATTTGTATGCCACAAGCGAAGGGCTAGAAATGTCTGAACGCTCGTGTTTTGACCATGATCTAATCACTATTGGAAGATGAAATGGACGGTTTAGATATGATCCATGCGTGACACGTGTTCAGAACGACATCTCGTTCGGAGAAATGTGCCTTCGGATCTTCTCACGTGGGCAGGGAATCACGCGCCGTCTGAAAATTGACCCGCATCGAAGCATGTGTTCGAAACTGTGTCACGATGAATAAGGTGCTCCAAATAAAAGAAAAAGGAAACTGTGCACTCGGAGCGGTTAGCTGTTACCTGGGTAACAGCTTACTGTGTGTTACCCTAACTGTGAGAGACACACATTAATGTATTTCTTGTATATCCACGCCATCCATTTGTTTTCCCATCTCATTTTAGGATTGTATTCCAGATATTTAGAATATATAAATCTCAGGTGTAACACACCACTAGAAAAAGTGATGAATGACCCTTAATGACTTTTTGTTGGCTACAAAAGTTTGGATCAAGCTGATCTTTGTATTTTTCATTTATCCAGATCTTATTAAAATTATCAACATATTGGATGGAAAATAAACATTTCGAAAACCTTACTATGGGCCATTTGGAATTTTTAATGGTGAGGCACTCAATCACCACTTTTTCCAGTGGTATGGTCCACCCGAGATCTGGATTTGCTTAATTTATGGGACCACCTCCTACAGTGGGCTGGAGAAACGAATGGAATGTGGATATACAATAAATCATCAAGGTAGGGCCCACGGTAAGGGCAATACCCCTAAGTGGTAACCTGGTAACACCTATTCCACTCCCGCAGCGAGGGATTTGTGAGCCACTTGCTCTTGTTGGCCTTTTTTATTTCTATTCACAAACAAGCAAATGAGTAATTATTACTTATCATGTACTTCTGATGCTTTTTTAAACTGACAGTCTTTTTTTTAGTTTTGATTCCTTCTTACAAAACTTGAGGTAGGTGCAAATTTTTTATGGGGCCACTATGATACATATGGCCTATCCACACTGTCCATCCATTTTGCAACGTGATTTGAGGGCATAGACTCAAAATTGATGCACATCTAAAGCTCAAGTAAACTACATTACATGAAATAGTGGTTTGAATATATATCATAAAAAATCACTTATGATTACGATTTCCTATAATGTAGGTCACTTGAGCTTCGGATAAACTTCATTTTTGGGCTCATCTTCTAAAATATTTTGTTAAAATAGATAAACGACATAGATATGTGATAGAGATTAAAATAGGCCCATAATTATATGGCTATTTGTTTTACATGTATTTACAAGTAAATACTCCTGGTATCAAATATCGGAAAACTGTACTTGCATCCATTTGCATGCATTTATACCATGTAAGTAAATGGAAATCAAACAGGCCAACTCTCTCACGTGTGCACTATTAATACCCGCTCATCTGGACACGTACAGCAATTTCTCCTAAGCGTTCAAATTTGTGGCCTACCAAATACCAGATTACCCATGAACGCCGCGTGATATATTAATGGTTAGGATCTTAAAATGTGGGGGACGATTACCGAGGACGTAGTAGGATTGCATCCTTCCTCATTCCATACCGAGCTGTGGAGGGCCCACCGTGATGCATCTGTTTATCCACTCTATCCATGCTATTTCTAAGATGTGGCCGACCACATGAGACTAAGCAGGTTCAATGGGCAGGTCGACCCCACCAAATACTGAGCTCGGATTGCATTAAATGCACCAAGCATTAAATGCAAGAATCATTTCTGGTGTAGTTGATTTGACTGTTGGACCTTCTCATTCTTAGTCTCGTATGGTGGACCTGATCTTAGAAACGGAATGGACGGAGTGGATAAACAAATCCATCACGGTGGGCCCCTTCACAGCTCAGTTTGCGTCCATACTGGGGAAGGGCGCAATCCGACTCCGCCGAGGACCCAGGACCCACTTCCAGAGTAATCCGGTTGCGTATTATATAACTTCTTAGTCGGAGTCATGGGACCCACCCACCTCTAGAGTTAGCCTCACCAGTCACCATCCGATAATTCCAAGCTGTATGCGCGTTACGCACCCCTTGCACTGTTAAAGAAGAAATAAAGAAAAGAAAAGAATCTCACTGCATTGGAGGACGATACTCGACGCAAACCGACTTAGGTACCAGACACGCCATATGAGTCCAGCGTGGCATTAGTATATGGAGAAGCAGACCGTCCTGATGCTGTCTCCCCTTCTTTATTACTCCTTTCACTCCCTCATTTCCCCAATGGCGGTGTCTTCACCACCTCTCTCATCTCCTACATCCAATTTCCTCCCGAGCCATTCCCTACCTACTATAGAAAATAAAAGAAGAAAGCCACCCACGCCTAGAAAACCTCCCTTTTCCTGCGAAAAGAAACCCAAACGAAAGGAAGAATAATCAGAAAAAAAAGTAGAAAAAAGCAAAAGAAAAAGATCCTCCCTTCTATCCTTCTTACATAGAAGATCTATCAGGTCAGGAGCATGCGCCCTTTCTCGAGCTCCAAGTCGATCGCGATCTTCGTCTACTTCTCTTCTTCATCTGGATTTTTAGGGTTTCGGTTGTGGATCCATGCATTTTTTACCCGATCCGAGAAATTTCTTGTAATTTTTGTCGAAATCTTGTCTGAAAATCTTACTCGTGAATCTTTGATTTTTTTTTCTTCTTCCTGATCCCTAAATTTCTACGTGGTTTTGGCTGATTTTAGAAATCTTAATTTACATATTTGGATGTGTTGGACGGGTGCGGAATTGTTATTATTCTTTTATTTGTGACAGTAACTTCGGTAGGCAATTCGTCCCATTTGAACGTGAATAGCGCTTTCTTTCTTGTTCAATTCAACACCTTGATTTTGACCATTCTGGCATTTTTGCCAATTTTTTCTTTATCCTTGCCAATTTAGAGGATGCACTTTTCAAAATTTGATTTTGCAAGTGTTACTGCTTGAGTATTGCAAAGGAATGTGTTTATTTCGTTTCAATTTGAAAGAGATTCTGGGCACGGTGCTTGTCGATTGGACACTTGCTTTTCTCTGATTCTGAGATCCTGTTGTTTACAGAAGAATACGATCTCTGGCTGTTGCATTTGGCAGTTGTCAACACAAGCATTAGGAGGTTCATTCAGAAGGCGGTTTTCTTTTTTGCAGGTAGAATGTGTATTCTTATTAGTTAGTGTAAGCTTCTTTCCAGGAGTTAGTGGAATTGTTTGATTTTGTTTTATTTTTGTTGTCATTTCATTTTCCTATCGTATGCCCACACACACACATATCTGCAGTATTCTCATCTTATTTGGTTTTGTGATTAAGAATTATTAGGGAATTATTAGGGCATGTTTGGTTGCGACTTAAAAATGCATGCATCTCGTTTTAGATAGCATCAATTTCAAATTAGAGATGATAGTTTGATAAGTTGTTGGTTATATTTTTAATTCATACTGAAGATCGATTTCTAATACATAATATGATTAAACAAAATGAGATGAACGCATTTCTAAGTGGCACAAAAACATGTCCATAGGCTTTATGTGTTTATATGATGAATGCTACTATGGTTTGGGACCACCATATAGTGCTTACAAAAACATCAGACTGTACACAAAGGCACGTGGACTGTAGTCAAGAATAGATGGTGATTTGGTGGCCACCATGTATGTGGGCGCTATGGTCCACAATCCAAGGCTATTGGCTGTGAGTAGCGATCCGATTGGCAGGCTGAGAAATGGATGGTTAACTTGAAAATGAGCAATGATCTGTGTTCAACGAGGAACACTTGCAACAATTAGATGGTTAGAGTGGTTCCATCAGTACAATTTGTTTTGCCCATGGTCTGTCCTTGTGGACCACCAGATTGGCAGTTCCAATTGTGTAAATGTTTATGAAGTGTGCAGCATGATAGCATTCCTCTTATTAAGTTATTATACTGCTAACGAATGTTGTGTGTTCCAAATTTGTCATTTCCTTATGTCATTGTAATTTGCATGTTGATTTATTTCCTTTTTGTTTTCCTTTTCACCTGGATTATCAATGATGCAGGAAAAAAAAACACATCTTGTTTTGAAAGCTGTTCCATATATTTGTTGTCTCTGCTCAAGGTCTGGTGTTCTTAGGACTGGGGAGAAATGGCAGCCGAGCTTGTGAATTTGGCCACAAGCGAGAAACTGAAGGAGATGGACTGGGCGAAAAGCATAGAGATCTGTGAACTAGTTGCACGTGATCAAGGGTACATCACTGTGTATAACTTCCTATTTTTCACGAATATTTTTGATGTTGCTAGATGCACATCACTGTGTATAACTTCCTCTTTTTCATGAATATTTTTGGTGTTGCTAGATGTTGACAGTTATAAATTACATAATTTAGTCAGAATCATTATTCTCTGCCATTGTATATAGTTAATGTTTTTTAAGCTTTTAACTATTTTGAGTCTGTCAGTGTGAGATCACAAAATAAAAGCAGTTGCATGCAATTTTTCTTCAGATTGCATGCTCAATGAACCAGTGTCACCAGGATATATTACCTGGACTAGTGAGACTGAACTATCCTTAAATCTGCAGAAACATGACCAATGTTCTGAATTTATTAACCCAAAATCAGAAACATGACAAAGGTTCTGAATAGCCCACAGTAAGGTGCCATTTGATTAACTGAAAGATAAGCTGCGAAAATTAATTTAAGTGCTGAAAACTTAAAATGTGCTGAATTGTAATCTTGAAATAATTTTAGGGACATTTTAGTCAAAAGTGAAAAGAAATTTTGATGCATCACCGCTTTCAGCATTCAGCCTTCAGAATTAAGTGAAGGGAGGGGAGCTGAAAAAAAGATCCATATTTTCAGTGAAAATTAATTTAAGCACTTAATTAAGTTGGATATGCCAAACGATCCGAATCAGTGAAAATCACTGAAAATATAAAATTTAAGTGATCGATGCTGTAAATAAGTTTTATCAAACGCCCCCCAAGTGATCCTCTTGTCAGTTTCTCTAAAATGAGTCTATCGGGCATCTCATTTACATCCCTTGGGATTATAAAGGGGATACAATCCAAGGAAGAAATAAAAGATTCGGTTTCTTGAATAGAAGATGCAAGCTTCCATGGGCCTGGCTTATTGGACATTATCCACTTTAAGGCGATACAATCTCCACTTTCAAGTTTCAACTATCAGCTTCCTGGTAAATTTAGTGGAAACAATTTAAAGCCCTCCTCCGAGAGTGACTACATTTGCCTCAATTGGTCCTAATTCCCCACATGGACCAGAGCAAACAACATAACTTCTCCCTTATCATTCCTGAGGATGTCGCCAAGTTCTGACTTGTCCTTATTCCAGAGCACCCACCATATTTGAGGTTCATGTGAAGGGTGGTACCAACCAATCTCATTATACTGTTCACAAGTACTCATCCTGAAGCCCTTACTTCATTAGATCCAAATGTGACTGCATTTCTATTCTGGTTTTTGAAGGGTCCAATCAAAGATCGTTGAAATAATTTTTCTCTTGATCGTTTTACTGACACACCTCAAATACTCCTATTTTTATCTGTCCATGAACCCACATGATTCCGAACAGGCACCCTCATCCAAAAACCTTCTTTTGACTGAAGCGGACTGGAGAACCACTCCTCAATCACATCTAGGAGTACCCATTTATTGTCCAATTCACTCCAAGATGAAGTGACTCCAAATATCTTTAGCCATATTACAGTGAAGGGGACAATGGTTTACATTTTCTCACTTTGCCAAGACATGTAGCACATGTTGGAAATGCAACCCCTCTTCAGATTATCAAGCGCAAGGAATTTGTTTTCTGTAGCTACCCAAGCAAAACCTTGAATCTAGGAGGAACCAGGGCGCTCTGCACCTTGGCCCATGGCTGTCGGTTTCCATTACTAGAACTGTATCATTGCTATTCATTGTACAGGATTAGTAATCCATGGAAGTTTCGTAGTTGATTCCTGTTATTATTACTTTAAGAAGTCTACCTTCAAATCTGAAACAATCTGGACCTCGTGGTTTTTGATTTTCTTGACATGGTAGCATTTATTTGACATCAGTTCTCATTACTTTCAATAACTGACCCTAAAATTTGGAAACAGTGAAAATCTTGGTCATTGATTTGGAAGACAAGAAAATTGAAATTAGAATGTGTAAGGTGGATGCTCCCGTTTGGTTATCTCACTGATTTGTAATTCCTAGATCAGTAGTATGTGAATTCATTGGATAGACTGTGAACTCCTTTAAGAAGTGTTAAGTGGTGATGATACCTTATTGAGATTGAATATTTCTTCATTCTCATAATCATCCAGCAATTGCCATTATGGTCACTTGTTTTATTGGGAAAGATTTCTTAATCACATGGAAATCTTAAATGTTCATTTCTATATTCCTTAATCTTTCTGAAGCATACCTTAATCTTATCAAGGTAATGTCTGTTTTTTTTGGTTTATGTCACTTCCTGACTGCTGGTTTTTTGCTTTTCAATGAGCAGGAAAACAAAAGATGTTATTAAAGCTATAAAGAAACGGTTGGGGAATAAAAACTCAAACACTCAACTTTTTGCCGTTATGGTGAGTGCCAAGTGCTAACCTTTTGTAATCTCGATTCTCAAAAAAAGGGGTTATCCTGTACTTTTGGTTTTGTAGAGATGTATTTCATGGTCCGCAATATCTTACTTTACATGGAAAATGTAGTGGTCACAAACTTTTGATGGAAGATGAAGCACAACTTCTTCATTTAACTTAAAATAAGTGAAACGAGATATTTTTGTACAACCGTTTAACAATAAAGGTAAAATGGCCACTATACTTGTTATGAAAAGAGCAATTCGCCTCATAGAGTCCTTCCGTTTTTTTTTTTTCTTTTTCTTTTTTCAAGGAAAGTGGGGATTAAACCCTTAACCATTACTTCTGAAAAGAAGAAGAAGAAGAGGAGGAAGAACCTTGACTTCAATGTTCCATTACATAGGCGTCATTACTGCTAGAGTGAACATTCTCATATTGCTTCTTAGAAATTAAAATTAGCTCTGAAACTGGCTTTGGTAATCATTTGTGTACACACACACACATTTGTGTGTGTGCTCGCGCGTGCGTGTGTATGTGTCTTAATTATTGACACTGGGGCTTCTCTGTCTTCCATCCTTCTGTGTAAATTGCACTGCCAGAATATGCATTTCAATCATGTTAATTTGTATGGTTCTTACTTGCCTTTGCAAAATACAGTCTTTGTCTTTGCATTGATTTTGGAAACAACCGTCTCTTGCTTTTCCAGAAGATTGCGTGGCCCTTAATGAATGCAGAATAATTTACTTTCATTGCTTTTGAAAATAAACGGCACACAAAGAAAAGCTTAAAATTCAACACTTTTTATGTGCATAGAAACTTTTGAAGGGCTCTCTTGATTAATTCAACTGATATAACCTATAGTTATCTTCAGCTTGGAAGTTATTTTATTCATTGAAATTTTGGTTACTTATATTGCGAAGTACTCATGGTTTGGCGTGATTGAATTTAATGATGAACTTGTCAAAGAAAATGACTTTTCATGTGTGTCCTGGAGACCCTCCCTTATGCTTTTCTTTTGATATGTATATTGAATGATAAACTCTGTCAGCCAATTTTGTGTTCATGATTAATGTAATTTCCTGGACACAATTGTTCTGAGTTGCATCCACAGGTAGCTTAACCATTTTATTGTTATTTGTTATTGCAGCTGTTAGAGATGCTGATGAATAATTGTGGGGAACATATTCACAGGCAGGTGATCGAGATTGGACTTCTCCCTATACTGGTGAAGATAGTGAAGAAAAAGGTCAATCTTATTTGTCACAGATTAACAATTGACAACTGTCCATTGGACGCTTCCATTTCCTTTTTTGTTCTTTCCGACCATTTTGACAAGTTTGTCTTCTCTGTTGCAGTCGGATCTGCCAGTACGAGAGAGGATTTTTCTCCTTCTAGATGCCACACAGACATCCCTTGGTGGGGCTTCTGGAAAGTTTCCTCAATATTATGCTGCATATTATGATTTGGTGGTAAGTCTGGCCATCCAACATTTGTTACCCATAAAGATCTCATCGCGTAATGGGCTGAGCCTGGGTTGATTTTGGCTTGGATTTTGAACTGGTCAGGCTGGACCTCTTCAAATTTATCCTTATCAGCCCAGGTGAAGTCCTGCTCATTTTACATGTTTGAAATGATTTTAGTCCTCAGACTTGGGGAAACCTTATTTTTGTTTTGAAAGTGCAGAACACACAATGGGGTATTATGCATGTTAGTTTGTCTGTGTTTTACAGCTTCAGATGCAAACAGAGTCTGAATGATTGATTCATAAGAGAGCCTTGCTTACTTCATTCTTGACTCTTGTTGCCATCATGGAAAATATTCAGTTTATTATTTATGCCCCCTGAAATGGAGCAGAATGTGTGATCATCTTTAGCATGTTTATGAAGCCTTATATGATGGAATTCCTTCCTAGGAAATAACAGGTCAATAAGCAGTATTCTTCTAAAACATATGATTGGAAGGGTCCTGGCTAGCCATGTTTACCGGTAGGTCATTATACCAATCAATGGATTGAAATCGGAGGGATGGAATTGACAGAAATCTACATTTGTCAATTGATCATTACTTATAGCAGCCGGTGGCTCAAACTCCCTCCCGGATTTTCTCACTAGGAATTTCTTTAGTGCAGAGTTGCTGAGAGAGCAAATTCATCACCTGATGGTTCCTCATATAACGGTGTGAGCTTTAGCTTCAAAGTTGTTGCACACAGGAGCGCCTATATTTTGAAGCTCATGGAAATGCACCCAGATAGTAATGGTGCACCGGAGCACTCTTCCATTTTTTCAGTTGATTACATTTTTCAGGGAGATGTTCACTTGCGATGTTTGATCCAGAATAAATCCTCATTTCTGATGCAGTTGAGTGTCTTTCTATTGTTGAGCTGCTACTTCCATATTTGTTGGATGGATATCAAATTACCTCAGGAAGAAGCATGTGGTTTGCTCATAGGGTGTGAAGATTGAATTCTACAACTCAGATGATTATTTATTTATTTATTTGAACAGCATTCTACAACTCAGATGATTGTTGCATCTATTCATGAAAAGTACTGTTACCCATTATTCCACCTGTGCAACTATAGTTGTGCGTTACTTTTTTCGGTGGCTTACTTATTGTTTGTTGCTTTCCCCCAGTAATTGGTTCCATGAGTCTCCTCCTCCTCCTCCTTTTCAGTTAAAATTATCTAAGGGCAGGTATAGAGAAAGAGATTAAGGGCACTAAATAACTTGTGGTGGGAAACAAGAGATCCTTGATGTCTTCTTCTTGGTTGTAAATGAGGATTTCTGGCATCGAAATGACAAAAAATAAGGACCTTTTTCTTTACTGCCTCATTCTTATTGAATTCTAAGCTGAATTCCAGTGCACATTTATTAATGACTTCATTTATTGACATGACATCTGTATCCTGACAAGTTGTCATTACTTGATGCTTCTGCCCCCCGAATTTCTTGTTGTCATATTAGACCCCAACTTGCTCGATGGCATATTAGACCACGATTTTCTGTCCTCTGTTACTTTCCTGGGGTTGAATAGAATTATGTGCATCCCAATTGACGTTCTTATTTCACAGTCCTTTTTAGGCCATATAAATATCGTAGTGGTTAATTAGTTATTAGTTATTACATCCATTATGCCTCTGTTTTGAAGAACTGAAAGTTGACTGTGATATCCTTAATACAGTTTCATCTTTTTATCCTCACTGACTGGTTTATTATGAGTATTGAATTAATGATTTAGCTCTCTCCAGTGTGCGCGAGTTCAGTTCCCACCACACCCTCTTGTTCCTACATCAGATGTTCCTGCACCAAAGACTGATACAAATAACTTGCCTGTTGGGAAACCAGCATCTCCAAAACATGAAGGGACTGCTCAGCAATTAGCTTCTCAAACTGTGCCGGACTCAAGGTATTATATGATTGCTGTGACATTTTCTCATATTGATACCGATATTCTCCTCTGAGGCTTTTGTCATGCCCTGTCCATCTCAATGCTTGTCTTTTTCTCCCCTTCTGGGCAAGCATTGTTGAGGAATCTCTATTGTATAGTGTCTTCCTGATTTAATTATACTCTATGGTCAAGGAAGCCAACTGAAAGACAAATTGCATTGAAGTCTTTGTCTGCATGATTCTATCTCTCCATTTACTTTGTACAGATCTATTATTTTATTGGAAACTCCTATAACATGTGTATTAGATGGCCATGGTTTCAGAAGCTCGTTGCTAGAAACTTCTTAACTGCATGTGGAAATTTTTTGGATGGTGACATCACATTTGTTTTTGGCTTTAGACCACATTCTCAATGTGAGAATATGGAATCATATCCACATCTCTACCCATATATATTAATATTTTTATTTGAAGTTCTGATTTTTTATTTTTATTTGTTATTTTATTTATTTATTTATTTTTGCTTCTTTGGTTTAGGAACTGGATTCACTGGAACCATGGCGTAGAATCTCATTTTACCATAACAAATTCTTAAATTTGTTATTTGAATGTAGAACACATCTAGATCTTTTTATGTAGAGGATTTCATTTAATCGATGCATACCATCGGAAAATGCCTTATTGCAATCTTTTGGCATTTGGACATATGTAGACTTAGCAAGAGTGTGATGGTTATTTTTTTCCATCATATTCTTGGAAAGGTGGATGATGCAACAGATCTGTATAATGAAGAATGCTTTGATGTCCAATGGGGGTTCACTGAAAAAATTAGTGAGGTGGCTACTTGTTAGGGAGGAGGTCCTTTCTGGAGGAGGGGCAAGGAGTTGTAGAAAATGCTCCTGTTTGCCATCGTCTGGGGAATTTGGATGGAGAGAAGTTTGAGGATATCTGAAAACAAGGTGCACCATTTGCGAAGTGATGTAAGAAAGAAAGATGAAAAAGGAGTATTGGGAGAGAAAGAGGTGTAGAGATATCAGGCACCTCCCTCACATCTAATTTCACTTCATTATGAAGCGGTAGACATCAAATGATATGGTGGCTTGAAGAACTATCAAATGAAAAGATACACACACCAAGACCAACAATGATACCCACTACTCTAATAATACAAGAACACCTATACAGAATCTCCTGAACAAAGGATAGTGCCATAGATTTAATTTTTTAAAGGGCCATGATCATAGAAGAATTTCGTGGCGTGTGCAATTGTATTTGTGTAGGGATTGGAAGGCATGATGGACTCTGATACAATGTTGTCAAATCGCATATGCCATCATATGCGACTGGTATATGCTGTTCGCATATGCCATCGCATACGCGCATATGCAATCACATATTTGCACTGGCTTTTTTTTTTTTTTTTTTTTTAAAATATGTAAAAAAAAGAGAAAAACTAAAAAAAATAGGAAAAAATAGGAAAAACTATGCCTAATTACTACAAGTGATTGGATTGAGTTCTTTTACCTATTTCATTGTAGTTTAAGACTATTAAACTATCTATAAAATAAGTTATATGTTTAATTACTTGTATTATATTTACATAAAATTTAACAAAACAAACAACATGTTACATTAAGAGAGTTAATTATTAAAAACTTCAAACATAAAATTTTTATTGATAAATGATAACTTGATAACTAGAACAACTTATAAGTTACAAGTTACAACTTAATCTAAAAATACAATTTATGTTTTACAAAAAAAAACACAAATTGCAAAGTATGCCATCGCATACTCGAATATGCCATCGCATACTTATCACACAAAAAAGTATGCCATTGCATACTATCCCGGATCGCATATGCCATCATGGCTGATCGCATATGCCATCATGGCATATGCGATCCATCTAAAAAAATGGCATATGTGATCGCACATGAGAACAATGCTTTGATATTATGATAAAGGGAATTGGTCACTGGTGGACACTACCACTGGCGGGGGTTTGGAAGCTTATAAATGGTAGCTCCATGGGTACTTTGAGTCGCATTGGAATGGTAGAGTTATTGGAGATGAAAATGGCAAGGTGAATTTAGTCCTAACCTTTTTTGTGCGTCGGGTTTGAAAGACTTGAATAAGGCCATAGGCCTGTAGCTAGAACTTTATGCTTTTGTTCTCTGCCTTTGCAAATCATCCTTCATGGGCTGGAGATTGTTGAAGGGGTCTCTACTAAGGTCATCAAGTGAGCCCCCTCAACCTAGATGGAGCTCTCATCTTATCTTTTTGTATAGAAGATCCACTGTGTTACTTCTTAAGAATATTTCTTTTAGTCGTTAGGAAGAAAGGCAAATGGCGTTTCCTTCTTCTTTTATAGCTAAGAATGGAGTGACTTGAGGGTTGTTTATTGACACAGGACAACTAACCACTTGCTTTAAAAGCTCGAATTGATAGAGCGTGGTGAATTAATTTGTTTATCTCATAGCCCAGGTTAGGCCCCACTTCATTGAAATTGCGTCTATTGCTCATACTTGTAGACGCTAAGCGTGTGGAAGCTTAGAGGAACTTGTAGAACTATGGCTTCCTCCCAACTCTTGTCTAATTAAACTAATTAGGAATTATAAACTAATTAAGCAAGAATACTTAGCTTCCAAGCTTAAGTGGGTTCAATCATAAGGCTAGCATATAATAAGCAATTAAACAACCTAGCCTAAGCATGCGTAGATAATCAAATGATTTAACTAATCAAGAACTTAATCTATGTAACTTATGTAGATTATATGAGAATGGATCATAAGGCTCAAGTCTACACTACTTAGTGAAGGTACATCTTGTGTGTGAATGTGCCTGTCTAGTGTCTAGCATGCATTCCTATCAAGCATAATTAAGTAATTAAACATATAATGCTAAGATAACAATGTGCTCAAATACATCACAAACACAAGTTGACTATAGGTCTACTCCACTCCTGGTTCAAGTACTTATCCCTTGAGCACACCGGCATTCACTAGGGAGTTCAAATCAGGTTCTTCCCAACGCAGGTGTTTCAAATCGATTCCACCCTACTGGGGAGTTTGACAAGGTTCCTCCCAACCTATGATGATGATTTTACTGGTTCATCTCTCAACCAAGATGTTTAAGGGATCCATCATATTCAAGAGTTTGACAAGGTTCCTCCCAACCCTTTGGTTTCAATCCAAGAACCTAGCGTATTTTTTTGTCGGAGGCTTCCCTTGGAGACTTGATCGAGTTTGTAAATCCAAACTCTCACACTCAATACTCCACGAGGAAGAAGTGCAACTAGATTCTCACAATGACACTTGTCGGATGAGCCCTCCGTTCAGCGCCTTCTTGAGTTGCTTAATCTCCGCTCTCCCGTGCTTGAATCAGCTCCCCTTTGCTTCCCCGATCGTGTTGCCGCTGCGTTGCCAATGCCTCAGCTCCACCGATCAATCACTTAGCATGAGATGCTCTTGAGATGCCCAAGGTGATAGGAGATGGTGTGAATTCTTTACAACTAGTAGGAGTTGGTTGTCTAGAGGAATTCTACCTAATAGGATCTTTAGAGAGGTTTAGATAAAGGATCTACCTATGGTTTAGGTGCCTAAAATATCTAAAGATCAAGAGAGAGCAAATCCATCTTCATATGAGCTTTAAATGCTCCATCTTGTGATCAAACACAATGAAGATGATTTGGAATGCTTAGGATTAGAGCCTAATGGTATGGGTAATAAGGGTGGCTTCTAATGCACTAAAATCTCTTTTCTTTCCCCCAAAATTGAGCCCAACCTTTATATAAGAAAAGCTCCAATGGCTATAAACGGCTGCCAATGGCTAGCACTCGACTGGTTGGCCATTGGCCTCGGACCGGTCGAATTAAGGGCCTGGACTAAGTTTTGTTGCTGTCCAAAATTTGCCCTCTGCAGACCGGTCGGATGACTGGTTGGTCAGGTTGGACGACCGGTCGAATTACCCTAGGGACAGGCAGATTCAGTCAGATTATTGCTGTCCTATTTGGGGCCTCTGACGACCGGTCGGCAGACACATGAGTTGTTTTGTTGGGTTTGGCTTGTTTTACAACAGCTCATGCAACCTCTATGGCCATTCTTTGGGTGATCCATTGGGACACCTAAGGCCAATCTAAGATGACTACAAGTATGCCTATTGGGTCAAGGTCATCTAGAGGTTTGAGTTTTGGTTTGGTTCAAGGTTCAAGGCTCACCAAGGCATTTCTTTTACCTGTTTCTTCTTCCTTGATGTAGCAGGTTCGCTTCATTCTACGGTCTTCGTCTTTTTTAAGCTCAACCGACACTAGATTCACTGACCTATGTAATTGACAAATAAGGTGCACCAGTATGCCACGGAAAAGTGCACTAACATTCACATGGGTTCCTCACTTGCCATGGGTCCCGCCTCGTGCTGAACCCTCATTTGTGGGATCCACTTCACATGAGTCTCGCCTCACACGAGTCACCCGCCTCACACATGTCGCCCACCTCACACGGACCGCCCATCCTGAGTGTGCCCCCACTTCACACAGGCTGCCCCACTTGGGCTCGGTGTGAAAATGCCCCTGCATTAGTTATTGTTGACAATGTTGTGCCTCTTAGTTTTGTATGCTCTTTTCTTTTAATGAAGTTAGTTACTCGAAAAAGAAGAAGAAGAAGAAGAAGAAGTTAGTGACTCGTTGAAAAATGACAATTTGCCTGAGAATATTGTCTTATGGCAACCCTAATAGCGTTGAAATGCATTACATGTGGCAAGGGTTGTTCTTTGCAATTAATAGACCAAGCGTGTAATGCTCATGAAATGCTTTATGGACATCATAATGTGAAAAATACACTGACGCTATGGCTATTACTTTGTCCATTCATTAGAATGCGTTTCTTCCTTTGCAGTATCATTCGTAAGGCTGCTTGTGCCGTGGAGGTTTTAAGAGAAGTTCTTGATGCTATGGACCCTCAACATCCTGAGGTATGGAGTTACATACTCTACATTCTCACTTTGCTTGCTCAAATGAATTGATATTATAAATTTCATTAAGTGAAGAAAGTGAATTAATTGCTTTCTTAATATGAATTCAAGTAAATATTTATGCTATTATATTGGTTCTATTTGAAATGGTTTTGGTGGTCGTATTCAACTTGTTTTTGGAATCTTTAAAAAGAAATTATATGTGATAACAAAGGAGATTGCAAGTTTAGTATGTAGACATATATTTTAGACTATGGGCCCTCTCTCTAGACTCGACTGTGGGATTCTCTCTTTGGACCATGGATTGTCTCATATTTTCTTCTTATTTATCTTATTAGTTTTTTTTTTTTTTTTTTTTGTTTTTTCCTCCTTTGCCCTTGGTTCCTAGGGTATTTTATGTAATTTGAGACTTCACTTAATATAAATAAGAAGGGGGCTAGACCTCTAGCTCCAGTTAGATTTTTCTCTTGGTTTGAGAGTCATCGCAGCCTAATCAACAATTGAATGTAATTAGAGAGGGATCTTTTGGCAGTTTCTGATTTTCTTTGAAGGGTTGTTGGACATTCAGTTTTGATTAGGTTTTTGGGGCACTTTTCTTTCGTTTTTTTAATCTGGTTTGTGGTGGTTAGGGTTTGCTGGATATTTTTCATTTCGACAGTTTTTTGGGTTCTTTTCATCCCTGATTTATAGTGATTCTTTTGTGGCCAGCAATCGGGTTTGTTTTCAGATTTGTTTTTCTATTTTAAGATTATCAAGATATATTGTTATATATTGAATTCAGTAGTAAGATCCCCTTCTCCGCTTTAGTGGTTTATTTGGAACTATGAGTATTAGTGTTTTTTATGAATTTGTTAGGTCCTTTGTTGGAGACGGCCAAAAGCAATAGTTGGTTGTACCAGTTTTTTGGTTTTGATTGATGTGAAGTCTTAATATTTAGTACTCTTTTAATTGTTTGGGATTAAATATGGCTTCATCATCAATATTTGAGACAGTTGATCCCATCATCTCCAAGATGGAGAGGTTGATTGTTCATTCTAAGAATCCTGGGTTGCAGATTACAACTCATTAACTTAAGTCCAGCAATTATTTTCAATGGTCAAAAGCTGTTGAGATATTTATTGGAGGAAAACAAAAGTTGTGATATATAGATTGTAGTACATCGGAACCTCCTATGATTCCTCTTATGGAAAGTGAAAATCAAGCAATTTATTATGTCCTGACTCCTAAATTCTATGGAACCAAAGGTTGTGAAAGGCTTTTTCTGTTGTCCACTGCACGTGAGATTTGGTTGGCTCTTTCTGGATTGTATGTTGATCAGAATAATATGACTCAAATTTATAATATTTATCAGTAGTAGTAATTTTAGACTAGGCTAAAGATTAATGTCTGATTATTATGCCATTAATAAAGAAGTGTTGAGAGGTAAAATATATTAGAATGGTTGGCAGGCCTTAATTTTGAACTTTGAGCCCATTCAAGCTCAGATCCTTGATTCTCCTACTTTACCTTCACTTAAATAGCGTATGTGCTTTGCTTTTACAAGATGAGAAGCATCGTATGGCATGCATCAACTTTAGTTGAAAAATCTGCTCCAGCGACAGGATTTGCGAATTTTGATAATGCTTTTTTTTTTTTTTCAATAAATAAAGTCTGTCATTTATGGAAAAGGAGAAGCTATTTATAACCTTGTGGAATTCAACATGTTCAATTGTTTAACCCCAGTACCTATACTACGCTTGTCCCACCAATTAGTCAAGACTTGGAGGACTCACTGACTGGCCTGGTTCTGTTAATTTTGACGAGGTCTAGCAATAACTATGAAAAAGAAGAGATTTCTTATTTACACCCACTTTGGATGAGAGGTGCACCTAGCCCAACTTTGGACTTTTGCATCCAAAAGTGAAAGGGTGGGTGTATTTATCAGTGCGCCTTCATGGGAGATTGAAGAAGAGGTAGTATGTATTGGGCTACTTATCAAGTAGGCCCCAATGTAAATACATGCGGCTACAAAACTTAGATTGGTTTCTGATCATGTGGGCCATACATGTATGTTGATTATGGACCTTTAAAAAAAAAGTATGTTGATTATGGACCAATCATCAATTTGCCTTCACACATCCAGCCCACAATTTTGTTGGCTGGGGCATGTTTATGGTGGAACTCACTTGATGAGAGGCTTGGGGCACACTTGCCACAGCATGTGCAGTGCCTCTCTAATGTCTCATGTGAGTTGCCACAACACTTGTTTTTTCATTGCTAGTTGCAACAACACTTCTTTTCCTCGAATGATTCCCCTTCCTCTTTACACATGATGCACATGTTGGGAATCATGATGAAGATTTTGTTCGTCCCTGTGATCCAGTCTAAAGCCTTGAACTGTTATTGGGCTCATGTCTGAAGTGCAGAAAGCACGGGGGGATTTGGCAAGGAGGCATTTGATGACCATTTCCAAGCCTTTTTGTCATTTACTGGTGGGTTGACATGAGCCCCATGTAACTTTCCCCAAAAACTGCCCTGAGAAATTATCTCATCGTCGTGGATAATCTGTGAAGGGTTGTGGACTTGTGGCCCAAAATATAGGGCTCCCCTACAGACTTGTAACAGTCTAAAATCTTTGCCTCTTTCTTTACAGAGGCAAACGAGGGATGGGAAAGCTTCTATGAAAGAAGTATTATCAGTCCAGGTGTCGTGCCAAAAGCTCATCCAATTATTGTGCCCGATACTAAATTGGGAGTTGGATCTGGAAAACCTACAAACTTTGTGAGAAGGTTGTTACTGTGTGCGTCAAGTTCTCACTGCTGATCACTTTTGAACCTATGAGCCTCTATTCTATTCAAACCTATGGGATTCTAGGAAACCAGCCTCCTTTGGATTTACCATAAGTTCTTGCTAATAACGCTTCTCCACATTGCCTCCAGTTCTTCGCCAAATCTCCAATACCACTTCCCAAGTCAAGTGCAATTCTTTTCTCTAACACTCCCTAGACTGATGCCTCCGTCTCCTCGATTTTTTCACATCCTCAACTATATGAGATGGTATTATGGCCAACGGATTTCCCTTCCCACAAATATATCTGCAATTTTTCACTCTTTCATGAGATTGGATAAAGTATAGCTTCAATGAATGTGATTCTGCCACCGGTGTAGCTAAGCTCTTTTCCAACCAGCCAGCTTCATAATTTGTTCAATGATCGGATCCCAGAAAGATGCTGCCCTAGGATTGCCACCTAGAGGAAAGTCCAAGGTATTTAATTGAAATATATGGTTTTCTGCATATTGGAGCCTGGACAATCTCTTCATTTGCAAAAATTCCAACTATTATGGCTTTTCTGACGTTTATTCAAAGACCAGACACAGCCTTGAAGCAATGAAGTACAGAGGTTCTTTACTTGCTCCAAGGAGGCATCACACATGATTAGCCACAGTATTAAAAATGGTTCCAGGATGGCCATAATGACCATTATGTAACGGCAAAGGGGGGGCACCATTACTCAATATGGGGCTGTAATGGCTGTTCCTGAAAAATGGCCCGTAACAGGCCATTTTGGGATGAACAGTAGCATGCTTTTTGTTTTTTAGATTTTTTTTTTCCTCTTTAAGTTTCTTTAGGGAAATGGTATAAATGATTAGTGATATGCATTGGTATGATGAGTCCCATGGATTGCATGAATTTTGAGCAGTTCAAGTGAACCCAAATCGGGTTGAAACGATAATTTTTTCTTTTTACATTGAGTTCCAACTCAAATTTCTTGAGGAAAATGATTTATAATGATTAGGGATATTCATAAGTGGAATGAATCCAATGGATGGCATGAATTTTGGGCTGTTTTTTGCTCCATTCAAGTACCCAAATTAGGCTAACACTAATTGTCTGAATTTTATTTCTAATTGTTCCCCAAATTCTCAAGGGTAATGGTATATAATGATTAGGGGTATGCATAAGTCCGGATGATTCCATTTATTTAAAATATTAAGTATATGTGTTTTAGAGTTAGTCAGGTAAATAGAACTCAAGTAGCCCAAGGTAGCATTCTTACCAAAGAAGGCCTGTTACACCATTATATACATGTTCAAAGCTAGAAAATAATACATGTTTTGGATCCTCCCATTTTTATGAAAATTTTTAAAATTTTTCTTCACTTTTTATCTTTAAAAAATTGACCACTACAGGGCTGTAATGTCATAATGGCCATAAGGCTGGCTGTTTCAAGCCACTGTCACTGTTATTGAATACCTTGTGATTTGCACATCATCTACAAATTAGATATCTAAGTTGCATGACACGTTTTATGTATGAGCTATAGTTTTCTAACAAGAACATTCACCACCATTTTTAGAATGTTGTTGATTCATCTATTGTGCACATTGCATTTATGCACCTCATTTTAACTGCCCAAACCGTGGGCCCCGTTGTGAATGGGGCATACATGAAATTCACACTGATTGAATGACCTTAACAACACTTCTATTAAAATTTAACTGCTGGTATTGGATTGTGGCGATGATGCCATTTTGAAGTTACATTATCATATTCGTCATACATGTGCCATATGTTTATGGCAATCACCATCATCATAAGTCTTATCCCAACTATGGTTGGCTACACTAATCCTGTTTCGTCATTCCACTCTATTAAGGATCTTGTCCACAATTGAACCACAATTTCTTTTATTACTACCTCTGCCCATGCCCTTTTGGGCTTCCCCCTGACCTTTTAGAGCTTTCTGCTTGAAACAATTCACACCTTCTAACTCGTGCAATTCTGTCTCTTTGCATATAGCTAAACCAGAAAGTGTACTTTCCATCAACTTATCACCTATTGGTGCTACTCCTAAGTTCCTTGGAATGCTTTTAATTTCCAATTCTATCCTTGTCTTGCACGCAACTCAGAATATTCATTTCATCTAAGCTTATCCTATGCTGAACTGTTCAACATTCTGTCACATAAAGCATTGTTGTTCTTGTAGCCATCCTATAAAATGTCCCCGTCAGTTTTGACTGGTACGAGGCGATCACATCATGTCTATGGCATTCTGGATTGGCCAAATGATGAGGACATCAGCACTAGTCAGAGCATACCAGAGGAGGAGAGCTCCCGTTTCTTTATAGCTAGGTCATGCATACAAGGGGCCTCGTGGACCCAATTTGAGTGCCTAGCCCGTTGAAGACCCTACATCAACATGTATGATTACGCGTCTTTGAATATGCATGTGGGCTACTTAGTTGGACAATTCCAACCATTGGATCATCGTCATTGGACATTTTGATCGTGGGCCATAAAACAATTTAGTTTATTTAGTTGTTTATATGTTTTGTTATTATTATTTTTTTGTTTAGTTTATATTTTTGTTGACTTTAGAGAGTTAGGAACAAATTTTATTTTATTGAGCGTCTTTATGTGAAACTTTTTATCTGAGAGCATCTTTTTGTAAAAAGTTTATTTATTTATTTATATACTATATAAGGCTTGTACAACCACACCCTAGCCCATTATTGAGCATATGAAATAAAGTTTTTCTTTTTCTTACTTTATGATAAAGTAAAACCTCTTGCGATTGAAGTGATTTGGTGTGATGCCATGGAGTGAATTCAAGTTATCCTTCTCTTATTCTCTATAATTAAAATGTATTTCTTTACTCCTCTCTTTCTTTCTAAGTTTCTTTTCTTTTTTTCTCCATCAACAAACAACCCTACCTCCGTTCTTCTTCTTTCTTCTCCTATCCCTTACACCCTTATCCTAACCCGACCTAAACCTCCACCTAACCACTCCCCCAAATCCCAACCCTAGTTTCTTGAAACCCTAAATCCCTAAACCTCAAACCCTAAATCCTTAAAACCTTCAAAATCCCAATTCCCACAAATCTAATTCCCCAAAAGCCTAACCCTCAAAACTCTAATTCCCTGTAACCCTAATTCCAAACCCTAATTTCCAAAATCCGATTCCCAAACCCGAAAGTCCTAATCCTAACCTACCCAAACCCTCGCAAACTAATCAAACCCTTTTGAATTGAGAACAACCTCTATGCTTAGATGGAAGTCCTACCTTCCATATATCCTGATTATTTGATATTTTATTGGATCTACATTGCGGGACTGTCATATGGCTTGAATTCGAACATGTTCCATTGATGATTCTTTTTTTTTTTGGAACTTGTGAGGGATTAGCTTTACTTTGTGCTTTAAATTGTTCTAGTTAATCTGTTGATGATTTCGTTGCATCATTCTAGGCTAGGCCATCCATCCTGCATCACCAAATTGTGGGCCCCACCATGGAGAAGCATAGATCCAAACCTACATTGATTGGGTAATCTTAACAATCTGATTTCACTCATTGATTTTGGACCATTTATTTTCACTGTCCCATTGATATCATCATATGGATAGTTGGGATCATGCAATCAATTTTATTTTTTAGGTTACGCTCCATCCTGAGTGGGCCCAATGGTGAATCATTTGTCCATAAAAAAGTAGTTATTTACATAACAAATGTAAATTGTATCAAATTATGTATCTCATACAAGCAGTGAGTTATCTCTCTCTCTCTCTCTCTCTCTCTCTCTCTCTCTCTCTCTCTCTGTTTTATTTTTCCTATCACAAATGGTTATGGGTTCGAATCCCATCCTCATTTTGTTTGATAGAGAAATCTGACTCATGCAAAGCTTCGGCAATTTCATTTTAAATTGATCAATTCCTGTCACGAGCCAAATCTGTAAGAAATCAACTTGTTTTTGTGTTGTTTCTAGTTCACTCAGATGATTCCTGAGCCAATTCATCGTGTTTTAAGAAAAAAATGGTTTTGACTTTGAGAGAGATTTTGAGAGAACAATTTTTGTTTTGATTCTTTTGTAAGGTTTTATATTTGGAAGTGACTCTCTATGTATCGCTATCTCCTCGCTTATTATATTGAACATGTGCAGGGAGCAACAGACGAGTTCACACTAGATCTTGTGGAGCAATGTTCATTTCAAAAGCAACGAGTAATGCATCTAGTGATGACTTCTCGGTAAGGTGTTATATTTTCCTTTCTTTTTGAATGAGGATCTCTCACCTGTTTGCATTGTTTCTTTTTGTTTGGATTGCAAACAAGCAGTTTGTAATAAAAAAGTACACTACCATGAACAAATCCAGAAAAAAGAAAAGAAAAGAAGAAACATAATCCATATTTTGACTTTTGGAAAGGGAGGAATAGGAGGATTTTCGAGAATAAGTTGGTATTGGTGCCTTGGTATCAAAAGAGCTTTGATGTCGACCTTGGTGGAGTAGGTGATGATGAGGCCCGAATTTAGGGATGCTTCCAACGAGGAGTTTTCTAGTGAGTGTTGAGGCACAATGATGGACAGGATGGAGAACAGATGAGGCACAATGATTGGGTAATCTGGCTCTGCTCCCTTTGAGGTGGAAATTGCTTACAACTGCTCCCTCCAGATGTATTTTGTACATCCCGATGTTCTTATTTTCGAGAAGGTTCATTTTAGCGCTGGCAAGGAGTGACAAAGGGGTCACTCACATTGGCCTTCCACTGTTGATCCTTTGAGGCTCTTATTGTTTTGCTTTTTATATCTTTCCTGGTTTTCAATAAATATTAACATTCATTTTCTTTAGAAAAGAAATAACAGAAAAGAAGAGAATAAGGAAAAAATAAAAATAAAAAGATGCCCGCATCCATCTTCTAAAAGAAGTCCCATCCCACTTAGAAGGAGATTTTTTTTTTTTTTTTTTGTTGAGAGATGACAAAGTTTTTTATTGGAAAGGCTTGCAAGACGAGCAAAGAATACAACAGCAACCCGACTAAGTCAGGCTCAACACTGTTAAGAAACTGGAGATCCTTCTAATGACCTCCTCAACCTTGGGCTGGGAGTTTCTAAAACAACAATCATTCCTCACTCCCCAGATAGCCCAGAACACCGCCATTATGAGAAGTCTCCATTTAGTTTTTCCGGATTTCCCAACCCCTCCCCCTTGTCATGCCCAAAGGAGTTGTTCAACTGTTTCTAGCATTGCCCAAACCACCCGATATGATGACAGAATGTGACTCCACACCTTGGCAGCTAGGTGGCAATGGATGAAGAGGTGGTCGATGGACTTTTCATTTGCCATGCACATCACGCAAATGTTAGGAAGAATCATCACTCTTTTCTGCAAGTTGTCCATCGTTAGAATTCTCTTCCGACCCACTAACCAAACGAACAACACCATCCGAGAAGGGGCCCCGTAATACCAGTGATAGAAAGGGTAAGGAGAGGAACTCTGACCAGGATCCGGGATCAACTAAACAAGGACTTGACAGAAAACATCCCGGAAGTATTTCTGCCCACACCATGGCATCTTCCTGTTGCAACTCTTAACTTCACCAACCTTAGAATCTGAAGGAGCTCGGAATATTCGCCAATATCTGTATCTAACAAATTCTTGCGACAAGGAGGCGTTCGCACTATGGAGTCCCCCAAGATGGAATAACAATCCGCAACCACGACAAAACGATCATGGGAGAAACTAGCAATTCCAGGAAACCTCGACTCTAACGCTTGATCACTGCACCAAGTATCAACCCAAAAATGGATACACCGCCCATTACCCACAGAGGGATATGCCCCTTCGCACATAATGCTTGGTAGCCGCCACCGCTTTCCAAATGGCAGAAGATGCCAAACACACCTAAAGTTATTCTTCTCATCTGCAGCAAGTTGTGCACAGACTCTGTAACTGTGGTAATGATTTCTTTTATTCAACAGTACTGGTATCTGTGCATACAATAATACCAGACTAGAGAGTCGCCTGGACTTGAAAGCTGAAGATATTCCTGATTATAATGTAACAAAAAGAGTGATTTGCATTTGTTTATCTTCTTGTTGGGGTCCTCATGGTTTTGTGCATTCAATTTCTCTAGGGATGAGAAAGTTGTTTCTCAAGCAATCGAACTGAACGAGCAGCTACAGAAGGTACTCACCAAACATGATGCGCTTCTTTCAGTTCGTCCCACATCCACGGCTACTTCTTTTGAGCATGAAGAAGGAGATGAAGAAGAGGAAGCGGACCGTCTTTTTCGGAGGTGCGTTTTTCTATCGTCACCATTCAAATGTGAATGCTCACATCATTCAATTGCACAAATAATATCCAATACTCATCAACATTGGACCTTGTGAACAGATTCATAACAGAATAATATATCAGTTCTACATATTCATTGTGGGTTTTTTTCTTTCTTTCTTTCCTTTTTGTGCTGAAAGTACCATACGTTATGGTGTGACCTACTGATATCATATGAGCATGTTTTCAAACTCATGTATAGTAAACACCAAGGGAAAAGGGGCAAAAGAATGATGGGGGTTGACCGTACCCCTTTTTTCTACCTTCCCTTTTGAAACTTTTTTACTCAAGCCTAAGCCTTTTTTTTTTAAATGGAAAGGTTATTTTAAAAAAATGAAGAAGCGAAAAAAAAACAAGAGTAGATGATGCACTTTGAAACAAATAAAAACCAAAACCTCAGCAAAAGAATAAAAAGAAAAATGAAAGGCTGGAGAGCTCCCAGCACCAAGGAATTCCAATTGCTATTGATGCTGCCAAACTAGGTCCCTAAATTCAGGATTACATGTCCCACAGGCCCAGCCCAATTGTAAAAGAATATTCCTTTCCAACAGATCCACCGAGATTTCCTTCTCAAAATTTGCACAATCTCTTACCTCCCAAATGCCCCACAAAACATTGAATGGGAGAATTTTCCAAATAATCTTAAGCTCTAGCGATAGACGGGTCTTCGCTCAACCCACTGGCAGGTCTGTGATGAACCACAAAGAACCCAAGATACTCCAACGATGCCAAGAAGGAAATTCCAAATACCTCTAGTGGTCAAGCAGTGAAGTGGTAATCAACTAATTCTTCTGCCTCCCTAGGGAAGATGGACATGTTCAGAAAAGTGACCTTCCTCTTAGAACACATGCAAGTGATATTTGTTGTGTACGATAGAAGTTAGATATTAGTTTCTGGTTTATCTTCCTTGAGAATGGTTCGAGGCTTCTTTTGAATCTCATCCATTTTTAGACTCAGATCTTGGGCAAGTAGAGAAGCTATCCTATTCTGCGGAGGGAGATGAATGAATCGTTGGGTTTTGGTATTTGATGACTAATGTTAATTGCTTTAGCAAGGTTTAAAAATTGGTTTCAGGGTGTACTGTAGTGGTCACCACCAACACTGGGTCATATCACCCTGCATTGGGCTGTTTCAGATGATACAGCTGTAACATTTGTGGAAGAAACTGATGCGATACGTACCTGTTTCGGACAATGCTTTAGACATTGAACCCTAGTCTTTAGCTTGGCAGTCATCAAACTTGGTTTTGGGACTTAGCAAGTCAGGTCCATGCACGTGCGTGTCTACTTTTGTGGTTTATGATCACTTATAAGTAACCTTTGTGTGTGTGTTGAAGAAGGGATGTGTGTGTGTGTGTGTGTGTGTGTGAAGGGATGCTACTTTTGTGGTTTATGTTATTTGAAGATACTTAATCACTTAAAGAGTTTAATAAGTAGAAATCGCTAAGAGTTTAATAAGTAGAAATCAAGATAAGCTACACGATACACAAGTAACTTTAGTAACTTACGATCCAAATGCCCCCTTCTTAAAATCAGCTCTTTCTGTGTTTTTGCTTGTTGCATGGTTATTTTGAGGAAGGTAAAAGTTTTTGTGCTTTATTGCTTTTTCTTACAGATCAGCTGTTTCCGTGTTTTGTTTGTTTACATTATTAAGGTTTCTGACCTAGTCCACACTTCAAAATTTCCAGGATCAGTAAAGGAAAAGCTTGTGTTGAAGATCACTCAGATAGTTTTCCAAGATCTCTCGGGCCTGTTCTGGGAGAGAGGCTCCACCGGCCACTTATACGGCCACTGTGTTTAGAGCCATCTGAACCGAATGCTCCATCCCCAGTGGGATTGATTCCTCCGCCCCCAGCCAAACACATTGAGAGGGAGAGATTCTTCAAGGAAAGACGGGTGGATGGTACGACATTGGCAGGTCACATGAGGGGTCTGTCACTGGACAGCCGCAATGGAAGCAGCTCACGCAGCACAAGTACTGATTCTGGTGAGTGAGCCAGTGGTCATGTGTGCGAGGCATGCTTATGTGTTTATCGGATTGGTTGATGTAAGCCCGTGCATTAGATTGTCTTTGGGTGTGCTGCCAGAGCTCCTGGCTGATTTAAAGGGGATCAAATCATGAGCATGGTCGCTGGGTGTCTCAGTCACTCACCCAGTATGGCAGAAGGCGAGCATTGTATTGGCATCGAAACTATGTACGGTTTAGGCCTCTTAGTTAAAGAGGATATGAGGTTTATTACAGAAAATTAGTAGTTTTACTGGAAATGAAGCATTCTCAGGACATGAATCACACTTTTAACTCATCACCTGGACACATTGGCTCTAGGGTCAGTAGGATCGATACCACCCATCGGTTGGAACCGGTATAGATGTTCCAGATCCTTCGCAATCTCTCAATCAGTTGGCTTACTGCCGGTTGAATGTAACATTTTCAATTCAACTGCCAGTATTTATTTTGGACCACTTTCATGGTAGGATCACCAAAGAACAATCTAGATAATCCAGACCCCATAATTGTATCCATGGTCGTGGGTGGATGGGCAAGAAACGGATGGTCAAAGCACATTTTGATCCGACCACGTACCATGGCCATGGATGGCTCGCAAATGGCTGGTGAAACCTGATTGGACTGACCTAGGAACTCGGTTTTTCTTTAGTAGCAGAATCAAATAGCAAGAGTCCAGCTGTCCGATCTTTGGCCTACTTTTCTAGTGAATGTGGGGGTTGGGATCATGGTTAAAAGAGCCGGTGATTCTATCCACTTGTTCAGCCATGGTCATGGGTGCTGCAGTTCCAATCATGTGGAATTGATGCAGGCGTGAAACTATACGGGTGGGAGTTCAGATATTGTACAAACACTTAAAAACTGTTGTCATTTGAAGCCCGCATGATTGGCACTTGGATGCACCCGCAGATGGGTCTGAGCCGGTGTCAGTGTATTGTTAGTCCACTTTAGATGCACCATTGCTCTCTGTTACAACTAACAGCATAGCTTTACGTTCATATGTCAACAACAGTAGAAAGAAAGAGTGTAGCTATGAGTACAGATGGGTGTAGAGAGGGGGAATTCAATCTGAAATCAGGGTTTTCAATGCTCTATGGCCTGTATGGGCAAATATGTGAGAAAATGTCTGATGAAAATCTTGCTCTCTATATTGAAATTTTCTATTGATTTCGTTTTATTTATTTATATTATAAGCACCAAAGTGATTTAGTCAACCATGAATCAACAAGAAAATAAGAAGGATGCAGAGAAAAAATGGTTGAAGGAAGTGCTTGTTTTGACAGGGATCCCACCAAGCTTACAACAAGGCAAGACCTACAGATATCAGCATCATCATCATCTATGCCTTATCCCAAGTAATGGTACACTCATCATCATCATCCAAGCCTTATCCCAAGTAATGGTAATGGGTCTCAGGTTCATGATTCCCGTTCTGCCACTTAGACAATGGGTCACCCAAGTCTTCTTTTACTTCATCCACCATGTCTAGTCTATTTAGGCCTTCGACTTACCTTTTTATATTTTGAAAATATCAAAATTGCCCTTATTAAAAGTCTCACTCACTTGTCCACTTATCCACCATTCGAAAGTCCATTGTCTCTCATTCTCTCTTGCTCTCTCTGTCCTTTTTTCTCTCCTTTCGCCATCGTGGTCCCCTTACCTCATTTCTTTTTCTTCTCTCCTTTTCCACCATCTCGTTCGTGGCCCCATATAACCATCTAACCTGTTGATCACGGGCTCAGAAGAATTAAGAGGCATTACTGTAGTCATCCTGATCCAGAACGCAGGTGGGCATGACTTTTAGAGATTCTCTAAGCGTGGTTTTACCATTCTTCCTTTCGTACAGATCACCTTTAGTCTTGGATCCATCTGAATTTTATTATGCGCGTGCTTGTGCTTGTGCTTCTTTCTTTCTTTTTTTTATTTTTTTATTTTTTTAATATGGGTTAGTTCACACACCCCATTGTTAATACACCCACCCACCTATGTTAGTCACATCACAATGTTAGCCACCCCCACTATGGAAATCAATACCATGACCGCAGTGTTAAATGAGGCTATCTTCACTCAATCTACCACTTGAGCTATGGACCCGTTTGTACGCGTGCTTGTACCTGATCCTCTTTTATGTAAGCGGACCCATGAAACCTCCATGGGTCGACCGTGATGTTTACATGCCATCTCTACCATTCATAAGGGCATTCTTACTGGTTGAAGTAAAAAACACAAAAATGTTAGCCTGATCCAAGACTTTCGTGGCCTCATGGACATTTCAACACGTGGATATTAAATTCTGAGTCTGGATTGTTTGCCCGGGCTGATCAGGATTTTACTGTTTGGTGACCACTTGATTGGTCCAGCTAAGCACTGATATTGTCCAGCTAAGCACTGAAATCTGCGCTGCTGCATTTAATGCTGTCAGTGCTGTCATATGCTGAGCTGGACCGATCAGAGTCGGCAAACAGGAAAATCCTGTTGAATCCGAACAGACAATCTGATTTCTTAAATTCTCCCTTCTTCCTGTCATGCCGCCCACTTGAGTTTTGGATATGCCTCATTTTTTGTGGACCCCACTTACCTCTTGTCCTGAGCAGTTCCTGTAGCAGGCTTATGATATAAGAGATGGATTACTATGTTAGATCTGCGTCATTTTATTTTTAAAGATGGTGGTGACCCAACAACTGTGTGCATGATAAAGTAATACGGAGATCTAGACTGTGCAAATCCTTGACCAATTGTAAATTGAGAATGGAAAAAATATTGTACTGATAAGATAATCCTATCCATTTATTTTTCCATTCTAGCTTGGACCATTCACTATTGTACTTTTAACCATCTATTTGGTAGCCATTAATGGGATGACCATGGTTTCTTGATCAGCGTCATCAGAGAAAAACTAGAACTCAAACGACGCGGATTGCGTCCAAATTGAGTTGTCGAGGTCCCACTGTGATGTATCTGTTTATCTCCTTTGCCGGATTCTTTTCTAGGATCAGGCCGACCACATGAGACCAAGAATGAGGCAGGCACATCAAAGCTGAGGTTGGCCATACCAAAATACTGAGCTTGGCTGCATTAAATGCACCAAGCAAGTTGCATTAAATGCAAGGGTCATCTCTCGTGCGGCTGACCTGTTCGTTGGATATTGCTCATTCTTGATCACATACCTTAAAATAATCTTAGAAAAGAAATGGACAGAGTAGATAAACAGATGCACCACGGTGGCCCCTCCACATCTCGGTTTGGACGCAATCCGCGTCCCTCGTAATATGGTTGATTTGGATAGGCTTATAATATCAGTGCCACGCGTGAGGAGAATGAGTCACAACTATTTTTAAACGGTGCAAAACTTACACAGGTATCTAGTACTCATTTCCACTTGCCACGTGTGGGTACGGACGCGTTCCACCGAGGTGGGTGATCCTTGACTGTGGGGCCCACCTTGATGTCTGTTTCTTACATCCACGCTGGGGATCCACCGAGGTGGGTGGATCCTTGACTGTGGGGCCCACTTTGATGTATGTATCTTACATCCACGCTGTCCATCCAGCTCATTTTAGAGCATGAGAAAAAAGAAGCAGCAGCAGATCCAAATCTCATTTGAACCACAGCATAGGAAACAATTGTGATTGCTATTAAAAACTTCCTTTTGGAGCGACAAAAGTTTTGGATCAAGCTGGTATTTGTTTGATGCCTTCATCCAGGTTTCTATGACCTTATCAACAGTTTGGAGGGTAAAATAAACATCCTGGTGGCCCCAGGTAGTTTTTAATGGTGGACGTTCAATTACCATTGTTTCCCATGGCGTGGTCCACTTTAGATTTGGATCTGCTGCATTTTTGGGCTCGTGTCCTAAAATGCGCTAGACGGTGTGGACGTAAGACACATGCATCAGGTGGGCCCCATAACCAGGGATCCACCTAGTTGCATCAGTTCATTAGTCAGTTCAACTCAACCGTCCATTAAGTCTAAAAACATTTCTACCACTACCATACAAAAATTGCAGTAATCAGATGACCAATCCATCATTCATCTAGCTTGATTTTCTGTAGCCTTCCATGGATGGAATGACTATGATTGACTAACAAAATTGATTCTTTAAAAGCTTAAACAATCTATGATGGTCTATAATAATTAGGCAAATCAAATTGTTAAATGAAATTATTATTATTATTATTATTTTGCAAGAATCACACTGAGCAGCCAAATCCAAATCCTAACTATCTAATAACAAGTGTGTAAAAATGGATAATCGGGATCAAGTAAAATAGATCTAAAATCATTAACTTGTAACATCTATTTGACAGGACTCTCTTTGGGTAAGATTATGAGTCCATATAAAAGTCTTCTTTACTTGGTTTCATCACGTTGTTGCCATTCAAGCCATGGTTATAAAATGGACAGTACTAATAAGCAGCTGGAGTAAAAAGCTTTTGTGGCCTGAGAAGTGTTTTACAGTAGGCATTCAATCTCTACCCTCTTGTGGTGTGGTTTGCAATTGAGCTCCATATCCTACCCATTTTGTGCTAATGCCCTAAAATGCGCCGGCCAAATGGATGGACAGCGTGGATGTCATAATGTCAAAAGAAGTGGGAAAACCATCGATAGACTAGGGGGAATAAAAAGGACATCACACAACGACTTATGCGCTGAGTGTTTGTAACATATTTCTAAAAGATAAGCACTTTCGAAAGATCAGCTGAAAACCAAGCGATCATAGGTCCAGATATCAAATGTTAGACGGTTTTTTTGAAAAAAAAAACCCCTAAAAAAAAGATGAGTGCTCCTGCTTGTAGTCAGCATAAAGAAAACATTCAGTACGGTAAATGTTCAAGCATTATTCAGTATAGTCATTGAAAAATACACTTAAAGATCCGGCCACAAAAGAAAAAAATAAAAAAGCAAAAAAATTGCTGGAGTATAATACAGTTTCACATGAAAAAAATTATATAAAAATTCAACTATACACACATGCATACATGCAAGTTACGCTAGAACTGTGTAGATTTAGCGGTCCAAATGTATCTAAGAGTTGATGGAGAGGCTTATTTATATGAATTATTAACCGGCTGTAAAACTTCATTCACATGTAAAAATTATTTTCCTGCACATACACTATTGCCTATATTGAGCACACTGTATTGTGTATGACATCTGATCAATATTAGGTGGGTCATACCATAGAAGTCAATGGAAAACCACCTACCACATCCAAATTCATGTGGTGGCTATGGGCCACATGATGGTTGAATTACCTTGATTTTCGGGGAGTTCAACTTTCATGGTGTCATAACTATGATGGACGGGTTGGATGTCATATAAACATCTAGATCAGCCTTGCATAACATGTATAGACAAGTGGATTCTATATGCATGAGATATGTACTATGGCAAGTGTTTGTTTGGCCCCCCTATACAAGTGCAACGTGTTGTGACACGCGCACACTCTGCTATTTTTTTTTTTTTTTAAAATTTTTTCTAATTTTTTTTTGGTTAGTCATGCAACCCACCCACCCAGTCAATCGCGCACACTCTGCTAATTAGATTGTACTATGATCTGAATCTTCCATATTTTCAATATTATCGTTAATAATCTATTTTCTTATGACCACACTTAAGTAATGATCCTAACCTTTAATTTTCCACTGAAAATTCAATTTTAATTGTTCCAAATTTATCTAAAGATTGCCATAGTGTCAACAATACCTTCAGCGGAATTTAAGAGGTGGCCCAGACAGAAAAGATTCAACATCATGGATAGTTTCAACCGTTAGAAAAATCAACGTGTGGGCCCAGTGGGTTGCTCCACGCGTTGGATCCTAAGTCGCAACTTTTGGGATCCCTTTTTTTTTTTTAATGAGAAAAAGCTTTAATACTCTTGAGCATAATAGATGATACTCTTAGACATATGTGGCCCACAACAAACAAAAAATAAATTGACCAAGTTATGAATTTTAGTTTACAAGTATCATGGAGTAAAAATTCATGCTTATTTAAGAATGTAATATTCAGATTAGTGGATATCTGAAGCGGCTAAAAATGAAAAGTATAATAGCTCTATTTTAACAAACAAGTGTCCCTGAATTAATAGTTAAGATTGCTCGAGAAATTTTAGTTTTTGGAAATATGACTTAGAGACACTGATTTCCACAGTTTAGTCAGTTTGGTGTGAGTTAATGGATAATAAATAAACAAATTCGCTTATTAGCTCAGTTGGAAGAGCGTTTCAACAGCAGGTCTCAGGTTCAAGTGCCGATGAGACACACAAACCCACTGGTGGATGGGTGCATCGTGTGACTAACCAAGTGAGTGTGTTTAACAGAGTGGGTGCGTTGCATGACCAACTTAAAAAAAAAAAGTATATAGATTTGAGTGCCGGCTTATCAAGCATTATATTCTACCAGAGTATTAAATATATTAATATTGACTTTTTTGAGTAAAACTGGACAGAGTGGGATGGGTGATTCACATGCACGTAGAAATTAAATGGGTTGCATAAAAATCAAAATATCTTCACATCATGGGTCCCAAATAAGACGTGTCGTGCGTCGAAATTTCTGCTTATTTGACTTTGGAAGGATTGGTGGATGTTTATTTCACCGTTGGAAACAATTGTCTTGTTTCAGGAAACAAGTGTCCATGAATCGGTGGCTAGATTTGCTCTACCCATTTGACTTTGGAAATGCGATTCAGAAATAATGATTTCCACAGGTAGGTTGGTAGAATGAGAATTAAAATATGACACGTGTACAAGTATTGGGCAGATGAGTCTCAAATGTCATATTATGATAAAATCCACTTTTCTTTCGCCTTTTGCAACGTGATGCTGTACAGAATACAGGAGAATAAACGATGAAGAAGAGAATATGCTGTTGGAGTAGCTTTCAAACTGTGAACGTTTTGGGTGCTCATATTGGTTGGGCAACCGGTCAACACGTAATGGCCCAAATGTACTGAGGGTTGCTGGATATTTTTCACTCATTCTAAACTGGTCGGTGGTGAGGCAACGTGACGGGTTTGTGTTGTATTTTCTTCTAAACTGTTTTGTGCTATAGGTCTGACCAGTTGACTGCACGCAGTTTCTTATGCAGTTACACGGTAGTGCGTAAGATGTTTCTAAATTGAAATTTCTTGCTATAAATATGGCATGTATCCGAACTTAGATGGAATCCTAAGGTGTTCAAGGTTTCCTAATTGTATTAGGAAGATAGGAGAGTGTTTTGAGAGGGAAAGAGCTTAGGTTTTCTTGGTTTGGGTGCTCAGACTGATCTGACAGTTTGGCTCAGATGCACAGCGAGGTCACTGGACAGATTTCATATGCCTAGACCGGTCGGGCGATCGGTCTGCAGGGGGCTCCGACTGATTGGGAGACCAGTCGTTGGTGTGGCTAGACGTGCGAATCTGGAAGTTTCTTATTGCAAGTCGGTCTCTTGCGCGGTTTTGTGCAAGTGGTTTCTAAATTCGATTTTATGCCTATTTAAGGGGTGTAATGCAGGATTATGAGTTTTGCCATTGGGGCCATGTTTCCTAGATGGATTAAGAGTGTTCTAGGGTAAGAGAAAGAGCTTGGGGAAAGCTTGGGATTCTCTGTAATGAAGAAAATGATTGTGCTTGTCCATTTCATGTGAGAATAAGCTTTGGGTAGCTCGTGGATTTCTCTTGTGGGTGTTTTGTTTCTTCATTTTCTGTAAACTTCTGTTATTCATAGTGGATCTCTTTGTGCCGTGGTTTTTTACCCGTTAAGGGGTTTTTCCACGTAAAATCGGATTATCTCTTATGGTTGAATGCTTGTGTGGATTGGTTTCATTGTGTTTCTCGTTTGATCTTATATACTGTTGTGGTGTTTGTTCGGCTTCCGCTTCCGCTGCCGGCGTCCCTATTCCCAACATATGCAAATTGATAGAGCTAGGCAGGAATTTAATTTTTATCTACAATTCTCGTAAATAGCTTGAATTCTATCTCTAGGGCTCTCTCTCTATATGTAGAGATTATTATTGACAACTAAGTAAATTTTGACAAATGGCATTGGGTATCATAATATTACACATAAAACGCATAATTTATATGTTTGATACATCATCAATGATAAATATGCAAAAGTATTGGTACTTAAAAAGGCACGAATGATTCGTTTTTCACAAAGAAACGACAGATATGTGTATTGTATGTGTTTTGCTAGCCTAGTATGATCGGACGGAAGAAATGCATGTAGTTGACGTCATACGGCTATTGCAGTGGACCCCACATAGCCTTTCTTCCTAGCGGGGGTCAGTGTGAAATCCACTCCCTCTGTCCGTTTCACCCGCTCATGTTATAACACGAGCAAAAAAGTAAATATAGGGCTGTTCAAAAAACCGACCAAACCAATAAAACCGACCAAACCGATCGACTTCAGTTGGTTTTCCAATCTATTTCGGGTCGGGTCGATTTTTTAATATAAAAAATCGAGAGTGTCGGTTTGTGAAAATTATAAACCGTTTTTAACCGAACCGAACTGATATATATGTGTGTGTGTGTGTGTGTGTGTGTGTGAGAGAGAGAGAGAGAGAGAGAGAGAGAGAGAGAGAGAGAGGTTAGCCCCACTTTAATATTTACGTGAAATCCACTCTAACCAGTAAGGGTGTCACCCCAAGTTAGGCCCAAGACTGAAATATCATCTTTATTTGTAATTCAAGTGGGCCACACTAAGAAAAAGAGTTTAGAGGGTAATGTAGCATGTACACTATTTCCAATCATGTGGTTCGCCTGTATCAAAGATGACACTGGTTTTTCATCTTTAGGTCTAAAATTGGGTTAGTCACCTGTTAGTTTGAGTGGATTTTTAAAACGCATGATAGTGGGGCCCATTTAAACTACATTACCAATTACCTTATGTCAAGTAAAAGAATTTTATGTAGACACGGACTCTGCAGCACAGTGAGGGAGTGAATTAGGGTAACAGTTTAGTGGGTGTTATCCTAATTGTGTGGAGCCCACCTTTATGTATGTTTTGTATCCATTCCGTTCATCTGTTTTCATCTATCATTTTAGGACATGATTCTAAACTTCGAGAAGATCCAAATCTCAAGTAAACAGTACCATCGGAAACAATGATGAATAACTATTAGAAGCATTTTATGGGGCCACAAAAGTTTTGGATTGAGGCCCAAACCGATAAAACCGACAAAACCGAACTGACCCAAATTTATTCGGTTCGGTTCGGTTGGTGATGGTTCATCGGTTTGGTTCGGTTGTTAAATATTCAAAGCCGACTAAGTCGGTTCGGTTGGATATTTTCCCTCAAAATTGAACTGACCGAACCGTGCAAAGCCCTAAGTAAATAGATCTATAACTCAAGTGGGCACCCGATAGGACACTGGAAATATTTTATTTATTTATTTATTTTATAAACACACACCATATTGGCATAGGAACCCATGACCTCAATGTTGAAACTCATACAGTCCAAGCTATGGGTAGGGAAATGGTAGTGGAACCTGGGGGATTGAATGCCCGCCATTAAAACATTTGTGAGGCCACAAAAGTTGTGTATCAAGCTAACATTTGTGTTTTCAGTTCATTCTAGTGCAATGATATTATGAACAATTTGGAGGCCTTATAAATATCATGATGGGCCTAAAAAATAATGGTGGTCATCTCTATCCCCATTGTTTTGTATAATGTGGCCCATCACTTGAGTATTTGATCTGCTTCATTTTTTGGTTCATGTCCTAACATGAGCTTTGGATTTATGTTCTAAGATGAATTGGTGGAATGAATAGAAGAGGTTGATTTCTCACAAACATCGTGGAGGGCTCCATGTAGATGGGGAAAGGTAACTTGGGTCCATTAGCTACACACAGTAGAAATGAGAGCAAAGTGGGAGCTGCGTACTGGAGGATTTACAATGACAAAATTCGGTAAGAGGGACTTGTGACTAGAGGTGTAAATGAACCGAACTGATTACCACCGTGTTTGGTTTGAGTTTGATAACGAAAACTCAAGTTTGAGTTTGGGTTTGGTTTGTTTACTAATCAAACAAACTCAAACGAGCTTTAATCGAACCGAACTCAAACAGTTCATATATATTTTGGTTCATCAACCACCCCTATATGCAACATTTTAAATGCTTGTGTAAATGAGATGTTGCACCTTCATAATTCATTGTAGGTTGGACGGCGTGGTACAGTCCATTTGAGCTTTGGATAGGCTTATTGTGGGGCCCACCTTGCAACATATATTTCATATCCAGCATATATTCCATATCTAAAAAAGTCAAGACGGTGGGGCTCTTACTGTGGGGGCCCACCTTGATGCATATATTCCATATCCACTCCGTTCATACATTTCATGGTAGGAGCTAAAAAATGAAGCAGATTCAAATCTCAGGTGGACCATATCATAGGAAACAATTTTTTTAAAGCTCTAAACGATCCCTATCGAGCCTAACCAACTGAACTCATGCCTGTTTGATTTTGGTTTGATTACTAATCGAACCTAAAAACAAGGTTTGAGTTCTAGGGTAAAATTGGCCAAAGGCACCATGTTTGTCTAGATTTTGTCTATTCAATTTCAGGCGAGGCCGGTGAGCGGATTAGGTGCAGCTCGGCCTCACCTACGACGGTGTGGCCCTTACCATCGTGCCCACCTTGATGAATGTATTCTATATCGATTCCGTCCATCCGTTTTTCCATATATTTTATAGCATGAGCCCAAAG
Organism: Liriodendron chinense; assembly: GCA_003013855.2. NCBI lineage: Eukaryota > Viridiplantae > Streptophyta > Magnoliopsida > Magnoliales > Magnoliaceae > Liriodendron > Liriodendron chinense. Next base: position 10,482,637 of record ML058513.1, read on the forward strand.
AAGAAGTGGATCCAATTCTTAGGCGGACCATACCATAGGAAACGGTGATGATTGAACACCCTACTTTTCAAAACTTTCTAAGGTCCACTGTAATGTTTCCATAATGTTTATTTGCCATCCAACCTATTAATAAGGTCACATAAACCTGGATGAAGGGAAAAACGCAAATATCAGCTTGATCCAAAACTTTTGTGGCCGTCAATCACCATTGTTTCCTATGAGATGGTCCACCTGAGAATTGGATGTGCTTCATTTTTGCGCACATGCCCTAGTATGATCTGGAAAAACAGATGGACAGCGTGGATATAGAATAAATACATAAAGGTGGGCCCCACCACAAGGGTTACACCGTCTTGGGTGAGGCCGGGGCCGCACCCAATCCGCTACCGAACCAAAGGCATTTTGGTAGGGCCAGCATTAGGTTCATGTGGAGAACACGTCTGCTTTGCACATTGACGGTTGTCTTTATTGCATTCTGTTGACATTATCCACTGACTTAGAGGCATGGGAGGTACCGTGACTCATACCATTGTTGTGCCGCACGGTATGCATGGACAGCCATGAAACCATTCATTTAATAGGTCAAACAACAATGGACCATAATCTTTAATGTCCCCTTCAGCCACAACATTTGAAACTACAAATACACAGTAAAGGATAAAAATCCCCCATGGCTCACTTCTTCAAGAAAAGGTCCATTTATTCAATGGTCAGGATATATAGTACAATTGAAACAATACTGGCACAGTCAATGGTCCATTTAATTTTATTTTTAACACGCACTCACACACTCACAAAAAAAATGACCACCGTGGAATTTCACTACGGGTACTTGAACCCAAGACTTAGGGTTGAAACTCTTGTGAGTCCACCACCTGGGCTGGGCATGAGTAAGGACCCGTCTAGTTATCTTTGCTTCTTGCAAAGTGGTATATTGCACGTGTTATCCTGCACTGACAACATGTATGTGGCTTGTTAAACACCCACAAATTAAAAAAAAAGAAGAAAATGAAAAAGGAAAAGAAGGGACAATGTCTACAACAAGTGACCATTGTATAGTTACTTAAAAGGTTCGATAGAGTACTATAAATATTAAAAATCTTGTATGTTTCTACTTTTTAACCACCCAACAAGATCTAATAAATGTTTGGACGGCTATGGTACGATATTTTCATATATTGATGTTAAGAGTTTAGAGGCATGTATACATGTTATCCCAGCTAAGTACTCCTTTTCGCCGTGTAGAGTGTAGATATGCATATGTAAGGCCACGGCATCATCGGATTACTTAAGGACCACGTTATATTAACTAAGATGCTATAGCTTGTAGTGTAGATAAGAATTTGAAAGGTTTAGCTGCAGCATTATCTGGTTTAGGTGGACAGCCTAACACTTCCTTTTCTGAATTTCCTACTGCGATGTTGAACCACTTGTTGTCAATGCTTGTCTAATGATCCATTCTGTCAACTGTCTTAGCGGTGCCGAATGTTGTTCTCCCCTTTTCCAAATTAGTCTGGACAATTAGTCAATGTTAGAAGTTTTTCTTTCCGACAATGACTCTAATGGCCAAGTCCAGGACCAAACGGCTATAAAGTTAAGAGTACATGAGAGGCCTCAAATGTAATGACAGTGTGTGTGTGCAGATGTATGGAAAATATGTTGCGCAGCATGCCAACAACACTGGTGAACCGAGATCCAATCTCCGGTCTCACCCACAAACGATAAACAGGAAGAAATAACAACTATAAGAGGAATTTAAACAAACCAACAATCCACAAGACAAAATTTACGTGGAAAAACCCCAACAAGGGTAAAAAACCACGGGTGCAAACTTTCACTATGAAGAAAACGAAGTTACAAGCAATACACTTACCTTCTTCGATGCTCTCATGCATAGAGATGACTCTTTTTGCTAACCCCTGCTCACTTTCTCACCTTGGACGTATAGAAAACCTAATTGCATACCTTAATTCCGAGTTACACCCCTTTTTATAAGAAAACACGAAAATAGAATACAAAATAAGAAAGCCCGCAAAACACCTCGCGGCCGGTCGAGCGCCTAGTCAGGCTTGGTCGGGCGCCCGCCCAATGTAGAAATAATCTAGCGAGATCGGGAAAAATTTGCCCGAATTTTGGGCGTCCGACCAAACTTGGTCGGGCGCCCGCCCTGGGCACCAGGCGCCCGGTCCACTTGACCGTCGGGCGCCCGACCACTTCCTGGTGGGATTGGCTCCACACCTCAACAATCTCGCACTTGGAGACACATTACCGTAGTCCTTCGTCTTCTACATCCGGAGTACACCACCTCCCTGTCTTTAAGCCTGAAGACCAATCAAAGCTGAACAGAGCTTCAGCTTCTCTCGTGTGACCGCCTTGGTTAACATATTCGCTGTGTTCTTACTTGTATAGATCTTCTCCAAAGTATCGATCCATCTTTCAGTAACGAACGTATGGAGTGATATCTGATGTCAATATGCTTGGTCCTTAAATGAAAGGCTGAATTCTTAGCCAAGTGTATTGCACTCTGACTATCACTGTATAGCTTGCAATCTGCTTACTTCTTCTCTAACTCTTTCATAAAACCTTGCATCTACACCATCTCTTTGCGATGGATACTATCTTTTGTAATTGAGAGACCTAACTGACTGCAGCACTACTCAGAGTAAAGACATACCCTGTAGTGTTCCTTCTGCTGTCAATATCCCCTGCCAAGTATGAATCGACGTAACCCTGTAGCTCGATTTTCGATCCTCCATGACACAGCTCTACATCCATAGTACCTATCAGGTATTTAAGAATCCACTTCACAGCTTCCCAATGTTCCTTACTGGGGTTGTTCATGAACCTGCTAACAACTCCCACTACTTGAGCAATATTTGACATCGTGCTAACCATAGCATACATGAGGCTCCCTATAACTGACACGTATGAGACTTTAGCCATTGTAGACACCCCACCTTCGGCTACACTGTTGGTAGAGATAGCTGGATGAATGGAGGACCATACCCCCAAATCCCAAGTCCAAACTCAGCCAAACTCACCCTTGTAAGCCCCATTCCATAGCCCAGTTCAAGCCTGAACCCAGTCAACCCAGTCCTAAACACCACCCTGAAAAACCCCCCATAAAAAAGGCCAGTCAAAAAATCCCAAAAAAGTCAAACTCACTGAGTCAACTCGCTGAGTTAACCCGCTGAGTCAACCCGTCGAGTCAACCCGTCGAGTCAAAACACCGAGTCAACCCGTCGAGTCAAACCACCGAGTCGACCCGCTGAGTCAACTCACTGAGTCGACCAGCGAGTCCAACAGCAGCCCCGAGGGAGCGACCGTACTCGCTGGAAACCGAGGAGCGGCCGTACGGGCGGCCCATGGCAGGCAGCCGGGAAAAAATTACGAGAGTGCCCCTCTCTGCTGCTATAAATACCCCCCTCCCCTTCTCATTTCAACAAGCCATTCGAGTCCATTTCAGCCCGAGAGCTCTGAGTCCATCTCTCCACCCTTTAGCCCATTTTTCCACCAAGGAGAGCCCGAGTGAGGAGAGTCTAACCCTGGTCCAGCCCAGCCTGACCACTGGTCCAAGCCTCCCAAGCCATCCAAGTCTTGATCCAGCCACTCGAAGCCAACCCTTACGACACCTCCGTCCACCCAGCTACTCATTTTCCAGCATCATCTCATTTGCATCTAGCATAAGTGCAACATTTACTTTTCTTCCAACCCCCCTGCTTCACTACAAGCACCTTGATTACTCAAACACACATGCATATGTCTTTATATTAAGCACCTGTCAGTTCGAGCATATGCTCTGGGCTTGCCCGTTGTTGGAACCTGCCCATCAGAAACTCTTACTGTTTAGACCTGCATTCATGCTTCACCATAAAACACCTTGATCATTCAAGCACACTGCATACGTCTTACATTAAGCACCTGTCAGTTCGAGCGTACGCTCTGGGCTTGCCCGTTGTTGGAACCTGCCCATCAGAAACTCTTACTGTTCAGACCCGCATTCATGCATCATGTCATCCATGAGAATATACGAGGATTAAACTAGACTTTCAAGTATTCGATCGATTCTATGAAGTAGAGACCGTACTTCGGTACGGGCAGTGTGTGGGGTGCTTAACCTCTTCCCACCCTGTAACCGTGATCCCTTACCTTGAATCTCTGACCGCAGATCAACAGGAGCCATTTTAGAGGAAGGAATCTTCGGATTCCCTTCTCTAACATTTCTACGGGGTCTAGCCGACTGTAGATTCGAAGTAACTGGCTAGTGGCGACTCTGGTCTTATATAAACACACTTAAACATATCCAACTCAACACGACAACCAAACGAAGCCCTCGAGAACGAGGCAAGCCAGTGGCACAAACGGCGATTTCGCACTCACGCATCCTCATCTTCTTCTTCTTCTGAAAGGAAAGGGAGAAGAACGTCGTGTGGGAGCGCGGAAAATCGGCGAGGGTCCACAGAATGGCGACTCTGCTGGGGATGAGCTAGTCCCACTAGTCGTGATCCGACTTGAAAAACGGAATCATTCCTGTATTTGAAAGTCACTAATCCTCATACAATCTCATCTGTATAGCATTCTACCCAAAACCCAAAAAAAAATATAGAAAATCCTAAAACCAACAAAAAAATAGAAAATCCCAAAATCCAAAAAGAATAGAGTACAGTCCTCATCATTGCGCCTCCTCGGGCTCAACGTACGCGGAGACAACTTTCCTACCGCAGCATAATCCGCACTCGGGCTCAACAAGCCATGTCCGACCACGAAGAAGAAACTCATCTCCTCCCTGCTCTTGAAATGACCGAAGCGCAACCTCTAGCGCAACAGCCCGTTGACAATACACCAGTCATACAAGAATTGGCACATGGAGTGAGAGCAATGCAAGAAATGCTCTTGCAATTCATGCAAGCACAAGCCACCGCAGCAGGCAACAATCAAGTTGGCCCAGTTCAGCAATCTCAGCAACCATGCCGGGTCCTCCCGGCCTCCAGTTCAAATCAAGCACAACCATCGGAGTCTGCGCAAGACTACCGACAACAGCCATCTCAGCCCTTCGCCATGGGGCATCCTTCTCAATATCTTCCTGTGACGACAAGGCCATCTCAGAGCACTTCCGTTGCAGGAACATCCAGTCAACTTCCAGTCAATCTTGCAAACAACAATCTCAGTAGATCTCAGCATGTCCCCGCCGATGGGACACCTTTTCAATTCCAGCACATCCCCGCCGATGGGATTTCAATTCAATTTCCAGCAACAGGGACAGCACTGGCGAATGCCCACAACGGGAGTCAGTGTCAAGCCCACATCAATCAGCGGACAGTGGCGAATACCCAACAAGGGGGTCACTTCCCAGCATCTCAGCCTCCTGCAAACAGGAGCACTTTTCAATTCCAGCACATCCCCGCCTATGGGATCCCAGTTAATTTTCAGCAATCTTCAATTCAGCAAAATCCAGTTAATTTCCAGCAATCTTCAATTCAGCAAAATCCAGTTAATTTCCAGCAAGTTCCAGTTCAACCTTCAGTACAGTCTCCAGTTCAGTTACCATCATTTCAAGCTCAAGTTCATCAGAATCTAGTTCAGTCATCAAATCAATTTCAGCAACCCACGGTTGCTTTTCAGCAAGCCCATAGGGTCGAAGACATCGACCACTATGCCGAAGAAGAACGTGCCTTACTCCAGGAGGCACCAGTCGCTCGAACAGATCACTCAGGACTGGACGAGTTGCGGGAGCAGTTCCAGATCTTGCAAAATCAGCTTCAGCGATAGCAAGGAATCGACTTACCTTCGACCAAGTTCAGAGACTTGTGTCATTTCCCAGATGCTCAAGTACCTCAAAACTTTGAGGTTCCGAAATTCAAGAGATACGATGGCAGTGGTTGTCCCACAGCACATCTCAAGGCTTTCTGCGGGGAGCTGAGTGCAATCGCAGAAAATGAAGGGGCCCTTATTCGTTTGTTCCAAAAATCTCTGAAGGGCGATGCCCTAGATTGGTACACTTCATTGGACTGCCACCGCATCAGAACATGGGAACAGCTTTCCCAGGCTTTCGTCGACAGATTCGCATACAATCTCAACATGGCACCCAGAAGAGCCGACCTCGCAGCACTCAGGCAAAGGAGTGATGAAACACTATCAGCTTATGTGGGACGTTGGCGAGCTATGGCAGCCAGAATGCGGACACCCATCGACGACGAAGAACAAATTTCCATGATTGTTCATTCAACATACCCAGGCATATCCGGGTATCTCATCTCGCATCCATATGCGAATTTCTCACAATTGATCCGTGCTGGAGAGCAAGTCGAAGCAGGAATCCGGGCCGGGACAATCTCCCCATGGCCTCATCAAGCCACTACTGTCAAGAGGAACAGAGTGGAAGGAAGACCTATCGGGCACGGGAATGGAAACTGTAGTGGTTCTCCTCCTCACCCAACGGAGGTAAACAATATTAACACCACTGCTCAAGGGAATCAACGCGCTCCCCCACAGGGACGTCAACAGTATCAGCAGAATCAAGTTCAGCATCAGCCTCAGCGGTATCAGCCACAACCGAATCCTCAGCCACAACCACCTCGACAACAACAACAATTCAGAGGAAACGGCCAATACTCATACCAGAACAGGCAGAATTTCAGGGAGCTCAGGAAGTTCACTCCACTCAGTCAACCACTTAGTCAAATCATGACTACACTGGTACAAAAGCAGTTACTTAGTCTAATGGCACCTCGGCCTCCGCCTCATCCTCTACCATCGAACTACCGAGAAAATGAGTATTGCGCCTATCATCAAGGACGTGGTCACGCCACTGATCGATGCTATACTTTGAAGAATGCCATACAAGACCTGATTGATGACCGCAAGATCGTCATCTCGGTCCCTGGAACTTCTCCAGCAGCTTCCACCAACATCCTTCAGAATCCTCTGCCTCAGCATCCAACGGACCCCAGTTCGTCTCGTGGCCCTGCAGTCAATAGTATAGAAGAAGGGGACCACCTCGATCGCTTCTTCTCCCCTATCCAATCCATTCACGCCTACACTTATGAGCCAACAAATCCTCCTCCAGTCTTGCAAGGGGCAAGTCCCTTTCTTCCTTCAATCTCCGAGCCAGTAGTGCTCGAAGGAGCACCTCCATATGATATACCATTTGTTCAAGGGGCACCTTACAACCATTCAAGCTGGGAACCAGTCGTCCTGGAAGGAGCACAATCATACATTGAGCCCACATACGAACCTGTCATCTTGCAAGGGGCAACTCCAGAACAATCCAATCCGCAATGGAAGGATTACACTCATCAGCAGCAAGAGCCCGTTGTCTTGGAAGGAGCTCTTCCAGTCAAGCCTGTCATATTGCAAGGGGCAAGTCCCGGAGGCGTATCAATTACACTACGGCAGCTGGGACGAACAGAGAAATCTCCTGCCATATCAAGAGGACCAGTATTCATTCCATGGGAACCTCCTGCCCCAGGAACAGTCAAGCCAGGACCACGACCTTATGTGGTTTATGAAGACAAGCCTCGATATTACCCCTTCAGCACAGGCAACAATGTAGTCCTCAAGGCAAAAGCTCCATACGAGGAAGATCTGGTACCCACAACAGCACCGTTGCAAGAACCGGTGGTCCTAGAAGGCAAAAGGGAGGAAAACTACAAAGAGGTTCCATGGCACTATCCAGAATGTGCGGAAGTGGGGAACATGAATCCCAATGGGCGTTGCATCCGAAGAGATAATCAGAACAGAGGAGATCCCAAAGGCGCTCTCTCAGGCCTCGACAACAAAAATGAAGCCGCATACGATGTGGCGACTCAACTCAAGTCAATCCCTGCTCAAATCTCAGTGTGGGAGCTACTCTGCACATCTCGCATACACCGAGAAATGTTTGCCAAGACCTTGAATGATGCTCACGTCTCCTCTGATACGGCACCAGAAATGATAGCTTTGATGATTGGACAACTCCTGGCTCCGCGCGCCATCACCTTCACAGATAATGAGTTGCCACCAGAAGGGCGCGATCATGGGCGATCCCTCAACATAGCCTTACGATACAAAGACCTCTGTGTTCCGCTGGTCCTTATCGATAATGGCTCAAGCTTAAATGTCTGCCCACTCAAGACTGCAGAACGTCTGGGAATCAGTCCTTCTTCATTCCGACCCAGCACCATATGCGTCAGAGCATTCGACAACACCCGCCGATCAGTGGAAGGGGATGTCGACATAGAGGTACAGATAGGTCCGGAAGTCTCCACCATCACATTCCAAGTCCTGGATATATCAGCCTCTTTCAACATGTTGCTCGGACGACCGTGGCTGCACAAGGTTGGAGCTGTGCCATCAACCCTGCATCAACGAGTGAAGTATATCTGTGGAAATCAAGTGATCTCTATCCATGCAGAGAAGGAGCTCATCATTCCTTCCAATGCTGCTGCCACTGAACCAGACATCCCGGTCATCGATATCCAGCACTCTGAAGAAGACATCCCGTTTCATAGTTTCGAATTCGAGACTGTGAACTCTATCGCCAATCCAGAACCGATAAGGGTGGAACGTGTCTTTTCATCGGCAGAGCGTCTGAGCCTCAAATACCGAATGAAGAATCACTTCAAATCCAGAAAGGTACCGCTGGTATATAACCAACGCAAGTGGGGACTCGGATATAGGGCAACCTTCATGGACAAAAGGAGGAAGAAATTTTGATGCTCGCCCATCCGATTCGTCAAGCCAGGAGAACCTTACAAAGATCCAGGAGGGAATCAACCGACTGCACTACACAAAGGCCTCCCGATGAGCCTAGTTTGGGCCACATGGCCTCCCATTCGATGGGATCAGATTCTCGAACCATCTAAGCCTCCAGAAGAAGAAGAAAAGGATGAAGACGAAAAAGGAAGTCAAATACAGCAGCTTCAGGACCAGGTTACTCTGACACCTGCTCCCAACCAGGGGCACAACTTGCCCACTTCTCTCAACCAGGGGCACAACCTGCCCACTTCAATCAGCAAGGGGCACAACTCGCCCATCTCAGCACCAATTAGCAAGGGGCACGACTTGCCCATCTCTGCAAAGTCAACATCATCAATCATCAGCCAGGGGCAGAAGCAGCCTATCCATTGGACCAAGAAAGGGAAGTGGCCAGCCCTAGATTGGTCTGATGTCCAGGTTCCAAACTTGTGTCTCACTGTGAAACCAGACGAACTGCAATGCGAGGTAAGTGATCCGGGAGGGACTGAGTGCGACTCAGATCTCGAACCCGACCAGCAAGAAGTCATGGTCATTGGGCCAGACATGATTCTTCACCCAAATCATCAACCCCCACCTCTTCAGGGGAGGAAGTGTGGGGTCCTGAATGGTCATCTGTTCCCCTCACTTTTGAATCAGCCAAAGAGTCATCTGAGGGCTCTGGCTTCCAAAAAAAAAACGCCTGTTTAAGCAACGACCGGAACTTTGGAACAAGTTGGGATCAATCATGGTCTGCAATGCCCGCTTGTTCAAAGTCCCGTGAATTTCGAAAATCCAAAAAAATCAAAAACTTTCAAAAGCCAAAAACATCTAGTATTTCCATTTCAGAAAAATCTCAAAAACCAAAAAATATTTCTTTTCCTTCATTCAATAGTGTGCCAAGTTCGTCTAATGAGTCGCATGAGTTTGAAGTCGAATCATATGATTTCGACATCGAATTAGACTTCGAACTCATGGGTCTGGACGAAGCTCGGGACGAGGAAGATGATGATCCAGCTCCCGAACTAGAGGATCTCCTCAAAAAGTTCGAATCTAAAGCCAATGTTGTAGCTGATGATTTTGAGATAGTAAACTTGGGGACGCCTGAGATCCCTAGGGAAGTACGCATTGGAAAATCATTGCCACCTGAGATGAAACAGAAAATGATAGAGTTCCTAGCTCCAAGATTGTCCAACTTCACGTTCTCATATGAAGACATGGCGGGGCTCGATGAAGAGCTCGTTGTACACCATCTGCCAACCAAGGCAGATATGAAGCCAGTGAAGCAGAAACTTCGAAGAATGAAGCCAGAGTGGGCTCTGAAAGTCCGAGATGAAGTCATCAAGCAATACAATGCGGGATTCTTGGTAGTCTCCAACTACCCTGAATGGCTCGCCAACATCGTACCAGTACCGAAGAAGGATGGCAAGGTTCGAATGTGCATCGACTTCCGAGATCTCAACAAAGTCAGTCCTAAAGATGACTTCCCTTTGCCACATATCGACACTCTGGTCGACAACACTGCTGGATACAAGATCTTCTCATTCATGGACGGGTTCTCAGGTTACAATCAGATCAAGATGGCCGTCGAAGATCGCGAGAAGACATCGTTCATCACTCCCTGGGGAACCTTCTGTTACAGGGTAATGCCGTTTGGTCTGAAGAACGCAGGAGCAACATATCAGCGAGCAATGACAGCACTATTCCACGACATGATGAACAAGGAGCTCGAAGTATATGTGGACGACATGATCGTTAAATCTCGCACAATTGAAGGACACTTTGAAGATCTGAAGAAGTTATTCAACAGATTAGAAAAGTACAAGCTCCGTCTCAACCCTCAGAAATGTGTCTTCGGTGCAATGGGAGGTAAGCTCCTCGGCTTTATGGTGAGCGATGATGGCATCAGGGTCGACGAGACCAAAACCAGAGCAATCATCGAGATGCCCCCTCCTAGAACAGAGAAGGAAATTCGTGGCTTCCTCGGCAGAATTCAATACATCAGTCGCTTCATCGCACAACTCACACCTATCTGTGAGCCCATATTCAAGCTTCTTCGGAAGAACGTCCTAAAAGAATGGAATGATGATTGCCAAGTCGCCTTCGACCGCATCAAGAAGTATCTCATGAATCCTCCAGTCCTAGTGCCACCCACTCCCGGACGACCACTATTGTTATACATCTCGGTAGCAGCAGAAGCCATAGGCTGTGTCCTCGGCCAGCACGACGAGACCGGGAAGAAGGAACAAGCAATATAATATTTGAGTCGAAAGTTCACCGACTACGAGACCAGGTATTCCCAGATCGAGAAGACTTGCCTCGCCCTAGTCTGGGCAACTCAGCGACTCCGTCAATACATGATTGCATTCCCTATTCTCCTACTCGCTCACATGGATCCACTCAAGTACCTGTTCGAAAAACCGGCGCTCACTGGAAGGATAGCTAAATGGCAGCTACTCCTGTCTGAGTTCGACATCACCTATGTCACTCAGAAGGCAATCAAGGGACAGGCCCTCGCCGATCATCTTGCGGCTCACTCTCTCCTGGATTATCAACCGCTCAAGACGTTCTTCCCTGATGAAGATCTCTTGCTTATTGAAGGGGATAAAAAGAAGAAAAAAGATGAGTGGACGTTATTCTTCGACGGCGCAGCAAACTCTAAAGGGAGCGGTATTGGAGCAATCCTCTACTCTCCAGACGATGTCCCTATTCCTATCTCAAGGCGCATAGCATTCGAGTGCACCAACAACATGGCAGAGTACGAAGCATGCATCGCTGACTTAAGGGAAGCCATAATCTTGGGCGTCAAGAAGCTACGAGTATTTGGAGACTCACAGCTTATCATCAATCAGACCAATGGCGAATGGAAGACCAAGGATGAGAAGTTGATACCATATCATGTGTATCTTGACAATCTGATCGAAGAATTCAAAGAAATCACCTTCTCATACATGCCCAGAGCCAAGAACCAGTTTGCAGATGCTCTCGCCACACTTGCATCAATGCTCGAGATACCAAAAGGAGCTTCAGAATGGGAGCTCACAGTCGAAATTCAAGAAGAACCTGCTTTTTGCCTGCAAATAGAAGAAGCCGAAGCTGTCCCTGACAAACCCTGGTATGCCGACATCAAGCAATATCTCGAAACCCAGGAGTATCCAGAGTCAGCAACAGCAACAGATCGCCGAACCATTCAGCGTTTGGCCGGCCAGTTCACCATCAGTGGCGAAGTTCTTTACAAGCGATCCTATAATCACATCCTCCTTCGATGCGTCGATGAAACAGAAGCTGCAAAGATCATGAAAGAAATACACGAAGGAATCTGTGGCGCACACATGAATGGGCACATGATGGCAAAGAAGATTCTACGACTCGGCTACTATTGGCTCACCATGGAGACAGACTGTTGCCGACACGTCAGAAAATGCTTCAAGTGTCAGGAGCATGCAAATCAAATCCATGCCCCATCATCAGAGTTATACAACCTGACCACCCCCTGGCCCTTCTCCATGTGGGGACTTGACATCATCGGCAAGATCAGTCCCAAAGCATCAAATGGTCATGAGTACATACTTGTGGCAGTCGACTACTTCACCAAGTGGGTAGAGGCAGCCTCCTACACCACGATTGCAGCATCTCAAGTGATCAAATTCATGAAGAGCAACATCATATGCCGGTATGGAATCCCTAATGCCATCATCACAGATAATGGGACCCCGTTCGTCAACAAGAAGATGGATGACTTCCTCAGCAAATTCAAGATCCAGCGTCATCGATCAAGCCCCTACCGTCCTCAGATGAATGGTGGGGTAGAAGCCGCAAACAAGACAATCGTCAGGATACTCGAGAAGATGGTCGTGACCTATCGAGATTGGTCAGATATGCTCCCATATGCACTTTGGGCCTATCGAACGTCTGTACGGTCTGCTACGGGCGTTACTCCTTTCGAGCTTACTTATGGAATGGAAGCAGTTCTACCAGTCGAAGTGGAAATACCATCACTTCGGGTGTTATTAGAAAGCGGAATTGAAGAAGGAGAATGGCAACGGGCCAGATTCGATCAGTTGCAGCTAGCAGATGAAAAGCGCATGCGTGCACTAAGTCATTCACAGTGTTATCAGAAAAGGATCGCTCGGGCCTACAACAAGAGAGTCCGAAAAAGAAGTTTCAAGGTAGGCGGCATGGTTATGAAGAAGATTCTACCGTCGCACCTTCCGGATCCCAGAGGAAAGTTCAAACCCTCGTGGGACGGGCCGCTGATCATCAGAGAAGTACTTCCTGGAGGCGCCCTCAGACTCACCGGCATGAGAGGGGTGGATCTTCCTAAGCCAACCAACGCCGACAACGTGAAGATCTTTCACGGGTAAGTTATTCTGACCTTATCAAAGGTTACTTTAATAGAGCTGAAGTCAATGGGTCAAAGCTAAGATCTCTGAGAAATCATTCCCGTCCACCAACAAGTGTTTCAAATAAAGGGATTCGAAAAGAGAAAAATACAAAAAAAAAGAGGAGGAAAAATACAAAAAAAAAGAGAAAAAGAATACAAAAAAAAAGAAAAAGAAAAGAGAAAGAAAAAAGGGAAGCCAAAGCAAAGCACCCAAGAAAAAATCAACCCAAGAAAAAACACAGTCATCCATCCATCTCAGAGGGGTCTTTAGTAAAGACCGACAGCTCTATCATCATAACTTAGGATAAGGGCTGAAAGACTGCCATCGGCCGGCAACGACGGATTCCCGACCTCTAGCCGCCGCAGTTATCCAGAGATCTAGAAAGAAAAGAAAGAGAAAGAAAAAAAAAAGAAAAAGAAAATGTGTGCCTAAACAAAAAGGGCGGAGTGAAAACCCGAAAGGGCGCTCCGAGTAAAAACAGTGGGCATACAGCGGACTTGGGGAAAACCTGAAAGGGCACCAAGGGTAAAAACAGCATAGCTGCCAAGGGGCAAGCAAGACCAAATACCCGGGACGTGGTGAAAATCCGAAAGGGCGCCACGGGCAAAAATGACGGGAAAAAGCCGGCTGTGGTGAAAACTCGAAAGAGCACTGCAGGCAAAAATGGCTCAAATGAAAAAAAAAAGGAAAAAATAAAAGTGCAGGTACCAAGAAATCAGACAGTCCAGATCGGTTCAAGCAGTGAAAGAGCAAGAACAAGAGGAAGTACAGTCAGGAGTAAAGAGCTCCACAAACTCTGACAATCTCAAGAGGCAATAGTTTCCGTTGCCTGCATCTCTGGGGAACCAAAGGATCACACAAGACAAATCTCGAGACATCGGTCAAGGCATTGATCGAGCCCCAGTTCTGATTCCTATATCCCGACGCAAAGTCCAGAAACACTCACAAGACAACTCATGGCACAGTAGATTTTCAAACAGTTTTCTCTTTTTAATTAAAGGCATCATATTTCTTTTACATATCATATCATCTTTTTCAAAAAATACAAAAAAATGCATCATCATCAATCATATATGCAAAAAAGAATGTGCAGGTGGCCAACACAATCAATCTCTACCCTCCTCCTCGGCCACATCAGGTGAGTCCTCTGACTCATAAAAAGATAGTCTCGCTCTCAACCTGCTCACCTCCATACGCAGGTAATGCGCCTCATCGCGCTCAAGGGTACGGATCGCTGTCTCCTCATCAGACAATCTCTGATCGGCAGCCAATCTCCTCGACATCATCTCACAATGATACCGAAGTGCGGAGATCTCAAACAGCAAATGGCCATGAGTGGCCAAAAGGAAGCCAGGATCGATAAACGGGCGCTCCTCAAAAGGTTCATATGAACCAGATGAAGAGCCAGCATCTCCAAGAATATCCTGCTCATCCTCATCAGCAGTCTGGTGCCAACAAGGGATACGTCGATACAAAGACTGCTCAGCAACCCAATACTGATATGGGGCGGTCGCCATCGGAAAAGTCCGTAGCTCAAATCCCAACAAATCAGCTGTCAAATAACTCGCCCAAGAACAATCAATCCGGGTCCTAAAGTCAGAGGATCTGGATGGAAGTGCTCGACGCCCGATACCCGCGAAAGCGAAAAGAGGAACATCCTGCTCGTACCCAAACTGCCGCAGGAACCGAATGGGGTGATAAGAGAAGTAAGATCGAAAGCCTACCAACATCAGAGGAAGGCGGTGTGCATCGCAAAGCATTGGAGGAAGTGAAAGCCAAGATGACTCCCAACGAACGTTCCAGTCACGCAGATCAGCGAACATCCTGCGATACAAGGGCTCGCTCATCCTAGCCGTATGCGGAAGGAACTCCATGATATAACGCATGATGTCAGAACTAGGGATGCCAGGAAGAGGTACAGGAACGGTCAGAGAAAGACGCTCCCATAGCCATACCTGATCACAGAAAGCAAAAGAAGTTCAGCTAGAGCAAAACAATTCCTAGCAAAGCAAGAAGAAAAAGGGTGCAGAAAAAGAGACCTGAAGAAAGGCACAACAGCCGCGAAGAACACGAGTGCGACCCAGGGCGCAGTCAGTCAGCCCATCGAACAGCTCGGCCAAGATGAGAGAAATGATCCCCTGCCGACGGACAGCTCGTCTCATCACCTCAAAAAGCAGAGGAGTCTGGGATCTACGCCATCCCGAGAACAACACCTCAGCAATCAAGCAGAACATCAGTGCGTTCCGAGCAAAGGTAGAACCGGCCGTACTCTGAGGACCCGAAAAAAGATCATACAGCAAGTCCAAAGAGAACACTACGGCATCCTGGCCACCAGCTGCAGGATGAACAAGATAAGGAATCCCGAACCAGTTCTGCGGTGTGGCAGTCTTCGGCGACGTCTTCGGCGAGAAATATTGAGTGTAATCCCAGGGCAGGCCTGTCAAGCATGCAAGCTCCTCCAAAGAAGGCCCCATCTCCATATCGTTGAACGCAAACAAGTTCAACGAGGGGACCCAGTCAATCAAGGCAGCTCCAAGCATCCTCCAATCAATATCAACTCTGGCCATATGGATCAGACCGTCGAAGCCATAAGACTCCAAATCTCGAATCTCATAAACTGACAAGCTGTCAAGCCAAGCAAGCAGTCGTGGCGAGCAAGAAGGACGAGGAAGCAGCTGACAAGTCCTCACTGGTATCCCCTCCAGCACAAAAGGCCCAGAAATCGAGGACAACTCATCGAGGATCGGAAGGTCAACGGGCGAAGGAGAAGGAAAAGCTGGAACCTCTGCCGACTCGACAACCCCTGATCGGCCCTCAGTGACGGCTATGTCTGATATAGTCGCATCGCCATCTGAAACTGTCATAATCTCAGCCGCATGAGAAGACTCGCCCACCTCATGAACAGAGTGCGCAAAGGGCCGATGACCAAAAGAAGGACAATGCTCCCAACCAAAAGAGCCATCAGTGAAGATCACACCGCACATCGTGGCATCCTGACCAATCTGACCGTCAAAGAATACATCTGAACCATCCAAAGGGGTCCCGGCAACCCCGATCAAAGAATCAACGGTCAGATCTGGACCTGCGGCCCCCTCCAACAGAAAATCATGAATCCAGTCATCATCCTGGCTGATCAAAGGGATCATCGAGGCATCTACACCGTCCATCATCAAGGGGACATCATCAATGATCACATCAAGTCCACCCAAACAAGTGTGCCGCACATCTCGGCCCTCATCCAGAGCATCCAAACCGTCAAAGGTACCATCTGAGCTATCCATACCATCCAGACATGAGATCAGCCCATCTATGTCCCTCATAGTCCCATCATCACCGTCCATCACGTCATCCATGGGACCCACACTCAAGGGATGCATAGCCTCACCTATGTCCCATCCCATCATCTCATCCATACCATCCATTCCTCCCACAATCAAAGGCCCATTCAAATCAGAAATTTCAGCCATCCCACCATTAATGGAACTATTCAAAGCTCCATCAACCACCATCCCAAGCCCCTCATCAATGCTTCCATTCAATGCACCATCTCCACCATCCATTAAAGAAATCCCTCCATCATTAAAGCCTTCAATACTCTCTGAAGTGTGGGACCCACCATGAACAGCCCCCACAGCCCATAAATCCCCACCATCCATTGCCCAAGAAAGGACAAACCAAGGTGAAGACAAGATGATGAGGAAAGAAGAGACAAAAAGAATATTCATGGCTGCAATCGAACCCGAACGTGCACGGAATGAGGGGACAAAGACAGTGGACAGTGAAGAATGTCCGAACCAGGGCCAGCCTAGGCCGCTCAAGAGGCGAGCCTTGGGCGGCCTGCCCTGGGCCGCCCGTACGGACACAGATTCCCTCTCTCCGCGGGATTGGCTCCAGGGTTCTTGGTAGGTGAGTTTGACAGTCCACGTCAGCAGATGGCGCTCCGTGGGCCGCCCAAGGCTCCGGTCCACTCCAAATTTCAACTGAGATTGATCAAGATCATATAAAAGATGCCCCACCGGTCCAATCACGAAGCAATGTGGCCGGAACATGGCTGATCAAGCCAAAGAAGGGGGAAAGTGATCAAGTGGGGGGCCACAAGCAATCCAAGCCATTCAAAGACTAGATCATCATGATCTAAACCATTGAAGAACCTACATGAGCCGTCAAACAACAAGATCAAAGGTTTGATCATCACGAGAAGGGCCAGAATCCAAGATCTAATCATCAAGTGGGCCCACAAAGTCAAATCAAGCGATCTGAGACGTTCAAGCCATCATCCACACCATGAGCAGCCTTCTTAGCCTCACCAGTCATCAGAAGAGTTGCCCCAAAGTAAAGCCAAGGCCTCAAGTGGGCCCACAGGGCCAAATCCATCAATCTGAACCATTCAAGGGCCAAAAGCGTCAAGATCCAAACCATTGGAAAGCTTACACAAGTCATGAAGTATCAAGATCGAAAGTCCAATCATCAAAAGGAGGGCCAGAATCCAAGATCCAATCATCAAGTGGGCCCGCAGGGCCTAAACAAGCGATCTGAACCGTTCAAGTCATTGTCCATGCAGTTGAGGAATCACAAATCATCAAGGAACAAGTCATAAGTCAAAGCATCCAGATATCATCAAGAAATTTGAGACAAAACAAAGACTATATATATTCATTCAAAAGAGCTTGATACAAAGATAGAGGCAAAAGTACAAGGCCATATAAAGCAGAGCCAGCTACAAGTCACCGACATAGTCATCGTTGTCCCTCCTCGCGTCCCGCTCCCGACGATAAAGATCCATCAAAGGAGCTGTCACTGATCCTCCAGCATACCTGCGACGACCACTTGGAACATAAAGCGAAGGAAGCAGAGGCCCCTGGCCAAACAGTAGATACCACTCGTCATAATCACGATCCGGGATCGTGAAACGAAAGCCAGGCTGGCCCACCAGAGCCTCAACTCTCTCATCAACTGGCATCCGAGCAGCTGGAGGAGGAGCAGAACAGGGGACCCGTGCCACCCCAGTGACTTGCTGAAGCAATCTCTCCCCCAAGTACCATTGGAAGGACTCAGCGTCAGAAAGCATAATACGGAGACATGAAGCATCGTATGCCTCCACACGCTGGGGTGTGTAGTAGAGAGGGAAACTAGCGTACGGCATCCGGGCAAACTGCAACAAATGAGGTTACCACGGTCAATTACAGTACGACACAAAGGACAAACAAGATACTTACATCCTCAACTGTCAGCCCGTCTATATCAGCACGCCAATTGTCCCCGGGAACTCGGGAGTTCCGCTGACGATTCTGTTGATGCCAGTACATGTGGCGATACTGAGAGGGTTCAATGTCATCTCGCATCCTCGGCGCAAGATGCGGAAAATGGTCATAAAAGCAGGTCTGGATAAAAGCACATTCAATGATCAGAGAGAGAAAGAAGGCAAATGGCTTCAAGGAGGATGAAAGAAGAGGTACCTCAACGACAGGCCAGAAGCCTGTGAAGGACCGGCTATGCCGACAGGTCTTGTCCAGACCTTGAAAGAGACGGGTCAGGATGGCCACATTCCAGTTATAGGGGTGATGAAGGTCCTCGACTAAACGAAGAAATTTAGGATCAACTCTCTCATTCGCATGGCAAAAAAGAAAGGATCCAAAAGCATAAGTGATCATGGCCCGCGCCTTGTGGAGGGCCTCTCGCTCGGTGGTAGGGACGACGGAAGCAAAATTGTTGTAAAACCATCGCATCTTCACTTGATGGCCTTGGAATTCACCCTCAGGAGGGACGTCACCGACAAGCCGCAGCCAATCAATGGAAGAGAGGGGAGCTAGAGAGCTAACTTGAGGGACAATTGCCCCATGAAACGGGAAACCTATCTGCATGTAAATATCCAAGGGAGTTATTCCCCACTCCCCACAAGGGAGCTGAAAGGTGTGGGTCTCATCCCGCCACCTCTCACAAAGGGCCGCAAGCATCATGCGGTTGGCGTCGTTATTATGGAAGCGTAGGGTGAGGAGGCCAGCAAAAGGAGTACCATCTAGTACTCGCTCAAGCAAGGGCTGTGGCTCTTTCATCCAATTGTCCCAACGATCCCTGGTACCTCGACCCTTGATAGCAGGAAGAGGTTGATGCTCCATAGCTAGGGAACACATGTGGTCCCCTTGGCGGACAATGAAAGCAGGATCATCCTCGTCAACCACTCGGTGACCTCTGGTGCCATCCGCCTTTGAATCCTACAAGCTTGGCAAGGTAAGTCCCTATCCCCTACCCATTAAAATCCAAATTATCATCCAGAAGACCCATGGAATTGGACTCATATCCAAATGCAAATCTAAAGTCCAACTCCATGTGTCACTTAGGATGTGTGTTGAGCCCATTGGAAAAAGTAAGGCCCACCTTAAAGAAGGTTGCATGGCATGCCTTAGGTAAGAAAAGTCTATCATCCAAGAACACATTTTGGACAACACATGCACTCAAGTGCCATGAGATCAACAAAAGATGAGAATCCTACTTCACATGAGAAGTTCCTCAAAGTCCACATGTGGCCAAGGATGGACCCACTTTTATGCCAAGGTCATGATTCTCACTTAGGATGTCTCCATCTTTTTACACATATGCATGGACAAGTGGGGAATAGAAAGGAAACGGGCCCCCAAGAGCAACCCAAATGCCTCATCTCAATGGATTGGAGAGAGCACATAGCCCACTTTGGAGAATATGAGAACCCATTCATGGGTTAACCATGGGCAACCTTATGTGCCTCATCTTGATGAAAGTTTTGACCATGAGAATACAACAAGGAGGTCTACCCACAAACATATGAATCAAAGAAGCTAAGGGTAGAAAGTTGATGCACATAGCCCACATGAAGAATCAAAGTTGAAAATGCCCATGAAAAGGCAAGTTTGGGCAACTTATGTGCACCACTTCACAAAAGGGAGACCATTTGAGCACAAAAGAGCATGGCTTGATGAGTCACCCAACCATCATGAAAATGGATAAGAATGGTACACATAGCCCACTTGAAGATCAAAATCCAAAATGTCCCAAGGCATGGGACAAAAATGGGTAACTTATGGGTATCATTCTTTCCCACAAATGGAAAGAAAAATCACTCATACTTGAGAATGATGGTGGATGACCCACCAAGTCCCCAAAGAAAAGATCAAGGACCCATGGTTGTATGGAAAGCTCACTTGAGAATCATCCATTTGAGGTTGATAACATCTAAGGGAAACTCTTGAGAACCACATTCCTACCACAAGGAAAACCATTTGAACCTAGTAAGATTGTGGGAACAACTCACTCATGAGACTTGTAGATGGTCAAGTAACTCAAGTCCTCTATCCATCAAGAGAGAAAGCATGAAAAGAAAAACCCCACATGAACAAAGTGTAGTGGGGCACACATGGTTCAAAGAAGTACCCAAGTTTCAATGAAGGCCCAAAAGCCCATCCACATGAAAAACTTCAAGGAACCCACTACACTTTGTACAAGGATGTACATCATAATCAAGAAATAGTGGAAGACTTGGGCTACTTGTCCATATAAGCCCAACTAGGAAAACTAGCCCATTTGAGATCCAAATGTAAAAGAGGCTAGTCACCTTGGTCCATACACATGTAAAGAAAGATGGGGTCACCCAAAGTGAGCCCCATGAGCCCAAAACTTGCGATGGGCCCTACCATGCCCATGGGCCCAAATCTGGAAAAGAAGAGGGAAAAGAAAGGAGAGTTCCAAGGGAAATGACAAGAGAAAGAAAGTAAGAGGGAGCCCAAAATGAAGCATTGGGCCCATCAAATACACCAAGGGCCATGACTTCACTTTGAGCCCATTTGATACACATGAAAAGAGGCCCAACTCCCATGAAAAAGATAGAGTATTTTGCCATGCACACTTGATGACATAGCAAAATCACCCTTTACACACACATGAAGGGAGTGTGAAAAGAAGAAAGAAAAATGAAGTGGAAAGCTTGCAATGTCCTTCTCCATGCACCACCTTTGAAAGAGACTTGAGATCTAGAAAATGGCCAAAAATGCTTGGGCCCACCTTCACACCCCTTTGAATAGCTACATGAAAAAGAAGAAGGATCATGAGAAGAGACAATGAAGATGGAAAAGGACAAGAAAGAGAAAGGAAGTGGTCCATACCTTTACCACTCACCAAAGAAGGACCACCTTGCTGTCCCAAGACTTCTCTAAGGCCCACCACTTGAGAGAAGCAAAAGGCCACCAAAGAAGAGAGAGAAAACTTGAAAAAGAGAGAGTATGAGAAAGAGAAGAGAGAGATTGCACGTTTGAGGGGGCAAGGGTGCCCCATGTTATATAGAAAAGGGGAGGGCACCCTTTTACCCAGCCCCCTGAAGAGACCAGGAGGCACAGACTGGTCGGGCGGCCCATGGGAGGCCGTCCTAGCCTCCACCTAGGTGAGGTGACTTCTCACCTCCTCTCCTTGGGAAGAACTCCTCCTTGGGAAGGGTGGTTGCAAGTGAATCTTGTACCTCCATGTAAGATTGAAGTGATGGAAGAGAATGGTGAGAAAAAGGAAGAAATCTCACCAAAATCTCATCTTATGAGAAATGGGTGAAAAATTGGGATGATGATGTGGAAAAGTTCCATGGAATTTTCAAGAAAAGAAAGAAAAAGATTGACTTGGTCAAACAATGATCTCAACCATCCAAAGGTATGACCTGATGATCCGAACTATTCCAAAGAGAATTCCCGCAGTCTCCAACCTGGATTGTTGCTCTTTTGTACAGATTTTGGGTCCGAAGACCTTAAACTACGTCGGGATTCACATCCCGAGAGATTTTCAATAAAAGCCGGTATTGGTCTTGATTGCTTGAATCAAAATCCGACGACACCGGGTACTTTCAAAAACCACAAAAAATATATTTATGCATTTCTAACACTTACCTGTACAGTTTCAGGGTCCGAAGACCTTAAACTACGTCGGGATCAAGACCCCGAGGGACCTTTTAATAAAAACCGGCATCAGCCTGGATTGAATCAAGATCCGCTGACACCGGACATTTTCCCAAAAAAAAAAAAAAAATATATATATATATATATATACTACCAGCCCCTCTTTTAAAATTCAGTGGTCCGAAGACCTTAAACTACGTCGGGATCAAAATCCCGAGGGATTTTCAATAAAAGCCGACATCGGTTTGGATCGAATCAAGACCTGACGATCTCAGACATTTTCAGAAAACCAAAAAAATATATACATCACATGTACAGTTTCTGGTCCGAAGACCTTAAACTACGTCGGGATTAACATCCCGAGGGATTTTCAATAAAAAACGGGATCGGCCGTGACTGCTCGAATCAAGATCCACTGATACCGGATATTTTCCAAAAAAAAGAACAAAAAAAAAAAAACAAACAGAAAAAAAATGTTTGCCCCCCTTTTGTACAGTTTCTGGTCCGAAGACCTTAAACTACGGCGGGATCAAAATCCCGAGAGATTTCCAATAAAAACCAGTGTCTATCTTGACCGTTCAAAATTGAAATTTTATGACCTGGAACAGTTTTCGAAAAATCACAAAAAAGAATGTATTTTCAGCATGTACATATTTGCGGTCCGAAGACCTTAAACTACACTGGGATTAGTTTCTCGGGGGACCTTTCTCGCTTTCAACAAAAACCGGCATCGATCCCAGCCATTCGAGCCAGGATCTGATGACCCGGATCATTTCAAAAATACCAAAAATATTTTAAAGCTTTCCATAAAAACCAGTATCAATCTTGATCACCCAAGTTGAAATCTGGAACCTTTTCAAAACAAAAAATAAATAAATATAGATACAATATAAAACAAAAAGTTTTCACCACTAGTTTCAAACGCACCAATTTATCCCCAGCGGTCCGAAGACCTTAAACTACACTGGGATTAAATTCTCGGGGGCTTTCTTTCCTAACCTGTTCCATGCATGGCTGACAATTGATCGTACGGGTGTCTGGAATCTCTTAAACAGGTAAGGGCTGTGGCGGACAGAACTCCGCAATCCTGTTCGTGTTGAACGCACCGTGATAGACAACCTTGATTTGGAAGTCGCTGTTGAAGCTGACGGATGTTCCCTGTTCCTAGAACTCATGAAGGGGATTAAGGCTGTTGGGAGGTAGAGCTCACCCTCACGGAATTGTGAGCAACGTAAGACCCCAAACTGGATTGACTAAGGGAAATGTGAGGATGTGGCTCATTTTGTGGCCGAAGGAGTCCGTCGGACGATACGTGGTCTATGTGCATTGCACATGAGGAACAGGCAACTTTGTGGGTGTGTTGACTGAAAACCCTCAAAATCCCCTCATCCGAAGATGTAAAACTACGGCACTTGACTGTGTGAGACCCGTCTTGCTCGCTGACGTAAAATGGATCGGGTGCCTTACCAGCAGTAGAAGCTGGAAGTGGATGGAAATTCCACATCTTTTCTCTGCATTTCAGAAAAAATCACAAAATACAAAAACATTGCAAAATCACCTCTTCAAAAATCACAAAAATATTTCCATCGCTTTCAAATCAAATATCTGCAAAAATCACAAAAATATTTTCATCGCTTTCAAATCAAATATCTGCAAAAATCACAAAAATATTTCCCTTGCTTTCAATCAAAATATTGTCAAAAATCACAAAAATATTTCTCTTGCTTCAAAGAAAATATCCTCAAAAATACAAAAATATTTACTGTGTTTTCAATAAACCAATCTCTACCCTCTCAGGTAAAGATTCGGACCACATATCTGCAAAAATCACAAAAATTAGCCCCAGCACTACACTTCAGGAGTCTTGAACTCCACTCACTTCACAATTTGGGATGACGGATCCAATCGTCCGCAAATTGGAATCTTGACCAAAACGGGCGACCAAACACCATCTCAATCACATGTATGCCCAGAAGAACATCTTGAAGTCGGATAGCATCCTCGTACATTCTCATTCGCAAAGAAACAGCATCCTTGGGACGATGGACCTGATCGACCACGGGTCGGGATCTTGACCAACCCGCTGTCCAAACCTCTGTATCAAAAAGAAAGATCCCCAAGGGAGTACAACCCTGCAAGCAATAAGCTCAAAATTCTCTGCATCTCCAGCAAAAGCAAAATCATCAAACTAAAAGAGAATGAGCCAAGCCATGCATTCATCATGCATCTCCATGCATCAGCATCCATCGCATCAATCATCATGTTTACCTGCTTTCAAAATAAAAGCCGGTTAGCCAAAGACCCCACAGGCATCCCTAGTGGAGGCACATGCAAACCAGATTTTCATTTAAAAAAGACAAAAAAATATTTCTATTCGCAAATAAAAACCCCACGGAGTATCACTCCCCAGAGTGGGTATCTTTTCAAAAATCCAAAAATATTTTTCCAGTAGAGCGTTCTGCCTCCAACACATCCGGAGATCTTCCATATCTCTGGGTAGGAGCCGACGCAAAAATCAAATAAGATCCGATGTCTCGCGGTTTCCCGGGAGACCATCGGATCCAATGCACTCAAAGTACGATCGAACTGAACTCCAGTGTCAGTGCGGTCGTGCCACATGCCAAGATACAAAAAGATGAAAGCCAAAAGGCTCGGTCACAGAAACCATTTGAACAGGTGGAAACGATGAATTGTAACCCAAGTATCAAAATCAGCAGATTGGGTGGAAAGAGTTCACCCGCACATACCTAGGCGTGGATGCCTGAAGTACCTTGACTGAGTCCAAGTCGGCGTAGTAGAATCCCGTAAGAATATCTGACGCAGGGCGTCTAACCACTTTGACAGTCAAGCGAAACAAGTACTCCTGGAGTGATCTGGCAAAACATCAAACATCATACAATCAGTCCCAGGGTCAGCAACCTCGTAAGACTAGCGGACGCAGAGGCTCTGCTGTACCTTTCCGATGTTAGTACCGATCGGGAATGGAAGGGTTGCGATTGGGTACCCAGGTTGCAGCAAACTGCAGGGACAATCGCAACGTTTTCTCCAAACTCTCGCGGTATGTGCGAGTTATCAATTTCCAGACAATCAACTGACTCAGATACAAAGGACAACAAAGATTCCAGACCACAATCAAGGAAAGAATGAATTACAAACCAAGCATCGAAACCAGTAGATCGGGTGGAAAAAGCCCACCCGCACATACCTAGGCGTGGATGCCTGAAGTACCTTGACTGAGTCCAAGTCGGCGTAGTAGAATCCCGTAAGACTATCTGACGCAGGGCGTCTAACCACTTTGACAGTCAAGCGAAACAAGTACTCCTGGAGTGATCTGGGAAAACATCAAACATCACACAATCAGTCTCAGGGTCAGCATCCTCGTAAGACTGTCGACGCAGAGGCTCTGCTGTACCTTTCTGATGTTAGTACCGATCAGGAATGGAAGGGTTGCGATTGGGTACCCAGGTTGCAGCGCATGTAGGGACAATCGCAACGTTTTCTCCAAACTCCCGCGGTATGTGCGAGTGATCGGTTCCAAACGATCAACTGGCACAGATGTAAAGGCAAGCAATGATTTCAGACCATGATCCATGAATGACCGGGTCAGAAGTGGGGTGTCCACTCGCTTTGGCATTCGGTTGCACGCAACCTTTGCCAAAGAGGGGCATCTGTAGACACCCCACCTTCGGCTACACTGTTGGTAGAGATAGCTGGATGAATGGAGGACCATACCCCTAAATCCCAAGTCCAAACTCAGCCAAACTCACCCTTGTAAGCCCCATTCCATAGCCCAGTTCAAGCCTGAACCCAGTCAACCCAGTCCTAAACACCACCCTGAAAAACCCCCCATAAAAAAGGCCAGTCAAAAAATCCCAAAAAAGTCAAACTCACTGAGTCAACTCGCTGAGTTAACCCGCTGAGTCAACCCGTCGAGTCAACCCGTCGAGTCAAAACACCGAGTCAACCCGTCGAGTCAAACCACCGAGTCGACCCGCTGAGTCAACTCACTGAGTCGACCAGCGAGTCCAACAGCAGCCCCGAGGGAGCGACCGTACTCGCTGGAAACCGAGGAGCGGCCGTACGGGCGGCCCATGGCAGGCCGCCCGGAAAAAATTACGAGAGTGCCCCTCTCTGCTGCTATAAATACCCCCCTCCCCTTCTCATTTCAACAAGCCATTCGAGTCCATTTCAGCCCGAGAGCTCTGAGTCCATCTCTCCACCCTTTAGCCCATTTTTCCACCAAGGAAAGCCCGAGTGAGGAGAGTCTAACCCTGGTCCAGCCCAGCCTGACCACTGGTCCAAGCCTCCCAAGCCATCTAAGTCTTGATCCAGCCACTCGAAGCCAACCCTTACGACACCTCCGTCCACCCAGCTACTCATTTTCCAGCATCATCTCATTTGCATCTAGCATAAGTGCAACATTTACTTTTCTTCCAACCCCCCTGCTTCACTACAAGCACCTTGATTACTCAAACACACATGCATATGTCTTTATATTAAGCACCTGTCAGTTCGAGCGTATGCTCTGGGCTTACCCGTTGTTGGAACCTGCCCATCAGAAACTCTTACTGTTCAGACCTGCATTCATGCTTCACCATAAAACACCTTGATCATTCAAGCACACTGCATACGTCTTACATTAAGCACCTGTCAGTTCGAGCGTACGCTCTGGGCTTGCCCGTTGTTGGAACCTGCCCATCAGAAACTCTTACTGTTCAGACCCGCATTCATGCATTATGTCATCCATGAGAATAAACGAGGATTAAACTAGACTTTCAAGTATTCGATCGATTCTGTGAAGTAGAGACCGTACTTCGGTACGGGCAATGTGTGGGGTGCTTAACCTCTTCCCACCCTGTAACCGTGATCCCTTACCTTGAATCTCTGACCGCAGATCAACATGAGTCATTTTAGAGGAAGGAATCTTCGGATTCCCTTCTCTAACGTTTCTACGGGGTCTAGCCGACTGTAGATTCGAAGTAACTGGCTAGTGGCGACTCTGGTCTTATATAAACACACTTAAACATATCCAGCTCAACACGACAACCAAACGAAGCCCTCGAGAACGAGGCAAGCCAGTGGCACAAACGGCGATTTCGCACTCACGCATCCTCATCTTCTTCTTCTTCCGAAAGGAAAGGGAGAAGAACGTCGTGTGGGAGCGCGGAAAATCGGCGAGGGTCCACAGCCATGTAGTCTCATTCCTCCTGCGTCTTAGCTCCTTGTTCCTTAGAAAGCTTGAAGTGGTTGGCTAATGGAGTGCTAACCGGCTTAACACTTCCATTCTGAATCGATCAAGTACCTTGGCTATGTACTCTGCCTATGACAAAACTAGCTTTTTATTTTTCCTGTCACGCTTTATCCTCATGCCTAGGATTTGTTTTGCAACTCCTAAATCATTCATGGTAAACTCTCTAGACAGTTGTCTTTTGAGATCTGAGATGTCCTTCATGCTTGATTTGGCTACAAGCATATCATCAACGTATAGAAGAAGGATGATGTACGATGTATCAAACTTCTCCAGATAGCAACAGTGGTCTGCATGACATCTCCTAAACCCATTTCCCGTCATGAAACTGTCGAACTTCTTGTACCACTGCCTCGGGGCATGCTTTAGGCCATATAGACTATTTTTCAGTCTACATACCTTATTCTCCTTTTCTGGTGCTACGTATCCTATCGGCTGATGCATATATCTCTTCTTCAAGGTCTGCATGAAGAAAGGCTGTCTTAACATCTAGCTGCTCTAGATGTAAGTCATTTGTAGCCATTATACTCAAGACTGTGCGAATCGTAGACATCTTCACCACTGGTGAAAATATTTCAGTGAAGTCGATACCTGCCTTTTGTTGGAAACCTTTCAAAACCAGTCTGGCCTTGTATCGCTTCGAACCATCGTACTCCTTCTTCAGTTTGTAAACCCACTTGTTATGAAGAGCTATCTTACCCTTAGGTAGAGTGACGAGCTCCCACGTATGATTGGATTCAAGAGAGTCCATCTCATCATCCATAGCCTGCTTCCACTTAACCCGTGTATCTGACCGCAATGCCTCTTCAAAACACTCTAGTTCACCATTATCTATCAGCAGTAGATAATGTAAGGATGGTAAGTATTGGACCTTAGGTCTCCTCTCCCGAGTAGACCTCCTAACAATTGGTGTCTGCAGCTCTGCCTCATCATGCTCCTGTGCATGCTCATCCTGTGGCACTGTAACACTTGTGTCCGGTAACTCTTTCAACTCTACGAATTCCTTCTCATCGGCCTTATTTTGCTTTTGCTGCAAACTGTCCTTATGCATAACTTTTTCATTGAAGACTACGTCCTTGCTTCTGATGATTTTTCAGTTCTCTGTGTTCCAAAACAGATAGTGAAAATCATGCTGCCTGTAGCCTATAAATGTGCACATCCTGGACTTCGCATCCAGCTTGTTTCTGTGCTCTGCATCAATGTGAATATATGATGCAACCGAACACTTTGAGCTGTGTAAGGTTCACTTCTTTCCCAGTCCACGTTTCTTCTGGTAACCCACCATCCAATGGTGCTGAGGGACTTCTATTGATGAGATATGCGGCAGTATTCACAGCATCTGCCCAAAACGTCTTAGGCAACCCTGTATGTAACCTCATGCTCCTAGCGCGCCAAGAATGGTTCTGTTAATGCGCTCAACCACACCGTTCTGCTGCGGTGTCCTTGGAATCGTTTTTTGATGTTTGATTCCATTTGCTGCACAATACTCCTCAAACCTCTTATCACAGTACTTTTTCCCATTATCTGATCTGAGACATTTTACTGTTTTACCCGTCGTATTTTCTACCAGTACCTTCCACTTCTTAAATACATCAAATGCCTCAAATTTATGTTTTAAGAAATATACCCACAGTTTTCTACTAGCATCATCAATAAAAGAGACAAAATAACGTGATTCACCAAGAGATGATACCTGTGCTGGTCCCCACACATCAGTATGTACAAGCTTCAACAGATTCGTCTTTGGAGCGCGTTCTATTTTCTTGAAACTTACCATCTTCTGCTTGCCATACACGTAATCCTCGCAGAATTTCAGGTCGATAGACTTCAACCTTGATAGCTTCCCCTTTGACAATAGCACTTTTATCCCTTTCTCACTCATATGTCCCAACCTCTGATGCCATAACTGCCCGTTCACTCTAGTTGATGAGACTGTGAGTGAACTGTATGATCCCGAAGTCACGTATAAAGTGCCTTCCCTCTTGCCTCGAGATATTACCAAGGCACCTTTCGTAACCTTCCAAGAATCACTATTGAATATCGTTACATATCCAGTATCGGCTAACTCCCCCACTGAGATCAAGTTCCATCTCAAATTCGGTACATGTTTGGCATCCTTTAACTTCAAGACCGTTCCATCATTTTGACTTAAGTAAACGTCTCCCTTGCAAACAATACTGCACGACTCATCATCACCCAGGTAGACTCTCCCGAAGTCGCCTGACACATAATCATGCAGAACTTCCTTAGACGAAGTGGCATGAAACGAAGCACCTGAGTTTACAACTTATGACTCATTCCACACATCAAGAGATAAGATCAACGCCCTGTGTCACTCCCTTCAGATAGATTCACTGAATCCTTCCTACCTTGAGAGCTTCCTTCTTGTTTCTTAAGCGCATTGCAATCACGCTTCATGTGCCCCTTCTTCCCTCAATGCAAACACCCGTTTTTATCTTTCGGCCCCTTGGACTTATTCCTCGACTTAGAACGCCCGTGTTTATTGCCACCTTTGTTCGAAGATCTTCTTCTTCCTTCAACGTTTAGAGTATTCTCGGAATCCCCTGAAATTCCCGATGTCTTCCTTCTAGATTCTTCTTTGAGAATTAGACCGGCCATATCATTGAATTTCAACTTTGTCGTTCCTGAGGAATTGCTCACGGCAATCACCAAACCATCTCAATTGTCTGACAAACTAGACAAGATCAATAACGGCCTAACCTCATCATCAAAAGTGATGCCAAGGGATTCCAATTGGCTCATGACTGTACTCATTTAGATGCTCAGCCACGCCCCCACCATCTGACATCTTCATGTTGAATAGCCGTTTCATGAGATGAACCTTATTGGACGATGAGGGTTTCTCATACATCGTAGGTAGAGCTTGCATTAATTCTTTTGTGGTCTTTACCTTGGATATATTAAAGGTGACGCTCTTAGACAAAGAGAGTCGGATCGTTTCTAAAGCCTTCTGATCCACTAAAGCCCATTCATCATCTGTCATCTTCTTTGATTTCTCCTCTTTTCCTTCTAGAGAAATATAGAGGTCCTTCTGATACAGATAATCCTCCATCTGCATCTTCTAGAAGGCAAAGTTTGAACCATCAAACTTCTCAATTCTAGTTTTTCCTTCTTCTGTTATGGCTCCCACTTGAACTAAACCAATAGCTTTGATACCAGTTGTTGTGCGGCACGCCAACAACGCCGGTGAATCGAGATCCAATTTTTGGTCTCACCCACAAATGATAAATGGGAAGAAATAACAACTAGAAGAGAAATTTAAACAAACCAACAATCCACAAGATAAATTTACGTGGAAAAACCCCAACAAGGGTAAAAAACCACGGGTGCAAACTTTCATTATGAAGAAAACGAAGTTACAAGCAATACACTTATCTTCTCCGATGCTCTAATGCACAAAGATGACCCTTTTTGCTAAACCCTTCTCACTTTCTCACCTTGGACGTATAGAAAACCTAATTATATACCTTAATCTCGAGTTACACCCTTTTTTATGAAAAAACATGGAAATAAAATTCAAAATAGGAAAGCCCGCAAAACACCTCGCGGCTGGTCGGGCGCTTGGTCAGGCTTAGTCGGGAGCCCGCCCAATGTAGAAATAGTCTAGCGAGATCGGAAAAAATTTGCTCGAATTTCGGGCGTCCGACCACACTTGGTCGGGCGCCTGCCCTGGGCACCGGGCACCCGATCCTCTTGACTGTCGGGCACCCGAACACTTCCTGGTGGAATTGGCTCCACACCTCAACACAATATAGCGTTAGAGGCATTAGTAGTTATAATAACTTCTCACCCAGAGAGCATTGGACAGACACCGTGCAAATGAATTTTCAGAGATTCGAAGGTGATTTTTCTAGTCCATGGATCGGAAAAATCCAAATACTGATTGAACAACCAATATTAGAACTATGAAAATGATGTGAGAAAGCAAAAGGGACAAAAGAATAACATCCATACATTTATTGAGAAATCCAAGTTAACTCGATTCATCAAGCACTTGCATGATCTGTGCCCACGTGTTGCAAAATTTTCATATAATGTATATTTTAAGTATTTCACACGATGCACCCACCCACCAATGGGGTTAGAGTGTTTCCTTAGCACTCGAACATGAGACCTGCTGTTGAAAGGCCTATGCGTCTGCCAGCTGGGCTAGCAGGCCAGACACAACATTTTAACTATATATTCAACCTATGTCTTTAAAGATGGACCTGGTTATTGTCTAAGGTTAAAATGATGCATGGAAATTTGGATTTGTGGGCAACAAAGATATAAAAGCAGTTGAGCCGTGCAAGACGTTGAAATTTATGTCTGGATATTAGGAGCCCTACTATGGATTCCTGCAGCCCTAAGCTTTGTGGGACCAATGTGATGTATATGTTATATCCACTCCGTTCTTCTGTTTAGCCAGCTTATTTTAGGAAATGAAAAATAAAATAAAATAAAAATTAAGGCAGATCCAAAGCTCAATTGGACCACACTACAGGAACAATGGGTAATTAATGAATTCCCACGGTCAAAAACATTATATGGAATGAGTCTAAACATGAGGTAGATCCAAAGTTCAATTGAAACACACCACAGGAAACAATAGGGAATGAATATTTATTATTAAAAACATTATATGGTATGAGTACAAATATGGGGTAGATTTAAAGCTGAATTGGACTACACCACAGGAAACAATGAGGAATGTGGATGCCCACCATTAAATACATCAAGTGACCAGAGATAAGTTCTGGATGAAGCTCATAATTGTATTTTTCCTTCATCTAGGTTTTATTCACCCTATGAAGGGGTTGGATAAAAAATTAATAAACATCCTGGTGGGCCTTAGGAAGGTTTCAATGGTGACGTCATTTTTTCCATGTGTTGTGGTCCACTTGAGATTTGAATCTGCCTTATCATTGCGTTCATGGGAGTAGCACATGTAAAAAAAAAGCATACACCTGCCCAGGATCGGTGCTGATCAGGCCTCGCTGGGGGCGTGACCTAGCTCAAAATGGAGTTGTCGGACAATTCAAACCTCTTGATTTGAAAGAAACTGTACGGCTAAGAAAGTAATGCAACGGTCCACACTCATCAGTTATCAGCGTGTCATGCACGTGCCTTGTTTCGGATGACCGTGTATGGTTCGCATTCCTCGCCTTATTTTGTTTTTGGAAGATATTTTTATTCCATTTTGTGATTTTGCAGTTTTAAGGAGCCGTGGACAGAAACAAGAGTACGGTGGACTATACTTGCCCACACATCTACTGTACACGTGGCAGACAGCATGTCAATGCAAGGAAATCTATTCATGTGGCCCACTTTCTCAAAGCCCAAACGTACTTGTCCTGACAATTCTTTTTTTTTTTTTTTGCAATTGTATTTGCAATCTCGATCATGTTTCCTTTCAGCCGTCCATTTGATGGAAGCAGGCTGAACAGCTTTGATCTTCCGACCATGTTCAAATTCTGGGCATGCTCCATCCATGGTAGGGCTCACAAATAGAACTATCCGGATTGATGTTCATGTACACCATGCCAACAAAGAACGTACGCATGAGTAAAATGCATGGACTTGTCAACACCTGTGGGAGGCGAACGCCGATCGGGTACTAGCTCTACACAAATAGGAGATCCATGGGGCCCACCGTGATGTATGGATTTTATCCACACTGTACATCCATTTTTCCATATCATTTTAGGTTATTGGCCCAAGAATGAGGCAGATGCAAGGCTCAAATGGACCACAAAACACGAAGCAGCGGTGATAATGATGCCCTCCGTTGAAATCTTACTAGGGCCCACCGTGATGTTTATTTTCCATCCATCCTGTTCATAAGGTCACATAGACCTGGATGAAGGGAAAACATAAATATCAGCTTGATCCAAAACTTCTGTGGCCCCCCAAGAAAATTTTAACGGCTTGAGTGTAATCCCCACTGTGTGGTCTACTTGAGCGTTGGATCTGCCTCATTTTTGGAATTGCATCTTAAAATTACATGGAAAATTGGACGGACGGTGTGGATAAAACTCATACATCATGGTGGCCCATCATAGCCCCAGTCTCTCCCAAGCTCCAGGCAGGGGTAGTACGCAATCGCATCCATTGGAGGCAGCTTGTCTATCCTTGAGCCCTGTGGGGTCTACTGTAATATTTTGTTCACATCCACTCCATCCATCAGTTTCAACACTATGTTTACCGTACGGAATGAACATCAGCCTGTCCGAAAACTCAGGTGGGCAACGCCATGGAAACAATATAAAATCACCACTAAAACCTCTAATTTCACTCAGTGAGACCCACATGAGCTTTCGATCAGTTTGATTTTGGGATTCCTTTTCATCCTAGTGGTGCTCATCTGATGAACGGAATGGATGGCGCATAATCAACAGTGTAGCCCCAAGAAGGCTTCTATGGTACTGGGTGTCCCATCTCCACCTTCACCTGTGGCATGGCCCACCTAGCTTTGTATCGTCCTGATTTTTGGCTTTAGGTCCTAAATTGTGGTGGGGGTGGCTAGCATTGAAGTGTGACTAACAGTGGGATGTGTGTACACCCACACCTTTGGGACAGTGGTAGACTGAGTGAAGATAACCTCGTCACAACACTAATGTCTAGGTATGGATCTCATCAGTGATTTCCGTGACAAATCCACTCTGCATAGGATATAAATATAAAAATCAGCCAGATCCAAAGTTCATGTGGGCCACACCAACGAAAACAGTGGGAATTAAATGCCCACCATTGGAAAATTTGTACGGGCCACAGAATTTTTGTATTAGGATGATATTTGTGTCTACAGTTGATCTGAGTGGTAATAAGCCTATGAACGGTTTGGATAGCATGTATTTACGGTCGGCTCTAAAATGGCTTCAATTACGGACATTTCCGTTCTCAATCTTTTTGTGGTGTTTTCCACGTGAGTTTTGAATCGGCCTGATTTTTCGATTTTTGTCCCATTGTAGTCGATTTTTCGATTTTTGTCCCATTGTAGTCCTGCAAAACTGATGCACGGAGTAGATCTGTGGGAATCTCTGTAGCCCCACGTATCTTCCAACTACAGTAATTTCCTGTGCCCCAGGCGCAGGCATCCCTTGTTGTTAGACTCTGTACATGTGTGGACTGTTGCTTACCTTACGCAAGATAAATAATAATAATAATAATAAGATATAAGTACTCCCACCAACCCACCAAAGAAAGGAAAATGGAAGGAAAAATTATAATGATAATTTTAGTTACTTACCTATTTATTATTTAATTATATTTTAATTCTAAAAATATTATTATATTATTTTTAAACTCTTGGTTAAAAAGTCAACTAAGAATATATATTTATTATGAAAATAACACAATAAAACCTAGAATAACTCGAATTGAATCTATGGGCGTATTTTAGGTCTTTTGGCTAATTATTATCTATATGATGCTCGACCACATCGTAGCGGTATTAAATCTGCCCCAAGCCTAAAGCAATAGTCAACAACTACCTGTGCTTACTGTATGGAATAACCCCATGTTCCGTAGAGCACCCTAAGTGGCCTATCGCAGGACTGCCTCAGACGATTCAAAATCCAGCGATAAAGAGGTCGAAGACATCATCGTACGACGGCATGCGTATGGGAATGATCGTGGGGATTATGTTGAAAGAGATTTTCGAGGTAATGTAACTTCGAATGAGGTCGTTGAAGTACAACACACCACCATCTCAGAGGATGTTCAAAATTCTGAGGAGGTGAAGGAAATCAATACCTCAATCTTAAAGGATAGGGAATGAGAGTCTGAAGTTATTCCAGATGTTATGGAGTCAGTTTTAATGGAATCCATGAACATCCCAGAAAGTGTCGTCCTAGCAATGTAGAAAATCAAGGCGATCGTAGTTGCCGAACTTTCTGATGAATTGTCCATTGTGGAGGAAATTGTCCTTTATTAGAAAAGGCCAACTTTAGATGTGCCAGAGAAGGTTGCAATTATTTATGTTGGCATGGAGAAGAAGTCGGAGAAATTTGTTGCAACATTCTAGGACAAGGCCAGTAAACATCGACTTCCGAAGTTAAAAGCAAATCATGGCCCTAACCTAAAGCGAAACTTGAGGCCGACTTTTTTTCAAGTGAGGAAGACTGATGTAGGGGAAGAATCCCATGATTGAGGGCATGGATCACGCACCTTCCTGCGGGAGATGGACCGGAAGAAAAACAAGAGGAAACTAAGGAATTTTCGATTTTGGAGTTTGAACCAAAACAGAAATTGTTATTTTCATTTTTGGATTTCAGCCCAATTTGTGGGGCCCATCTTGATCATTTATGATGATCATTTCCGTCCATTTGTAGAGCTACTTGACGCTGAGAAAACCCAATAAGTTTCACATTGATCCAAGCTATGTATTAACCGTGGCGTCCAAAATAGTACGAGCTGTCCAGAAAGTTTGAATTCCATCGACTTAACTTGGAGATGGTCCAGGTGGCCCACCACTATTGATATGAAGAATCTGAGGTGAACATCTTAAAGAGTACATCGATGTCAGCAAAACTATAAAGTTTTGTGGTAATCAGATGTGTGGATTGCTCGTACCAGTGGAAGGAAGACGACGCCCAATATGCGTTATACAGTTTGCGAAGATTTTTTTGATTTTCTTTCCTATTTCGCCTGGAAGTCTTTTCTTAGTATGCAAGTATGAATTAGGATTTAGTTTTTCTATTTAAATTATCTTACACTCAATTATTGTTATTCAATTCTTATTATTATTCAATAAAATTATGGTTTTTATCAATTTTCTTCTCGTGGATTCGAGAATCAACTGATGAGGACGATGGTGATTGACCTCCCACGTCCTCCCTGCGTCACAATCTGTGTGATATTTATGATATGGTCCTTGGTGTTAGTGGTTTGTATGATGTGATCATAAATAGCTGTGTGTATATTGGAAATGTAGATTGCTTTTTGTTGAGATTTATGAATCTCAAATTATAGATATATATTACAAAAAAAATAGAAAAATATAGAAATAAAAAATTCAAAAATAAAGACAAGCTAAAGCACGTGTGATACACGCTGTCCTTAAAGTGTTATTCGCTCATTCTCAAGTTAATTGAGACCGCTGACAGGTTGCATGCGAATAGCTTCTAGGATATGACGAGTCTTTCGTAGTTCCGTGTTTAGCAAAAATGAAGCAACTATTGGTGGAGCTCTATTAACACAATGTTGTGGCAGATGAATAAGAAAAGAAAATTCCAAATTGTAAAGAGAGAAGAGTAATTTTTTGAGATAAACTAAGACCACTACATTGGTCTAGTTCTTATGAGCTGTCTCACATATTCGTATATGAACTTATTGGCTTGAAGAGAAAACTAGAGTTGTTAGTTTGTTTGCTGAATACTTAAACGGATTTGTGTTGGAATGAACCGGCCCAACCTATTTATATAGCCATGGGTAGCTGGGAGTTACGGTCTAGGGCCATTAAACCATTGGACTGTTTCTGACTGTTGGAGAAACTAACCATTATTTGGTAGTTTTTAACCATTGGTGCATGTCCGAGGTTAGCTGCATGCTAGCCGTTTAGAGACAACAATTAGCCATTTATGACTCTTGGGCTAGCTACATACAGCAGTTTCTGCATGATCTGAATTATTACTACAAGAGCAGTTCCACCGGGTCTCTTTAAACAACTTTACAACTCCTTATGAAAGGTAGAGAGGTTTCTCAAAGAGATCTCTTTCTCACAACACTCGTCAACTTCAAACCCAACCACCTAGCTCATCATATAAGCCACTGTCGCACCAGTCTCACTTCGGTTAGCGAGGGAGTGACATGATGTGCATGTGCAAAGTGCACCACTAGAGCGTGTATAGCTACATTGCCTCACATGCCCACACCCTCGCACCATGCTCGTGCGTGATGTTATGCTCACACAAGCCTTGCTAGTCCTCTCTCCTACTAATAAAACCTTAAAAGACTCTTTTTTTCCCTCTCCTGTTTGATATGGGACTGTTTCCAAAAGTGAAAAATCAAGTCATTTTCCCAAACATACTATATACAATATATTACTTTTAGTATAAATTTTTTTTAACCAAAATATTTCCTATAATACTTTTTATCTTCTCATGTTCAATGGTAAATGAAGATGTTATTGGAGTAGTAGACCGAGTGAAGATAACCTCGATGTTATTGGAGTAGTAGATTGAGTGAAGATAACTTCGTCTCAACACTGAGGTCTAGGCGTCGATCCCTAACATAGGGTGGGATGACTAACATTGATCATATCCGTGTGGAAGACCACATCCACCCATTAGACATAGATGAGGTTCACTGGCACAAAAATTAGACCATTTATGCTCTACTAGTCACGGTGTCGGAGATAAATGCAAAGAAGAAGAAAAAAAAAGTTTTTGCCATGCATTTATTTTGTTTCCGCCTACATTAGTCACATTAATAAACTGTGCTTGTTTTAGCCGCCTATATTGATTATTAGCCGCCTAGTTGGATTAGACAGGAGCGTCCTTTGGGCATTGTATCTAGCTACGAGGAGGTGATCACTCAAGAAGCATGCCGATGTGGTACCGATGGGATGATCCTTGCCTTATCTTTTATGGCCATTATTTTCCAAGCCAGGGATGGGATGGCTATGGTTGCCTACCAAAAGTGATTTTGCCTAGAAACATAAAAAATCCAACAAGGGCCTCAAGTAATAGATGAATCGGATTGTTGATGAGACTTGTTTTCTTAAATAATATTGACTGCCTGTATTAAAGTCCATCGACCAAATGGTTAATTAATATTTGTCAGATTGTATGATGTTCATATGATAGACCATGAAATGTGCATTAGACCATGGATCGATGGATTGAATCTCATGAAGTCATATGCGCACCCTGAAGTGTTGGGCACGCATACATGCCGAGCATTTTTCATAAGCAAAACAATAATCTAAGCCTTATCATAGAAGATATTTTTGTCATTGAAATATGTCGGCGTTTTCATCTAAAAATTCCTTAGAGCATATGATATTCCATATTTACCAAAACACCAATCTGATTATAGGCGTAATGGGGAGATTTAGGCATAAACACATTTTTCCGCCGGGTGGAGGGAAATTAAGCTCCAAAAAAAGGGAAGCACCATCTTTCCCCAACTCATGTTAGCCTGTTAGCATTTTACTTGGTGGGGCTCACCTTAACGTATGTGTTATATATCCAGGTTGTGCATTTGCTTTTTCAGCTCAGTTTAGGGCATGAGCCCAAAACTGAAGCAGACCCAAATATCAGGTGGACCACACCATAAGAAGGAGTGGTGACAGATCATTAGAAACTTCTTGTGGGCATAAAAGTTTTGTCGATATTTGTGTTTTCCAATCATTCAAGTCTATGTAACCTTATCAAAAGGTTAGATGGCAAATGAACATTACATGAGTGTGCTCTTAGGAAGTTTTTAATGGTGGGCGTTTAATCACCACTGTTTCCTATGGTGTGGTCCACCTGAAATTTGAATTGGGCTCTTGCCCTAAAATGAGTTGGCAAAGCGTATGTACAGAGTGGATATACAACACATACATCAAGGTGGCCATGGTCACAGCCTGACTGAGCATAGTAATACTCCACCTAATGGAATCGACTCCCATCCCAATAGTTGGTGCCAACTAAGTTGGTGTTGCATGGTAGGGCCCATCGTGTTGTGTTTCTAAATCTAATCCGATCACTAGTTGCATAACCTAATTTTAGGCATAGGTATAAAAAAATCAACCCCATACATGATTTAGGTGGATCCATACAATTAGAAATAGTTCTATACATGGCAATTCCTACCTTCCAAATTGTTTCCCTCAATATATGACATTGTCCTAATTTTTTAGCCCAAAGCCTAAATGTTTTCATGGAATCTAATGATTAGAAGTGGGCCTTATAAAAAATGAACATTAGACATTTGTCCCAATGGTTTCTTTGGTATGGCCATCTAAATTGTTGGTTAGTCCAATTTTTGTCTTTGGGTCTAAAGTAGGATTACACAGCTAATGATTGGAGTGGATTTCACATACACATTAATATAGTAAAATAAAATTTCTTCTAGCATTGTGAGAAAGATGCTGATGCTAATTTTTGGCGGGGCCTACAGGTGTGTATGTGAAATTTATTTC
Source organism: Liriodendron chinense (assembly GCA_003013855.2). Lineage (NCBI taxonomy): Eukaryota > Viridiplantae > Streptophyta > Magnoliopsida > Magnoliales > Magnoliaceae > Liriodendron > Liriodendron chinense. The sequence continues at coordinate 10,522,018 of ML058513.1, forward strand.
AACTATTAGTTGTGTAATCCCACTTAGGCCTAAGGTAAAAAATTTAGGCTAACTTGTGATTTAGATGGGCTACACTAAACAATCAAGAGAGATGTCCCAACATCATTAAGGGCCACTGTGAGTGCTGTTATAAGAAATCATCTCCGGCCAATTCAAGATTTAGGTGGGTCATATCAAGGGACACAATTTGGAGGCGGGGCATAGCTGTATACACTGTTTCCAATCATATGTCCCACCTGAATCATGGATGGAGTTGGTTTTTATATACTTATGACTAAAATTACGTCAAGCAACTAGTTGTCGGATTAGTTTCTTTGTTGACTCCTGATGAGGTTTATAAAAGAAAGTATTATAATATGATATTTTTATAATATAAATGTAATTAGATCATTTACAGGTGGATAACCATAATTATACTGTGTATAGGTGTTTGACCGTAATTTTCTTAAAAAGAAAGCACTGGAGACCGAGTCAAAGATCGAATCTCTTGCAAGAAAGGTGCATAGACCACATGGGCCGGAAACCACTAAAAACACCTGTTTCACGCAGCCTGCAAAACATCCAACCTCCTTTGGGCCCACCAGTTGTAAACGTAGAATCCACTCGGCTCATCAGGTTTTATTATAAATTCTACGCCTGGTGATAATAATCATACAGATACACTACATCTCAAGTGGCCCACACAAAGAGGAATAGAGGGGATAGGATACCAGCCATAGGTTTGTGCATATGGGTTTCCGTAAGGAATCCGGATCATCTGGCTACCGAGCAGGAAAACCCTTTTCATTGATGACTCCTTCATAAGATGTATCATTCATCAAACCCGTTAGTCAGGTGTAACACATCATGATGAACTCAATCTACAAAAATCTTCCTGATCCAAAACCTAGGTGGGCCACACCCTGTGAACTTAGAGATTTTCATATCAATTTTACATTGTTGCCATTGGCGAGAGCATTAATAGCTTTTCATCAGGCTCTGATCTTATGGATATACAGTGAAAATAAGGTTTCCCACCTGATGGACGGATTGGATTCATACATAGAACATGGTGGGCTCCACAGAATAAAAAATACATTCATTTCACATACGTTAACATCCCTCTAATCTTCTCAGCCACTAGACTAATGAATAATATCGCAATTGACAGCAAACAGCCAAGAAAACTCATAATCGAAGCCATTAATTATTAACTAATACGGATTATTGATAATTAATTATTAATATTAGAAACTACTCAGGAGGTTGCAATGCAACGACTCTCCCAAACCAACAAAATGGGCTTTCCAGGCTGTTTGCACCTCCCCACATGTAATAAATCTTCAGTCTTCAGTAGCACTGGTTTTTTTGGTTGTGGCAGCTCCAATTGGCGGGCCGCCACTGCAGCAGAGCCGCTCCTCCACCAGCATTCATATGTATTGAACGGCGTTGATGTTGGTGCTAAGTGGGCCGCCCTCTGGGCCGGGTCGTTTTGATCATCTGGTTTCTTGTTGCTCCATGGATTCAGGTTCTTGTTGGACAGACCCATGAACTTGTTCATCATGGATGCTGACCGGTGCACTTTCATCAAGCGGTCGGCCGACAGGCATACAATTCCCCTGTCGACGTATGCCGCCTCCTTGATCTCTTCTCCTTCTTCCTTGTCTTGATCGCTTGAGATGTCATCTATGTCTTCTTCAAATTCAGGTTCTGATGATTCTTCTTCTTTGGAAATGTTCTCTTCTTCTTCTTCTTCTGCATCGCTCTCGAATAGAGCTACTTCTTCTTTGTTGTTGTATTTGGTGTGAGCATTGACGAAAGAGAGTTGGAGTCTTCCACCCTCGCGTTTGGCGTGGAGGTAATTGTGGGAGGTGACCGGGACGGCTTCGAGGACTAGGCGGCCGTCCTTGCGGTGGGGCCTCATGTGGAGGCACGGCCCATCGCGGCGTGAGATTGAAGGAAGCGGGGGAGGGAATGATCGAGGGGGCGATCGACGGTTCACTGAGCAATTGTAATTCACAGCTCCCAATTCCCTTTTCACATTCCGACATCCTTCTTTCTCTTGCTCTGTTTCTTCCTCGTTTTCGCTCACATCAGACGGCGAGAAGTCCCCATCTTCACTCGACGACGAGAAGCCGTCGGACCCCGTCTCAGATCCCAAGCTCTCCGTGCAAATCTCCAAGCTCTTCTTACTCAGAGAGCTCATCGACTGCTTCACCAGCGGGTGAATGTACGGAGCCTGGGCTGTCGAATTCGGCTTCTCGGACAGAATCGAGTTCCAGATATCTAACTGCCCAGGCGTTTCCATCTCTCCCTTTCTTCTCTTTTCATTGGATTCTAATTTCAGCTCTTCCGACGAGGCCGTCTTTCTCAGCTCCAGTGGCAGGTTTTGAGCCAGCCATTTCTTGGAAGACATATCAGCAGAGAAAGTCCTCCTCAAAGACTCTCTCTTCTCGGCAACCCTCTGCTTCTCTTCCGAAAAGCCGAGTATTGATCCGATCCCCTGCACTTTCATCTCTTGTTGGAGGCGTAACGATGACGACCGAACGCCTTTGCAGGCAGCCGACGACGACATCTCCCAAAGAAATATCACTGAAACCAAAGAAGGAGAAAAGAGGAAATCTATGAAGCCTGAAGAGCTTTAAAAGAAGCAAAGCTCTCGGCTATAACAAAGAAAAAGGGCAGAAAACAGAGTCGGAGAGACGCCATAAGTAGTAACAAGAAAGAAGAAACAGCAACAGTGAGAGGTGAATGGCGGGATGGCGATGGACCAGCATACTACTATACACGAGTTATATGTATATATGCAAAAGGGGTTTTACCTCAAACAGAAAAAGCATATACACTCTCCGTTGGGTGTATAGCGTGTGATGGTGTTTGTTTGTGGAGTGGCTGAGGCGGATAGGAAGAGGAGGGGGTGAACGGGGGTATTTGTAGGGGCCAAAAGGGCTTTCAGGAATAGAGGGGCCCACCACAATGACATTATAGAAAGAAAAGAGGCCTTTTTCTTTTCTTTTCTTTTTTACACAAGACTTATTAGTATGACTTCCTTTTGCATCTGTTGCGACTTACGATCCAGCGTCTGTCGCCTCCCACGGGTTTGATTTTTCCTGTGATCGAATCCGTACATTTTGTCGAATTTACGACTTTGATGGATGATGTTGATCACCTGTATTGTAAATGGATTTAGAACCTTGATAAGAAAATTTTCAATGAATTGCATTAAACATTAAAATCAACGGTTAGGATCATGAAGAAGGGTGATTAGGGATATTATCTTACTTACAGTAGTAAATAGAATATGAACCGTTCAAATCATTTTACCATTTCATATTGTGGGCCCAGTGGTGGCGATACACGCAGGATTCCGATCCGCGACAGAGGAGAACGAACTCTTTCAGTGCAGTAAAAAGCAATGTTATAGGGCTAGACACTCATTTTAGTCCTACAGCAGTTAAAAAATGGTGGTGTATCATCACTCTCACACGAGTCACTGATGAACAGCTATCCAGACCATCAAAATTGTGGGTCTCATAGTAGATGGATCACAACTCCAAAATCATACTAATCAAGAAATCCTGACTATCCAATTAACATCTATAAAATGGATTGTTATGAGCAAACCATTGAGTGGTCCAACTTCAAAGGATAACATTATATGGTTTTATTATCTTCTCACTGCAATTTTTCGCTTATGTTCCATCCACAGTTGGGTCAGTAATTTGGACGGTCTGGATTGTCTTAAAACTATGCAATGTGTACGTTTGAAGAGCCACCTCCATTGTTTAAACCATACTAAAAGTAATATAGGAATATATGTTTGATATCAATAGGGATTAATGGGAGATGGCTTAAACTGGAAGCAAAAAACGAACATTGGGCATGATTAGCATGATTGGACCAGCTAACCTGCTTTTAAAATAGAAGCGCACAACAGCTCTCCTAAGGCCGACCAGAGAATCTCATAGAGTCGTGAATGATAAAAAAACAGTGATCCTCTGCCGTCAATTCATAAATTGTACACGTGGTGTGTTGTGTATGTAACTCGAATTTCAACGGTTGGAAATGTGGGTCCCAACTTAGATGGGGCCATTAGCTAAAAATTCCAATGGATGGATGTCGTAACTCACCTTTTTCTGTGCATCTATTGAATTCAGAAATCAAATGTTTTCTAACCAACCTGATTTTAGGTTTTATGTCCTATCTATAGTGTGTCCCATGATTTGAACGGTTTAGATTTAGTCACGTGTTTGGAAACCGTACGATTGGTGAGTGCATGAGTATGGAACATTGTGCTCCGGCAAAGTATCAAAGCCCTCTACGATAGCATGATGTGTGTGCAAACAATGCCAAGGGTCATTTCAATGTTTGTGTGTAGAGCAGCGCCGATACAGTCGACCAGTGAACGAAAAGGTAGTGATGTTGATCAAACCAAAGCAATTTCTTCTGCTCTGCGCTGCAATTTTACTGTGGATATGCAGGGTATACTCCAGGTTTCGATTTTTATAAGTGGGCCCCATGGATCAGTGATCGAGATTGTTGCTCTCTTGGGCTAACAGTGGATGTATTATGCCACGAAAAAGTCCTCCATCGGAAGATCCTAACCATCAATTTTGGGCTATTTTGGTCGGTTGAGTATGTTCCAGAAATGGGTTTCTCTTTTACACCATCCATTTTCGTATCATTAATTTGAAAGGTTAGGATTATCATATTAAAGAAGGCTTTGAAGAAATGCTTCATCTGCACTGTTTCCCAGCAGACTAATGGTATGGATCACTGAATAATGGATCCCATTGGTATCGACTGAAACCTTAGTACACCATGCGTGGTAGACATTACTGGTTCGAGTACAGTATGATTCCGAGTTGAAGAGAGATCAGGTGCTCATATGCACACGTCCCCTGTACTCTGCACACATGGTATGCCTGCAGGCCATCCCAACTGGATGAATGTGCCTCTCTCCACTTCTTATGTGGCGGGATTTATCTGGAGTACAAGTCGTTATGGCGTGCAAAAAAGCATGTTTGAAAGTTATTCCAATCTACGGACGCAACTTGGCAAGTTGGCTGTTACCCGGGTAATAGCTTAGTCGGGTGTTACCCCTACTGTGGGGTCCACCTTAATGATGAATTGTATTTCAAAGCTGTCCATATGTTGGTTTACCTCCTTCCTTGCATCACCATTGAATGAAAAGACTTAGCATTTCCACCTCTCCTGGCATATGGCTCTTTTATGTTATCTTGGTCATGGCCTGTTACTTAAATCTATCTATAATTATCGCTGGCTCGGGTCTACAGAACATTTTAGGAAGGGATTGGAAGAATTAAGCAGATCCAAATCTCTTGTAGACTATGACACAATAAACAGCTGTGATCACCATTAAAAATTCCAAAGGGCCCCGAGTAAGATTTTCATAATGTTTATTTTTCATCCAACCCGTTGATAATGTCACAAATATCTAGATGAAAGGAAAATACATTAAACACTTTTGTGGCCCATAAAATGTTTTTAATGGTGATTGATCACTGTTTCTAGTGGTATAGTTTACCTAAGATTTGGATCTTCTTGAGGTTTTGAATACGTTGTACAATGACAGAGGAAAACAGATGGAAGGTATGGATATACAAAACATACATGAAGCTGGGCCCCACACAGTTACGGTAACTATGTTATTAGCCGAGTAACAACTAATTCGCTCCCCCTGTAGACCGTACTGTAGAGCACTACCAAGTTGGTACTCCCCACCACAATAAACTCTCCTGCGCCCCCCCCCCCCCCCCCCCCCCATATGGTGGTATTGAATGGGATAATAGGCCCCATATCTAACACCAGCCTGCGCTCCAATTAAATCCTGCCATATGTTATGGGGAGGGGAGCTCAGTCCAAGCAGTGACAGTACCCATGTCGGTACTTGATCACGTCAATCTCTATATGGAGGTCTATCAGCCAATCAAATTCAGCCACGTTTGGAGGGAACTGAGACTAGATGGAGGCAAATACCCGGTCCAATCATGCACCATCATGAATGTATGAATTTCCTAAGTTCAGGAGCTAAGTGGGCCACTGTGATGTTTATGAGAAATCCAAAATCCATCTCATTCATCTGTTGCAAGCTCATTTAGGACGAGCCCAAAAATGAAGTGGCTCCAAAACTCAAGTGAGGGGGGAGGAAAATGCCTACTGTTGAAACCCTCTTGGGATCCACCTTGATGTTATTTGCCATGTCATTCCCACTGAAATGAACCTAAATCACACAAATATAAGCCCGATGCACAGCTTTTGTAGCCCTAAGAAACATTTCAAGGTGGGCATTCAATCCCAACTGTTGTTTGTCATGTGGCCTGCTTGATTTTGAGTCTGCCTGAATTTTTTTTATTTCATGTTCTAAAATAAGCTGACACAGTGGATGGAGGGAGTGGATACCGGCAAAACATGACGGTTAGCCCCACCTAGCTTCTGACCCTCGGGGGTCGCAGGCAATCCCCGTCCATCCGAATCAGGGATCCAACCTCCATGAGATTTGGCATCACAATCCAAGCATCTTATTAGGATTGTTAAGATAAAAAATGGTCTCGCCAGCAAATTGAATGGTTAGGATAGGCCGGATAGTGTGGCATTTGGGTCTATATCCCGTCCGCAGTGTACCCATAATTCAAATTCAAATTCAAATTCACCTGTCGCAAGCAGGTCAAGCACATGAACTCTGTGCGGCTCGGATTAGGTACTACCCTCACCAGAGCTGTGCGGCTCGGATTAGGTACTACCCCCACCAAGACCTACGAGGAGCTGAACGGGTATATGATGCGTGGCTATTGTCCGACTCAGTGGGCCCCACACCTCGGTATTACTGAGATATGACCCGAGGTGTAGTACCCACTGCATCTGCCAATGACAATGCACCACTTAAGCGTAGTGGGAGTAGTACCTAATCTGAGCCCAGCTCGGTGAGGCCCGCCCTGTCGGACATGTGACATCCACTACATCCATCAGGTGCGTCTTCTCACGTTTATCATACGGACCATAAAATCAAATGGATTAAGAAAACTCGGACGGGCCACGTCACCGGGAAAAATGTAAAATCACGCTAGAACTGCTATGCTTCACTCAGTGCGTCTGTTCATCCTGATGATGAGCACCTGTCGATGGATGGAATGGGCCCCACAAGAAAACCTAAAGTTAGTGTCTCATCCATGTCCTTCCAAGTGATGCGGCCCACTTACGCATCCGTCTGATTTTTGGCCCCATGGCTTGATTTCCAGGGATACAACTGGTGGATGGAGTGGATGTCACCCACAGTACGGTGGGCCCACAGAGCTCTCGTGTTGTACGCCCAGCGTGCATGGGAGCGGATTGCCTGTGACCCTGGGCACAGAGATCTCTGTGCCCGGAGCTGTGTGGGGCCTATAGAGATGTCCGTGACAAAGCCACTCTGTTCATCAGTTTTGGAAGACTAAGTTAGGACAGTATTCTAAAACTCATGCATATCCAAAACTCAGGTGGGCTATACCACGGGAAACAGTGGGTATTTAACACTTAGTAGTGACAAAAGTTTTGCCTACCGTTTATCTGAGTGTTAATAATTCTATGAACGGTTTGGATGGAGTATAAAAATCATCGTCAGCTTCAGGGAGGTTTCAATGGTGGACGTTGGTGTGGCCCACCTGAGTTTTGAATCTTCCTGATTTTTAGAATCCTGTCCTATTTTTTTTCTTTAAAACCAGATGGACGTAGTGGATTTGTCACGGACAACTCTGTGGACCCCACAAAGCTCCGAGGGTCACAGGCAATCCGCTGCATGGTGTGGTTAAACGATTTAAGTCCAGCATCGTACGCCACGTTCTGCATGAGATTGATAGATAAATATAATTAGTAGCTCTTACTAATCTTAGTAATTTCAAGTACTTAATGTACGATTTTTTTAATTCCTTAAGTTTACTAATATTAAAATTTCTGTGCAGATTACATTTAGTCCGCCAGACTATCAATGATGGTGGCCCACTTGGGTAGTAATTGGAAACTGAAACACGCCGAAAGTAGCTGAGAATCGCTGCAATGCAGGGAGTACAAAAAGACAAGTGGGTCCTATCGTCTCTACAAATTGGAGATGGGGGAACACTCAAATTGGTAATCTGATGCATGGTTCCCATGGTTTTCACCACTGGCAACCATGGATCACACAAATCGGCACTGTGGTGCATGGATCCTTTGGCAACACCAAAATCGGTATTGTGGTATATGGACCGATTACACAATTTCCACCAATGGGAATGGAAGGGGGTACGAAAGTTGGTAGTCCAGTAGACCACCTTATCCGAATCCATTCACATGTTCCTGGATTGGGCACGCATGCAAAAGATATACAAGGACGAGGTTGGGCAGCTTTTAGCAAAAAGAGACCAAAGGAAATAAAACCCAGATGCTGCTGTCTGCCAAGAAATCAAAAACCACCCAACCCAAACGAAATTTACGCGATAGAGAGAGATAGAGAGAGAGGACGTCATGGAAAGAGGAGCATATGGTTCTGCTTGTTTTGCTAATGTGCTTTGCACTATAACGCCTCCCACTTGCACTGGCAAAGAGGACAACCAATATCCACTCACGTCCTTCTCTTCTTAAAAAAGAAACTTCAGCCACACGCTCGCACTGCCCATTGGATCTCCCTTATCGTTTTCTCTCCTCTCTCTCCCTGCCTTTGTTATTTCTTTTTCTTTGTTTCTCTTTGTATTGAAAAGGATTGTAGTCCACAGGTCTACCAAATCAGTTAGCTCATGCGCCTCTAGGTTTTTATTTTATTTTTTAATGGGTTACTTCAGACACCCCATCGACAGTACACCCACCTACCCTGTTCGTCACATCACAATGTTAGCCTCCATACCATGACCTCAGTGTTGAAACGAGGCTATCTTCACTCGGTCTGCCACTTGAGCCATGGACCTGGGTTTGAGGGGGGTACCTCTAGGTTGTGAAACAAATAGACCCACTCATTTAATTTTTTAAATTACACTGTAAATGCCTGCAAATGGTTTATTATTACCCCACCACGTTGTTTGTTTGAAGTAGGATTTGCTTTCTAACTGTGTAAATCTCACATAAATTCCATGTCTTTTCACAAGCTAAAAAATTGTAGGGCTCACCATGATGAATATGTCATATCCATGCCATCCATCCGTTCCATAAGCTCATTTGAGGGAATCATTCCAAAAATGAAGAAAATCTAAAGCTCAAGTAGACCACATCACATGTAACAGTGGTCCTAACGGACCTTAACCATTGAAAACTAAAACCTCCCTAGGGCTTTTGAAAGTGCCCCATCGAATTATTTGAACCTTCAAACTTCCTCCTGGGTGAAAACATATTTACGCCCTTGCATCTGTACATGAATTGTGTTTAGTGCAAATATGATCCATATTAGACTGCATTCGGATGCACAAGTTGAATTGCCAACCTTTTGGCTTAAATAAGAGGAAACGAAAATGATTTATGATGTTAACTTGAAAGCAATGTGACTCTCGGAACACGTCAGTTGTTACAAGTGGTCATTTCTGCTTATCCAACAAATAATTGTTAAATTCAATTCCACTGTCCGTCCAAACGAACCCTTCGAAAGCTATCTTTTTTGTATTTTATCTTTTTCTTTTTCTAGTTAAAAGCGAAAATGATGTTGATGCAACTTTAGGGTTAATAAGAGTTATGGCATACTTCCCATAAATAGTTATTTAGATGGATTCATGATCTTTATAGATCTCTCACATCTCTCACCTCTTTTATATATCTATGTTATTTTCAATGAAATAAATAAGTTACACATTTCATAATGTAGTCTCTTGTGATTTAACATGATATCAAGGTTGTATTGATCCCAGTGCTATTTCATTTGATACTGTTGTATACTAAGTTGTCATCTTCCATGCACCTAGATCCATGATCAATCACCATCTCACTTTTTTTTGCCATTTGTACATCATAACCAGTCCTACGTTGCGGATTTTTGTAGCTTGAGCCTAACACCATCGCCTATATCCAATGTTTACTCATTGCCTCCTTTGACCTCTCCACACGTTGCCGACATGCCCATTGTTACTTGCATATTCTCCTTCCTTATAAGCTTAAACAAGATTGTGGTTTCTTGCACCTTGTCAATCTAGTTGGATTCCGCTCACCCCTCATCTTCTTTCTTTGGTTTCGATTCTACACCCTCTTTAGTCAAATCTTACCTAGATATATTATCATTGGCTCTTTACTTCTTTCGTGAACTTCACCTAATCATGTCGATCTTTGTTGGGCATTGTTGTCGCTGACTAGATCTTATTATCCTAAGATCGACAAACCCATCAGTTGTAATTGATTGATATAGATCTTGTTCAATGGCATCAAATCTCAACTATAAATCTCAATTTTCAGCCTGTTGACTGAACTCAATTATCATGTCAGCTTTATGATTGTTTTTCTTTGTTGTTAGATCATCTAGTCTTTGAAAGAGCAACGGTTGAATTTCCAACCATTGAAAGTATATATATCCATTGGACTGAGAGTGCTACCAAATCATTGTAAGTACTAATATTTTAAATCCCATAAGTCATAAAGATGCCTGCTCACCTCATGTTACTCATCGTTTCATTGTAACGTTACTATTAAATATTTATTTATTTTTATATTTTTTACAATTGGATAAATGTTTACTATCTATTTCAAAGTTAAATTATTTTTATAAGAGCACCTTGAGTTTTTAAGGATGCTAGAGTATAGTATTTTTACTATAAATAATTATTTGAATAGACTCATGTGCCTTTGTGAATATTTCTATAAATCTCTTACCTCTTCTATACAGTCACAACGTAGTCTCTTATGATTTAATTATAATATGTGGTTGATTTTAAGATTTGGATTGTTCATCAAGTGTTTAAAAGGTTGATCAATACTTTTGATATTTCTAATTAGCTAATCATGATTTTTCAACCATTAACTTTTTTAATTGTTGATTTATTTTTAATCGTTGGCTCATTTTTAATTTTTTTTATATTTATAAATATCCAAGGGTTATATCTAAGTATCTGAATTAATCCATACCTTAGGTGGCATGAGAATTATTCAAAGATGGTGGTTACAAATAGTAGAGGCATTTAGATGGGTTGGGTGCATGGATTAGGAAGGTAAACAAAACACCCTTCTCAATAGAATACACAGATGACTATAAGATGACCAAATATCACATTCCCTAGACCCCAACCCCCTCCTTATATTAAGATCCTATATCACAAGGAGGGATGGAATGATTTTGAGAGAGAGAGAGAGAGTACACCATGCCTACACATTCTCAAGGCCATAGAGTCAATTTGGAGTCTGCCACACGGACAACTTAGTCTAGGCCTAACCCTTACTAGGATTAAGATATAAGCACTTTACTTTCCTCATTTGATATAGATAAGAAAGTGACTCTCAATATTAAGAGATCAACAACTACAATTATCATCGGTGATCTACTTCAAGTGTGATTGGAAAGTAGATTTTTTTTTAAACGTGAAATGATCTACATGGAATACAATCAAAGTTAAAATTAAAATTTTCAAAAAAATTTAAATTTCATTACGTTTCTAATAAAATCCATAAAATGGGATCCATCCGGAAATGAAAGAACTCATTAGTGGGTCCCCATTGTTTTCATCCATTAAAAGTGGGATAATCAAATAATTTAGTGGTTAATCACACTATCAAGCTGAGCTTCCTTTCTATATACTTGAGGAATTACTGGTCGCTTCATATGCATGGCATACATAAAACTCAAGTCAATTTTGCTGAAACTGTGTAACGTACAACCTCTAATATATATTTCATGGACACTTGCTAGTGGGGGTACGAATATTCCATATTTTCATTTTCAACCGTCTAATAAATGTCCACCACTCCATCGGTAAGATAATAAAATAAGTGTAATTATTGGTACACGAGACAATCTAAATTGGAACCCAAGTTCCTGTGTAACATCATCACACTCTGCCAGAGTATCAAAACACTCTGCCAGAGTATCAAAGTTTTCTCTTATATGATCTGTACGAAGAACAAAATCCACAATCCCATCCCATGCACCTCTGCCATCACCTGACAGACCCCGTTTCCTTTAGCTAAAATAGGAAATCTCGCGTCACACCGGCCGTCTATTCACAACGATCACAAGCACTCAGATATTCTACCCTTTCTCTCACATTCCTCGCTTTTATACCCACGACGTAAGCGCAACTCCTCCTTTCTATAACAAGAATTCTTTTATAAGCTGATAGAGTACCAAAACCTTTGTTCATCTTCCCGCCCACTTTATACTTAGCATAACTGCACCTCAATCCAGACCGTCCAAATCTTTGGCGTCCATTCCGAACCGTTCATAACCCAAAAGGAAGCTGATCGAGTTTAAGTTCAAAGGTCCATTGAACGGAAGTCAAATAAATGTAACTTTTGGCATGTAGTGCATATATAGAGGACAGAGTTTTGGACGGTTTAGATTTACTCGATTGAATGCCACGTGTACAGTGACTGTGTGCATGTGTGTACATTTTTCGGACTGCCTAGTGCCGTTGCTTTTCTCTTTCCAATAACCTTTTTTTATATAATATTATTATTAGTTCAGAAAGGAGGAAAATGTAAAAAAGAAAAGGAGATATTCTGCTTGAAGCCGGTTCCGCTGCAGCGTTTCCAGAACAATCCTAACATACAACTATACGTGTGGGGCCACTGTGAGGTGTGCATGAAATCTACTCCATCCATCACGTGGCCCCTCATGTTCTCCTTGGATGCCTAAAGTCAGGCTATGGGGTGAGCAATACCAAGAAAAATCTTGCCCAAATGGCTAAATTAATGAAATTACACGGTGTGGCCCATGTGAGTTTTGGAGTGACCTGATTTTTAAGATCCAGATTTATACTCATGGGTATCATATTATGAATGGATTGGATGGAATTTAAATGGTGGGATCCATGAAAAATGAAAGGTTTTAATGGTGGAGGTCCCCATCCCATATTTTCTATGTGGTTTGACCCACACTTGTTTTAGATCTATCCGATTTCTGTATATGAGTGAACTTGAAGGAGTGCGCATTATGGATGGAGTGGATGTGGTCCTTACATCTCGGTGGGCCCACACAAGTAGCTGTAGAGTAAGCTTATTCTATAATAGCCGCTGAGGAACCGGCCTCGCGTTAAAGATAATAGGAGAGTTATTTGATACTCTGGTTGCGTATGACACTTGATACTCAGGCACTTAAAAATCAGATTGCTTGAGCAATCCTAACCTCTGATTCGTGGGCTCCTATTTGTTCAAATGAGATAATCAAATAATAATTTCTTGTCCATAATTAATCGGAACGGTTTATTCAATTAGTTGTTGGCCGTGTATGCAATTTGCAAGTAACTTTCGAAGTGCCTGCGCATCATCCATCACACACTACCAGAGTGTCAAAAAGATTCTTAGAAAATGATATATAATAGCTGAACGAAGGAAAGTAGAAAGCAAACGTAGATATTCCACGCTCGTGAGTAGTACACTTAACTATATGCATGATATAATCAGCAATTAATGTTTAAACAAAACAAGCTATTTGATACTCCGGCGGAGTGTGATGATAGATACGCATGCACTCAGAATTGTTCAATTAGAAAGAATTAGATAGTAGAAACCGTCCAATTTACGTTACCCACTTAAGATTAGTTATCAACTAAAAATTAGATCCATTGAATAATTTTGATCTCTTATTAAAATAACGGACATTATAGACCGTTTATTCATTTTTATCTCAACCGTCCATGATATCCACTGCATGCTAAGGTATTAAATCAGTATAAAATTTTAGATAAGACTCATCTGCGTTGCGGTCCATAATCTGCTTGATTTTATTTTTTATTTTTTATTTTTTATATATTTCACGTGCAAAACTTTTAATGCCTGCGTGTCAAGTATCACGCTTTGTGGAGTATCAAAGTTTTCTAGTGTATTGCTCGGCAGAAGGGCACGGAATGAAAAGAGGGAATAAACTAAGAAGAATTCCAGCATAGAAAAAGCGAAGATCCCCCAATAACTCAAGAGCTTTAGGGATCCTACGTATGATAGGAGGCCACGTGGCAGAAGAGGACGGATGCCAATATGACGAAACGGGCGCATCGGAGGCGTGTCGTGGTCTGGGGCCGACCCCGCGATGGGGCGAGCAGCGGTGCCGCTTCCTTTGCCTTTCGCTAGTGGCCAGCCCATCAGAATCTACGTATATCCTAATCGTCCACGTCTACCTGATAGCCTGTGTGCGTTTTGCACGACTTTCTCAAACGGATCGTGAGATGTCTGCCGCATGATTGGTATGTATATAGGTATATTTTAATCCAGACCGTTCAAATCGGTGATACCCATTCTGGGTGGAGGATAACCGTTAAAATAAATTCTGGGTTAACGATCTGACTGTTTGATCTGTGCTAATTATTTGACGGACGGGACTGGGACGGTTTGGATCATCTTGTAAGTGCTGTTATTGGGATATGAATGATCCTCAGATAGGCGACAGTTTAGACAGTCTGGACTAACTTATGTGTTTGCCATGTGTGAGGAAGATGTGCCACCGGTTCGTTAAGGAATGGTGCTGACTGATAAGGGGCTGTTGTTTGTTTTGCCATTACCTCTATCTGTGTTTGTGTACATTTTGGTTGTAAAGGTTATGAATACCATTCTAGCTCTTTGGTGGGCCTTTCTTTGGATAGTCGGAAGTATGGAAGACCACACTGATGGAGGAGCTGTAGCCATCCGATCAATATAGGTTTTTCTTTTGAATCCAAGACGAATATATATTTTTTGATCTTTCTAGCTTATGTAGACTGTCTATATCCAATAACAAGTATCGAATGCTTTGAGTTATTTTTATAATTTGGGACATCCACATAGAAATGCCCACCAGTTGAACGGTCCAGATTCACAAATCATGCTACTTGACTATTAAAATTGCAACGAACCAACGCCAGTTTATTGCATTGCACCGAACCAACGCTAGTTCACGTGGACAATAGAATAAGCGATCGTCATGGGGATGTGATGGTAGAATGCTAAGTGAACTCGTCTCACCCCTTCAAACCATGTGCAAGATCTGAGCTGCTCATCCTGCGCATACCACTTGGATAAATGCTGTACTTCAATGATCATGCACATTTAACTATCAAGTGAGAAACCCGTGTACAAAATAAAATGAATGGTTAGAGAAACTGACTAACGGTCTGATTTCTATATACAAAATGTTGGCCACCAGATGGTCAAATAGGCCTGAGTTTTCAAAGATGGCAACTAAAAGGCGGGGATGTTATGACAAGAGGCTCTGATCTTGCAAATGTTCCACATTTCCACGTGCGAGGCAATCGCATTTCCAAAGTGCATTCGAGCGTGTGCACTTAGTCTCGCCGGGACAAAGGGCCGGTCATGCGACCATGCTGCTTTTAGGGTCGAGTGGGTCCGGCGCGTACCTTTGTGTCTGCGACTTGGGTGGCGCAATAGCCAACACGAGATGATGTGGTCAGATCATGTCCGTCCATCATATGATGATGCTAATTTGCCACTTGGATTGGCCAGACCAACTGATTTTTACTCGTGGCTGGCAGCATCATGGTGCGAAGTTCGTCTTCTCGAAGGTTAGGGTCGCAATTAATGTAATGAGTGACGGCAGATGGGCCCCACTTGACCGTTTTGTGGGTGATTGAGTAACTAATAATTAGGAGAGGAGTATTAGCCTCCTCTGGCCTTAAGCTTGCACCTAATTAGAGTCCCATTTTGGGTTTTTTTAAGTACAGGCCGTTGGTTTGATCAACTCCTTGTGTGGGACTTGGAGTGAGCTGCGCAGCTAGGTGGTGGAAAAGCTGTGTATGTGTTTCATCTACGCTGTTCGTTCATTTTGCCAATTCATTTTAGAGCATGACCACAAAAGTGAGGCAGATCCAAAGACTGAGTAGACCACACCACAAGAAATAGCATAGATTGAATGCCGCGGAAATTCTCGATCAAGCGGATATTTGTGTTTTCATCCATGTGACTTTATGAACAAGTTAGATGGCTAATAAATATTGTGGCGTTCAATCACTGGTTCATCTGAGATTTGGATCTGGGTCATTTTTGGGCTCATGCTGTGAAAATGAGCCGGCAAAATGGACGGATGGCATTGATAAAACACATACATCATGGTGTGTATAGCGGAGCTTTCCCCCCTTGTTTCTGTGTGCTTCATTCCACAATCCGAATCCGAATTTTTCAGGGTGGTCCCTGTCAAATCTACTTTCAAGATCAGTAAATCTTTAAACCAAGTATCATACACTCGGGGCGCACTGGGATGTCCCTGTGGGGCTATATGGCCAGAGCTCGTGGGGCATGGTGGGGATTGAGCACTTACTGATGAAAACTTCTTGGAGGCCACAGAACTGATCAAACCTATATTCGTGTTTTTCCTTCATCCAAGTTTGTGTGACCTTATCAACAGGTTGGATGGCAAATAAAACATTATGGTGGGCCCCAGAAAGTTTTGAACAGTCAGCATTAAATCCCCACTGTTTTCTGTAGTGTGGGCCGTGTGGCCACTTGAACTTTGGATCTGCATCATTTTTTAGGCTAATGCCCCAAAATGAGCCGGAAAAACAGATGGACGGCATGGATAAAACACATACATCGTGGTGGGCCCACAGAGCTTGGGCCACATCGTGCCACAGGCAATCCTCTGAGAGAGAGAGAGAGACGAAAGGTATCAGGGGGTTTTCACTTCTCAAAACTAGGCCCATGCTCTGATAATCCAGACCACTGATCTGTTGCGCCCTGTCAATGGACCATGCCCAAAAGAATCTCCTTTTGTAGATATCAACCATAAACTTTTGATTTTGTGGCCTAAAAATAAACAGTTAAGAAGAGAAATGCAACAATGGTCAATTTTCAACTGACAAAAAGCTAACCACTGGTGGCTAGGATCATCCAATCTTGGGGATATTTAGGGCGTGGTCCATCCATAGTGGGACACGGCAGATCAATGATCTGGATTATAAAATGGACCCCCACTTGTCAATTTGGGTGTAGCTGTATCCTGCACAAAGCCTCCCGTAGCTTTACTACCACATCATATCTCCTACAAATGGAAAAATTTCTTTGTTTTTTTTAAGCTTTTCAAGCGTACAATCAAGATCAGACAGATAAGAGGTGGTGGGATTGAGTGGGCCATGCTTCTTTAGATTCGATAAGATTCACCAATAATGAAGTTTTGCTGTTGGTATCCAACAGTGTGTCGGTCGTGACATTATAGCATTGTAAAAAACGAAAACGTACACTTGAAATATCTCGGTGAAAATAGTGGTGGTCCCACCTTGGGTGAACCTTGGAAAAGATGTGGTTTCTTCAACTCGACAACCTTCTCTTGCCACGTCAGCGTAGAAAGACATCACTTCCATCTATCTTTTAGAGGGATTATTTTAGGGCCCGTTGCATCAACAAATGGACAAAATCCCTGCTCGCTAGTGACCGTACATGTGGGGTCCATGGTTTGGTTATTCAAACCATTGATCTGAAAGACCCACTGTTGTTTGGGAATTCTGAGTAAGATGTTCCTCGTTGGATGATTTTAACACTCTTAATGTTTGTCCTTTCACACTTGAATGTGGCCCATTGCCGTACCTTTTTTGTCCGAGCAGTACTACACATGTCAGGGACAGATGAAGGGTTGTGATCTTCCTATAATGGGAATTTGGAGGGATTCCCATCTACAGTGGGGTTCTTGCTCATCTTGAAACCACACATTCTCGTTTTGCTGAAGCGTATGACCTTAGAATCCATCTGTTCCTTTTCCTTTATTTCCAGACTAAGAACATATAATCAGAGCACTCTAAATAGGAAAAGATTTGATGGGTCTTCTTTGGATTGGTTGGTTGGAGGTTTGCTTGTTATTTTCTTCTCTTCAAAGCAACTGCACGAAGTTAAGGAGCTCTTTAATTTTGTCTTTGAAGACATGTCAATCTTTCATATTAGGGTAGTTTTACAATCTGATACATTTTTTAAGAAGGTTTACAATAAACTACATCATTAATCTACGTACGTTTCTTAATGCACCAAATGCGTCGGCAACTCGGGTAGGCCCCACCGTCATGTTTACGTGAGCTCCTCCCTGGTAAATGGATCATTCAAAGTTCATGTACGACCGCCCATGACACTTGACGAGTACGCTAAAATTGAGGGGAAGAAAAGCGAGAGAGAGGCACGCAAAATTTATGGGGCCCACTTTAATGCATGTGTCTGATCCATGCTGTCCGTTTGTTTTATCAACTCATTTTACAGCATGAGTAAAATAAAAAGGCAAATCCAAAGCACATGTGAACCAAACCATAGACTACAACAGGAATCAAACACATTACATACTGTTGGAAACTTTTTGGGGTCCATATTAAAGTTTTGGATGAAAACTAATATTTGTGTTTTTAGTTTATCAATGACGATTTAACCTTATCAACAGGTTAGGATGACAGATACACATTACATACTGTCGGTCTTGCACCAATTTCAACTTTTAATGGTGGACGTCATTATCCCCTGTCTTTCTTTTGGCCTGGTCTATGCCACTTAGCATACAATCTACCTCAATTTTGGGCTTATGCCCTAAAATGAGCTACTTAAGCAGATGGACGGTGTGGATCCAAAACATACATCACATTGAGGCCCACTGAATTTACAAAGTCAACCCCCTTTGATGCAATTTCAGATTTCGAGGCAGAATTACCTCCCCATGGACCATTAAGTGTTTATCCATGCACTCAATCCCTTTTCTAAGATCATGCTAGTGTATGGGCCAAAAAATGTGGCAGATCCAACGCTGCATTGGACCACACCAAATAGTAAGCTTGGTTGCATTAAATGCACAGAGCAATTAATGCAAGTTGGATTAAATGTAAGAGTCATCTCTTATGTGGTCCATTAGAACGTTGGATCAGCCTCATTTTTGGGCCCATTCCCTAGCATGATCTTAGAAAATGGATGAATGACGTGGATAAATAGATACACCACGGTGGGCCCCCACATAGATCTAGCCAGACGCTTAAAGGTCCAACCAAGGGTCTGGATACAATCCGCTTCCCTTCCGGTCCAATCCAAATGGATATTAAAAGTAATAATTACATTACTTGTGGGTAAATGGTTAACAAAACAGGCCCTTAGGGTGACCCACTTGAATCATGGATGGGCCTGATTTTTCTGGGCCAGGTCTAAATTTTATAATGGCATCTAATGTTTAGAGTAAATTTCCTAAAATATCATGGTGGGCCCTGTAAAAATCAACAATGGACTACTCCCTTCCAACTGGAATCTCAAGTGAATTTCTTGGCCTTGTGACAACATGGGATTACACATCTAATGGTGGAGTAGATTTTACACACACATCATGGTGGGCCCTGCCAAAAATCAAAGGTGGTCATCTTTCCCCGACATTTCAAAAGACAATAGAGATTTATATTAAAATAAAATAAAACTTTATGGAACCCCACCTTTGATTTTTCATTGGGCCCACTATGACGTGTATATGAGATCTACTCCATCCATTAGATATGTAATCCTACATCAGGCCCAGTAGAAAAAGAAAAAGGGTGATCTATGATTTAGATGGGCCACACGGAAGGAGACAATTAGGAGAGACACATCTACCCTCGATTTTTAAGGGTCCACTGTGATAATTATATGAAACCCACTCCAACCATTAGATGCCACATCTCAAGTCCTTCTATGATTCATGTGGGTCACACCAAGTGAAACAGTTTGGAGGGTGCGTGCTGCTAGGTATACTATTTCCAATCATGCAGTCTACTTAAACCATAGTTGGGGTTGAGATTCTGATCTTGGGCCCAACATAGGGTGAAGTACCTGGTGGTAGGAGTGGATTTCACATAAACATCATGATGGGGCTAACCTAAGCCTCCAACCCATTTGCTCACACACTGTTAAAGAAAATCTAATGGAAGGTACCAGCATAAATACTACTTATGAGGCATTTAGTATATTGGGTTTGATTGTATCTGAGTGCATTGGAATAATTCAAAAGTACTTGATAGCGTGGATTTAGAGGCATTTGGAATACACAAATTTATTGTATTTTAAAATCTCTCTTTTCCTGTGAGTCTGAGTGAATACCTTTTTTTACTCCTTTTTGAAGATAGAAGAGTCCAACGTGTAACAAAGGTATCACCAGGCTGCTAATCCATTACATATGTATAATGGTATTGATATCTAAACCAATCAAATTATCTGCATTGCATCAATCACTGAAATTATATCAATAGAATGATCTAGACAGTTCAAACATTCGCTATGTAAATCATAGGTTAAAACACACGGGCAAGTCATTCATTTGTCATCCTATTCTTGTGGTTGACTTGAGGCTCAAAATTTTGCCATTTTTTCCAATGTATATATTTCAATAGACTTATTACAATCGTTCTTTTAAATATCACATATGCACACTAATTTGAGATATTAAAGATGATTTAGTAATCAAATCAAATTCTTATAAATATATTACAAAATTTTAATGCATTTTTATTTTTGTAATCCAATGCATTCCAATTACATTCTACCAAACACAATTAAGGATTTAAAGCCACATTGATTTGTAATTTAGATTCTAATGCATTCTAAATACAAGCTCCCAAATAAGCCCTTATATTAATGAGGGGGCTTATTGAAATGTATTCGAATGTAAATTTTATATTAATTAGTAGTTTTTTTTTTTTTTTTTTTGTGTGACATACCCTTTATATTATGCTTGGAATTGGAGGTAATTGAATCTTGTACTTGAAATCCTCAAAAGAGAGCTTTCTGAATTCTCTCCAAAACTCATGAATCACACACACACACACACAAGGTATTTTCACCCCTTGAACAACATCTCTATTAAAATTACTGGAATCTAGAGCTTTTATACCTATTCAGACATGTTTTTCTCTCTCCCTACCTTGCTCCTTATTGTGAGAAATCTCGAAGCTCTTTATAACTGCATAACTCCTTGTTGGGCCTAAAAAAATGATATATATATATATATATATATATATATATATATATATATATATATATATATAATTTACTTATGGATCCATTGTTCGGTGATTCATGCACAGGATCAACTCATAAATAGCATTTGTTCAACTTAATCATAAATTTGCTTATCTAATTGTATCTTTTACTGCTTATATAACTTCATAAATTTTACTGCTTATATATACTTTGAAGAAAGTGGAAGAATGGATATCAGTAAAAACTTCACTTCGAGTCGAAAGATGATTAGGCAAATGATATCTGTTTGAGGAAAATGATCTATCATTGTAAACCTTATTAAGTTACAATTCCAACAAGCTCAAGATCACTCCATTTGATTTTTAATGAGGGAGATATGAGCCATTTACTAAAGACTACATGTTGTGGATGGTATCGGACACTTGGGGACCAATTTCGGAGAGGTAGATGTCATCTAAATGTAATCATTATAAGTCCATTGCTAAGAGCATTGAAATAACTTCCAACGAGTATAAGATTGCCTCGATCGGAGTTATAATGAAGAATTTACGACCGTTTTTGTGAAAATAGCTTACGTTGCAACGAACAGGAGACGATGCGGCACATCGAACCAATCGGCCTTCTAGCTTATAAATACCCCCCAACTCTTCATTTTGAGGGGGGAGATAGATTTTTTAGAGAGGAGAGAGAGGAGAGCAAGTGCCTCCGGTGTGTTGAGCACATCAGTTATGTCCGCAGCGCCTCTGACGCCTAAGTTCAGCGCCTCCGACGTGTCACTAATGCCTTCGGCGCGTCATTTACGCCTCTGGTGCCTAAGTTCAATGCCTCTAACGCTAAGTTCAATGCCTCTGGACTGCACTCACACCCCTTTGAACTTACACTGCACATGCACTTACATTGTACCTGCACCTGCACCTGTATGCCACATACTGCACATTATTTACATAAAACCATTTAAGTAAATATTATATTTTATTTACTTTAAGTTATTTATGTAAATAAGATGTACTTTCTATTTGGATTCAATAAAAAATACTAAAAAATTAAATCACCAATGATAAAGATTTTGATTTTCCATTCTAAGTACAAATTACAAAATTTTCATAATTCTTGGAAAGTTCGTCTTTTAAACGGTGGAATTTTCTTTAAATATAAACCGTTTATAAATTCTAATATATCATAATTAAGCTAAAACATTGAAGACTAATAAAATATTCATTGTAAATTATAGTCAATCTATAAATGAATTTGTAATCTAGAGATTTACTTAGACTCTACAAACACAACGACATGATCATATCATCATTTTAGTGCATATCCATATAAAATGAATTTATGATTTGACAACATTTCTTGCACCATGCATATATACATTATTCTCCTAACACTATGCATGTTATTCTTTCTCTAACACTTATGCATGCGCACATTACTCTGTTGCATCGATAACTCCGGGGTCTCAAACAACATCGTTACTTGTTGACTT
Source organism: Liriodendron chinense (assembly GCA_003013855.2). NCBI lineage: Eukaryota > Viridiplantae > Streptophyta > Magnoliopsida > Magnoliales > Magnoliaceae > Liriodendron > Liriodendron chinense. The sequence continues at coordinate 10,544,516 of ML058513.1, forward strand.
TTCAGCCTGATTGCGCTATAGATGTACTACTTATATAATTGTGATTACATAACCTTATAATATCTGACAATCCTATAGAATGACAAAAGCTTTGTCTATTAGGGACTTTACATAACAATGGCAGTGAAATACACTATATAAACGATCCTTGAATGCTAAAGACAGCATCATCCGAAATTGGTTAGTGCCTTACCCATTCGAAATAGTATTCGAGATATGACATGAGACACCTAGAGTCGTAGTCAGTCTTCCTAAGGTCACCTGTCCCAGAGACGGCCCCTTCGAGTTGCACTGCGCGATGCGATCAACAGCTAATCAGTCATCTTGCTCGGAACCGAAACGACGTGGGACATAAGCATTCCGGCGTTTTCCAAAGCTGGTGCGAACTGCTTCTCCAAAATGATCCCTAAGACCACTAGTCGGCATGATTTTTTCAAAAGACATCGTTTCCCACAGACAAAGTATTTTGCCCATTGATCCAAGTTTTCTCAAATATTTCATCTACTGTACAATTGCTATTCATAGTAAAACATTGTCACTTTGTGCCATGATTTTCTCATGCAGGATTTCCACGTTAAATCTTTGTATTCTTTGTGGTGTTCTTTATTTATGTCTATCCTCTCTTATTTACTTTTCTTGATTTATCTTTCATCATGTATACGTACATATTGCTTTTATCTTTTAATCAAAGGTTATCAGCCATCTGATGTAATTAAGGGCCTCTTCCAGATCACGGCTTGTAATGTACAGTACCTGAAATCTCTAGAATAAAATTTCCTCATTGCACCTTGTCTATTATGTATTTGTGCTATTTTATTTGTGAATGCTTATGAATTTCGTAATTGCCCCAAAGTAAATAAATACAAACGAATTTCACATTTCCTCATCGAAATTCAGTTTTAATACTCCCATACTTGTGAAGCTTGTTGAAAATTTCCTTGAGCACTCCTTGTACTTACTCCAATATCTCTCTCTCTCTCTCTCTCTCTCTCTCTCTCTGCCCACTGAAAACCCTATGAACAAAACTAGCAACCCCCTCTTTACGCAAACTTATTTAATATTATACTAAAGTGTGATGATTCATAAGAATGTGCTCTAAAATATTACGCTTGAGTTATTTGATACTTTAGCAACAGAGTGTGATGATTGATACTTTTACATTTTGTTATTCTTGGTATGCAAATATTGGTTTGATAAAAAAAATTTCTATAGAAGACAACAGTGAACAACTGGAATGAGGACACCCAAATAAAATTCAACTTATTTCATGAATGACTGGGGTCTCCCCAGAGACCTTAGCACATTTAGTCCATGAGTGGTTGCTAGACACGTCTTTTTTTTATATTCTATGGGATTCCAATTACAAATTGCTAGTAAAGAGACTTAAACATTATTCTCCCACTAATACCACTTGATACATGAAGTATCGGCCAATGCATTAGAAGCTCCAAAGCTGTTGGAGAAGCACTAGAATATTCCATTATTCTTGCCCTTCTAGGCAACCTGACCGAGACCTCCCCGTCGGCTACCTCATATCTCATGGGTCCTACCGTGGGACCCACTCCATGGCCATCCAACATCTCACAGGCCCCACCTCTTGGGCCACCCCACCACAATGTAGACACGTACCTGCATCAGATAGGCCCCTTAGTAGTTTTTTTTACCATTGTCATTGTCTCAAATATATATATATATATATATATATATATATATATATATATATATATATATATATATATATATATATATATATATATAAAAGGGTTGTCACTATATAAGAGGCCTGCGGCTTTCCTTAGCCCATCTCCCATATTTTGGAGAGTATGAGCACCAACTTTTTTTTCTTATTCTTTTTTTAATCTTTAAATATCAACATTCAAAATCAAAATCATCAATAAATGCGTGTATTTCTTATCATGTCATTGTCATTCATTAGGTGACCTAAACCTTATCCTTGGTCTACCTCCCGTCTTTGGGAATAGGGGTGCCAATGACTGGGTTCAGACCAGGTCAGTGTCAACCCAGCCCAACCCATTCACGAAACGGGCCAAGAATTCTTGCCCAAACCTGACCCACTTAAAAATACATCAAGCCCACCCAACCCATTCACTAAATGAGCCCCCGACCCACAACTCATTTCAATCTGACCTGACCCAACCCACTTAAAAATTAATTGAGCCTGCCCTGATCTGACCCATTTAATTGTAAAGGTCAGGCTCAACTGATTTGACCCAACCCGCTGTGAATGGAATATGACGCTAAGGCTATGCACAACCTAGCCCAGACAATGGATACATGCATAGCAAAGAAAAGAAATGAAAAGAAAAAAGGAAGGAGAAGGAGATACTTTTCTTCTTTATTTTGTTTCTGGTTTTCGGTCTGGTCAGGTTCGGGTCATATGGCCTAACCCACTGATTACCCATATGGCCAGGTCAGGTAGGGTAGGGTTCAACCCAAGCCTGACCAATTTACTGAAATAGGTCATATTTCTAGCCTGAGAACAACCACGACCTGCTACCCATTTAGCTTGACCCGAACCCACCTCAAAATCAAGTTAGGTCAGTTGACCCGTGGGCCAACCCGACCTGTGGGCAAACATACAACTACTTCCATTTCCTTCTTCAATGCTAACTAGGGCTGTCTATGGAGGTTGGCTTGGTACAGATTTTTAACTATTGGGCTGGGCTTATTAATTTCTTTTTTTATTTTGGTTGGCACAGGCCCGGCCCGTTCACAGTCCCAATGCTAAAACATCTTCATCTCACATTCACCTACATTTCAAGCATTATAATTCTTGGAAAGATACCCAAGTCCACAAATTAAATAACTATTCCCAACATCTACTCTGAAAACACCAATTTTCTTTCATTATTTGTGTATTTCTATTTCATTTCCTTCAATTTAGAGCCTTGTTTGAACCGTAGTTTTAAAACTCACTGCGTTGACTTGAAATTCGGCCGAGTAAACTCGACTCAGACTAGTCTAGTCAATTTGCAGACTTAGTCGAGTTGCCTAGTAATGATTCGAGCTGAGTAACTCACCAGTCACCAGTCAAACATCTTTTTTTTTTTAATAAAATGTTAAGAAAAATTCAAAACCTCAACCCCTTTTAGGAGAGCCAAGGTTGTTAGTCAGTGGAATACTAGTGCAATTGTTATTTATTTAGGCTATTTTATGCTATTTACTAATTAAGAACATTTAATATTGCCACTATTTTCTCAATTCGTTATTAATTATTAACTCAAGCCAACTAAGACATGAGGTGGGAGCCCCACCTGATGAACAGCTTAGGTCTTACACAGAGTAAACTCTGTTGGGCCCACCTAGAATGTATGTGCTTTATCTATTCCGTCCATTTGTTTTTCCAGCTCATTTTAGGGGTTGAGCCCAAAGTTTAAGCATATCCAAATCTCAAGTGGACTATGCCACAGGAAACAGTGGGAATAATGATTTCCACCGTTGAAACCTTCCCAGGCCCCACAGGGATGTTTATTTGTCATCCAACCTGTTCATAAGATCACATGGACATGGATGAAGGGAAAACTCAAATACCAGCTTGATCCAAAACTTCTGTGTCCCACGAGAACTTTTCAATAGTAGACATTCAGTTCACACTTTTTCTATGGTGTGATCCACTTGAGCTTTTGATATGTTTAATTTTTTGGTTCCAGCCTTAAAATTATCTGTTAAGATGGATGGACGGACGGAGTGGATAAAATACGTAAATCACGGTGGGCCCCACAGAGTTTACTCCGAGTGACTCACTAGGCAATTCGCTTCCCTTACATGCTCCAAGCTGGCACATGGTCGGGTGAGTAAATGGGCTGCCTTGTACACACGTGTAGACTTAGCAAAGCTATCAATTAGCTAGTGACCATCAGACGACAAGCTAATGGTCAAATATCCAAATTCAATGGCCATTGATAGGTGTTTTTATTTATTTATGCTCAATCCAAGATGGGGCAACGGTTTGGTAGTCTAGATCAGTGTGCTATCTGCTGTATGGGTCAACTAGCATCCAAGAAGCCGTGAAAACGCACAAAAGAATGTACATCTTGCCGTTAATAAGGTCGCTTCAACTCTTTCGTAAGGGTGGCCCTGTAGAGTTAGGACTCCTAAACTTGGTCTGAGGTCCTGGCCCAGGCTTGAAATCTAAGCCCATTGTCCAGGATGATCTGGTTCTGGGCTGATGATGAATGGCCCGGCCCATTGTCCTGGTCCATCTGTCAAGTAAGCAATGTTATATAAAAGGAATGGATAATTCAAAGATGCTTATGATGCCACAAATTCGCAAACTGATTCCAAGTAATTGTTGTTATTGATTAGATTATGGAGGAACCACCTCGTTAGAAATGGGGAATTGTTGCTATTCTTCCTTACTAGCCACAATACTCAGAGAGTTACTATGAAAGTCTTACCTAGATTTTTTTGAATGAATATGAAAATGTTTATAAAATGATAAGCTTCTATCATTTCTTCATCAAAACCATTAAAAAATAAAATAAAATTATTTGATTCAACTATTTTTAAACTGGGCCAGAGCCCAAAATTGCCTTATAAGGTGAGATCAAGGCCCAAGGCCTTTTTAGCCTGACCAACCCCTGCACGGCCCATTTCCTCCCCTAACTTTCAAACAAGCAGCAGTCAATGTCACAGATCAAAGCTAGCATATTGTACTCTTAACTGGAAGGCCTTGTGCACTGAGAGATTTCCGAACTCGAAGCGCTCTTCAGTAAGGGTGTCAATGGGCCCGGTTGGCCCGTCGGGGTTGCGAGCCTGCCCCGCCTCGAGTCGAGCTTGGGCTGAAGTACAGGCCCGAGGGTGGGCTCGGTCTTACAAATCAAGCCCGTTACAAAAACGGGTTGGGCTTGGATATAGATATCTAAAAGTCTGTAAGCCCGGCCCGCCCGTGTCTCTCTCTTTGGCAGTGTGGGATGCCCCTCCTCTCTCTCTCTCTCTGTGGCAGTAGCACCGTCCCTCCGCTCTCTTTCCCCTCCTCTCTGGCACTGGCGCCTTACCTTAAAACCCCGACGCAGATTGCCTGTTCAAGGTTTTCGCAGGACGTTCCTATATATGCTGGAAACATAGGTGGGGCATTGTGATGTCTGTGATAAATCCACCCGTCCATCCGTTTTGGCAGCTCATTTTAAGACATGAGACTAAAACTGAGTCGGAGGCTTTACGAGCGGGAAAAGTGGGGAAAGAAATGTCTACCATTGAAACCTGCCTGGAGTCAACCTTCATGTATATATGACATCCAAACTGTTTATAATGGCGTCCCCCTCGGATGAACTGAAAAAAAAGAAAAGAAAAAAAAAGAGAGAGGCCGGTACAAAACTTTGTAGCAATACGAGTGCTTCAACAGTGGTCGTTCGATCCCCACTGTTTCCTCTCGTGAGGCCCACTTGAGTTTTGTATCCGCCTCATATTTTGCCTCACACTGTAAAATGACCTGGAAAAATGGATGGACGAGGTGGATTTCTCACAAATGTCAATGAGGGCTCCACTTAGCTTCTCATCGCAGTAACACCTTGCCAAAGCCTTTCAAGGCAATCCACCCTAACCCTAGGGGTAGATTCCATTAGAGCTTGACACGAGCCTGGCCAACTTGGTTAACTCAACTCGACTTGTTGCTGAGTTCAAACTGAGTCGAGCTAGGCAGGTGTGGCTCGAAAAAAAAAAACCCGAGTCAAGTTTGAGTTGGACCGAACTTGATTCGACTTGACTTGAAGCTCGGTTCGTGTTGACTCAATTCGAGTTTGACTCGACTCAGGTAGTTGGAAGGTGAGGTTTTTAAGTCCCACATGGAATGTGAGCAAAGGAATAAAAAGGAAAGGTGTCAACGGGCCTGGGTTACCTTGAGGCCTGAATGTTGAACTGTTTTAGGCTAGGCTTTTGGGCTGCACCTATTCAAAGTTTAGGCTTTTCTATCCTTGAAATCTGCTCAAAGTCGCTTGAAATCTCAACTAAACCAAGCCAAGCATGCTATTCCAGCTTGCTAGCTGAGCGTAAGCAAAGATTTTCTGTTGGTCGAGCTGAGCTAGGCCAGCTCCTTAATGTCTATCTCTAGAATTCATTTCCTTCACAATGGACGGAATTCCATACTAAGTAAAATCTTTAGACCACTGTAATATATGTATCTTAGCCACACCGTTATCTATTTTAACAACTCATTGCAGATCCCAAAAATAAACCATATCCCGATCTCAAGTAGGCCACACACAGGAAACAGTGGGGATAATGATAACTACCCGATGAAACTTTCCTAGGGCTGACAGAGATGTTTGTTTGTAATCCAAACTATTCATAAGGTCACCCAGACATGGATGAAGGGAACACAAATATAAGGTTCATAAAAAATTTCTATACCCTCAATAAATTTCAACACAGTAGGAATTCAATTAACACGGTTTCCTGTGGTGTGGTCCACTGGATCCTTAGATATGATTCAATTTTGGAATCATGACATAACATTAGAAGGTAAAATATATGTACCGTGTGGATATGTCACATGCATCACGGTGGGCCCACAGAGTTTACTCAATCCGCTATAGCCTAATGAGTTGGTACACAATCCGCTTCCCTTTGCAAATTACCACACCTATTGTTGGGACGCCAATTGCCAGCCTACAGAGTAAACCTATGTGGGGCCATCCAATTTTACTACTCATATCCCAGGCTCAAATGGACTCACCACAGGAAACAGGGGATAATGATGTCTACTGTTGAAACCTTTCTAAGGCCCACATCGAGGTTTAATTGTTGTCCAACCTGCTCATAAGGTCACACAGACATGGATAAAGGAAAAAAAACATTTATCAGCCTGATCCAAAACTTCCGTGGCCCCCAAGAAGTTTCCAATGATAGGAATTCAATTCCCACAGTTTCCTCTAGTGTGGTCCACTTGAACTTTGTATATATTTAATTTTTTTATCATGTACTTAAACCGGGATTAGGCTGAGGGATTAGGGTTTCTATACGTCCAAGATGAGAAAAAAGGCGAGAGGTTAGCAAAAAGGGCCATCTCTGTGCATGGGAGCATAGGGGAAGGTAAGTGTATTGCTTGTAACTTCGTTTTCTTTATAGTGAAAGTTTGCACCCGTGGTTTTTTACCCTTATTGGGGTTTTTCTACGTAAATTCTGTCTTGTGGATTGGTTTGTGTGAATTCTACTTCTAGTTATTATTTTTTCCCGTTTATCGTTTGTGGGTGAGATCGGAGATTGGATCTCGGTTCACCGGCGTTGTTGGTATGCTGCGCAACAACTGGTATCAGAGCTATTGGTTTAATTTAAGTGGGAGCGATGACGGAAGAAGGGAAAACTAGAATTGAGAAGTTTGATGGTTCAAACTTTATCTTCTAGAAGATGCAGATAGAGGATTATCTATATCAGAATGACTTGTATATTCCTCTAGAAGGAAAAAAGAAGAAACCGGAGAAGATGACAGATAATGAATGGGCTTTAGTGGATCGGAAGGCTTTAGGAACGATCTGACTCTCTTTATCTAAGAGCGTTGCCTTCAATATATCCAAAGTAAAGACATACAAAGAATTAATGTAAGCTTTGGCTACGATGTATGAGAAACCCTCGACATCTTACAAGGTTCATCTCATGAAATGGCTATTCAACATGAAGATGTCAGATGGTGGGGGTGTGGCTGAACATCTAAATGAGTTCAATACAGTCACGAACCAATTGGAATCCATTGGCATCACTTTTGATGACGAGATTAGGGCGCTATTGATCTTGTCCAGTTTGCCTAGATAGTTGGGAATGGTTTGGTGATTATCGTGAGCAATTCCTCAGGGTCTACGAAGTTGAAATCTGATGATGTGGCCGGTTTAATTCTCAGCGAAGAATCTAAAAGGAAGGCATCGGGAGCTTTATGAAATGCTCTAAATGTTGAAGGAAGATGAAGATCTTCGAACAAAGGAAGCAATAAATATATATAGGTGTTCTAAGTCGAGGAATAAGTCCAAGGGACCGAAAGACAAGGACGGGTGTTGGCATTGCGAGAAGAAGGGGCACATGAAACGTGATTGTAAGGTGTTTAAGAAACAAGAAGAAAGCTCTTAAGGTGTGAATGATTCAGTGAATTTATCTGAGGAGTGATACAGAAGGCATTTATCTTGTCTCTTGATACGCGGAATGAGTCTTGGGTTGTAAACTCGGGTGCTTCGTTTTATGCTACTTCGTCGAAAGAAGTTCTTTGTGATTATGTATCAGGTGATTTTGGGAGAATCTACCTGGGTGAATATGAGCCATGCAGTATTGTTGACAAGGGAGACATTCACTTAAGTCAGAAAGATGGAATAATCTTGAAGTTGAAGGATGTCAGACATGTACCAAGTTTGAGACGGAACTTGATCTCAGTGGGGCAGTTAGCCGATACCGGATATGTGACAATATTCACAAGCGATGCATGGAAGGTTATAAAAGGTATCTTGGTAATATCTCGAGGCAAGAAGGAAGTACTTTGTACGTGACTTCCGGATCGTATAGTTCACTCACTAGTCGCATCAACTGAAGTGAACAGGCAGTTATGACATCAGATGTTGGGACATATGAGTGAGAAAGGGATGAAAGTGTTATCGTCAAAGGGGAAGCTATTTGGGTTGAAGGCAATCGATCTAGAATTCTGCGATGATTGCGTGTATGGCAAGCAGAAGAGAGTAAGCTTTAAGAAGACAAGACGCGCTCCAAAGACACATCTATTGGAGCTTGTACACATCGATGTGTAGGGACCGGCATATGTATCATCTTTTAGTGGATCACGTTATTTGTTTCTTTTATTGATGATGCTAGTAGAAAACTGTGGGTTTATTTCTTAAAGCACAAATCAGATGTATTTAAAAAGTGGAAGGTAATGGTAGAAAACGAGACAGGTAAAACAGTAAAAAGTCTAAGATCTAATAATGGGGGGAGTACTGTGATAAGACGTTTACGGAGTATTGTGCAGCAAATGTGATTAAACATCGAAAAATGATTTCAGGGACACCACAGCAGAATGGTGTGGCTGAGTGCATTAACAGTACTATCCTTGAGCGCGCCAGGAGTATGAGGTTACATGCAAGGTTGCCCAAGACGTTTTGCGCGGATGCTGTGAATACTGCCGTATATCTCATCAATTGAAGTCCCTCAACACCATTGGAAGGTGGGCTGCCAGAAGAAATGTAGACTGAAAAAGAGGTAAACCTTGCACATCTCAGAGTGTTTGGTTGCACTACTTATGTTCACATTGATGCAGAGCACAGAAACAAGCTGGATGCGAAGTCCAGAAGGTGCACGTTTATATTCTATGGGTAGAATGATTTTGGCTACCGGTTTTGGGACACAGAGAATCGAAAAATCATCAGAAGCAAGGACGTAGTCTTCAATGAAAAAGTAATGCATAAGGACAGTGTGCAACAAAAGCAGAACAAGGCCGATGGGAAGGAATTCGTAGAGTTGGAAGAGTTGCCGGACACAGGTGTTACAGTGCCAAAGGATGAGCATGCTTAGGAGCATGATGAGGCAGAGCCGCAGACACCGGTTGTGAGGAGGTCTACTGGGGAGAAGAGACCCAAGGTTCGATACTCTCCCTCCTTACATTATCTACTGCTGACAGATAATGGTGAATCAGAGTGTTTTGAAAAGGCATTACGGTCAGATATGCGGGTTAAGTGGGAGCAGGCCATGGAGGATGAGATGGACTCTCTTGAGTCTAATCGTATGTGGGAGCTAGTCGCTCTACCTAAGGGTAAGAAAGCTCTTTAAAACAAGTGGGTTTACAGGTTGAATGAGGAGCACGATGGTTCGAAGCGCTACAAGGCTAGATTGGTTGTGAAAGGGTTCCAACAAAGGTAGGTATCGACTTCACTGAAATATTTTCACCAGTGGTGAAGATATCTACGATTCGCATGGTCTTGACTATAGTGGTTACAGATGACTTACATCTAGAGCAGCTAGATGTTAAGATAGCCTTTCTTCATGGAGACCTTGAAGAAGATATATATATATATATATATATATATATATATATATATATATATATATATATATATATATATATATATATGCATCAGCCGACAGGATATGTGGCACCATGAAAGGAGAACAAGGTATGTAGACTTGAAAAAGAGTCTATATGGCCTAAAGCAGGCTCCGAGGCAGTGGTACAAGGAAGTTTGACAGTTTTATGTCGAAAAATAGGGTACAAGAGATTTCATGCAGATCATTGTTGTTATTTGAAGAAGTTTGATAAGTCGTACATCATTCTTCTTCTGTATGTTGATGATATGCTTGTGGTCGGATTAAGCATGAAGGACATCTTAGATCTCAAAAGACAACTGTCTAGAGAGTTTGCCATGAAGGATTTAGGAGCTACAAAACAAATCCTAGGCATGAGAATAAAGCGTGACAGGGAAAACAAGAAGCTAGTTTTGTCACAGGTAGAGTACATAGCCAAGGTATTTGATAGATTCAGCATGGTGCTAAGCCAGTTAGCACTCCATTAGCCAACCACTTCAAGCTTTCTAAGGAGCAAGGTGCGAAGACACAGGAGGAACGAGACTACATGACTAAAGTCCTATACGCATTAGCTATAGGGAGCCTCATGTATGCTATGGTTAGCATGAGGCCAGATATTGCTCAAGTAGTGAGAGTTGTTAGCAGGTTCATGAACAACCCCGGGAAGGAACATTGGGAAGCTGTGAAGTGGATCATCAAATACCTGGTAGGTACTGTGGATGTAGGTCTGTGTTATGGAGGATCGAAAATCAAGCTACAAGGCTACGTCGACTCAGATTTGGTAGGGAGATATTGACAGCAGAAGGAGCACAACAGGGTATGTCTTTACACTGGGTAGTGCTGCAGTCAGTTGGGTCTCTCAGTTACAGAAGATAGTATCAATCAGTACAACGAAAGCAAAATATGTTGCAGCTACAGAAGCGTGCAACGAGATGATGTAGATGCAATGTTTCATTGAAGAGTTGGGGAAAAAGCAAGCAGATTGCAAGCTGTACAGTGACAGTCAGAGTGCAATACACTTGGCTAAGAATTCAGCCTTTCATTCAAGGACCAAGCATATTGACATCAGATATCACTTCATACGTTCGTTACTGGAAGAAGGATCGATTTCTCTGGAGAAGATCCATATAAGTGAGAACTCTGCGGATATGTCGAGCAAGGTGGTCACACGGGAGAAGTTGAAGCTCTGTTCAGCTTTGATTGGTCATCAGGCTTGAAGACTGGGATGTGGTGCACTCCAGATGTAGAAGATGAAGGACTATGATGATGTGTCTCCAAGTGGGAGATTGTTGAGGGGTGAATCCAATTACATCAGTATGTGGTCGGGCACCCGGACGGTCTATGGACCGGGCGCCCGATATTCATGATTAAGAGATGATAGTCTCTAGATTGTTCTGTGAACAGTCGGGCGCCCGACGGTCAAACTGACCGGGCGCTCGATAATAGTTTGTTTTGGCCTGTAGCTTGCTTGATGTATTTGGCATTGGGCAGGAGCTCGACCAAGGCTAATCGGGCGCTCGACCGGCCGCGAACTAAAGTGCGGGGTTTCCTCTTTTAAGTTATAATTTTGGGTTTTACTATATAAAGGGGTGTAAACCGAGATTAGGCTAAGGGATTAGGGTTTTTATACGTCCAAGGTGAGAAAAAGGCGAGAGGTTAGCAAAAAAGGCCATCTCTGTATATGGGAGCATAGGAGAAGATAAGTGTATTGCTTGTAACTTCGTTTTCTTCATAGTGAAAGTTTACAACCGTGGTTTTTTACCCTTGTTGGGATTTTTCCACGTAAATTCTGTTTTGTGGATTGTTGGTTTGTGTGAATTCTACTTCTAGTTATTATTTCTTCCTATTTATCATTTGTGGGTGAGATCTAGAGATTGGATCTCGGATCCACCGGCGTTGTTGGTGTGCTGCGCAACAATAGAGTGTACTTAGTAAACTAGAAGTACATGGAGAGAAGAAATCTCAGCTTCTGTCTCGGGACGGGCGGGGCTCTGTATATACAGCAGGGCTGGGTTCAAACTGGACTACTGTGACCCGTCACAGGCCCAGGCTGGATTTAGACCTACGTTCAAAATTACGGGCCGGACTTGGACAGAGCTGGCCCAGCCCTAACCCGGCCAGTTGACACCCCTGCTGGCCAGGTTTCCATTCTAAGGTAATTTTTTACATTTTGCTTTGGATAGTTATATACAGTTGATACGCAGGCATTTTGAAAATTTTGTGGTATACATCATTTCAATTTAAACCGTCCAAATTGTGGAGCATATTTTCATTATTTCAGTCCCAAAATCATATTTGTTCAACCATCCTAGCTTCTGATTCGTTGACACTTGTTTGTGGAAACAGGACCATTGGATATTTTTCATTTTAACGGTCCAATGAATATCCACCAATCCAATAGTCAGATAATCAAATAACCGTAATTTTTGGTCCAAATAGCAAACCGGTACTTACGGGATGTATAATATATCAATTTGGGGTAGCTCGAGCTACTTTAGCCAACCAACCCCGCTACGCCGGGTTGCCCAACCTGGAATCGCGAGAATCGACCGTATCGACGGTCATTAGGCTAGTTTATTTTCATTTTTACTATTTATAGTAAGTTTTAATTCGATCATAACTTTGCATCTGTAGGGTTTTAGAGTTAGTGCCCAACATGAAAAGGGCTTAGAATATTTCGTAGAACAACGTGGTTGAGGCCGTTTGATAACTTTCTATTTTTGGCCGAAAACCAAGAGTTCTAGTAGGATTGAACGACTTCTATAAATAGTAAGTTTACTATTTATAGTAAGTTGCGTTTTCTAGGAGTTTTAGTTGGAGTTGGATTTTGATACTTTACCTAGGGTTTAGTTTCCTATTTATATGCATTGTAATTCCGATTTTATTCATTCAATTATCAATAAATCAATTATTCGGAATTTATTTCTTTTTTTCTTTTATTTCTTCTCGTGAACTTAATTGACTTCGCTATATTCCATGTATGGATTTTTTCAGTAATTTCTAAATGCCTGCGTATCATCCATCACACTCTAGCAGAGTATCATTGCTTTTTAAGTTTTAACAGGGATGTTTGTAACACGGGCATACAGTAGCCACTAGAAAGGGCGCCGTTTATGGGGCCATTTCATAGCCCCACCCAAAAGAAATTGGAATATTAATATTATTGTTTTTAACATTCCCAATGTCGTTTTCTCTATTATTGAGCAGTCCTAACCACAAAAATAAATGAGTCGCCAGATAATACAGAGTTCCAAACACCTAGATGACATCTTTTTTGTCCAACTTCTCTCCACCACTAAAAGATAGTGGAGGTGAATAGACACGATCTGCATACAACCCTATCTATCACATCTCTCTCTCTCTCTCTCTCTCTCTCTCTCTCTCAATCATTCATTCATTCCGTCTCTCTCACCACCCTATATCCTCCCCAGAGATGCACCCAACAACAACATAACCATCGCCCATCTCTCTCTCTCTCTATGGTAAGTAACTTCAGCGGATATCCTTGTTTAATCTTATATATATATATATATATATATTGATCAAATGAAAAATGGACCTAATTTTGTTTCTCTGCTCAATTTTGACTGTACATTTTCCACTCTATTGATGGGATGTTTAGAATAATCTGATTAGAGTGATTTTTGTACAGTGTTTTATTCCTTGTTGTATGAATGAATGAATGGTTTAAATTCACGATTGATCATCCCATGTGTCATTTAAGAGTTCTAGGGATGTAGCATCTCCTATATACATATAAAAACAGACGCATAAAGGAGCAATGAACTGATGTCTTTGGACTATTTTTCCTGGGCAGGTTTCTGCCGGAGCCCATGCTGCCGATGATGATGGAACAATCGTGGATTTTAGAGGCAACTCAATTGACAAATCCCGAACTGGTGGATGGCTTGCTGCTGGTCTTATATTAGGTGCACGATATGTTTATATAGGATGAGTACTGAGCCACTAGTGTGTGTGTGTGTGTGTGTGAACCATTTATATGTGTTAATTTTGGGACTATTGTTTCAGGTACCGAACTTTCCGAGAGGATATGCGTGGTGGGCATTTCAATGAATTTAGTGACTTATTTGGTTGGAGATTTGCATCTTTCTGCTTCCAAATCTGCTAACATCGTAACCAATTTCATGGGTAGTCTCAATCTCTTGGCCTTCCTCGCCGGCTTTATAGCTGACTGCCAAGTTGGGACGATACATGACCGTTGTAATCTCAGCGGCCATAACTGCTTTGGTGAGTGAGATATCTATTGATTGAATAACATAGAGACAGATAGAGGTCCGACCATTTGGACACCAAAACAGGTCGGGCCACCCTAGAAGCTCAAAAATGCATCTTTTTCCCATAAATCAGACACTGAGCAAACAAAAATATGAGCTTATAGTTTCCTCTGTCTCTACTACTTGAAGAGAACAAATTAATCACCTACAAGCTGCATTAAATTATAAAGGAGATAAAAATGATTACTAAATGCATCCAATGGCTTAAAAAGCCCTGTCCAGCAAGGAGTAGTGCATGCACCTGCATTGAGAATTTATCACCTACAGGCGCCTTGCGCACCCCTTGTTGTGCGGGTGTGCGTTTTTTTTTTTTTTTTTTTTTTTTATTTTAAAGTTAGTCGTACAATGCACCCACCCTGTTTGCTGGGCAACACACCCACTTGGTTAGTCACAAGATGCACCCACCCACCAGTGGGGTTAGTGTGTCTCCTTAGCACTTGAACCTGAGACCTGCTGTTGAAACGCCTAGGAGTCTTTCAAGCTGGGCTAGCAGGTGCATATCAATGGCTAAAAATACCTATGTCCAGTTCTCTCATCTTAAACAAGTACATGTTTTGGGTCTGACCCAACGGTCCACAAAAATGGGTCCTGAAGCCTTATCCAGATTTTAAAACACCCATTAATGTTATATATGCTGAAAATTTCTCTTGAGTAATTACTGACCACATCTCTCTCTCCCTGCGTGCATATGTTTGCGGTAGGGTGTGATTTTGTTAACCATCTCCACAACACTATCTAGCATGAGACCCCCACCATGCGATGATTACAGAAGACAACACCATGACTGCGTGACGGCCTCCGGCAAGCAACTGGCGTTGCTCTACGCCGCTCTCTATACCGTAGCACTCGGAGGTGGGGGCATAAAAGCCAATGTCTCAGGCTTCGGCTCAGATCAGTTCGATGTGAGAGATCCCAAAGAGGAGAAGGCGATGGTCTTCTTCTTCAACCGCTTCTATTTCTGCGTTAGCTTGGGTTCTCTCTTCGCCGTGACGATTTTGGTGTACATACAAGACAACGTCGGAAGAGAGTGGGGGTATGGAATATCGGCAGGAACGATGGTGGTGGCTGTCCTCATACTGCTTGGAGGATCATTGGTGTACAGATACAAGAAACCACAAGGGAGCCCACTTACTGTTATATGGAAGGTGATTTACTTGGCTTGGAAGAACAGGAATTTATCCTTGCCTGCTCATCCCACCTTGTTGAATCAGTACCACAACGCCAAGGTGCCTTACACCCAAAGATTCAGGTAGATAATTAATCTCCACCGTTCATCACCTTCATTAACTGCTACTCAGGATCACCACCATGTATGGTCCCTTTCGGGCCCACATACCGTCCTTATTATGGGTGGGAACGGAATCATCTACAGTACCTGCTTCTGTGAAATCCACTCCATACATCGGATGAGATCACTTATGTTTGCCTAACATGCAAAAGATCAGCGAGATAAAAAGCTTATATATATATATATATATATATATATATATATATATATATATATAGGCCACACCATTGGCACTAAAACTGTTAATCTAAGTTCAAGAGACATGGCCCACATGAGTTTTGGATCATGTTGATTTTGTATCTTCCCTTCACAATGGTGGCCCCACTCTTATAGTTGAGAAATTTCCGCAGAGTGAAGGATTCTGGCCGTTGATATGCATAGCTGAATGTGGATCGTGTCCTTATCAACTCCACATATCAATGGGCAGGATCACCATAAAATTGTGATTATTGGATCATGCGGCATTGGAAATAACACCCGGAAATGGACGGTTTGGATTACTACACGGTCTCTGCACGCATGCTCGATCATGATGGGAGTGGTCCACACCGTTTCTTAGCTGTACAGCTGGGCTTAGCATTCACCTTCTCCAATTGAAGGTGTGTATATTGACATTATCTTCGACCCTTGCTTGCTTTTCCCAGGTGTCTCGACAAGGCCGCTGTCATACCTGACCTAACCGATGTGGACGGAGGTAGCGTGGACCGCGGCACTTGGAAATTCGCCACTGTGACCCAAGTAGAAGAGGTGAAGATGGTCTTGAAGCTACTCCCCATCTGGTCCACCTGCATCCTCTTCTGGACCGTCTACTCCCAGATGACCACCTTCTCGGTGGAGCAGGCCACGTTCATGGACCGCAACGTGGGTTCTTTTGTCATTCCTTCAGGCTCCCTCTCCTTCTTCCTCTTCATCTCCATCCTCCTTTTCACCTCCCTCAATGAGAAACTTCTTGTGCCGTTGGCTCGGCAGTTCACCGGCAGCGTCCAAGGCGTCACATGCCTCCAGAGGGTCGGCATAGGCCTCATTTTCTCCATGATGGCCATGGTCTCCGCCGCGATCATCGAGAAGGAAAGGAGGGAATCCGCAGTTCGACACCAAACCAAAATGAGCGTCTTCTTGCTTGTGCCTCAGTACTTCCTGGTGGGCGCTGGCGAAGCTTTTGCATATGTCGGGCAACTTGAATTCTTCATAAGAGAGGCCCCTGAGAGGATGAAGTCCATGAGTACGGGTCTCTTCCTTACAACGCTTTCAATGGGTTTCTTCGTTAGTAGTTTGCTAGTGTCCTTGGTTGATAAGGCAACCAAGGGAGCTTGGATCAAGAACAACTTGAATAAGGGGAGGTTGGAATATTTCTATTTGATGCTTGCAATTCTTGGGGTATTGAATTTCTTGGTTTTCCTTGTGTTTGCCAAGCGCCATCAATACAAGGTGCAGTCCTATACTTCAGATGATGTGTTGGAGAAGGAAGTGGAGATCTGGAGAGATGGTAGTGTTGAACTTGAACAAGTGCCCAAATCGGCTAGTGCTTAGTAAGAAGATGAGAGACAACCACTGTTTTATGCAGTACGTAAAACACCCAAGCTCCTTGGGCCCACCATACTTTATATTTGGAATCCACTCCATCCATCAGGTTATAAACCACATTTACACCGTTAAAATATAAATGATCAGTCCTGTTAAAAAAAAAAGACTCATACGGTACACACCAATGGGAACAATGTAAATTCCACCTGGCTCGCCTGCGTTTTGGATCAGGCTGAGTTTTATATCTTTCCTTCATCCTGGTGAGACAAACCTGATGAACGGGTTTGATGAAAGATGCAAGCTATGGTGGCCCCACTATTGAGTCACGGACAAAACTATGGTTGACCTCCCATTCCCATTGTTCCCTGTGTTGTGGTCCATCTGGTGGTGGATCCAGCTGATTTTTGTGTCCAGGATCTATAATTTAGGAGTGCACCTGATGGACGGAGTAGTGGATTTCACATATACAGCAAGGTGGGCAGCACAGAGCGCGGGTGTTCTGCGCTTTAGATAGAACAGGTGTTGTGGAGGATTCAAACAGGAAGATGAGAGGGACTAGATATTGTATGTGATATTTTTAAAAGGTTTGCGAGTTGATTTTGACAGTGCAGATGTTCTTATTTTGATTTGTTTTTTCTTGTAATTGCAGTGCACTTTATATATATGCAAGATAAAGCTTATCTTCATTTTGATTCCTAGAGGTGGAGCCGTCTTTTATGTGCCTTCCACTTAAAATTAAAATTGCACGGATAAGTTGCAGAACTTACAAAACCCACACGTTTGAGACAGTGGTCGACTGAGTAAAGATAACCTCTTTTAAATACTGAGTTCCTGATATCAATTCCCAACGTGGGGGTGTTTAACATTGAAGTATGACTAACAGTGTGCATGCATGTGTAACAGTGAGACGTGTGTACTGACCCCCTAAAAAAAAAGTTACAGATTTTGAAATCCACTCCATCCATCAATGGATAACCCTTATTCATAAATAGATATTTGCGTTGTAAGATAAAAGACCATCCTTCATTCAAAATATGGTACACCAACACTCTCCTCAAGCTGGACATTTATGTCTGTTATGTCCAACTTGATACAATATCAGAAAGACAAGACCTTGTGACACCTTTTGTGAAGATGTCAGCTAACTGATTTTTAGAAGGGAGATGGGGTGTATTGATGACACCTGCAGCCGGCTTTCACAAACAAACTGGCAATCAATTTTGATGTGTTTTGGTGCACTCCTAAAACACTAAGTAGAAGCAATATAAATTGTTGTCTTATTGTCGCAAAAGAGGGGTATGATAGAAGTAACAGGGATTCCTAGATCAATAAGGAAGGAGCGCAAACAAACCACCACATTAGTGCCGCAGGCCATAGCTCTATATTCTATTTCGGAGTAAGAGCGAGCCATCATAAATTGCTTCTTACTTTTTCAAAAGGCTAGATTTTCACTTACAAACATGCAAAATTCAGTCATTGAATGACAATAGATGGAACAACTAACTCAATTTACATCACGATATGTCTGAATATTGAGATGGCCACACTCGGTATACAACAAGCATTTCCCCAGGCCTGCTTGGATGAAGTGAAGAATGATAGTCATCAATGAACTGACTGTCTTCATAGTGTAAGCAATGTTTGGGCGAGTAAACAAGCTTTCCCACTAATTGACAGTGCTGTTAATTAGCATCAGAAAGTAGAGAAGATATCTTAGTAAATAGCTGATGATTTGTCTCAATTGACATGTAATTATTTGAGCGAGACTCCAACGTACCTTAAGCTGATGAAAGCTAAAAGAGCATACTCTGATTGGGAGATGTATATGTCATCTAGCCACTTCTATCCCTTAACATGCCTTTAGCTTATAAAAGCTAAAAGCATACTTCCGTTGGGAGATGAATACGTCATTGGCAAAACGAGCCACTTTTATCTCTTAAAAGCACCGTAACGATGCCAAATCCTGGACGAGCCAGCCAGGTAGCTGGTGTCAAAGCTCTGTCGACCCTGTTATGATGTATTTCTTTTATCCACGCCGTCCATCCATTTGTATGCACCTCTCCATAGGAAACAGTGGGGATTGAACATGCACCGTAGAAATTTTTTTGGAGGCTACATAAGTTTTGGATCAAGTTGATATTTGTGTTTTCCATTCATCCAACTATTTGTGATCTCATGAACAGGTTGGATGACAAATAAATATCACTGTGGACCCTAAGAAGGTTTCAACGGTGGACATCACTCTTGGCACTGTATTTCCTGTGGTGTCATCCACTTGAGCTTTGAATCACTCATTTTTGTCTCGTGCCTTGAAATGAGCTGTAAAAATTGGATGGACCAGGTACGTAAAATAAATACATCATGATATGACCTAGCTTGCTGGTTAGTGTTGGCGTCGCCAGCCAACCCGTGTCCTCAAATCCTTTATCTCTTAGATACAAATCTCACGTGGACCATACCTCAGGAAACAATGGTGATTGAATGCCAACCATTACAAAGTTCCCGAGGCCCGTCATAAGTATATCTGTAATGTTTATTTTCCATCCATCCAACCCGTTTATAACGTCAAACAGACCTTAGATGAAGAGAAAATACAAAGATCAGCATGATCCAAAACTTTTGTGGCCTACAAAAAGTTTTTAATTAGTCATTCGTCACTTTTTTCAGTGGTGCAGTCCACCGGAGATTTTTATCTTCTTAATTTTTCGTATAACACCGTTAAACAATCTGGAAAAAACGGATGGGCGGCGTGGATATAGACAATTTTCATTAAGGTAGGCCCCACACGGTAAGGGTAACACCTAATCCACTTCCTAATCTCACACACGTATGAGGAAAAGATGCTGCGGTCTTTTGATCGTCAATTTGATAGAAAGGAGAAACCCGTGGAAGCGGATTGCGTACTGAGTAACTCAGTAAGCTTAGTGTACAGAGGAAACTCTGTGGGGTCCACTATAATTTATGTATTTTATCTACTCCGTCCATCCATTTTATCAGATAATTTCAGATCTTAATCGAAAAAATGAAGCATATCCAAAGCTTAACTTGGACCACACAATAAGAAATAGTGTGAATTGAACATCTACTGTTGAAAATTTTTTGGGGGCCACAGAAGTTTTTGATCAAGCTGAAAATTTTATTTTCCCTTCATCCATGTCTTTTTTATCTTATGAGGAGGATGGATGACAAATAAAGATAACTGTGGGCTCTAGCGAGGTTTCAACGGTCGAAATCATTACTCCCACTGTTTCTTGTGGTATGGTCCACCTGAGTTTTGGATATGCTTCAATTTTGGTTTCAACCCCTTAAATGAACTGGAAAATCGGATGGACGGTGTAGATAAACTACATACATTTAAAGTGGGCCCAACTGAGTTTACTCAGTACGATAGGAGCGTACTGAGTAATTCAGAGTCAGGACGCAATCCGATTCCGAAACCCGTTGCCTTTACCTTGTCGTTTTCTCTTTTTAAAGCGGACAAAGTTGCATGCATGCGTGCTTTCGTCCGGACTCCTGGGCTTTGATAAGCGATGGTGCGACGGTGGCAGGTTTCCACCCGTGAATTGCATACCCTGGATGATCTGAACCGTTAATGTTCTGGACTCTACGCTATTCGATTGTTCAACAGGTGATTGCGAATATGGAGATAAATATTTAATGACTCATATTCAAATTCAAGATTCAACGGTCAGATCATAAATTAAGAATGATTATTGGAAGCGGATTAAGCGGTGTTGCCGACACCACCCCTTAGACGCTGTGTGTTGATGTGTTGGACTCCTCAGGGCCAACGTGAACGTGATGTATGTCTTTTATATACACGCCGTCCATCCGTTTTGTCAGCATGAACCCAAATTTGAAATAGATTCGAAGCCCAGGTGGACCACACCACAGGAGACAGTGGAGATAATGGTACCCACCGTTGAAACCTTTCTAGGGGCGACCGTAATGTTTATTTGTCATCCAATGATCTGTTGGTAAGTTCTCTCATACCTGGATAGAGGGAAAACACAAATATCAGCCTGATCCAAAACTTTTGTGGTCCCAAAAAGTTTTAACGGTGGCGTTCAATCACCACTGTTTCCTATGGTGTGGTCCACTTGAGCTTCAGATCTGCGTCATTAGCCCCGAGCCCTATTCTTGGTACCACAAGGCCACTCTATAAAAGTTGCACATCCAAAAACTTAGGCTACTCTGGTGATTGAGTTACAGTATGAGAAACAATGGACAACTACCCTCTAAATTCACATGGTAGACTAGTTGATTGTTCGATCAGCTTGATTTTTTTTTTTTTCCTTGTCTCACATTGTCAGGGAGTGACCATGTTGAACTGGTTGGATGATGTGCAGGTAGTATGGTAAGCCACACACACACACACACACAAATGGAGAAATGCTCACTAGCACTAGTTCTCACGAGTTCTCATGAGCACTTTTTGAAGACTCATCACACATGATTTGAGCCATCCATGTGATGCAGCACCCCAAAAAACTCCCATGGCTCAACTTTTATCCTGATATAAAACTCTGGTGAGCCATGGCAAAAAAAAATAAATAATAATAAATAAATAAATAAATGGTTTCCTCTCTTGATTTGCCTCTCTTTCTCTACTATGGCCCACTAGAGTTTTGGATAAGGTTAAGAGTTGGGACCTATGAGTTTTTTAGGGTACTACATCACATGGACGACTCAAATTTTGGACTCAAATCACATGTGATAAATCCTCAAAAAGTGCTCATGAGTTCTCGTGAGAATTGGTGTAGAGGGCTTAGTTAGTTATACACATACCCTTAATGTTAGTCACACACACACACACACACACACACACTCACTGATGGGTTTTTTTACTAGTCCATATGTGAGGCAAGGGCCAAATATGGTCAATCGCTTTAAGATAAGGTGTCATTTCATTGTAAGTACGGGAGAATCTCTGATCCAATCTTGGGGGAATATATAATAAACTAGGACAGTTAAGGAGGTGTTTACAAATAGTCAAGAACTGGGTGAGAAGTTTCTACAGTCACCCGTGAAGAAAATGCGGCCAGACAACCGAAATCAAACTGCCACTCGTCTTCGTCCCTTTCAATTAAATCGACTCTGGCTGTTGAAGCCGGGTCCACTGCAAAGCTTTGTAGGATAAGCTTAAACCACAAAGCAACATGTGGGGACCACCATGATGTTTCGATGACATCCGGTCCATGCATCATGTGCATCTCCTAATGTTCTCCCTACCACTTAAGTGGGACACCACCTTGTACATCGAATGGCCCAAAATTCAGACATCAGATGGCCGGCATGTGTAATGTGTAATCTTTTCAAATCATCCATGTTTCTTACCAAGTGGTCCACCAGCTGATGACTTGATAGGCGAGGTCATGTAAATGATGGTCCGAAAGCCCCACCAAATGCACCCATAAGATAACTTTGCAAATGGAAGACTCATAACTTGACCATGTTTACCTACAAAATTTTGACTTGGTGTCATTTGATAAACTGAAAATTAAGCTTTGAAAATAAGTTGAAGGGCTGAATTATAATTTTGAAATAATTTTAAGAATATTTTAATCAAAAGGGGAAAGAAATTTTAATACACCACCACTCTTCAGCATTCAGCCTTCAACATTAAGGGTGCATTTGGAATGAAAGTCACTTAAAATAAGTTTTTTTTTTTTTTTTTTTTTTTTTTTTTTTTTAAAGATAAGCTACTTATGCTTCAAATAACTCATCTTGATTTCTATTTATTATTCTAAAGTGATTAACTTGATCAAGTAAAAAATGTTACTTATAATTGATCTTAAACTAAACTTACTTATCTATTGCAGTAAGTAGAAAAAGTAAATTATTTGGTGGTATCCAAATGGGCCCTAAGTGAAGGGAGGGGCGATGAAAATTAATTAAAGCACTTAATAAGTTGGATTTACCAAACAATTTAAATGAGTGAAAATCACTAAAAATATCAAATTTCAGTGATAAGTGTAGACAACAAGTTTTATTAAACATCCCTGGTAGTAAACAAGGTGACTCACATAATTTTTCTTGTCTAATTAAGGGTGCCTTAGCGCACCAAATATCATAAAATCCATATTCTTCTAGGATTATGTAACGATCCGAGATTTTCGACTCTCGTGTATAACACGACAGCCGAATTCGCAAGTAATTTATGGAATAAGTAATTTATCAAATAATAAAATATAGCATTCAAGAACAATGGCGGAAACAATTATCATCTTATTCTATCAAACTTACTACACCATCATCAATGTTTAAATAAGGGAACTAATCAATATCCATACTGATTAATTAAAATACAAAACCATGTCTTCTCTTGAAGATTTATTACAATTCCATAAATGTATCAATTACTCAAAAGAAATATTTAATAAATGATAACACCAACTAAGTTTATCTAACATCGTCATCCGCCATGTGATCGTATGAATCATCGAACTCTTTTCCTTAAAAATTGGGTTTAATACCTGGATCTTCACCTGGATCATCTAAATTGTGTTTGAGATAGCGTTAAACGCTATCATAGTGGGGAATATTTCCTCCAAGACAATTAAGAATAATAATAACGGTACAGAGTAAACGCAAGCAGGATTTAATCAAATCAAAACAACCAACTAAAAATCTTTGTTAATGCGATGCATGGAATGCATGCTCTGGCTAAGGCACCCTGGCTAGAATCACAATACATGAAGTGTGAGACTCCCTGTTACGACTTCATGCTAGCTACTAGTCACTAGAGGTTCCTGGGACGCACAAGCTCATGTTTTGTCCAACCACGTGAGAAACGGGATGCTCATAGCCCAAATCTACACGTGACAGTGTACGGGAGAAGTAGGACGCTCTAGCCTATTC
Organism: Liriodendron chinense; assembly: GCA_003013855.2. NCBI lineage: Eukaryota > Viridiplantae > Streptophyta > Magnoliopsida > Magnoliales > Magnoliaceae > Liriodendron > Liriodendron chinense. Next base: position 10,568,492 of record ML058513.1, read on the forward strand.
TCAATTTCGTACACCCACATGGAGCCAAGTGAATGCATGACTTTACTTTCACCTTTATTTAAGTGTTTTCGCATGCAACCGATTTAAATAAAACTCAGTGGTTACTATGGGGAGTCGCAAGCAACCCAGCATAGGCCGACAGCACGGGATTAATGTCCATAGCACCAACCCCGACTCATGAGAATTTGTATACTATTAGTATCCACTCATTGTCTCATTTTATGATTCTATCATGTTCCAAAAAGCCAATGTTGTACATCATGACCAAATTCATTAAAATACTCATGTAATGTAAATGGATCCAATCAAGCATCATGTACATGTAAGGATCCATTAACAAACAATCACTTCATTCTCTCAGTTAAGTCAAGATATATTCTTCCATCATGGACACCTCTCACGGATTCCATCTCTCTACATCGAATAATTTTACCAACTTAGGGACAAAGAGTATACAATAACGGGATGTCCATATGATGATCTTATACACATATGTCATATATATCACAATATGAAAATCAATGTTACTTGTAACACATAAACAAAGAAAATAAGGGCATAGATTTCACAAAGATAAATAATATAAATACACATGCTTCTTAGTAAAAATCTAAACAAGGAATCACATCATTATATAATGATATTAATTACAAATTCTACATGAAACTTCATGTTATATGATCAGCAATTTAAAACAAAATAACTTCAAATGTCACAAAAGAAACTTATGATAATCGTGATATTATTAATGAAAGGCTTGAAGGAAAATCTTCACCTTAGGATGGACTTAGAAGAGGGTTGTAGAAGATCCTAGCCGCTGGAAAAATATGAAAAAGAATTCCCTTCTCTCTCTCTATCTCTCTTCTCTCTTTCTCTAGGGTATGGAGGCTAGGGTTAGGAGAAGGGCTTGGAGGTGCGTAGTAGGAATATGGAGAGGGATGTGCGCACATGGGAAGAGAAAAGAATGGTGTGTGAGGTCTTGTGTAACAACCTCTTGAGGTGGGTTTCTCAAATCTAAATATTTAGGTGATCTTTAATCAATTCCAATCCGTTTATCTTATCAAGCTCGAAGAATAGAGTCTGAATACGTAAGTTTCTTGATGATCCACATTCTAGATTGGCCGATCCTTGAAAATAGCCTAACGGGTGCTAAAATGGGCTTGATCTCAATTAACGGTCTAGCTTGATGATCAGGGCCCAAATTTTGAAAAATGTGTAGTCATGATAGGCAAACAATTGTACAAAATTTAGTGGTTAATTAATGGTGAGAAATGCTTAAATCTGAAATTTCAACTTTTGGCGGAAAATGAAGGGGCTGGTTTTGTGGTTCAACGGTGTAGGATTATAGATCGGGGTCCAAATTTTGTGTAAACTCATAGTCATATGAGTATAATGGGTGGTCCAAATTTGAGAAGCGATTGATGGTGAGAAGTGGATAAATTAAAAGGTTCAGATTTAGAAAGAGTTGGTAACTCATTAATTTCTAAAACGAGACAACTTCATGCATAAGAAAGAGGCTTATCAAGGTGGGGCACTCAAATCACACTATTGGTCCATGATAAAGACGATCCAAGTCACTCATATGAAGAAAAATATTCGACTACGACTAACCATTTGCTTTCCTCACTCGATCGACATGAAAATTAAGGGTTAAGGGGCTAATTTGATAATTGGACCACTTCTACTATGATTTAAGGGCTAAAATTTGATGTGTATGGTTAATATGTGCCTAAAAGCTTAAATCTAGGGTTTTGCGTGAAAGGACTAGTCAGAAACTATAATACTTAAAAATGGCATCTTAACTTAAGTTTAACTAATGGCATTTTCGTAATTATCTAAAAAGTGCATGAATTTTTGAAATTTGATCTTTCTTCGATGTTTATGAGATCATTCTAAGTAACTTTTGTAAAGGGTCCCTTATCAGATCTCCTACAGATGTCCCGCTATTCACAAATCAACGGTAAATGTACGATAATTAATAAAAAAAATAAATTAAAAATGAATTTAAATTTTTTTTCAAATAAATCTAAAAAATTTGGGGCGTTACAGATTAATCGATCTAATTCAATGCAAAATTCATGATATTTCATGAAATTTGGTGTAGGCAAATACACTCTAAACAATTTTATACTTCCATGAAATAGTGTAAAGGTGAATGACTTGATGAGCTAATGGGGTGGGATGAAAGCGCTATTTGAAAAATAAAAAAGAGCCATCTTTGTGCTTCCGTGGGTGGGGGAAGATACTTATCACAGAAAGTATGTTGGGCAGGCCAAGACTTAGTGGTCCCGGTTTTTAAGTATGTCTTGGTTACTACTGAAATAAAGGAAAAGCTAAACGAAACTCTAATTCTACATTTAGTAAGTCTCTCACAAGTGAGCACCTTACCTTGAAGAGCCAACCACAGGAAGGCAGCAACATTCAAAATGACATCCGCTTGCCAACTAGGAATGATTGATCCTTCTAATTTAGTTCATATAATGTCCTTTTCGAGAGCTAGAGGAAATGCATCTCAGGTACACCAATAGTAGGTATGAGAGGACTACAAGTAGGCCTGGCAAAATTCCAAACAACCCATTAACCCGCACGAAAAAACCAGTGTTCGGGTCCAAGCTTATCGTGTCGGGTCACTAACGGGTTGACCTGTTAAGACCCATTAACATAGCGGGTCTGGTCAGTGTTTCACCCGCAAACCCGTTTAACCCGTTAATATAATGGTCTAGATCACCAAACCATGGCCCCCCTATGAACCTTAGCACTCCATCATATGCAATATTGCAATGTACATGTGATTCCTCCTTGTCTCACTAGTGAATCCTATTGTTTTCGGTGATAGAATGGGCCCACTAGGTGGACCGCAACTATATGTTAGGTTAGAATGTCAGTTGTCCTCATCAACAGTGTGACCATCTGATGAGTAGACTGGCCTAATGGGTTAAACGAGTTGGGTTATGAGTAACCCATTAAATTAACGAATGGGTTTGGCTTTCTAAATTTCGACCCGCCAGTTAACGGACCGGGTTTGGGTGAGCAAAGTTTTGACACGACACGAACTATGTTCAACATGACTCATTGCTAGGCCTAACTACAAGAGACAAGAGTACTCCAAGGATGCTGATTGCCTGCAAAAGCCTTTCGCAAGCATCTCTTGAGCTCAGAATCTAGGTGGGGCCCACCATGATGTTTGTGAGAAATTTACGCCGTCCAACCATTTTTTAGATCATTTTAGGCGTTTTGACAAAAAATGAATGGGATCCAAGAATCAAGTGGGCCGCACTAAAGCAAAAGGTGGGTAGAAAAATTCCTACCGTTGAAACCTCTATGGGTTCCACATTGATGTTTATATGCCATCCATACCATTCGTAATGTCATTCCTACTGAGATGAACTGAAAACACAAACATTATCCTGATTCGAAACTTCTATGGCCCCACAAATATTTCAATTGTGGAAATTCAATCGTCACGTTTTCGGCCCACTTGAGTCTTGGATCCCGTTCATTTTTTTGTTGCAACGCCTAAAATGATCTCACAAAACGGTTGGACGGCATAGATTTCTCACAAACATCACAGTGGGTCCTGCATAGATTTTGAGCGCAGGACCGTGTGTCCGTACTCCAACGGTAGTCATCTTAGCCACCGGACAGAACATCTTTCCAAATGAAATGTTTGAACAAATATAAGGCATTGATCGGTCAAATCAAACAAAATGAGATTTTATCGTTTTTATCCCTAAGCTTCAGCTACCTTTGACTAGAGATAAATGATAAACCCCCAGTTCAATGGTACCTTCGGGCACTATCTTCTACCTTTGACTATAGATAAATGGTAAAGCCCTGAGTTCAATGGAACTTTCGGGCACTACCTTTTCTTGGAGTTGGGGGTGATCGATACTTTAGAAGTTTGGTACTGAATATTCAGCGGAGCCGGCTGCTAAGGCTGTTGAAAATCTCCTGTCTTGGTGACATCCAAGGGTGAAATTAAGAAATCAACCCAAATGAGCAAATTCAAGCTTGAAAAGGATTTGGCAACATAAGAGAACAACACTTTCTCTTGCTTTCATGTAAAAAAGAATGTAGGATTCAATCCCAATTACATTATCACAGCCACAATAACGATTTTTAAGAGCAAGTTTTGAGAGTTCAAGGGTGATTTTTTTTCTTCTTATCATTCCAGACCAAAATAGTTCAGCCTAAGCTTGGCACAAGATCAAGTCCGATTTGTGTGTGCATGCGTGTGTGTGTGTGGGCGTGCGCGTGTGAGAGAGAGAGAGAGAGAGAGAGAGAGAGTAGCTATTGCTTTTAAATGGTTTTTTTTTTTTTTTTTATAGATTCGTTATGGATTTTTGGATTTTTCTTTTGGTGATTGGGTTGTGTAGGAGAACATACAATTGAAGTGGTGTTTTAGAATCTAAGATGTGGGTAATTGAGGCTGCTCCAGATCAACTACAATAAGCTTGAAGAAAAGGTTTTGAATACACACACACATATCCATATATGGGTTGGAGAGACGAGAAAGAGGCCTTATATTACAAATGTGCCCTTGCAAACCCTAATGGACCTAGCTCCCAAGCTAATATAGGCTGTCCATACACGACCGGATTATGAAATTGGCTTGATTTTGAAATCCGAGCCTAGCCCTCAAGCCCAATATTCTAGTCCAAGCACGACCTAAGCAGATGTCACAACCTTAATTGTGACCCACTCGCTCTTTAGGTCTACATTCTTTTAGGGTTGACGTCTTAAAATGAGTTGGTGCAATAGATATGTAGTATGGATTTCACATGATCATCACAGTAGACCCCTCTCAGAGCCTTTGTTGCCTGGTCACTCTATTACTACCTTTGTGTGGGTTATGCTTAAGGGGTGTTCGGGGCATGGTATTAGATGGGATTAGGTGGGATGGAATTGCATTTGGTTCCATGCAAATTTCATATGATGTTTGGGGAGGATGGGAGGCTTGGGATTAGGTGGGATGGAATTGCATTTGATCCCATGTGGGATTTCTGTAGGATTTCAAAATCCCACACATGTGGGCCCCACATTAATGCATGTGTTTTATACATGCCGTCCATCCATATAAGTCCTTTATACATGACACTAAGGTTATATACATGTTCAAGTGACGGGCATCTGTTGTGAATTTGGTCCGTTGATTCAAATTCCATGGTCCACCAAACGGGATTTTGCTTAATCCAATGGTTTTCCCATTGTAAGTATTAGATCCCAAACAGGATTGATATGAAAATACCATGGGATTATCATACATGTAATCATTGTGCAATAAATGATGTTAATCCCACCTAATACCATTCCATCCCTTCTAATACCATGAGCCAAGCGCGCACTTAAAGATGAGATATTTGAAGTAGGCTACTCACATCAAAGAACGGAGAAGATAAGGGTGGAATCCATGCTTTTGCACATTTTTTGCAAGTGAAATCTAAACCATAGGACCGAAAACAACTACTTCTCTAGTCTCCCTATTCCTATACCTTGTACAAGCTACACTTCAAGACGAGGACAAGTTTCGAGCCAGCTACTCTCATAAATAAATAAATAAATAATTGAGAAAATGATGGTAAGATCCTCACCATTGTAAGCTTTTGCTGGCAAAATTTAAATCATACCACAAACAACGCCAACAATTTCAGTTCCTAAAATATCTCTGACTGTATTTAAAATGCCTTTTCTTATCTTTTAAATATTAATAAAAAAAAACTGCATTATGAACTGATTGAGGGGCAAAAATGTCCAAAAAGCTGCTCTGTTATGTATAGTATAGATTTGATACGGTAATCTACGGGAGGGCTTAGCATTTACATGGGTCAGACATCCCACGGTAGAAAAGATGGGTTGTTTCCTCTCCAAAACGTCACTTTTTGCAGGACATATGACCAATGCATTTGCGGACCTCGCCGTGAAGATCACTTGGGCAAACACAAAAAAGAAAAAGAAAGAAAGGTCGGACCAATGATCGGTGGTCGTGGTGTTGATGGCCAATGGTCTGAGCCAATGTACATGAGATCTCTCTTTTTTTTTTTCTTTTTCTTTTTTCTTTTTAAAAGAAGTAATCTTGATGGTTGGATGTCCTATACATGTGATAAGACCAGCTAAGGAATCTACTATGTACCGCCTACATGGGTGAATGATAAAACTGATTTTATTTATTTATTTATTTTTTAAACACAAGGTTTTACAGAAAATAAAAATTCTGGTCATTATAAAGCCACGAAGGAGAAACAATAATACATTCCTCCAGATGTTGAGTATATACAAATTTAGCAGGAATATCTGCAGCTGCTTTCTCTTCCAATAACATAAATCTGGCTATCCATGTGCTATCCATAGGTACAGCTTCCATGTGACGCCTAGTTCCCTCGTCCGATTGCACATGACTAGCAAAGAGATTCTGGTCCCACATTTTGTCAAGACCCATTTGGAAGAGCATATGACGTGGGAATCTAATAAAAAGAAGTTAGCGATAAGGATGTCAATGGGCCAGGCGTGTTAGGGCCTGAGCCTGGGCCCCTTGTCCCAAGGACTAGGCCCGGGCTTGAATCTAGTCCCAGTCCCCTGGCCAGGCCAATGATGATGCCTGTACAATTTTTAAGTGCGTGCGTATCAAGTATCAAGCATCAAGCATCGTATATGTGGCCTGAGTTGCAAATAAGTTGCATGCACTATAATCTGCAGCTGGCACAGCTATTTTGGCTGCCGATTCAGGGAGGGCCTTCATGTGATGGGACACAGATTGCTTAGTCTCGGGCAATGATGTATGTGTTTTTTTCCAGGCCGTCCATCTTTTTTTTTTTGGGATCATTTTAGAGCATGGCTCCAAAAATTAGGCAGATTCAAATCTTAAGTAAACTACACCACAAGAAAACAGTGGTGATTGGACGCCCACCATTAAAAACTTCTTAGCTCTTATTGTAATGTTTATTTGCCATCCAACCTGTTGTTTAGGTCACACAAACCTGGACGAAAGGGAAACAAAAATATCAGCTTCATCCACAACCTTCCTAGCAGCGGGGGTTCAGTTACCACTGTTTCCTGTGATCTGCTTCATTTTAGGGCTTATTTCCTGAAATGATATAGAAAAACGGATGGACTGCGTGGGTAAAACACATACATTATAGTGGGCCCATAGTGTACCATCCAGTACCTACTGGCTACTGACAGTGTCAGTAAGCCGTGCTCCATGTGATGGGGTGGAGCCCATGGTAGATATGACGCACACGTGTCATAGACCCAGGACATTCATAAGGTAGTGGGCACCCTGATTATGCTATTCCAAAGTTTTGCCAGCTGAGTCATTTAAGCAAGCCACGCATGTAGGTTGAGTTTGGATTGTTGGACTTTTTCTAACCGCTCACTTTTTATCATACAATTTTGATCAGCATACGGAGGAATGAGCCTGATTTTTGGTCTTGACTCTTGGTGATTTTAATTATGTGGTCCATAATCGGGACACCTAAAAGTGAGACATATGCTAATGGTAAAATTTCTAGGTGTTTGTGTATCATCCCTTAACTCTTTTACGGAGTATCAAATAACTCTTATTTCCCATACGGGAAATGCTGGGATGCGGTGTTTAAGATGTGTGGGGCCCACTGTGATGTGAATGTAGATGAACCCACCACTTAGGTCTAAATACCAAATTTCAAGATGATATATAATTCACATGGGCTTTCTATCCTGTTCATGGGACCTGTTCGGAATTCCCCGTCACAATGCAAAATATTTTCTTAATATTTCATGAAATTTGCGGCAACCAAACATGCTCTTAACAAACGAGATGAAAAATGCCTCATTTCTTTCCATCTCTCTTAAGGGTGTGCATAAAAACCACCTGAGTTTCTAATCGGGTGGACTAAAAGAAAGCTATTCTACCCATGGGGACAAACACATTAAAAGAATAGATCCGTGAGATCAGTGCCCAACTGATGTGCAGCCCCACTTGATTTTTGGGCAACTGCAAGTTAAGGGCGTGGTCCACATGTTGAACGACTTGGATCATACATAACTTTTATCAGTCGTATGAAATTGGATTGCGTACTGGATAACCCAGTACTTTATCGTACTGAGGAAACTCTGTTGGGCCCACCATGAATGTATGTGTGCTATCCACGCCGTCCATCCATTTTTTCAGCTCATTTTAGGGGCTGAGCCCAAACTAGGGCCCACAGTGATGTTTATTTGTCATTCAACCTGTTCATAAGGTTACACAGATATGATATGGATGAAAGGAAAACACAAATATCAGCTTGATCCAAAACCTTTGTGGCCCCATTAAAATTTCAGTGGTAGGCATTCAAGTCGCTGCCTCCTGTGGTGTGGTCCACTTGAGCTATCGATATGCTTCGATTTTGGGTTCATAAGCTGCTAAAATGTATGGACGGGGTGGATAAGACACATAACTCATGGTGGGGCCCACAGAGTTTATCTAGTATGCTATACTGAGTTACCCAGCACGCGCAATGCATGCTGGTTCACATAAAGAGAGACTGAAGAGGTGATTACCGGGACAAGCACCATTACGATACATGCGAGATAGTCGGACCATTGATCAGCATGGACATGTCATGATTCTAAAATCAGGCTAGTCCAGTGATCAGTGGGACTACACGGGTATAAGGAATGCATCCAATTGGTCTATTTCACCAACCTAAATGGGTGGACGGACCTAATCTTAGGGCCATGCTTCATCCACCTAATGAACGGCTAGGATATCTTTTGTCAGCCCAACCCGATTAGAGTACATAGCCGGCCCGTTGCAGCCTATGATTCTATGCCATTCGTATCTCCTTTCATTTGGGGCCGAAAAATACTATGCGTGAGAGTCAATGCGACCGAACGCGATTGCCAAACTCCCCGTTCATATTGTAATAGCTTGGGTTAATGGACCATGGGCTTGGGTTTGGGCTTGGATTCATGGCCTCTAAGGTTTTTCTTTGTACAATAAAGAGGTGTGGGAGAGAATTACGCATGCAGGTTTTCTCTCAAGTCTCATCGTATCAAAGTTAGGGTTGCTCAAACCCTAGTTCTTCTCCCACACCTCTTTTCCTTTCTTCCTCCACCGCCAGCCACCCACCACCGCCAGTGTCCTTGTGTCCTTCACCATCCGCACCAGCGGCATTCACCTTCCAGCTGCGACAGTAGGCATAACACCAGCATTTGATCGTCGTCACAGCTGCGATCGCCAGCTGCTGCAACAGTTCCGTCTGCCAGCCGTAACCGTGGCTTCTGTTTTTCCGCCAGCTGCTGCAGCTACTCCTGCGGGCCGAGACGGTGACATCATCTTGCCGCAACAACCGCACCTACCGATCGCAGTAGCAGCATCCCTGTTCTGTCTTCTTCTCTCAATCCGATTGTTCTCAAGCTGGTCACGTTAGATATCTATGCTCGAGCTTTAGAGGTAGCCCAGTTTGTAATAGCTTGGGTTTAGTGCTTTAGTGACCTATGGGCTTGGGCTTGGGCCCATAGCCTCTGGAGTTTTCATTTATAAAATAAAGAGGTGTGCATGCAGGTTTTTTCTTCAATCTCACCCATTTATTTGTTACTATGGTTCCCCTCATGGGTGAGGAGAGTGTGTCCCATCTGATGGACCACTTGTGTTCCATATAGGCACACCATGTAAAATCATGCCAAATATGTCTAGAATCACGTTTTGTGGCCCACAATCTTAGAATGGCTTGATTTTGGGGTGTCCATCTAAGTGTCACTACGAATACAAAACACAGTAGGCCGGCCCCACATACAATCTGGGAGAATACGTATACAAAGCACAGTATGCCCCCACATACAACCTGAAAGGTTTTTAACGCTGGGCATGCATACCTAGCCCAATTGTCTTGTGGTGTGGCCCACCTAAGTTTTGGATCAGGTTAGCTTTTGAGAGCCAACGAGAACGCAAGGGCACGCACATGATGGACATATTGAATGTTATTGAAACATCACCATGGCCCTCACAGACTGTTTTGTAGGCTACACTTACCTACAAAGCTTTGTAGTGGATCCGTCCGTTACGAAGAGAATGAGAAATGCCATGTAGATCCTGTGAGATGGTGTCTCATCTCGTGATGATTTCCAGCTTGTGGTGGGATTTATAGGATCTAACATTGGAGATAATTAGTATTATCCTCCAATATCAAAGATAGCGATCCTCATGCAAACCAACAAAATATTTGTACCCTCGATGGTTCGATTAAGGTCAATACTAAAATCAATGATCGAAATTGGTGTTGCCCATGTGCGGCCTGCATCAGAATAAATTTTGTCGGGGCCATGTGACATGTATATGACATCCAATCCATCCCGCAGATGCGCCGAACCATGATGCATACCCAGCACCAAGTTCACTCCAATAATTGATGTAGGGAGAGGACCTATGATCAAGGGCGAGGATCACTCACATTCCTATCACACATGGACCGAAAAACAATCAATGAAAAGTCGACAAAAACGACAATATTCGTGTGGATGGACCCGAAGAAGGTGGACTATAAATCGGCCATAACTTTTCATCTGAGAGGAGTTACAGGACACATAGTGTATGGATTCCAACTGAAATTTCATTTTTAGGGAATGGGTTTCGTCCATCCATTTACTAGAAAACACGTTGTTACGGCAGAAAAATAGGATTTCAAGGAAAACTGCTATTTTTAGTAATTCCGATTTGATGTAGAGGGAGAGTCCCCTGATCGAGGGCGCAGATTGAACACATTTCTAGAAGAGATGGACCGCGAAAGGATTGGAAGGAGAAGCCCAAGAAAAGACAACTTTCAAGCACTTTTAGGGCCAGATCCATCGATCGCCCACACCGAAAATTGTCCAGAGAGTTCACTAGACTAAAAATGCATCTGGCGATCATTCGCCTGACCCGAGCGATCGATCAGCCAAGTTCCCGAAAATCCCAAAATACCTTTGGACCTCTCTGGACTGTTTTGCGGGTTTGCGATTAAAGCATGCGATCGATCGCCCGCCCAGTTGATCAATTGCCCACTCGGGTTGATCAATCGACCGTCCGAAAATTCACACCATTTTTTTTCTGTTTAGTTTCGTTTTTCGTTAGGACTCTTTCTAATTTCGCATTAGGGTTTATTTTGAGTATTTAAACACTTGTTAATGTTGTTTTGGAAATAGTTCTTCTTCTCAATATATAATAAAACTTTGGTTTTTCTTTGTTTCTCGTGGATTTTAGAGTTTTCCCTTATAAATTCAAGGAAGTCTGGTTGAGGATTCTCGGAGGCTCCATGGATTCGGAGTATTTATCTTGTGAGAGAGACGATGCTTGATCTCACCATGTCTACGCCTATGTCACGATTTTAGTGTGTTTCCTTCTTTTTAGAGTTTTGTTTTATTTAAAAGTTTCTAATTTTGCAGAATAATGAGTCTTAAAAAGACTTTATACTTAGTAATAATCTTTAATTAGGATTTTACTATTTTTAGTAACTTTCTATTTCGGAAAACTTACTATTTTTAGTAAGTATGAATTGGGTTTGTTTAGTTATATAATGTTATAGGCAAAATGATGGAGATAAGATTTCACGCGGAAATGCCCACTTCGCTCTCGCTCTCGAGATTATCTGATCGAGAGTCGAATATTGGATAAGTGCGGGACGTCCATTCGACTCTCGAGATTATCTGATCGAGAGTCGAATATTGGATAAGTGCGGGACGTCCATTCGACTCTCGAGATTATCTGATCGAGAGTCGAATATTGGATAAGTGCGGGACGTCCATTCGACTCTCGAGATTATATGATCGAGAGTCGAATATTGGATAAGTGCGGGACGACCATTCGACTCTCGAGCTCACCTGATCAGGAGTCATAGATTGAAAAATATGGAGCAGCTATTCGCAAGTCTCGAGTCTTCATAACCGATAGTCAAATACGGCAAAGCTCGATCCGCGAGCAGACCTTCTCACTAGTCGTTGAAAGATGTTACATCGAAAATATGTACTTGGACTCGCGACCACATTTTAACCTGCGAGCAGCTTTCCTACGGGTTGCAACCAGTTCGGAGGCTATGACTCAACTACGGGCGTCTCCTTCCTTTTCGGAGGCCATGACTCCAACTACGGGCGTCTCCTTCCTTTTCGGAGGCCATGACTCCAACTACGGGCGTCTCCTTCCTTTTCGGAGGCCATGACTCCAACTACGGGCGTCTCCTTCCTTTTCGGAAGCCATGACTCCAACTATGGTTTCCAGCCGGATCCAGCTGGATTTCAAGGGATTACCATCTAGGGGCGTGATTGTTGGAATAAGTCATTGGGTTGGATCTACTAAAAAGATAGGATCTTATCCCAAGAAATCAGCGAATTCTCAGTATCGTATGCGACATCAACGGGATTTCGACATCTCACGTAACAGATTGGATTGCTTCAGATCTATATAAAGGGGTGGCTCCATTGAGAGCAGGTACGTACACATCATTCAATCTTGGTCCCGTTTTGCTTGGCTTCTCTTCTGTGGTCTAACTTGAGCATCGGAGGGCTAACGGCTGGTTCCCAGCCACCCTTATTCGCTGTCTTGCTTCAGGTCTGGTGGTGGAAATCCCTGCTGGAGCGAAGGAGAAAAGCCGGAGGATCTCGTTACGAAATTTGACATTAACAGTTTGGCGTCGTCTGTGGGAACGACTTGATCATCAAAATCAATCGTGTTAACCATCGATCAAAATCCTTCGGTGATGCCTCCTAAAAAGACTGTTCATCCTTCAACTTCGAGGCAGGCACCACCTCCGCCCGGTGAGACGGAATCCGCACCTGCCCTCCCACCTGTTCCGACGGATATCCCTCAAGGAGCCCCAAATATACCATCAACAAATCCATTATTGGAGGCCTCTGGAAATCAGGATGATGTCCTACGATTCCTCGGGAACACTCTCCTAACTTTAAACGCCGGAGTTCAGGCACTGTCAAATCGGCTTGATCAGCACTTCCCTGAACCGCAAAGACAACCCTCCGAAGGGTTACCACCGCCACCCATACCAGTTGCTTCCAGACATTCTATGGATGAACCACAGGTCCCACCACTTGGCGGCCATCCCCCTGTGCCGTCTCCACATTCTATACATTCCAGTTCGTCTCGACAACCTCAATCGCAAGGCTCCACCGCCGAAACGTCTAGCTATACCTTGCCATGGGAAGGAGATCTCAAAAGAATCCAAGATCGTTTTGATGTCATGGAGCAGAGATACCAGGCAAATCGGTCATCTGCTGTCATGGCGGCAATACATCAATCTGAATCTCCCTTCACAAGCGAGGTCATGGAAGCCCCGTTGCCCAGAAAGTATCGAACGCCTGTTATCGCTCCGTATACAGGTATTGGCGATCCTCTGGAACATCTGGAAACCTATAGGTCCCTCATGGAGTTGGAGGGACATGGTTCAGAAATCATGTGTAGGGATTTTCCCCTTACATTGAAGGAAGCGGCTCGTACGTGGTTTCGGGGGTTAAAGCCTCTTTCCATCAGTTCATTTTCCCAATTATCGGAGATATTTCTTTCTCAATTCATGGGAAGTATTCGCATTAAAAAGCCAGCCTCCCATCTGATGAATCTGAAACAGCAACATGGGGAGACAATAAAAGAGTTCACAGTACGGTTCACTGCCGAAGCCGTTCAAACTGAGGGTTACACTGAAGAAAAGGGTCTCACAGCCCTCATTGCTGGAATAACGAGCGAGAAATTTAGGTTTGCCTTAGATAAGAGCCCACCGAAAACTATGGCGGAATTCCAAGCCAAAGCTCAGAAATATATCAATGCAGAAGAAGTCGCATTGACACGCCATGGAGTACAGAGTAAGAAACGCAAGCCAGAAGGAACTTCTACAGATAAAAAATACCATCGCGATCAGCGCGATCGTTCTCCCAGGAAGCCTTATTCTGGTAAATATCATAATTACACTCCTCTTAATCGGTCTCCTGAAAAGGTTCTAATGGAGATAAAACACAAGCCATATGTGAAGTGGCCTGCAAAGATTAAATCCGATCCCGAGAAGAGAGATAAGAGTAAGTTCTGTTACTTCCACAAAGATCACGGGCATAGGACCCAGGACTGTATCTCTCTACGAGACCATATCGAAGCCCTTATTCGAAAAGGCCATCTCCAGGATTATGTTGCTCGTAAGAATCGGTCACCAGAAAGGGCGAAGACCTCATCTCGCCAAAAGGAACCGTCTCATCATCAAACCGACCAAGAGGATGCTGAGCCCACAGGAGAAATTCGCACTATCGTCGGGGGTCCAGCTTGCGGGGGTGACTCTCAAGCTTCAAGAAAGGCATACGCCCGAAAGGTGTCCAAAGAACCCCAGCAGATCTATTGGCTGGAACAAACGTCCAACTCATCGAAGGCTAGCCATCCCCCAATTTCTTTCACCCTCGAAGATGCAGCGGGAATTCATTTCCCTCATGAAGATTCCATCGTAGTCACACTGAAGGTATCAAATTATCTGACTCATCGAATTATGGTGGATACAGGTAGCTCGGCCAATATCCTGTATTTGGAGGCTTTCGACAAGATGGCACTTGCCAGAAACCTCCTCAAGCCAGTATCGACCCCTCTTGTCGGCTTTGGAGGAGAAGTGGTAACACCTGAAGGAAGTATCGATCTCCCAGTCACCTTTGGGGAGAGTCCAGCGAAGACCACCATCTTCGTAAACTTCCTCGTCGTGGATCGAAAATCAGCATATAACGCCATGTTGGGGAGACCGTCTCTAACTAAGGTTGGAGCGGCCTTGCACCCTTCATATTTATGTGTTAAATTTCCGACCCCAAATGGCATCGGGGTCGTGCGAGGAAGTCAGCAGGAGGCACGGTCCTGTTACCAAATAGCCCTCCAAGATCGAAAGAAGGCTCAAGCGACACCTGTCATGGAAATAGTTCAAGGTTCATCCGACGTTCTCGCCACCGCGTTGGATCCAAGGGAAAATGCTCTGAAATCAGGAACTCCAGGGGAGGAAACAGTGGCGATCCGCTTGACCGAAGACGACCAGTCTAAGATCGTGTACATCGGTTCCTCCTTAAACGGTATCCACCGTGAAGATTTGATCCGTTTCCTCACTGAATACCAGGACGTGTTTGCTTGGTCTCATAAAGATATGCCGGGCATCGATCCTGATGTCATCGTACATCGTCTCAACATTGACCTGAAGCATAAACCCGTACATCAGCGTCGACGTGCCTTTACTGCAGAAAGACAAATGGCGATCAAAACTGAAGTTGAGAAGCTGCTCGCGGCAAATTTCATAAAAGAAGTTGACTACCCACAGTGGGTCGCCAACGTAGTTCTCGTCCGGAAAGCTAATGGCAAATGGAGGATGTGCGTCGATTATTCAGACTTAAACAAAGCATGTCCCAAAGATAGCTTCCCGACACCACGAATCGACCAGTTGGTCGACTCGACAGCTGGACATGCCCTCCTCAGTTTTATGGATGCTTATTCTGGTTACAACCAGATTATGATGCATCCACCTGATGGCCAACATACTGCCTTCATCACAGATCGAGGACTATATTGCTACCAGGTAATGCCGTTTGGTCTCAAAAATGCAGGGGCCACTTATCAGCGTCTTGTCAACAAAATATTCGCTGCTCAAATCGGTAGGAATATGGAAGTATATGTTGACGATATGCTCGTGAAAAGCATCGATGAAGATGACCACATTCCTGATCTTCGAGAAGCCTTTGATCTGATGAGGAAGTATCAGATGAAATTAAATCCAGAAAAATGTGCGTTTGGAGTATCTGCAGGGAAATTTCTTGGGTTCATGGTTGGCCAACGTGGAATTGAAGCAAATCCCGAAAAGATTAAAGCATTGATAGAGATGAAATCCCCAGTGACTCTGAAGGACGTTCAGCGTCTAGCTGGTCGCATCGCATCATTGAACAGGTTCATCTCGCGAGCATCTGACAAGTGCCTGCCCTTCTTCAAACTCCTTCGTGCAACGGCCAAGTCTGATTGGAACTGGACACCTCAATGTGAAGAAGCTTTTCAACAACTGAAGCAATATATGAGCGCTCCCCCCATTTTATCTAAGCCTGTGGCACATGAGCAACTCATTCTGTATTTATCTGTGTCTTCCACGGCCGTTAGTGCCGCTTTAATAAGAGAAGATTCCGGGGTACAAAGGCCCGTTTATTATATCAGTCGAGCAATGGTTGATGCAGAAACTAGGTATTCTGATTTGGAGAAACTGGCCCTAGCCTTAATCACGGCAGCTCGAAAACTGCGACCATACTTTCAAGCCCATGCTATTTTAGTACCAACAAATCATCCACTACGTCAAGTCCTTCAAAAGCCTGAGGCTTCCGGGCGCTTAACTAAATGGGCGGTCGAGATCAGCGAGCATGATATTTCATTCTGTCCTAGGACCGCAGTCAAGGGCCAGGCCGTGGCTGACTTCATCGCCGAATTTACATATTCTTCTGAAGATAGCGTCATGACCAGCGACCAGCCTCCTTGGTCGCTCTTCGTGGACGGGTCATCGCGGGCCAGTGGCAGTGGAGCGGGCCTGATTTTAGTGGCTCCAGACGGGTCGCATTTTCAATACGCTCTGCGTTTCGAATCACGCGTCTCCAATAATGAAGCAGAATATGAGGCCCTTATTGTTGGCCTCGAGCTAGCCGTTGTCCTCGCAGTCCAGAATTTGATAATTCATAGCGACTCCCAGCTCATTGTCAACCAAGTTCTTGGCGAATTCGAAACCAAAGAAGAAAGAATGGCCTTATACAAGTCTCGTGTCCTCATCCTGCTCGCCAAACTGAAGACTTACAAAATATTCCATATCCCTCGCGAGCAGAACCAACTTGCCGATTCCTTGGCAAAACTCGCTTCTGCACCAGAATCAGAACTATCACATTCGATCCCCATCGAGCACCGTCAACACTTGAGTATCGACCAAGTGACTCCCGAGCAAGTTATATCGGTACAATCGTCTCCATGCTGGATGGATCCTATCATCCTTTATCTCAGAGATGGATACCTACCAGAAAACAAGAAAGCTGCAAGACAAATTCAGCTTCGAGCTGCCAGGTACAACCTTACAAGATGGAATCTTGTTGCGAAAAAGCTTCTCCTTGCCTTATTTGAGGTGTCTTCATCCAGAAGAAGCACATCGTGTTCTAGATGAAGTACACCAGGGGACATGTGGTAATCATCCCAGGGGGCGATCTCTAGCATATAAAGCGATGAGGCAAGGATATTATTGGCCTACTATGAAAGCAGACGCCATAGAATTTTCTAAAAAATGCGACAAGTGTCAACGATATCAACCTATACCTCGTGTACCGTCTGAGCGGATGACCCCAGTCGACAGCCCTTGGCCTTTTGCTCAGTGGGGGATCGATATCATCGGACCCTTACCTATGGGAAAGGGACAGAATAGGTTCGCGATCGTGGCGGTTGATTATTTCACCAAATGGGCCGAGGCAGAACCATTAGCCAAAATTACTGAAAAACAAACTACTAAGTTTATGTGGAGAAATATTATATGTCGCTTCAGACTTCCTCATACTATAATTACCGATAACGGAACGCAGTTCGACAACGCAGCCTTTGATGAATTTTGCGACAAATGGAAGATACGTAATCTCCGCACTTCTCCATATCATCCACAGGCGAATGGGCAGGTCGAGGCAGTGAATAAAATTATAAAGCATCATTTAAAGACCAAGCTAAGTGAATGTAAAGGGGTGTGGCCAGAACTTCTGCCAGAAGTGTTATGGGCCTATAGAACCACGGCTTGTACATCGACAGGTGAAACTCCTTTCTCCTTAGCATTTGGTGTTGACGCAGTGGTACCAGTGGAAATTCAAGTGCCCTTATATCGGATCGAACAGTATGATCCCGCGAGCAATCAGAAAAATCTCCGACTTCATCTCGATCTCTTGGAAGAGCGAAGAAATGCTTCCCAAGTACGAGTGGCGGCATATCAACAACGTATTGCTCGTTATCGGAATGCGAAGGTTCGACCTAGATCCTTCCAGTTCGGAGATTTGGTTCTAAGGCAAAATCTTGGAATTCCTGTTCGTTCATTGGATCCGAATTGGGAAGGCCCGTATCGGGTTATTAGGGTTGTGCGACCCGGTACTTATTATCTTGAAGACATGCAAGGGAAGCCTGTACGTCACCCTTGGCACGTGGAGCATTTGCTAAGATACTACCCCTAGATTCGATGTAGTTTATCATAACATTTTATGAATAAAGTAAAAGATATCTTTTGGCCGCTACTCCATTTATATGGACCAGAATAGCCCTGAAGAGTGCTTACACGTCCTCTTGGCCAATTACCTACCTTTGGTAGGACTGAAATCATTACTAGTTGGTCGCTTCTCCATTCTCATGGACCTGAACAGCCTCGAAGAGAATGAATACCATCTCTTGACCAACCTTCTGCCCTCGGTAGAATCAAAATCTCAATCGATAGATCAGTCTATCTCAACGCGGACATGGTCTCACGACCCCCGGATTGAGTCTAATTCATTTTTTCATGAGTTAGTTACTCGCGATTGGTGAGAGGAGGGATCGCACTCCAAAATGCGAGCACCGCAGCTCGTGCTCTAATTAGGGCAGCAAACGGGGTCACATCCTGATCGCGAGCAGCTTAGCTCAAGCTCGAATTAAAGGGTCACATCTGACGAATCTATTCAAGATTAACAAGCAAAAAATGAAAGATGAAGGGAGAACAGCAACGAAACAGCAACACTTCCAAAAATATCTTTTTATTGATAATCAGATGATTACATATACATGAGCGCAGATACAAGAGAAAAAAAAATAAAGGAAATCAATCGCTAGGAGGAGCCACGCTCTCGACTTCAGGGCCCATTTCAGGAGCCCCTCCAGCCTGCGTGGCTTCGGTCACCTCGTTCTCGGCAGCAGCTTGCTCTTCTGCAGCTATGATGGTCGCGACTCGACCGAATTCCCCCATATCGAAGGATGGGATCATTCGTTGCACTACTCTTAGTGCAAAGTCTCGACCAGCATCGTATGACTCATATCGTTCATTGTCATACAGCTGCGAAGTCCGGAACTCGGAAACTGCCCGAGTACCTTCCTCCGAGAGCATTTTTACAAGGGCGACTCTCTCCTCGTCCCAGTGGATCGAGTCGTCCTTGTCGTAGGCCTCCTTGAGCTGCGACCTGGCTCCCGCGAATTGCTCCTCTAACGAGATCTTGTCCTGTCGGAAGATCTCCCTCTCTCTCTCTGCCTTCTCCTTCAGACCCGTGAGCTTCACGTAGTCTGAGTCCAAGGCCTGATATCTGTCGGTCAGGACTTGGATCTTCTCGATGAGGATCTTTTTCTCCTCATCTCTCTTCGAGATCACTGCCTCACGAGCCTTGAGCAGTTGATCTCTTCCTTGAACTGCCTTTTCCAAGGCAGTCCTCTTTCCCTCGGCCTCCTCTATCGTGCGACGGGCGGCAACAATATCACGCCTCGTTCGCAGAATAAGATCTAAACCCTGCAAAGAGATGGAAAATATAAGATTTCTGGAACGTAACAACAGGTCGAAACAGATCTTGACGAAGTCTTACCTGAACCATCCTCATCCCCGCTTCAAGGATAAGGTTCTCAGGACTTGGCTCGGGGAGAGCCGAAGGCGTGAGGCGGGATGTTCTCGAACAAAAACTTACATACAGGGTGGAGGTGGCGTGGAATCGAGTACGTCCCGCTCCCAGACGGTTGGGCAACGACCAAACCGGCCTGCTCGCGAGGTGGAGGCATGGACTCGCGAGCAGGTCCCTGCTCGGCAGCTGGGACCAGTTCCCGAGCAGGAGTCGGCTCTTGAGGCTCTACCTGCTCTCGAGCCTCTTCAGCTGGGGGGCAGCTGGACCCCACCCCATCTGGGGAATTATCTGCAATGTTGATCACTGGTGGCCCAGGTGCGACCACCAGTGAAGGGATAGTTGGCCCAGCTGGGGCCCCCGCCATGCTCGCGGGAAGGGCAGGCTGATCGCTGCCCGCGCGGATGGAAGATTGAGACGGTTCGGCAGGGGTTCTCTTCTGCCTTTTGGAACTTGTGCCCTTCAGACGGGGCAGTAGGCCTCTCTTCTCTCCAGCCTTCGTCATTTCGACTTCTCTTCTGGATATGAGGCCTGCTGCTGCAAGTCGCGAAGGAGATAAGCAAGCCTCGATATGCCTATCTCCGACAGGCACCTTATACACTCTGACGATCTTCTCGTTGATCCCACCCTTCAAATTCGGTTTCCGCAATGCCGGGATACCTGCGAGCACAAATAATGGTCAAACGAAGCAAAACCCTAAAAATTATTCTAAGGAAACTGCACAATACGGGATTGTCTACCTTCACAGAAAAACCGGGTCACTCCTGGACCCCTGGAGGAGGCAGACTCCCAGCTCTCGGAAGCATAGAACCACCGCTTCCTCCAGCCGGGATAGTTCGAGGAGGGCTTACCCAACACGAAATTATCCCGGTGCCAGTAACATAAATAATACCAGCCTTCGCTGGATGGAGCTTTCTTCAGACGGAACATACGGAGGAACTCCTCCGCCGTGAGTTCCCCGTTGCCAGCCTGAGCCCAAAGGGCAAAGGAGCCCAAAACCACCCTCCACCCGTTCACAATGAGTTGCCCAGGGGCAATCTTGTAACACCGTAGTACATCGCGAACAAAGGGATGGAGGGGAAGGCGTACCCCCAGGATGAGCTGGTACTCGTAAAATGCTACGCATCCTGGGGGGGGGGGGGAGTTGGGTGTTTTCTCCACCTCCGGGCAAGCGGAGAGTTACAGAGTCAGGGATTTGGTATCTCTCCCGTAGCTCAGCCAGCCGGTCCTCCGATAAAACGGAAGGATATCCGGCTGCTGTGTATCTCCCCGCCGAAACCCTTGCACTGCTGGAGGCAGAGGACTCCGGAGTGGCATCACCAAGGGGGACAGTAGTCTCGTCAGAGTTCCCAGCCATGGGGAGATGAAAATAAAAGAAGAAGAAAAAGGAAGTATACCGGAAAAAGGAAAGAATGAGCACCGGAAGAGGAAGAAGAATGGAAAGAAAGGATTGTAGGTTTCTTTCGAAAAAACTTCTGTAGAAAATCAAAGAAATGGCGGACTCCGTATATTTATAGGCAATCATTCCGCCGTATCTGATGGCACGTGGCAGTCCCTCTTTGGACACAGCGCTCGAGCAGGCACGCCCATTAACTCCTCAAACACGTGGCGAGCGCCCCTTCATTTTCCATCAGCGAAAAGGCTGCGGAAAGCTGGCGCTCATTAATTTCAGCCCATCATGAGGGGTGCCGTTCTCGATGAAAGTAGCGAGCGGTTTCGTGTGATAGTGAGCTAAGTCCTTTCCTTGAGAATTCTTGGCGGCAAAGACTTGGGGGGCATCTGTTATAGGCAAAATGATGGAGATAAGATTTCACGCGGAAATGCCCACTTCGCTCTCGCTCTCGAGATTATCTGATCGAGAGTCGAATATTGGATAAGTGCGGGACGTCCATTCGACTCTCGAGATTATCTGATCGAGAGTCGAATATTGGATAAGTGCGGGACGTCCATTCGACTCTCGAGATTATCTGATCGAGAGTCGAATATTGGATAAGTGCGGGACGTCCATTCGACTCTCGAGATTATATGATCGAGAGTCGAATATTGGATAAGTGCGGGACGACCATTCGACTCTCGAGCTCACCTGATCAGGAGTCATAGATTGAAAAATATGGAGCAGCTATTCGCAAGTCTCGAGTCTTCATAACCGATAGTCAAATACGGCAAAGCTCGATCCGCGAGCAGACCTTCTCACTAGTCGTTGAAAGATGTTACATCGAAAATATGTACTTGGACTCGCGACCACATTTTAACCTGCGAGCAGCTTTCCTACGGGTTGCAACCAGTTCGGAGGCTATGACTCAACTACGGGCGTCTCCTTCCTTTTCGGAGGCCATGACTCCAACTACGGGCGTCTCCTTCCTTTTCGGAGGCCATGACTCCAACTACGGGCGTCTCCTTCCTTTTCGGAGGCCATGACTCCAACTATGGTTTCCAGCCGGATCCAGCCGGATTTCAAGGGATTACCATCTAGGGGCGTGATTGTTGGAATAAGTCATTGGGTTGGATCTACTAAAAAGATAGGATCTTATCCCAAGAAATCAGCGAATTCTCAGTATCGTATGCGACATCAACGGGATTTCGACATCTCACGTAACAGATTGGATTGCTTCAGATCTATATAAAGGGGTGGCTCCATTGAGAGCAGGTACGTACACATCATTCAATCTTGGTCCCGTTTTGCTTGGCTTCTCTTCTGTGGTCTAACTTGAGCATCGGAGGGCTAACGGCTGGTTCCCAGCCACCCTTATTCGCTGTCTTGCTTCAGGTCTGGTGGTGGAAATCCCTGCTGGAGCGAAGGAGAAAAGCCGGAGGATCTCGTTACGAAATTTGACATTAACATATAAGTTTATTAAAATTTGTCTTTAAGGGAATCTTACTTATTATCAATAAAACTTGAGTTTTTACTTTGTTTGTTTGTGGATTTAAGTGTTCCTTTGTGGATTCGAAGAAGACTGGTTAAGGATTATCAGTAGTTCCGTGGATTCGGAATAGTTATCACATGAAAGAGACGGTGTTCGATCTCACCACATCTACACTTGCGCCAAATTATTATCAGAGCAAGGAAGACCCTCGGATCGACATCTATTTATGAAGGCTACAACAAGAAGAGACCATAATATCATCCCACAGTTCAGGGCGATATTTAGACTCCATTAATGGCTTGTGCAACACCATTGTACTGTTCGCAGTGCGATCCTAAGAAGTTCACAGAAACATGATTGTTTATGGCAGAGATCGGACAGGTCGATCCTACAGGGAGGTGATGGATCTTCGTAGCTACAACGGTTGGAGTCGTATTGACGACTGTCTCGTTAAAGCTGAACACTTCTTTAACTATGTACTGCAGATGCCTGAGGAGAAGAAGGTTAAGTTTGTAGCATTAAAGTTGAAAGAGGGCCCTTTGGCTTGGTGGGCGCAACTCTAAGATCAACGAATGCGACAGATGAAAGTATCGATACATTCATGGTCGCGGGTGAAACGACTGCTACTTGAATGATTTCGATACAATACCTCGTTTATCATCAGGTATTATCCCAACAATCCCACGACTTACAGCAGGAACCTTATTATTTTGAGATGGGATCGCAACAAACCCCTTGCCCCATTAGCGCATGTGTCGTACCTAAGGAAACGAAAATTTTACCCAATACTTTTAAAGTAGAGGGGCAATCTTCCATGACTGCATAGGATTTCGCCATAGAATCTGTGGATAAAGAGCTAGCTTTGGATGGTTGTAAGACAAGTTTAGATCGGATGCCTGAAGCAGGGCCTACGAATGATGGACCGCGAGAAGAATAAACAAGTTTCATGTTAGAGGATGTAAAGCCATCTTTTATTGAGACACTTCCATCGCCTAGTCAAGAAGAAACTGTCGAGGACATTAAGCAAGTAGTCACCCAAATCCCTTCTGCGGATTTGGTGCTACCACGAGTTGATGGAGAAACCATTGATCTGATTATTACGGCTAGGGATTTTTGGAAAAACAGATCATGAACCTATAAGAATTGATGCAGAGGATGCTCCAAGTTCTGAAAGTTCTGCTCTTGAAGACTCTCCACCGCCAACAATTGAAGTTGATGATATCATGACGGATGTTTAGAAGTTTTCTAAAAGCTTGAAGATGGTGCTTTGGACACTTTTGAAATATCAGTCATTAGCCAGCATTCAACAATGGGCCGAAGTATCAGAGATTTTGTGTCACTTTTATGCACAAAAGGTGATCCTTTAAATAAATAGTATGCTTTAATAATTTCTGTTGTGGAATGATGGATGGCGTTGCAGGATAATGAACAAAAAGGAGAACAAGGGAAGAGCGGTTCAGTTGATGAACCCTATCTCTTGTACAAAGAGGAGCAGAAGCTGAAAAAGAATAGAAAGCGTTGATCCCAACCCCCCCCCCCCCCCCCCCCCCCCCCCCCCCCCCAAAGCTACGAACGTGTTGTTCATCAAATCCGAAACAAAACTCAAGGACAAGTTTATTTAAAGTAGAGGAGTCTGATGTAAGGAGAGGATCCCCTGATCAAGAGCGAGGATCACCCACATTCCTATCATGCATGGACCGAAAAACGATCAAGGAAAAGTCGATAAAAACAACAATTTTCACATGGATGGACCAAAAGAAGGTGGATCGTAAATCGGCCATAACTTTTCATCCGAGAGGAGTTACAAGATGCACGGCATATGGATTCCTACTGAAATTTCATTTCGGGGTAGGTCATACTTATCCGTTTTATCAGAAAACGCGCGGTTATAGCAGAAAAATTGGATTTTTTGAAAAACTACTATTTTTAGTAATTTCGATTTTAGTGTGTTTTCTTCTTTTTAAAGTTTTATTTTATTTATGAGTTTCTAATTTTACAGAATAATGAGTTTTAGAAAGACTTTACTTAGTAGTATTCTTTAATTAGGATTTTAGTATTTTTAGTAACTTTCTATTTCGAAAACTTACTATTTTTAGCAAGTACGAATTAAGCTTTGTTTAAGGTTATATAAACTTGTTAAAATTCGTTTTTAAAGTGATCTTGCTTATTATCAATAAAAAAATAGGTTTTTACTCTGTTTGCTCGTAGATTCGAGTGTTTCTTTATAAATTCGAAAAAGACTAGTTGAGGATTCGCAGTAGTTTTGTGGATTCAGAATAGTTATCACGTGAGAGAGATGGCGTTCGATCTTACCACATCTATGCTTGCGTCATACAATCATTAGGACACACCACAGGAAACAATGTTCAACCGCCACTTCTCCCCTTCCGCTCGGAAGTGGATTGCGTGATGTGCCACACACTGCCGACTTCAATGGTGTGTTGACATAGCAAAGTTCTATGGAGCCCACTGTAATATATGTATTTTATCCACACCAGCCATATATTTTATGAGATCATTTTAGGGCATGATCCCAAAAATCAATCAGATCCAAAGCTCATGTAGACCACACCACAGGAAGCAGTGGGCACAATATGACGTCCACTGTTGAAACCTTCCTAGGCCCAACATGTTTCTATTTCTTAGATAAGGAGAATGGTTCATTCCAACCGTGGCCCCCGGAAGCTGCATGGTCAACGATCCAGATCAATATCTGTTGGGTCCAATCATAGAAGAGCCAAGATCCAAAACTGGCATGGATCAGACGGACGTGTTTTGGTGGACTGCACACTATGTAAAATCATGCCTAAAACTTCTAAAATCACGTACTGAGGCCCACCTAAGTTTTGGAAATGGCCTTTTTTAGTGTCTATTCATCCTGGTCAATTGCATCTTCTGAATGGAGTAGATGTCATATTTAAAATAAAAAAACATTGTGCACCCACACACAATCTGAAAGCTTTTTAATGGCCCCAATCCCAACTCTGGTGTGGGCCACCTCAGTTTTGGATCAGCCTGATTATTGCTTGCCAAGGCAAAAACTAGGGGCACATATCATGGACCGATTGGATGTCATGAACACATCATAGTGGGTCCCATACATCGCATTGTAACTTAAGCTTAGTCTACAGAGGTCTGAGATCTTGACCCACTCTGCATGAGTGCTAAGCAAATCACAATTTGATCATTAGCATTTCAGCCTTATAATTGCAATTTTGATGTAGAACGGGTCGCTGACTATTTCATGGCCCAGATGGAGCAAAAGAAGACCGGTCGGGTTCGAAAGTGATCCGGACCGTCAGGACCGTAAATCGGTCATATCTCACAATCCGGAATGAGTTACGGGACGTATAATATATCAATTTGGGGTAGCTCGAGCTACTTTAGCCAACCAACCCTGCTATGCCGGGTTGCCCAAGCCGAAATCGCGAGAATCGACCGTATCGACGGTCATTAGGCTAGTTTATTTTCAGTTTTACAATTTATAGTAAGTTTTAATTCGATCATAACTTTGCATCTGTAGGGTTTCAGAGTTAGTGCCCAACATGAAAAGGGCTTAGAATATTTAGTAGAACAGCGTGGTTTAGGCCGTTTGATAACTTTCTATTTTTGGCCGAAACCCAATAGTTCTAGTAAAATTGAACGACTTCTATAAATAGTAAGTTTACTATTTATAGTAAGTTGCGTTTTCTAGGAGTTTAAGTTAGAGTTGGGATTTGATACTTTGCAATCCCAAATCAAAGGATAAATATACGTAACATTAAAGCAAAAGTAAGTAAGTTAGAAGTTATTTGTTAATAAACCTTAATTTAAGGAGAAAAAATAGAAATTCTTTCTTCTCATGGATTCGAGAAACTATCGGTTAGGGAGACGGTGATCGACCTACCACGTCCTCCCTGCGTCACAATTCTATTTGATAGTGCATCCAAATACGCCCTTACGATTAAACCACAAAATACAATTTCTCCTCCTAAGCATTCAAGCATAGTATAAAAAAACAAGTATTTCCTCGTTAATACGATTCTAATCTCTTCTAGAATACACATATCGCACAATCAGAACCTATGCTATAGAGTTCAGGCCGAAATACATATCGGCAGAGATGTGTAGACCGGGGGATACGTAAATCTTAATGTAAGGAGTTCTCATCAAGCTTTGGTTTCACATTGAAATCGGTTACTTTGTTTCGGCTTCGGCTTCCTGCTGCGTCTTGTTCATCCTATAGTCTCCATAGAAGTAAGAGGTGAAGCCCCAGAGGCAGAGAGCCAAGGCCATGCCCTTCTCTCCTGTGAACTTCTCACTGAAGACAATGACCGCAGCGATCTCAGTTACAGGAAGCAATGTAGCAGTAACGACACCTGCAAAGAGAGATGAGGTGCAGAAGATGAGGCCCATCGATCCTAAGAACACCATCTGGAACACTATCGCCCCTGAAACAAGCACTAGATAGTACTTGGCCTGCCCAAGCTCATACTGATGCGCCTCTCTTGGAATAGCCTGCATAAAAATAAAAAACAAAAAAGAAACGTGAATGGAATCATTAGAAACAATTTTCTTCTTGATTTTTTTTTTTTTTTCAATTCACAATCATATGGAATCATGGATTATATGTCTGTGTGAATGTGTGTTTTTGAGAGAGATGATTATAGTGCCTGGAGTTCCACTTTAGACATGTTGAAAATTAATCCAATTATAAATGTAGACAATACATTTGGTCTACCTCCTTCATGGGCTAGTGTTGAAAAATCACACTGATCAGATAATACTAACCGTCTAAATATTGGTGTTGTGATTACAACATTCCAGTTTCCATGTCAATTAGTATCATTTGATCAAAGAAACTCTCAAGAACTGTATGCAATCCAAGATGGATATCCTATCAAATGGACGGTTCAGATTGATGATAGGACCATTTCTGTTATTAAAAAAGTCTATTACCAACTTGGTTGGTCATAAATGCAATTGATGATTGTTAGTAGTCGGATCAGTGTGACTTGTTTCATGGTGGCCCATGTAAATTGAGCTAGACCATATGGACGGTCCAGATGGAAGGTTGTGATTGTCCATGCCTCCAAAATGCAACTAGACCTTCTGATCACTTCTCACATGTCAATTTATACATGTTGTTTTGATTGCTTACCGGGAAATCCTTGTTTACCACCATCCCAATGGTGCAGAAGAGGGTGGCGAAAACCATCACTCCCAACTGAAACTGCATCACCACCGCATAGTTAATGGCTTTACTGGCCTTAGCATAAGTGAGCTCGATGCAAGGAAGCACGAACCCGAGCAGCCCAGCAGCCCCAATGGTGACAACAAACCCCACCATGTACTCAGCATTTGAAACACCAGGCGGCCGATCACCGCTCTTGCGAATGCCAAGAAGAACCGACCCCAGCGTCATCAACACCACAGCGTTGATGGAATAAGGAGTGAATCTCTGCCGCACGATGATGAACGCAAAGAATGCTGTGAAAGCGAGCTGAGTAGCGAAGAGCAGAGATGAGGTGGAGACGGGGAGGACGGATAGGCCATGTGAGTACATGAAATTACCAACACCGATGAGTAGGCCCAGCACTGCACTTGATGCCAGGAGCTTAGGCTCGGCGATGAACGACATCCCGCGGGCCTGGCTGCGCTTGTAGAGGATTGACAGAGGGATGATAAGGATCGGGAAACCAGCAGGTCTGCAACCAGCTGGTGATCCATTTCCTACTCCCTCCATGAAGATAGTAGAGCCTCAGGAGAAGTGGACCGCCGATGGTCCCCACCGCCGTCAAAGCACAGTTCATCACGACGAGCCACCAGTTGGTGCTGCGTTTACGGGTGTCGGTTGGGAGATCGTTATGGTCGTCCGATCTTGGGACCCCATTTTCCACACTCTCTATGTTCAATGCCATGAGTGCTCTTCCCTGCTCTTTCTAGAGGATGGACGAGACCTCTATCTATAAAGAGAAGAGGTGGGGGGACACTTGAAGCTGATGGTCCTAATCGATCCATGAGTAGTTTATATAGACTGTCCATGATCAGTGTGGACGCCTGTGATGAAAATTTGGCTGTTCAAATTCAGTAAAGATAGGCAGTCGGCCTTGACCGTTGAATGCTTCCTGCGTAGATTTGTTAACTGACCGGTCGTCATCATCCACCAGACATAGACTACAAACATACACTTAGATTTAGAGAGAGAGAGATCATGTACGTCGCACATATACAGTATGGTGAGGAACGTTTGCGTAGTAGCCATTTATATCAGATTAGAGCGACTGGACGTATCTTAGTCGTTGGATTGTGTGCCTGACATCCAATCTGCCCATCATGTGAGCTCCCCTCTTGTTCTCCTTAGCTCCCAAAAGATCAGGCCGATCCAAAACTCAGGTGGCCACACCACGTAAAACCATGCCTTAAACGGACGTGGATTGCGTGGAAAAGGGTCTCCAAGGATATCGATCCCTAGTGACCAACTCTGTGAGGCTGATCATGATGTATGTGTTTTATCCTCACCATTCACCCATTTTGCTAGACCATTTTAGGGCATGAGCCCATCCAAATCTCAAGAGGGCCATATCACAGAAACAGTGAAGATTTTTAATGCCTAATGTGAAACTTATTAGTATCATAGGAGTATTGGATGAAGTAGATATTTATGTTTACCCTTTGTCAAGGTGGTGGGACCTTAATAACAAGTGGGATGGATATCTCCACGGTTTCTGCAGTAATATTATCCACTTGAATTTTGGATCTGTCCTATTTTTTTAGATCATTCCACTTGAGTTTTCGATCAGTACTATATTTTAGATCATTCCACTTGAGTTTTGGCAAAGCAGATGGACAGAGCAATGAAAATGGGTGTAAACAACATGGATAAAACAAATAAATCACAGTTGACGGGTTGGGTTGAAGGTTCTTTGGGCAAATAGGCTCCTTTAGAAGTATACATGTGCCAAGCAGTTCGGCTTGGTTTGGTCAGCGGGCGACCTGGGCTCGAGCTTGGCTCGGCTTGGTCATCGAGCCCAGGTGGTGGGCTTGGCTTGGTTTGGACGAGCTTTCGAGCCAAATTCGAGCCTGTTCGAGCTTCAAGCTTTCAAGCCTCAGTTCGAGCCGAGCAATCAGGACGTTGGGCAAAGCCGCATAGATGAGGAAGAGCTGGAGAGGGAGGAGGTGAGGCCGGGTGACGGAGGAGAGAAATCAGAGATGAGGGAGAGCCGGAGAGGGAGGAGGTGAGGCTGACGGCCAGAGGGAGTCACTGGTCAGGCCGGAGTCGCCGGGTGAGGTCGATTTGGCTGGAGGGGAGGGGGTTTTGTTTTTTAGATATTTACGGGTGGGCGGGCGAGTACGAAAAGGGCGCTGGAAGAAAAGAATTAGGGCACTGAAAAAATATTTTTTATTATATATATATATATATATATATATATATATATATATATATATATATAGAGAGAGAGAGAGAGAGAGAGAGAGAGAGAGAGAGTAAAACATATACCAAACCTTTTACGAGCGAGCTTTTCGAGCTAGCTCAGTTCGTGTACAGCTTTAACCTCCTTTAAAATCACATAGTGGGGTTCACTCAGTTTTAGATCTACCATATCTTTGGGATTCGGATTCACAATGTAGCAGATGGAAAAGCCCTCTAAAAGCCACCATAATGTTGTGTGTTTGATCAATGCCATCCATACATTTTACCAGCTTATTTTAAAGCTGACCTAAATAATGAGGCATATCCAAATCCAGGTCCCTACCAATGGCTTAATGTGGTAGACTTACACGAGCTTCATGACGTAGGGGGACTTAGTGAGGTCGATTAGCGTCTTCCTCACAAGATAACTACCTTAAATCCACAATGCTTATAGGACTCCTCAACCGGACTTCCTTAAATTCATGAGGGGAATCTTGAATCTACTTAAAACGAATTTAACAACCTTATATATTCCTAAACAAATTCCAATTCATAATTGCTAAAAATTGTAAATTTTTCGAAAGAAAAAATTACTAAAAATAATAAAATTTTAATTAAAGACTACTAATAAATAGACTCTTTTTAAAACTCATTACTTAACAAAAATAAAAACTCCTAAATAAACGAAAATTCTAAAAAGAAATAAACAAATTAAAATTCGGAATTACTAAAATAGCAATTTTCCCTTGAATCTTGTTTTTCTTTTCTATTGTAATCCCGCGTTTTTTTACGAAACAGACTAATGCGAACAACTCAAGTTAGTCAGTACACCCCAAAACGAAACTTCAATAGAAATCTATATGATGTGTGTCCCGCATCTCCTCCCAAATCAAAAGTTATGATCGATTTACGATCCGCTTTCTTTTGGTCCATCCATATAAAGAATATGCTTAAACATTGTCCTCCATTTGGAGTTCTTATTCTACATCATTTCAACACTAAGGTTATGAGTTCAAGTGCCCATTGTGATGGTTCGTGTGGGTTTGAGGATGTGTGTTAAAGAAATAAATAAACAAATAAGATGTATCTCCAAATCTAAGGTACTAGATAAACAGTAAAGGTGATTGGAGGTGGTAGTCTACGACGGCGAGTCTTGTCAATGGGAGTCTAACTTTGGGGCGCCACTCATCCTGAAGTGGTAGCCTCAGATGGAGAGTCTTGTCTGTTGTCAGTGTTTCCACAAAGGAATTCTTTGTTTACAAGTCCATGACAGTTTAGAAGAGCCAATGATTTCGAGACGGTGCCTTCACGGTGGGGGCATTAGACAGCGGTCAAATGGTTGCGTCTTACCCCCGCCCGTCTCTAGCTGGGAACGGGCAGATGGCAGATCTGTGTAGGGCACACCGTGATGTACGTGGTTATCCATGCCATCCATCCCTTTTCTCTTATCATTTAATCATTTTAATGTATAAGCCCAAAAATGAAGCACAGAGAACACAAAATGACTTGCATTTAATGTAACCCAAGCTTAATATGTGGTGTGGTTCGGTTGAACATTAGATCTGACTCAATTTTGGGCTAGTACCTTAATGATACGAGAAAAGGAGTGGAGAGCGTGGATAAACAGATGCATCACGGTGGACCCAGACACAGATATGCCCGTTCCCGGCTATAGACGGGTGGGGGTAGGACGCAATCCGCTTCCCTCACATGGTCAGTCGTCCCCGCAGCCAAAAACAAGTCTATGAGGACTCTTTACCACCCTTTTAGAGGTGGATTTTTACATGTGGCATACTTACAGCCATCCAAACTATATCCAAATTGTGGGGCGTATTCATGGAGGACAGAGAGCTAGAAAATCCTACATGTTGCACAATCCTAACTGTTTGATTAGTGGGTATTTTGCGGATAGTTACAAATAAAATAATGAATGATCCTAATTCAAAAGACCAAATTAGATTATTACATCAACTACTCAGACCTGATCTTCAGCTCATGCTCCATCCACGTCATGATTTGGATGGTTTGAATTGTCTTGCAGCTATGCTATGTAGACCGTGGATGGTTTGGCCCCATTTTTTAAATGGTGGGGACCTGCCAGTCTACTAAAAAAGTCCTCTCAACGTGCAACAGAAGTAATCGTACGCTCCTTAGTCCATATCATTGGTCTGTTGGCCTTAGATTTGAAGTGTGTGTGTGTATGAATCTTCGGCCCTTTTTAGTTGACTGCGGACCGTGGCTATTTTCCTTGTTTCAACAATTTCTTTGTACTTTCCAAAACTAAGGGCTAGGATTATCTTATCATGGAGATTTTTGGGTCATAAAGAGTGGTCTATCATAGTGCCGTGTATGGACCCTCAAACTTTTCAAGAGTATCATATTTTTTTTCATTGTAAAGGAAAAGTAAAAATGCATTACTGTCATTCAACTATATGGCTATACTAAATTATTTAATTGACCATTCTTCTAATTTAAAATCTTTCTCGTAATCTTTATTTACCCATTGCTTTATCCCAAAAATAAAAAACTAATTTTGTGATAATTTTGTCCTTGACTACGAATGTTATTTTTGCATTCCGCCTACTTTTTGCAATTGAAATTGGACTCAATTTGCTAATTTGCTGATTGGACAATCTTTCAATGCATACCCAAATGGCTGAACGGTGTCAAATTACATCCGGATACATAGCTCAAGTGATACGTAGACGGAGTGAAGATAGCCTCGTTTCAAAACTGAGGTCATGGTATCGCTTCCTAAAGTGGGGTGGCTAACATTACAGTGTGACAAACAGGGTGGGTGCGGTGTACTAATTAACAATGGAGTGTGTGTACTAATCCAAAATAAATAAGACCTGGGACGTTTAATTAGCTTGTAATAACGTCAACAGAATACCGTTGACGGGCTGAGGAAGTGGAAAGCAGATTGTGTACTGAGTACAATTTGTCGTCCTGAGTAAATTTTGTTGGGACCACTGTGGATGTATGTGGCTTATCATGCCGTCCATCCATTTTTTCAGCTCATTTTAGGGGTCCAGCCAAAAATAATGTGTATATATATATACACATTATATATATATATATATATATATATATATATATATATATATATATATATATATATATATATATATATATATATAAAAGCTTAAGTGGGTCACACAAACGCTGGCATAATGACATCAATCATTGAAACTTTCCTAGGGCCTACAGTTATGTCTATTTGTCATCGAACCTATTCATAAGGTTAATTACAAAGATATGAATGAATGAAAAACATAAATATCAGCTTCATAAAAAAAATTCTGTAGAACTCAAGAATTTTTCAACGGTATACTTTCAATTAACACTGTTTCCTATGGTTCTGATCTTTGGATGTTCTTGAATTTCAGAAGCATGCCTAAAGCGAATATGGAAAAACAGATGAACAGCATGAATATGACACATACATCATGGTGGGGCCCACAGTTTTTTCACTACACTGAGCTTCCCGGGTTACTCAGTACTCAATCCGATTTCGAGGAAGTGCGAGAGTTAATTCCAGCATCTTTGGTTGCTTGCAGATTGTGCGGTTAACAAAGCTACATTGTATAAAGACTCTGTAGGACCCGCCATAGTGTATCTTTTCTATCAACCCTGTTCATCTGTTTTGCCATCATATTTTAGGACATGATCCCAAAATTGAAGCATACCCAAAGCTCAAATGGATCACACCACAGGAAACAGCATTCATCTGCTCAAATGGACCACACCACAGAAACAGTGTGGATTGAACACCTACCATTGAAAACATCTTAGTGGCCAGAGAAGTTTTGGATCAACCTGACATTTGTGTTTTCCCTTCATTAAGGCCCTGTCACCTTATGAACAAGCTGGATGACAAGTGATTATCACTTTTGGGCCCTAGGAAGGTTTCACGGGTGGACATCATTGAAATCCAAGAGTAGGCATTCAATCCATATTGTTTCCCGTGGTGTGTTCTACTTAAGCTTTGGATATGCTTCAATTTTGGGCTCATGCCTTAAAAAAAAAAAAATGAACTCATGGTGGGTCCCAATGTATTTTTTCTAGTGCTGGGTTTACCACGCAATCCACGTCCAACGCGTTTGACTGATGAGGGTGTGGTTTCGGTGGATACTCGGTGGACTCCTGACTGTGGGGCCTGCCTTGATGTATTTTCCACACCGTTCACCAAAAATAAACAGATCCAAATGTTAGATGGACCATACATTAAAGGAAACAGTGGTGATTGGCCATTAAAAACTTCTTCTGGGCCACAAAAGTTTTGGATCAAGTTGGTATTTGTGTGGTCCTTCATCCATGTTTTTTGTACCTTAATAATAGGTTCGATGGAAAATAAACATTCAGGCAAGTTTTTAATGTTAGTATCGTGTGGTGTGGTCTACCTAAGATTCAAATACGCTAGCTTCATTTTTAGATCATGCCCTAAAATGAGCTGTCCAAACGCATGGATTTAAGTCACATACATCACGGTGGGCCCACCCTAAGAGATCCACCCAAGCCGCGCCTGACTGACACAAGGGCAAAGAGGAATAATATGATACGTGGCGCACATCTCCAAAGTATAGCTAAAAAATACATAAAAATCGGCTTGACTCAATGTCCACCTTGATGGTGTTGACATGGAGACCTGACCGAGTCATTACCAAACTCGGATTATATTTACATGCACAAGTGCACGGTGGAGTGCATTTATTGGATGGGTTGGATTCCGTTACAAGATGCAGGCCCACATTGCTTGACCTTTTAGAAAATGCCAAGGGTGTTTTGGTATTTGACACTCCCAAAATCAGGCTTATGAACTTTATAAATTAGTGGGGGCATTTAGGAAAGGAAAATGTGAAAGATCTTTCGGTAATTTTACACTCTAAAAGTCGGGTCTGAATTTTTTGTAGTAAAAATCTCATAATTATGTTTCAGTCTTTTGTACACTAATATCTTTACATCCAAATTTA
Source organism: Liriodendron chinense (assembly GCA_003013855.2). NCBI lineage: Eukaryota > Viridiplantae > Streptophyta > Magnoliopsida > Magnoliales > Magnoliaceae > Liriodendron > Liriodendron chinense. The sequence continues at coordinate 10,603,285 of ML058513.1, forward strand.
TTTCCTAAGGCTTCCAAGTCCAGAAAAAAAAATTAGAGCTATAATTTCTTTTTTATACTAAATGCATTTTTTTAAAGTTTAAAAAACACCACATGATGAAATGTGGACGTAAAAGGCAGGCATCAGATGATGGATGCCCCCACATCAAAGTAGGGCACTACATGATGGATGGCCCACAGGTATGCCGAACCATGATGCGTACCCAGCACCAAATTCAGTCCAATCGTATCATCAGGACACACCATTGGAAACAATTTTCAGCCGCCACTTGGAAGGACCCATGTAAGACCCTCGGGGTAAACCGACCTCAGTGGTGTGTTGACATGAAAAAGTTCTGTAGGCCCAACCATAATTTATGTGTTATATTTACATTGTCCATCCACTTTGTGAAATATTTACCATAGGAGCCGGATCCCATAATGAAGTGAACCACACTACAGAAAATAGTGGGGACAATGATGCCACCGTTAAAATCTTTCCAAGCCTACCATGATGTTTATTTGCCCTCCAACCTCTTTATAAATTCATACACACTTGGACTAAGGGAAAACACAAACATCACCTTGATCCAAAACTTACATGCCTCAAAAAAAACTTTCAATGGGTCTTACAGTGATCCACCTCACAGCAGATCAGTTGCTTTGACTTGCTCTTAGCAAGCGCGAGGTGGTGGGTGGGCCCAACATCCCATCGACCTCATTAATGAGATTCTCACATGTCAACTCAGCACTGCATGATTAGGAAGCGGAAGCACAAGATCATGCGTACTGATGTTTCTATAACAAAGAGAAGGAGAATGGTTCACATTTCAATCGTGCTTGACCGCTGGCATTCATCACTTCTTCTCTGGGTCTTGATGGTCCGGCGAGGCTGCATGGTCAACGATCTAGATCAACATCTGTTGGGTCCAATCATGGATGGGCCAAGATCTTAAATTTATAGGGATCAGACGATCTCGTCCACGTCAACTGGACGTGTTTTTGTGGATTGTATACACCATGTAAAATCATGCCTAAAGCCTCTAAAATCACTTCTTGTTGCCCACCTGAGTTATGGAAATGGCCTATTTTTTTACGGTCTATTCATCCTCGTCAATTGCATCTTCTGAATGGATTAGATGTCATGTTACAAAAAAAAAAAAAAAAAAAAACTGCACCACACACTATCAGAAAGCTTTTTAATGGTTCCAATCCCAACTGTTCACTCTGGTGTGGGCCACCCGAGTTTTAGATCATCCTGATTATAGGGTCCCGAGACGAAAACTAGGGGCCGCATATCATGGACGGATTGGACGTCATGGACACATCATAGTGGGTTCCACACACCGCGTTGTAAGTTAATCTTAGCCACAAAGCTTTGGGGCCTTGACCCCTCTCTGCATGAGTGCATTTGCATTTTACCTTACAGTTGCAATTCCATTTGATAGTGCATCCAAACATACCCTTACGGTTAAACCACAAAATGCAATTTCTCCTCCTAAACATTCAAGCATATAGTATAAAAACACAAGCATTTCCGCGTTACTACGATTCTACTCTCTTCAAGAATACACATATTGCACAATCAGAACCTATGCTATAGAGTTCAGGCCGAAATACATATCGGCAAAGATGTGTAGACCGGGGGATACGTAAATCTTAATGTAAGGAATTCTCATCAAGCTTTTGTTTCACATTGAAATCGGTTACTTTGATTCGGCTTCAGCTGCCTGCTGCTTCTTGTTCATCCTATAGTCTCCATAGAAGTAAGAGGTGAAACCCCAGAGGCAGAGAGCCAAGGCCATGCCCTTCTCTCCTGTGAACTTCTCACTGAAAACAATGACGGCAGCGATCTCAGTTACAGGAAGCAATGTAGCAGTAACGACACCGGCGAAGAGAGAAGAGGTGCAGAAGATGAGGCCCATCGATCCTAAGAACACCATCTGGAACACGATCGCACCCGAAACGAGCACTAGGTAGTACTTGGCCTGCCCAAGCTCATACTGGTTCGCCTCTCTGGGAATAGCCTGCATAAAACAAACCCACGAATAGAATCATTAGAAGCAATTTTCTTCTTTTATTTCTTTTACATTTTTTTCTTATTTTTTTCAATACAAGATTCCAGTTTCCATGTCGATTAGTATCATTTGATCAAAGAAACTCTCAAGAACTGTATGCAATCCAAGATGGATATCCTATCAAATGGACGGTTCAGATTGATGATAGGACCATTTCTGTTATTAAAAAAGTCTATTACCAACTTGGTTGGTCATAAATGCAATTGATGATTGTTAGTAGTCGGATCAGTGTGACTTGTTTCATGGTGGCCCATGTAAATTGAGCTAGACCATATGGACGGTCCAGATGGAAGGTTGTGATTGTCCATGCCTCCAAAATGCAACTAGACCTTCTGATCACTTCTCACATGTCAATTTATACATGTTGTTTTGATTGCTTACCGGGAAATCCTTGTTTACCACCATCCCAATGGTGCAGAAGAGGGTGGCGAAAACCATCACTCCCAACTGAAACTGCATCACCACCGCATAGTTAATGGCTTTACTGGCCTTAGCATAAGTGAGCTCGATGCAAGGAAGCACGAACCCGAGCAGCCCAGCAGCCCCAATGGTGACAACAAACCCCACCATGTACTCAGCATTTGAAACACCAGGCGGCCGATCACCGCTCTTGCGAATGCCAAGAAGAACCGACCCCAGTGTCATCAACACCACAGCGTTGATGGAATAAGGAGTGAATCTCTGCCGCACGATGATGAACGCAAAGAATGCTGTGAAAGCGAGCTGAGTAGCGAAGAGCAGAGATGAGGTGGAGACGGGGAGGACGGATAGGCCATGTGAGTACATGAAATTACCAACACCGATGAGTAGGCCAAGCAGTGCACTTGATGCCAGGAGCTTGGGCTCGGCGATGAACGACATCCCGCGGGCCTGGCTGCGCTTGTAGAGGATTGACAGAGGGATGATAAGGATCGGGAAACCAGCAGTCTGCAACCAGCTGGTGATCCATTTCCTACTCCCTCCATGAAGATAGTAGAGCCTCAGGAGAAGTGGACCGCCGATGGTCCCCACCGCCGTAAAAGCACAGTTCATCACGACGAGCCACCAGTTGGTGCTGCGTTTACGGGTGTCGGTTGGGAGATCGTTATGGTCGTCCGATCTTGGGACCCCATTTTCCACACTCTCTATGTTCAATGCCATGAGTGTACTTCCCTGCTCTTTCTTGAGGATGGACGAGACCTCTATCTATAAAGAGAAGAGGTGGGAGGACACTTGAAGCTGATGATCCTAATCGATCCATGAGTAGTTTATATAGACTGTCCATGATCAGTGTGGACGCCTGTGATGAAAATTTGGCTGTTCAAATTCAGTAAAGATAGGCAGTCGGCCTTGACCGTTGAATGCTTCCTGCGTAGATTTATTAACTGACCGGTCATCATCATCCACTAGACATAGACTATAAACATATATATGTCGCACGTATAAAGTATATATGGTGAGTAACGTTTGCGTAGTGACCATTTATATCAGATTACAGCGACCGGACGTATCTTAGTCGTTGGATTGTGTGCCTGGCATCCAATCTCCCCATGATGTGAGCTCCCTCTTATTCTCCTTGGCTCCCAAAAGATCAGGCCGATCCAAAGCTCAGGTTGCCACACAATGTAAAATCATGCCTTAAAACGAACATGGATTGTGTGGAGACGGGTCTCCAAGGATATCCCTAGTGACCCCACTCTGTAGGGCTGATCATGATGTATGTGTTTTTTCCTCACATGCGCTCATTTTGCTGGATCATTTTAGGGCATGAGCCCACAAAATAAGACAGATCCAAATCTCAAGTGGGTCATATCACCAAAAATAATGGAGACTTCTAATGACTAATGTTGAAACTTCTTAGAACCATTGGATTATTGGATGAAGCTGATATTTGTGTTTTACCTTTGTCAAGGTGGTTGGACCTTAATAACAAATTAGATGGATATTTCCACTGTTTCCTGCACTATTGTCCACTTGAGCTTTGGATATGTCCCTTTTTTAGATCATTACCTAAAATTATTTGGTTAGTCCCACAGTGGTTGGCGACGTTGTAAAGTAGTTTCATATACTATGGGTCACTTCACCTAATGGGTTAACCTTTTGGGTGTGATACAACACTCATATCAGTGCAAGGTTATCTGTCTTGTCCATGCCATGGTGGAGCCCACACCCTAGGGGGTAAGCCGAAACCAAGTTCCAAGAGCCCCAGGACCCATGAGCGAGGGGTATGCCGAGATCAAGTTCCGAGGGGGTGTGCCCATGATGTAGCGTGTTTAATCCATGCATTTTACTGGCTTATTTTGTGGCCACAGTTCTAACTAGACTCCTACCATTAAAATTTCCAAGGGCCTACTATCATGGTTATTTGTCATCTAATGTGTTAATATGTTGATTAGGTCACATAAACATAGGTGAAGGCCAAACACAAATAACAACTTGATCCAAAACTTTTGTGGCCCTAAGAAGATTTTAGTGGTGGGTGTTCAGTGTATACTATTGTTTCCTATGATGTAGTCCACCGGAGATTTGAGATTTGGATCTTCCTCATTTATGGGATCATACCCTAAAAAGAGTTGGTAAAATAAATGAACAGCGTAGAATGGTGGGTGTTTACAAGTCTATTGCACCTAACCAGAATCGAGGAATTCGAGACCGTGCCTTCACGGTCGAGGCGTTTGAGACAGCGGTCAAATGGTCAGTCGTCCCACAGCGGAAAACAGCTCTAAGAAGACTCGCAGGGGAGTTTACCACCGTTTTAGAGATGGACTGGCCGCATTTCCTTACATGTGGCATACTTAGAGCCATCTAGACTATCCAAATTGTGGGGCATATTTGTGGAGGACAGATAGCAAGAAAATCCTACGTATTCCACAATCCTAACTGTTTGATTAGTGGGTATCAAGCGGATAGTTACAAATAAAATAATGAATGGTCCAAATTCAAAAGACTATATTAGATTATTGCCAGCATCTTCTCAAACCTGATCTCCGGCTCATGCTCCATCCACCTTCATGTTATTGATTTGGACGGTTTGAATTGCCGTACAGCTATGTCATGTACACCGTGGATGGTTTGCCACCATTTTTTAAATGGTGGTGACCTGTAAGTCTACTCTAAAGAGGTCCCTGTCCATTAACGTGCAAGAGAAGTAATCGATCCATATCATTGGTCTGTTATCACCTCAGATCTGAAGAAGACATGAATCTTCGGCCCTTTTCAGTTGGTTGTGGACCTTGGCTATTTTTCCCGTTTCAACAATTTATTTGTACTCCACAAAACTAAGGGCTAGGATTAGCTTATCAAGGAGATTTTCAGGTCGTAAGGAGTGGCGGCGGTCTATAACAGTGCTCTGTATGGGCCATCACACTTTTCAAGAGTATCGTGCCATTTTCATTGTAAAGGAAAATTAAACATGTTTTACATTCATTCAACTATATGGCTTTACCAAATTATTTAATTAACCAATCATTTAATTTAAAATATTCTTGTATTCTTTATTATTTCTAAACTCTGTTGGGACAAAATAGATTTATGTGGCTTATCCACACCGTCCATAAGCAAAGCTTAAGTGGACCACACCATAAGGAAACAGTGGGATAATGACATCCACCATTGAAACTTTCCTAAGGCCCACAGAGATGTTTATTTGTCATCCAACTTGTTCATAAGGTTACAAAAATATATGAATGAATGGAAAAAACGTGCACAAATATCGGCTTCATCCAAAACTTCTGTGGTCCCCAATTATTTTTCAATGGTATAGTTTCAAGAGAAATTTCCGTATGCAAACGTCAATTTTGACTGACCAACCAAAATAGACCTCCAAAACTTTACTTTCCATTTTTAAACTTTAGTGGTACCGGCATCAAAAACACCCTTGGTGAACTAAACATGGGACTCGGTAAATTGATCGAGCATTTGGTGAATTTCACTGAATGTTCAGTGGATGCAGTGAATTTCACCTAGGGTATTTATGTCCTAAAAAACATGTCCATACAACTAAAGTCTAGAAATGGAAAGTAAAGTTTTCGAAGGTCTATTTTGGTTGGTCGGTCAAAACAGAGGTTTACAGATGGAAATTTCTCTACTTTCAATTCACACTGTTTCCTGTTGTGTAGTCCACTTCAGCTTTGGATATTCTTGAATTTCGGGAGCATGCCCTAAAATGATATGGTAAAAAAGATGGACAACATGAATATAACACATACATCGTGATGGGCCCCACAGATTTTTCTCAATACACTAAGTTTCCTCATGAGTTACTCAGAACTTGATCCCATGTAGGAGGAATTGTTAATTCCAGCATCTTTGGATGCAGATTCCGTGGTTAACCCAACAACGAAAAGCTACGTGGTATAAGGACTCTGTAGGGGCCTACAGTAATGTATTTGTTTTATCTACTCTGCCCATCTGTTTTACCAGCACATTGTAGGGCACGGGCTCAAAATTGAAGCATATCTAATGTTGAAATATTTTGTTAAAAGCATTTTTGAAAAAGAAGAAAAAAAAACCTATTTTTGTGTTTTGTCCCACATCAAATCGGAGAAGGGATTTTTACCTCTTTATGAGTAGAGTGTTGTGCACCTTATTTATGGTGGGAGATGGGAGTATGGTGGCTTGCGTGTTCCAGTACTTCGCACTGGAACACCGCGCATGCACACAAGCTCGATCTCGGGCTCGATCACGGGCACGGGTTAGGTGCGAGGGCGTGGGCATGGGAGGCAGTGTAGTTGTAGAGGCGCACTTTACACTTCGCACGTGCACATCGTGTAGCAGATGGGTCACGACCTCACGGATCGGAGCAAGACTGGTGCAAGTCGCGGTGCATCAGGTGGCTGGGTTCAAAACAGAGAAGGTGCTGTGGGTAAGAGGTCTGACAGAGAGACTTCTTTGTTTTTTATAAAGAGCTGCAGGGCTATTTAGAGAGACTTGTGTAATTGCTCATGCAGTAATAGTTCAAACCAGCCACCCTTGCCTATATAAACCGGACAGGTCTGGTTCATTTCACAACAACAATCACAACCATCTTAAGTTTACTATTGAACCATCACCTACAGCCAAAGTGATCTAGCCTCACGGTTTGGTTCATACGAACCTAACCACTAAGACCAGAGAAGTGGTCTATTAATTACAAAAGAACGCCACACTTTCTTTCTCTTTCTTTTTCATTTCTGCTAGAGATTGTGTTACTGAGTTCCATAGTGGTCTCTTCATTTTTACTGAACATAGAACCACATAAGGCTTGTCGTATCTTAGAAGCAATTCGCCTGCAACCTAACAGCAAACTCAAAGTAATTTGAGTATGGGCGAATTACGCTTTAAGGACAGTGTTTTCACGTGTTTCTGCCTACCCTATAATTCAATTTTTTCAATTTTATTTATTTTATTTCTGAGATAAAAAAAAAATTCAACATCTAAAGCTCAAGTGGACCACACCACGGAAACATTATGGATTCCTATCGTTGAAAACATCTTAGTGGCCATAGAAGTTTTAGATTAACCTGATATTTGTGTTTTGAAGATCCGTGTCACCTTATGAATAGGCTGGATGACAAATAAACATTGCTTTTGGGCCTATGAAGGATTTAGTGGTGGACATCAATGTTTTCAAAGATAGGTGTTCAATCCACACTTTTTTTTTATGATGTGATCTTCTCGAGCTTTGGATATGCTTTAATTTTTTGCTCATGTCCTAAAATGATCTAAGAAAAATGGATGGATAGCATGGATAAAACACATACAATGTGGTGGGCCACAAAGAAACTTTTCAACACCTGGCTTAGTGTTGGGTTCATTGCGCAATCCGCGTCCAACATGTTTAATTGACAAGTACGCAGGCTTCGGTGGATCCCTAACTGTGGGGTCCACCTTGATGTATTCTCCTTACATCAATGTTGTTCATCCATTTTTAAAGATCATTTTAGATTATGATACAAAAAAATGAAGTGGATCTAAATCTCAAATAGACCACACCAAAGGAAACAGTGGGGATTAACCATTAAAAACTTGTGGGCCACAAAAGCTTTGGATAAGCTGGTATTTGTGTGGTCACTTCATCCATGTCTTTTTTACCTTATCGACGGGTTGATGAAAAAAAAAAAAACATTCTGGTAGCCCTCAAGAATTTTTTAATATTAGTATTCAATCGTTTCCAATGGTGTAGTCCACCTAATATTTGGATATGCTTATTCTTTGGATCATGCCCTAAAACGAGCTGTGAAAATGGATGGATGGTGTGGATTTAAATCACATGCATCATGGTGGGCCCCACATTAAGGGATCATGCCCTAGTTAGTTACTCACCGGTGTAACTAGTGTCTCTCCTTAGCATTCAAACTTGAGACCTGCTATTGAAACTGCCAAGGTGTCTTCCAGTTGTGCTAGTAGATGGACACAACAAAGAGGAATAATTTGACACTTGGCGCATATCTTTTTAAAGTATAGTTCAAAAATATATAAAAATAGGCTTCCCTCAATGTCCACCTTGATTGTGTTGACATGGAGTCCTGACCGGAGTCATTACCATACTTCGAATATATTTATATACACAAGTGCACATATATCATTTATGGAGTTAAACATTGGATCGAGCTCATTATGGAGTCATCTAATCAGCATGGTACGTATACCATGTAGGCGCACATTGCTTTGGAGCTTTATAAATTAGGAGAGACATTTAGGGCCTGTTTGGTTGTAAAATCCAGATTCTAGAGAAAATCTAGATTTCAGTGTTAGAATCCAAAATTGCATGAATTGGATTGGAATTACTCTGATTCCATCTAGAACTTGCTATTTGGTTGAAAATTGTGTAATCCAACCGTTGCTTGCGGCATGGCCCACTTGGGCTTTGGATTCGACTGAGAACTTGACCCCTGGCCTATAGTAGTCCCGCAAGACAGATGGCCGGGTTGGATGACCAATAAACATTATAGTGGGCCCTAGGAAGCTTTTAATGGTGGACGTTCAATGAACACTATTTTCCTGTGGTGTAGTCCACTTGAGATTTAGATCTACCTCATTTTTTGTCTAGTGCCCTTAATTAAGTTCTTAAAATGGATGGACCGAGTGAATATAAAACGCATACATCATAGATGTACAACGCATACATTGAGGTGGGCGTCACTCTAGTTACGCTCACTTCCACCTCTTTTCTCTTCCTACTAATCATGATTCCGGCTAATTTAGGTTTTCAAGTGGAATCCTGTTTAGGTGGAATTTGCTGCCAAACACACCAGTTCAAATTGGATTCTGCTGGAAACCAGATTTTACGCTGAAAGTAGGTTTCCAGATGCCAACCAAACCAACACTTGCGAAAGAAAAATGTGAAAGATTTTTTGATAATTTTACACTCTAAAAGTCAGGTCAATGGGCTCTAAACCATTGGAGGCAATTTTTGTTATAAATCTCATGTTGATGTTTCAATCTTTTGCCCATTAGGTGGGGTTTTGGATCATAAGTTACTTGAGCTACTTATGCCTTAAGTAGTTTATTTTGATTTTCACTTGCTAAACTAAAGTGATTAAGTAACTTTAAATAATAAAAAAATTACTTATAATTGATTATAAATCAAACTTACTTATCTTAAATACGTTATCTACTGTTATAAATAGAAAAGGTAACTAATTTGTTGGTATCCAAATGGGCAGTTTATTATCTTTACACCCAAATTTATTTATTAAGGCATTCAAGGCTACCGAATGACTTTTTATACTAAATGCATTTTTTAAAAGTTTAAAAATATTCTTAAATTCAGCTGATAAAATACCATGATACCTATTTTCGAAAAAAACAACTTGAACACCACATGAGACATAGAAGGCAGACATCGGATGATGGATGCTCCGCATTAGAGTAGGGCACTACATGATCGATGGCCCACATCAAAGGTGGGCTCCACATGATGGATAACCTATGTCAAAGCTGTGCACTGCATAATGGGCAATCAACAATAAGGTGGGCCACACATGATGGACAGTGGACATCAAAGGTAGGTCTATGATGGATAACCCACAACAAAAGTCATGTAGCCTGCATGATTGACAGTCCACATCCAAGGTGGGGGCCACGTGAGGGTCCACATCAAAGGTGGACTGAACATGATGGATGACCGCATTGATGGTGAGCCCCATAAGATGGACGAACCACATCAAAGGTGGGGCCCGTAGGATAGATGATGGATATCTAAGGTGGCCTCCACATGATGGACGACAACATGGAAGGTGGGGCCCATGTGATGGACAACCAACATCAAGATGGACCCTGCATGATGGACCGTCCATGTCAAGGTGGTTCCCACATAAGAGGACTAGATTGAGGTGGCTTGACGTGATGGACAGACCACATCAGGGTGAGCCCACGTGATGGATGGCCCATATCAAGGTGTGGCCTGCATGATGTATGGCCCACATTGAAGGTGGCCCCTGCATGGATGGGCACACATCAATGGTGGGCCACGCATGAAGGATGGTGAAATTAAAGGTGGCCCCTGCATGGATGGGCACACATCAATGGTGGGCCACGCATGAAGGATGGTGAAATTAAAGGTGGCCCCTGCATGGATGGGCACACGTATGGTGGGCCACGCATGATGGATGGTGAAATTAAAGGTGGTCCCACATGATGGATGGCCCACATCAAAGGCAGGCATTGCAAGATGTGCAATCAACATCAAGGTGGGCCAGGCATCATGGATGACCCACATCAAAGCCACCCTCATGCGGCCCTGCATGATGGAGCATTCACATCGAAGGTGGGACCCACGTGATAGGCAGTCTAGATCAATGGTTGCCCCCACATGATGGATGGTCCACATCAAAGGCTGATAAAACATGGTAGATGGTCCACATTAAAGGTTGGCCAACATGACAGATGACCCACGTCAAGGATAAGCCCATGGTGGAAGTGCATTACATACTAAGTAACTTAGTATGCTTAAATTCTATAGGGCCCACCGTGATTTATGTATTTTATCCACTCCGTTCACCTATTTTATTAGATAATTTCAGGGCTTGAGCACAAAAAGAAAGCATATCCAAAGCTTAAGTGGACCACACCACAGGAAACATTTTGAATTGAACGTCTACCATTGAAAATTTCTTGGAGGCCATTGAAAATTTTGAGCAAGTTGATATTTGTGTTCTACCGTTGGAAAGTTCTTGGGAGCCACGGAAGTTTTTGAGCAAGCTGATATTTGTTTTTTTTCCTTGGGTCCATGTTTGGGCGATCTTATAAACAGGCTGGAAGACAAATAAACATCATTGTAAACCCTAGGAAGGTTTCAACTATGGGAATCATTATTCTCATTGTTTTCTGTGATATGGTTCACTTAGAGCTTTGGATGTACTTCAATTTTGGGTTCAACACATACTTGAGGTTAAAATATGAATGGATAAATGAATAAACCACATGCATTCACAATGGGGCCAGCAGAGTTGACTCAATACGATAAAAGCTTACTTCGTAGCGTAGTACACAATCTAATTTTACCCACCGGATGGACACCCACTTGAAGGTGGGGTCCACATGATGACAATCCATGTCAAAGGTGGGCCTCACATGATGGATTGTAGATATAGAAGGCAGGCCCCACATGATAGAGTGTTGACATCACAGGTAGAGCTCACATGATGGAGGGTAGGCATTGAAGGTGAGGCACCCACATGATGGACGGTTGACATTGAAGGTGGGCTCCCCACATTATGGATGGCCAGATTTGAAGGTAGGGCCCACATGATGGATGGTCTACATCAAGGTGGGCCTACATAATGGACGATCCACATCGAATGTGGACCTAGCAAAATGCAGTCTGTTGATATTAAAAGGTGGACCCCGCATGATGAACTGCCCACATCAAGGTGTGGCCACATGATGGACAGTTGATATTAAAGGTGGACACTATATGATGGATGGTCCACATTAAAAGGTGGGACAATGGACGTGGACATTAAAGGTTGGTCCTACATGATGGATAATCCACATCAAAGTTGGCCCCGCCTTTTGTTGCCCATTTCTCTTGAGTCGTTGATTTTAGCTATTCGGTCAATAATCAGAAAAATGAAAGGTCCACATGGAGCATGTGGTGTTATAGTCATAAATTTGAGTTGTCCATGAAGCAGGTCCGCCTATAGGTGCATTTTTTATATAAAAGGTCAAAAAGAAGAAAAATGTGGCGTTGCAAGTGTAATTTATTTTAATAATGCGTCATGTTGCATGATTTCATAAAACCTTTCTTTTTTCGTCACTTACACCCAAACAATTTTATAAGAAAAATGAGTGAAATAGACAACTTTACTGGAATACATTTATACATGCATAAAATTAGATTTTCAAAACTTGGTTTTCAAACTCGCTTTTCCTGCAACTTATCTTCAAAAGAAAATAATAATAATAAAAGAGCATCTACCAAACAGACCCTAACTGTTTAGCCCTGCCTATCGCCAATGCCAACACGTGCCACTATAAAACACTAGGTGCAACTTTTGATCGGTTCAACTGAGTGTAGGTGTTTTTCTCCAAAGAACACGATCCATAGCTCTAAGTGGTAGACTGAATAAAGATAACCTCATTTCAACACTAAGGTTTTGGTATCAATCAATTCCCGAGTAGGGGTGGCTAATTAAATTGCAGTGTGTGTACTAACCTAAAAAAAAAAAAAGCAGAAGTTTCCCATCAGGTGGGCCTAACTTACAATTGAAAATCCTCCAACATAGAATGGACATGCATTTAATTACTAGTGTAAATATTTAGAGACGATTTTTGTGTTAAAATGTTTCCAAATTAGAATATTTTGAAGAAAGGCCTTGACCATGTATATTTGACCCAAAGAATGGACAGGATGAAAAGATTTATTTGCCCCCATATTCTTTCAAATTCTTTGAAAATGGAGGAGAGGCAAATGTGTCTTTTCACATCATCCACAGAGAAGTACACAGTTAAGGGTTCTTCTTTTTACCAGAAAACCATAAAATTAGAGGGTTTTACGAATTAAAAACAAAACTCAATTTAGAATAGTTATGCAGCTATCAAGTAATATAATCACCAAGGTACAGCTCCTTATCCATGGTTTTCAGTTTCGACAAGTGAGCCCATGGTCCACTAATCCACAGAATTGGTCAATGATGTCCACCGACGTTCCATGTACCAGAAATTTCATAGTAGATCAGCATGTCTCAGTAACCAAATGTTAGAAGCTGTTTTAATTGAACATGGAGCATTTCTAAGTCTCTTTCTCACACCCGGATACATAGCTAGTAGACTGAGTAAAGATAACCTCGTTCCAACACTAAGGTCACTGGTATCGATTTCCAAAGTGGGGGAGGTTAACATTGCAGTGTGACTAACAGGGCCCTTAATTTTATTATTATTTTAATTTTTTTTTTTAGAAAAAGGTCTCTTTCTCAAGTAACCTAATCACTAAGTTACAGCTTCACATACTGACAAGTGAGCCCATGGTATGCTAATCAACAGAATCGGTCAATGAAGTCTATGGCCGTTCCATGTATGAGAAATTTCGCAGTAGATCAGAAGATCACAATAATCAACTGTTTTAATTGAACATAGAGCTGCGCACTGACACCCAACAGACCAATTATCTGAATTACTAAACTATGGGCTCCAATTATCTGAAATGAAAAGTTGTGTATATTACGCATCTTTGCAGGCCATGTATTATGTGATATCACATCACCAAAACGCATTTGCAGTTTGATATCTTGAAAAAAAATGGAAAAAAATAATAATAATAATAATCCTTTAAGCTTCCGATCCTGCTAAAGATGGCCCTTTCTTGCATTCTTTCCATACCTTCTCTTAGAAGTTGGAAATGACTAACCCCACAATGTTTGGAAAATCCAACAGTACCCCATTTTTTAAAATGTGGTTCAAAAGAAAACTAAATGTTACACAGGCAACACGTCATACTCGATGTCAATGGTCTTGATCAACCGATGTGCGGTTCAGATAGAAAGTCTTCAATCTTGATGGTCGCCTGCGGTGAAATTCCACCATTCATGATCGTGGGATTTGAAAATGATGGCACGTCATGTTAATGGGCAGTCGATCTTGACCGTAGCATGCTTTCTTAAGGAGACTTTTACTAACCCATCGTTGTCATTGACTATAGACCGCAGTAAGATACCAGACCTTATTATGTAGTTTTAGGTACACAAGCTTATGTGAGTGTACTTTTGTTTTGTCCCCCTCTTTCACCTCTAGGGTACAGATGTACATGTTTATGTTGATCAGGACCATTCTTAAAGTGGGCCATCATGTAGATGAGCTATAGTTGTAAGGTTGTGTGGGTGTGAGTGTCTTGGTTGCTGCATTGCCAATTGATGAAGGGTGTAAAAATGAGCAATGATCTACATTGAATGGGCTAAAATTGCATCAATAGGACAATCAAACAGTGTTGGCAAATCACAATGATTTTTTATAGCTATGCATTTGAATACCATTTTGGTTTCTTTCAATGATCAGGATTGCCTGCAACCGTTGGTTACAAATTCCTGAAACCCTAAGTACTGAGGGACCCAGTTTTAACTAGCTGATTTTAGGACATCAGGCAAACAGGACGGAGATCGAAAACCCAAGCAGACCACACCGTAGGAATCAGTGGCAATGGAAATGCCTAATGTTGAAACCGTTTTAGGCCCGATCGATTGTGATGTTCACGTGCCATCCAATCGTTCGTAAAATGTTTGTCAAAAGGGTGAAGGGACAACACAAATATTAGCCTTGTCCAAAAGTTGTGTGGCGTGTCTATCCTGCCTAGGCGTTTCAACAGCAGGTTTCAGGTTTGAGTGCTAAGTAGACACACTAACCCCACTAGTGGGTGGGTGCATTCGTATGATGGGTGCGTTGCCCCCCTAGCAGGGTGGGCTGGGAGAATGGACCGACCAAGTCGATGTAACACAATGTGTTACAAGGGGCCCACCTTGACCTATGTATTATGTATCCATGCCATTCATTCATTTTTTCATATCATTTTATGGCATTATCCCAAAAATGAAGCAGATGCAATTATCAGGTGAGCTATACCATAAGAAATAGTGGTGATTGACCAACAAAAACTTATTAGGGTGCACCTTAATGTTCATGTAAATTTTCCGTCCAATCCGTTGACAAGGTCACATGAGCCTAGGTGAAGGAAAAAAACCAATATTAGCTTGATCCTTTTTTTTGCCGTCCAATCTGTTGATAAGGTTACATAACCCTGAGTGAAGGGAAAAAACAAATATCAGCTTCATCCAATACTTTTGTGGTCCATTGATGGTCAATCAACCCTGTTTCTTATGGTATGGTCCACCTGATAATTGGATCTGTTTCATTTTTTGGATAATATTATAAAATGATCGGTAAAAACGGATGGACGGAATGGATACATAATAATATATCAAGGTGGGCCCATGGTAATCCCATGGTAAGGGCCGCACCCGCTTGGGTGAGACCGAGTCTCACTAGGGGTGTCAATGGGCCAGGATTGGGCCTGAAAAATCAGAATTTTGAATAGGCCTGGCCTGATGGCCCGGCTCAAAACAGCTCAAAATTCAGGCTGAGAGCTACCCCAGGCCTGGCCCATTAATAGCCCTAGGTCTCACCTAATCCGCTCTCCCATAGTGCTTGGGGTTGCAGGAATCTCCTGCAATCTACGTCCATTCATTCACGATTGGTTTATTGTGTTTTCTTGTTATTTCTTGGATCCGGATCATCTGCTCGGACCGAACAGGAAACCCTATTTAACACCGGGCTGATCGGTCCACCTCAACACTGACGTTACTTGTTTCTTCAGTTCAGGTTGGTGGGCCCATGGACCTTAATATGTCGACCCTCACTGACACAGTTCACTTGATCGGATCACCTTTAAGATGTGGTTATTTAATTTGAGGTTGTAGCAAATTCATTCAGCTAAACCCACACGCATGTACATGCCGCACATGTACCAGCATGGTATATAAATTGGAAATCCAATTCATCCATCAGAGTACCACCACTGTGTAGATGTTCTGGCCCAAGAATCAGGTCAGTCCACTTGTCAGGAGGTGCACAGTTTACCAAACAAAAGAACGGCTGTAGAAAGGTTTACTAGAGTTTTCTTACGCATCTGTCTGTTTCTAATATTTTGGCCCGCGGGTTAAGTGGACCACCTTTATTTTTGGACAAGGATATCCACAGGCGGCCTAACCTACTTAATTGATGGATTGATGGATTGGATAATGCATCATGAAAGTAGGACGCCTCAAAAATAGACTGATATAACCATCATATGGGCCACTGTGGATTAGGAGTTCATATATGATAGTCCATTATTTTTCTGTCGTATGGCCACCTAATTACTTGAGGCATCCAATCATCATGGTCGAGCTAACGTGACAGACAAGTTGGATGGCATACACAACATGGACAACCAACCAATGGCTTTCAAATTGCACACGGGTGATTTTTGGGTCATCCAGCTTTCATGCTGGGACGACCCTGCTGGTTAGGTTGGATGCCGTACACACCTAGGACCCCACCACGTTCAGCATTTGTAGAATAAGCATTTGTCTCCAAGACTTGCAGAGAAACCCACCTCAGGATTTTAAATGCACATGGGTAGGTTGGAGGGGCCCCGTCAAATGCAATGACGGTCCGTCTCGACCATCTCAATGTCTAGACAATGCTAGACTGAGAGCAACATCAACGTGGACTGAGAAAATAATGTATGGAAGAGGACTTTTTGGGGACGACCCACTACCTACATAGCCTCAGCCACAGAATAAATGAGAAAATTGATGATCGATTGGGACCATTTAAATTGACAGTCCTTGTCATGGGTAAAGACCTGACCGACCTGACGAGGTATACAAGACCTTGATAAACTATACCCAAGGTCACAATAAACCAAATAGTTCTGTTTAGCTGTCCGTCACATGAAGGTCAATCGGGTTTATTTATAGCTCGAATGTAATGAGCTATTAACATATTCACGGCGTAGACTGAGTCAAAGACAAACGACCTTATCTCTATTTAGTTATAAAGTGGAGTTCTCGAACCCCGAAGATCGGGGAATATCAGATCGTTCCACGATATTAGCCGAGATATCAGTTGAAAATCTAGCCCTAGGAAATGTTCTCTGACTACTATAAAAAGGGAAGATCTGTCTCATTGAAGGTAGGTAAGATCAACTCTCGACAACGTATGATTTTCTTCTAGCAGAGAAAATGACTGACTTAGGCATCGGAAGGCTAACAATCGGAACCCCCAACTACCTCTTAGCATTTGATTCCATTTTGCAAGGATCGCAGTCGAAATCTAAGGCATCTACAACGATCGTTATCTACTTCTGATCGCCCTGTAGGTGAAAATGGTTTCACCTCGTCTGCTACCAAAATTCGATAACAACATCTGGCGCCGTTTGTGGGAAATGACTTATAAAGTTGTGTTCTCACCCGAAAAGGCATAAGGATCTCTCCCGTCAAAAGAAGCTGTTAATGGCGGGCAGGAAAAAGGAAAGGTAAGGGAAAAGCTCCTGCAAATGCCGGGCCATCCAATGCCCCGTGATCTGATGATGAAGGATCTGTACCGGAAACTCCCTGCCCTTCGTATCAGAAGTTCATCCCGACATATCACTCAATTGAGCGGATGACAGAGGTCTCGCAACCGTGGGACCAGATTGTCCACTCTTAAGGAGCAAGTTCGAGGCGTCGTCGAATGACTAGGAGGTGTGGATCAACAGTTTGGGCACTTTGATCGAACAACTAAGCGAAATTAAGGCTCTCCTTGCCAGTCTAGCCCAACCACCACTAGTTCCTAGGAGTAATGATGAGCCCCGACCTTCTCAACGAAGTCCTCAACCTCAACATTCCGTTCCAAATCGTCAACGAGCAGAAGAAGGATGAAGTCGTAAGCCGTGCTACGGGCTCGAGAGCTCGATCTGCAAGCCGAACTACCCTGCGAACGACCTGCGTCACAAATTGGAAGAAAAGAGGTCAGGCTCGAGCAAGTCAGGGTCAAGATTGAGTTGGCAATAATATCACTCCGCTGGAAGCCAAACTGAAAGAATTACGAGAATGCATCGGTGATATCCAGAGAGCGCAATGTGCTTGAGCACCAATCGCAATCGACGCACTCGTTGACTCGTCCAAATCTCCCTTCGTGACTGAGATTTATGAGGAAACCGCTCCCAAAAGGGTTCAAAATTCCTCATCTCAAACAATATTCCAGAATAGGAGACCTGGCCGAATATTTGGAGTATTTCAAAGTTCGAATGGAGTTCCACGAAATCAATGGACACATCATGTGCAAAGCCTTCCCCCTGTCGTTGACAAGTTCGGCGTGGATGTGGTTCCGAAATCTGAAGCCGAGATCAATTGCTTCGTTCTCTCAACTAAGCAGAGCTTTTGCGACTCAGTTCATCGGAAGTACCAATCCGAGGAAACATTCGACACATCTCACCGCAGTTAAACAAAGAGAAAATGAATCACTAAAGGACTATCTCGCACAATTTAATGCCGAGGCAATCCAAGTAAAAAAGTTGTCTCAAGATGTGCTGCTCCATACAATGATTGGAGGACTGCGAGATGAAAAATTTCTCTGGTCTGTGGGTGATGAACCTCCTCAATACGTAGCAGAATTTCTTCGACCGAGCTGCCACGCACATCAATGCGGAGGAGCTGGTAAATGCCCAGGGGTAGTCCTCTAAAAGGAAAGATCGTCAGGAGGAAAGCGGCTCAAAAAGGCACAAGCCAGATTGGAGATTGCCCAGGTCGAAGTAGTGCTCCTCAAGGAGCCAAAGCTCCGACCTCGCGGTTTGAGAAATACACTCCTACTCAAAATGACCATCGAACAAGTGTTTTTAGCTTAAAAAGACAAGAAAATGTTCGGACAACCCACGAAGATCAAATCGACCCCAGCAGAAGGTCAAAATTAAAATATTGCCTCTACCACAACGACAACAGTCATAATACATCAGATTATTTTGACCTGAAGCGACAAATAGAAACCCTCATTCAATAGGGATTCTTGAAAGACTACATTACCCAACATTAGGAGGACCGGAGGACCACGGATCGAGAGAATCAAGCTGAAGAGCCAATCAACAATAATCATGTGGAAGAAATCCACATGATTTTTAGCGGGCCCACTGCTGGAGACTCCAACAATGCCCAGAAAGCTTACATACGATAAGGAAGAACATCTGAGCCGGGGCTTTCCATGAATATGACGAGCCAACCTTTAAAGGTAGCAATGGTAACCCCTCGTGCAATAACGGTCACTGAGGAGGATGCCCGATGTGTCCTACACCCACACGATGATTCCCTTGTGGTATCAATGGTGGTTGCTAACAAAAAGATCCACAGAATGATGGTCGATATGGGGAGCTCGGCGGATATCTTAGACGCCTCGGCATTCGATAAAATAAAAATCAACCGATCCAGACTAAGACCAGTCAAAACCGCCTTAACTAGGTTCACAAGAGACAGCGTCATGCCGGAGGGAGAAATAACTCTCTCAGCCACAGCGGGAGAAGAACCTAATCAAAAAATAATTACGGTAGACTTTCTCGTCGTCAACACCTCATCAACCTACAACGCTATTATAGGCCGACCCATCCTCCGAGCTCTCAAGGCAGGCATTTCCATATATCACTTGATTATGAAGTTCGAGACTAACGGTGAGGTCGGGGTGGTCAGGGGAGACCAACAAGAAGCCCGTCGTGTTATGAATTAACCATGCTCGAAAAAAGCTTGGTTCAGCTGTCTCGCACATGACCCCCTAGATCCTAGAGAGGAAGCAGCAGAGCGTGGCTCGCCCGCTGAAGATCTGATTGAAATTCGATTGTCAGATAACGATCCGACCCGAATGGTCAGAATTGGATCGCAGCTCGGGGATGAAATACGGGGTGGACTAATCACTTTTCTTAGGGAGCATGCCAACGTCTTCATGTGGTCTCATCAGGACATGTCAGGTATTAGATTGGAAGTAATGGTTCATCGACTAAATGTCAATCCGACCTTCAAACCAGTTCGTCAGAAACGACGACCCTTCAACACATAGACGGTATGCCGTAATTGAAGAAGAAGTCAAAAAATTACGTCAGGCAGGGTTTATTGAAGAGATACGCTATCCGGATTGACTCGCTAACGTCGTCTTAGTGAAAAAGGCCAATGAAAATGGAGAGTCTGTGTGGATTATACCTACCTCAACTAAGCATACCCAAAGGACAGTTTTCCACTACTCAGGATTGATCAGCTCGTTGATGCAACGTCGGGCTACGAATTGCTCAGCTTTATGGATGCGTATTCCGGATATAATCAAATTCGGATGCACACCCCCGACAAGCAGAAAACTGAATTCATCACCGACCGAAGCCTTTACTGTTATAAGGTAATGCCCTTTGGACTCAAAAATGCAAGGGCAACCTATCAACGCCTGGTCAACAAGATGTTTACAAATCAGATCGGTAAAACCACGGAGGTGTACGTGGACGACATGCTCGTTAAGAGTTTGAGGTTGGAAAACCACAGTCGAAGATCTCCACACCATGTTCAACATTCTGAAGAAGTATCGAATAAAGCTAAATCCCAGCAAATGTGCATTCAGTGTAAACTCGAGAAAGTTTCTCAGCTTCATGGTAAATCAGAGATAGATCAAAGCCAACCCAGAGAAGATCCGTGCATTGGTCGATATGAGCTCGCCCTACCACTATAAAAAAAAGTCCAACGCCTCACTAGACGAGTTGCAGCCCTCAATCGATTCGTCTCCGAGGCCACAGATCAGTGTCTTTCATTCTTCAAACAACTCTGCAAATGCAAGGAAATGACATGGATGTCAAAATGCGAGTAGGCATTCCACAAAATCAAAAATTACCTCAAATCTCCACCCTTGGTATCTAATTAAGCTAATGCAAGAAGAAGAGCTTCTTTTGTATTTAGCGGTTTCGCCAACTGCCGTCAGTTCGGCTCTAATCCGTGATGACCAGGGAATACAAAAGCCAGTTTATTATGTCAGCAAAGCTCTACTCGATGCGGAAACACGGTACCCTTGCATAGAAAAATTAGCGTTGGCTCTTATTACAACAGCGAGGCGGCTGAGGCCTTATTTCCAAGCACATCTGATAATTGTGCTAACGAATCAACCACTATAGCAAGTGCTGCAGAAGCCAAAAATTTTAGGTCGTCTCATCAAATGGGCAATCGAGCTTGGAGAATTTGATATCCAATATAGACCATGAGCCGCAATCAAAGGCCAAGCAGTGGACGACTTCATCGTCGAATTCACTAACCCACCAAGTGAACGACAGGATAGTGAAGCATCAGAAGAACGCTACGAAAGTCCCTCGAAACGGGTTACGACTAGACCCTTGTGGTCACTATATGTTGACAGGTCATCGAACTCGCATTGTAGCAGGGCCGGCCTGATCTTGACTTCCCCCGACGAGGTGAAGGTCCAATACACGCTGAGATTCGGTTTCAAAGCTTCCAACAACGAAGCAAAATATAAAGCCCTCCTGGCCGGACTGCGCCTCACCTTAACAATAGGAGTCTGAAGAATCAAAGCGCACAGTGAATCGCAGTTAGTGGTCGGGCAGATGACTACTGAATATCAAGTGAAAGGAAAGAAAATGATCGCATATTTGGCAAAGTCCCGAGAGTTGCTGACTCATTTCGACTATTATAAAATCATCCAGGTCCCAAGAACTCAAAACACCAATGCAGACTCACTGGCTAAATTGGCATCGGCAACAGACGATGAGCTCGGTAGGACAATTCCCATTGAATTCCTCTCCCACCGAAGCATAATTTAAGAAGACCCCAAAGGAGTACGTTCGGTATCAGCTACTCCGAACTGGATGGACCATATCATTCGCTTCTTACAGAGTAATGATCTACCCGAGGACAGAAAGGAAGCACGAAAATTTTGATATAGGTCAGATCGGTATACACTGATCGACGGGATCCTATATATGAAGGGATTTTCTCTCTCTTGTCTCTGTTGCGTCGAACCTGATGAAGCAGACTACGTCCTAAAGGAAGTTCACTTCAGAAGCTGTGAAAATCATTTAGGAAGTCAAGTGTTGGCACAGAAGGTGATACGCTAGGGATATTACTGGCCGACCATTCAGAAAGATGCTCAAGAGATAGTCAAGAGGTGCAAAAGTGTCAACGGTTCGCTCCCGTTCCTCATCTTCCACCCGAAGAACTCACTCCTATGTCCGGGCTGTGGCCATTCACGCAATGGGAAGTTGACATCATTGGTCCTCTCCCAACGGGTAAAGGGTAAGTTAAATACACGATCGTCACCGTTGATTATTTTATAAAGTGGGCTGAGGCAAAACTGCTTGCCACTATCACAGAAAAGAAAACAACAAATTTTATTTGGAAATCAATTATATGTCGGTTCAGAATTTCGAATACAATCATTACTGACAATGGGCGTCAGTTCGATAATGCAAAATTTCAAAAGTTCTGCCGAAACTTGGGTATAAATAACGTGTATTCATCTCCTCATCATCCCTAAGCCAACGGACAAGTTGAAGCTATCAACAAGATTATCAAGGGTCACCTGAAGACAAAACTTAATGAATGTAAGGGAGCTTGGGCAGAAGAACTCCACGAAGTGTTATGGGCCTATCGAACCACAACTCGGTCGACGACAGGCGAAACCCTCATTTTCCTTAACATTTGGGACTGAGGCCGTGGTACCAGTTGAGGTCGGAATGCAGATCAATCGAACTGGTCACTTCCAATCCAAGAAGAATAAAGCTCAGCTTCGCATGAATCTTTACCTGATTGAAGAGATCCGAGAAGCTTCTCAAATCCGAATTGCAGCTTATTAACAACGCAGTCGCTCGATACTATAATTCACGAATTAAGGAGCGACGCTTTAAAGTTTGTGACCTTATTCTCCTGAAAAATCACGAAAGAGAAAAAGAACAAGGTGGCAGGCATGTTTAATCCAAACTGGGCGGGTCCATACAAAATTGTAAGTTCGGTTCGGCCCGGGACGTATTGGCTCAAGGATATGCAAGGTCGAACTCTACCCCACCCGTGGAACGCGGAGCATCTTAAGGTTTATTATCAATAAGAAAAGCTAAGTGCTTATCCCTTTTTAATCTCTTTCTATTTAAGTGATTACTTCTACAACAAATTTCTTGTAAAATAAAAACAATACACAAGCAGAGGTTAGCATCACCCGAAGCTTCATGTATACGAAGTGCCAAAGATCGGTGATGATCAGCGCGCATGAACAGGCAATTGCCTTCACTTCACCAATACAAGCCCGCGATTTACTATTTTACTCCGGTAATTCGAGATAATTTATGCTCGATCACGGAGTAAGAGGGGCAACACATCGGGTGAACAAACCAGATAAGTCACAAGTCCATAACAAGTCAAAAAACAAAACAGTTGGAGTTTATGCGAAGATTTGACAAACACAAAAATGGGCTAAAGTAATTTAAGCAATTATAAGAACTCAAAAGGATCACCCAGTCAATACCAAAAAAAAAAAAAAGACCTCATCAAGGTCACTATAAAAAAAAATTGTTTAGAGCCCTAGACACGGGCAAACAAAGATAAAGTTTTTAAGAGGCAAGATCGTCCTTAGGAAGTGTAGCAGGGTCAGTCTCTGGAGCTTGGACAGAAGGATCAGTTGTTGCAGTCGGGTCGCCCTCTTCTTCCTTCAAGTCGAGGAACGAAAGATCCAGATTGAGATGACGACTCTGCATTGTCATCCAAGCATTTCTCATACTCGAAGTCGAACATTTCGTCGGCTTCGGATGTTTTGATCCCCAGTTAAACTCGAACCTGCAGCAGATCCTCCTGAAGAGCTTCTCCCGCTGCCTTATATTCCTCAATCCGAGCATTTAGCTCAGACTCCACCTTCTTCTTCTTGGCTAGTTCAGCCCAGAGCAAAATGTTCTCCCACTCCTGAGCCTCTAATACCTTCCTCATCTCCTCTCCGGACTTCAGTGCCTCGTCCAGAGTCTGCTTGGTCGCAGCCAAGGTTCCTTTGAAGCCGGAAAGCATACTCTTATCTTGGGTCATCTCCTCGCAAAGAGTCAGACATCCGAAGGCAATTTGATCAGTACATAGAGAAAAGACAAAACAAATAAGGTATTCGGCAACGAATTTACCTTAGCTCTAAAAGCTCTTAAGGTATTCAATAGCTTCACCCCCAGAACTTTCACCAAAGCGTCCACTTCGGGCTCAGGCACAGCCTTGTATGCCCATTTACAGAGATTGTAAAGGTGTGGGGGCATATCCGGGCCTTGACGCAGGCATGTGGTGGATTGAGGCACCGCTGCATATGAACTACCGGATGGCTGGCTTTGGACACAGCCACCAGATCAATGATCTGAGGTGGTTGAGACTTAGTGGCAGGGGCTGCCACCACCTCGGTTGGAGGAGCTACAGGCCTCGCCTCAGAGGTAGGAGTTTGAGGAATGACAGGCACCGGGGCCATAGGTGGCCTGTCTAACGGGCGTTTGACTACTGCTTTCTGTCTCTTCATTTCTCTAATCTGCTCTTTCTCCTCGGCCGTCAAGGAGGTAGATTTTCTCTTGGGAGCCGGAGCAAACATACTTGGGAAACAATAGAAAAATTGTCAGTACATAGGATTACTAAGGGCAAAACTATGTTGGACTCGATTAAAACTCACCTTCTGAATTGATCCCCACTGTCGGTCAAAGTCTCGTGAGTGAGAAGAACTTTGGCTGCTCCAGAAGCTGGGGTCAAGCTTCCACACAGCGTCAACACGCTTCACTTCTTCTGAGCTCAAGCCGGGTGGCTTTCCATGAACTGAAGATAAAAATACAAGTATAGTCAAATCAATTCAAGCAAATGTAAAAAAGAATAAAGACATGATGGCGGATGGCCCGACCTGGCACCGAAAACCAATTATGAACTCGATGGAGCGAAAATTCAGCCTCGGATTGGGGGGCTTGCCAACCCTTAGTGGAAAAAAATCACTCCTCCTTCCAGCCATGAACCGAGGAGGGTAG
Source organism: Liriodendron chinense (assembly GCA_003013855.2). Lineage (NCBI taxonomy): Eukaryota > Viridiplantae > Streptophyta > Magnoliopsida > Magnoliales > Magnoliaceae > Liriodendron > Liriodendron chinense. The sequence goes on from ML058513.1 coordinate 10,628,301, forward strand.
GTGACCAATAAGGCAGCAACCTTTCCTGCCCCGAGGTGACAAATAATACCATCCTTAGAATCATGATGGCTCTTCAGCTGGTACAGATGCATCAGTTCAGCGGCAAATGGATCCAATCCGTGGACTTGGCGTTATAGAACGACACGTCCGATTAGAGTCCTCTATGAATTGGGAGATGACTGACCCGGGGTAAGGTTCACTCTAGACAAATACTCACTCACTAAGGGAAGCAGAGGAAGAAGGAATCCAGGCTCGAAAAACTGTGAATAAATGGTTACCTGGTCTCTGGGAGGACAGGTCAGGAAATCATCTAAACCCGAAAGACAGAGACCAATAGGATTAGGAATACAATATTTCGACCTGAGCTTACTCAGGTCAGTTTTAGTGAGCTTGGTCCAGATTAGGTCGGCAGGATATTCCGAAGTTCTATCTTTCACAGATTAACGACCCGATGTACCAACAATGGGAACTTTATTAGAGGCAAATGAAGAAGGGATTTCTGCAGGCCAAAACGCTCCCCGGGAACTCTCGAGGAACCGATTAGACTTCCCCTAATTAGGATTCTCCAACCAATTGAGGAACGGATACAGCCTGAGAAGAGCTTTCTTTCGAACCCACCATGACTGTCTGAAAGGAAAGAAAAGGAAGGAATATGAATGAATCAAAGTAAAAAAGGGATGTCGACAGGAATTCAACGTACCGGATTGCACTCCAAGATAAAGACCGACTGATTGTTAATACAGAATTTCAAAACTTGGCAGGATGGCAAGAACAACAGCAAAGTGGTGATAAAAAAAAATCGCACCAACAAGGAGCAACACAAGGCAAGAAGGAAGATATCCCCAAAAAAATGCTAAGTATCCTATTTATACTTGCGAGATTGATTTTATCTGAACCTTGTAGCTACCACAGCGTCATCATTCTACGGCCTCAAAATGCGAACCGACGCAACCTTTGACATGCCCCACCACGTGTCCGCTCTTTTATTGGACAGATAGATATCGGCCGCCTGTTTCGAGATACGGGAACCACGTGTCGCCTCTCTATTCGTCCAAAGCAAGAAAAGCCTATCGCGTCATACGCTCATCATTGCAGTTCTTCGAAATTCGAAACGCCGCATTAAATGTAACTTTGCTGCCCAAAAATAAGTGTGGTACCGCCAAAAGCCTGATTGGCCTTATCCACTCAAATATGCTCTCGAGCTAGAAGGATCTTCCTCAAAAGCAGGGGGCTCCTGTTATAGGTAAGACCTGACCGAACTAACGAGGTATATAAGACCTCGGTAAACTATACCCAAGGTCACAATAAGCCAAATAGTTTGGTTTGGTTGTCCAGTCCTGTCCATCACGTGAAGGTTAGTTTAGGGTTTATTTATAGCTTGAATGTAATGAGCTATTAACAGATTCATGACGTAGACCAAGTCAAAGACGGACGACCTTATCTTTATTCAGTTATGAAGCAGACATCTCGATGCTCGAAGATTGAGGAATATTAGATCATTCCGCGATATTAGTCGAGATATTAGCCAAAACTCCAGCCTAGGAAATGTTCTCTGTACTACTATAAAAAAGGAAGATCTGTCTCATCGAAGGTAGGTAAGATCAACTCTCGACAACGTACAATTTCCCTCTAGCAGAGAAAATGGCTAACTTAGGGATCGGAGGGCTAACGGTCGGACCTCTGACCACCTCTTAGCCTTTGATTCCATTTTACAAGGTTCGCAGTCGAAATCTAAGCTGTCTACAATGATCGTTATCTAGTTCCAATCGTCCTATAGGTGAAATTGATTTCACCTCGTCTGCTACCAAAATTCGGTAACAACAGTCCTGATCACATTGAACATGCACCACATAGATGGTGGGAAGCTAGTGGAAGGTGGCGACCGGCGAATCGTACTAAGAAACTCCCTCTTATTAATGATGAGTCCAAACAAATGAATGTTAAGGCAGCCGTCTGACCTTACACCCGGATCCATAACTCAAGTGGTAGATTGAGTGAAGATAGCCTCGTTTCAACACTAAGGTCATGTTGAAAATGTTTGATTAAAAAAATATTTTAATATAAAATATAATATATGTATAAAAGGTTGAAAGAAGTGTTTTGATTTTTTTTTCACTTTTGAATAGTCTCATATAAAAAATGGATGAAGAAAAAATCTGATTTATAAGATAAGGGTGGAGTGCCTTATAGTTTCACCGTAGGAGAGAGGACTACCAAACCTTGTGTTTTCCAGTACCCTTACACGAGCTCGAACTCAGTACGAGAGCGTGGGCATGTGAGGCAGTGTGGCTGTAGAGGCGCTAGTAGCGTTCTTTGCACATGCACATCGTGTTGCAGATGGGTCACTCCATTGGAAACCGAAGCAAGACTGGTGCAACTACAGGCTAAGTGATAGGTCGGGGGACTACGTTCGGAGTTGTAGTGAGTTGTGAGAAATACATCGGATAAAGAGATCTCTATGCCTTTTATAAGGGGTTGCAGAGCTATTAAAGGGACCCTTTATAATTGCTCATGCAGAAACAGACTAGCACATGCAGAAACTGTTGCATGTGGCTAGCCCAACACCTATAAACAATCAGAAAATAGCTATATAATAGCTAGTTACAGTCTAACGGCTAGTTGCAGTGTAACTAGTTATAAAATTGTCCAAAATATTAATAGACCTGGACCATAACTCCTGAGCCACCATTACCTATAAAATGAGATATGAGACAATTCATTCCAATAACACAGGCAAATACAATCATCTCTCTTAATCAAAACAAAATCTTAAGTCCTCTCTTCAAATCAATGGTTTAGAAATAAACAGTTTACAACATATTGACCAGTGCAGTGGTATTCCTTCACGAATTTTTTTTATTTTTCTTTATCAAATTTGAGATTGGTGTTTCATCTGCCAAATAAGTGTTAGAATGGTTCCATAGTGGTTTCTTGGTTTGCGTTAAACTCAGAACTACAAAAAGGTTCGTCGTATCCTAGAAGCAATTTCCTTGTAACCTGTCTACAGACTCGACTTTCGAGTAGGGGCAAATAACGCTTTAAGGATAACGTGTTCAACATGTGCTTCAGCCTGTCCTTATTCTGATTTTAGTTTTCAAATTTTTTTTATTACTGGAATTTTTTAATTTCAGAATTAATGTAAAATCTCAACAATCTTAAAGCGTTATTTCTGGAATGAAAAGCGAAGGTGTGTCATTCATCAAGTTGATGAACCAAGATTTGATTTGGCTCGATCGGTTCGATGGAACTATTTCACAAGGTGGCAGGACAAGATCAAGTTCCTATTAACAGCGTTGGAGATCTATTATATTCTAGATCCAAATCTGCAGCCGCTCCTTGAAGCAACTGACCAAGACACTCCTGAACGAATCAGCTGCACGTAACAAAAGAGTTGAAGATGAACTGTTGTGCCGTAGGAAACATCCTAAATGCGCTATCTGATCGTCTGTACGACTTATACACCATGACCATTTCTGCCAAAGAAATTTGGAACACTCTTGAGTTCAAATATAAAGCTGAAGAAAAAGGTACAAACAAATTCATTATAGCTAGCTATTTCGACTACACCATGGTAAATAATAAACCGCTGCTAGCCTAAATACAAGAACTACAGCTAATTGTGAACAAAATCAAGGCCCTTAATATTGACCTCCCTGAATCATTCCAAGGCAGGGCCATAATCGCAAAATTGCCACCAATGAGTAAAGATTACAGGAAGAAACATGGTGCATAAGATCGATGACTACACGCTGAAATAAATCCAGAAACATCTGAGAATCGAGGAAGAATCCTACAACCATGAAAAAAAGACTGAAAATGAAAATTCCCCGTCCAAGGTCCAGGCAATAGAAAAAAATTCAAAGCAAGAATCCCAAGAATGACGATTTCCTGAACCACAACAAAGGGAAATTCAAAAAGTCACAGAAGAAGAATGAAAATTTCAAAGGCCTTTACCATGTCTATGGAAAAATTGACATTATGCTCGTGTGTGCCGATTTTGCAAGTCAAAAAAAGAAGCAAGTGTAAGTATCGTTGAAGAATAGATAATTGCCATGATTAATAAAGTAAATACAATCCAAGGAAAGATTCCTGGTTGGTAGTATGATACTAGCACCACAGTTCATATTTGTCACAACAAATCAGCCTTCAAAACCTATGAAGACGTGACCAATGGTCAAGAAGTCCAAATGGGTAATGAAGTCCGATCAAAGATTATAGGAAAAGAAACAATGGAGCTAGTATTCACCTCAAGCAAAAAAAGTTATCTTAAAAAACGTACTGCATGTCCCAGACATGAAGCGAAACTTAGTTTCTGGAGATCTTCTGGAAAAATCTGGTATACGAGTTGTGTATGAATCAGACAAATTAGTTCTGTCCAAACATTAAAACTTATCGGGAAAGGATATGCTTGTAATGGGATAATTAAGTTTTCTTTGAGTGAAAGTAGCACTTCTGCATATATGATCGACTCTGTATCTTTATGGCATGAAGATTAGCACATATAGGTTATAATACCCTAAAATTCATGGCAAAAAAAGGATTAATCTGATACACTAAAAATGAGAATAATAAGTGTGAGGTATTTATACAAAATCCAAAATGAATAAAAAGTTATTTCCAAGTGTTGAGAGATCATTTTAAATATTAAATCTTGTGTACATCGACATTTGTGAATTGAACGGTGTTTTTACCTGTGAAGGTAAAGTGTACTTTATAATATTTATATCTACTAGGGAACAAAGATAAAATATTTAGCATGTTCAAAATATATAAAACAGAAGTAGAAAATCAGCTAAATAAAAAAATAAAAGTTATATCTAGGACAGGGGAGAAGAATACTTCTCAAACGAATTCTCCAACTTCTGTGAAGAACATGGATTAATACACCAATGTACTGCTCCATATACTCTACAACAGAATGGTGTCACTGAAAGGAAAAATAGGACCCTTGTAGAAATAGTCAACTCAATGCTAATACAAGTAAAGTTGTCACTTAGTCTGCGGGGTGAAGCTCTTCTAGCAGTCTGTCATGTCCTAAATAGAATATTATTTAAGAAATTCAAGGTCTCTCACCTTATGAGACATGGAAAAGTAAAAAACCTAACTTAGGATATCTTAAAGTATGGAGGTGTCTAGCGTATTGTAGAACGAAACACCTGATTCCAAAATAACTAAGTTAGGACCTAAACCTATAAGGTGTGCCTTTGTCACGTATGCACAAAATAGCAAAGCTTATAAGCTTCTAGACCTAGAATCTAGGAATGTAGAGTTTTTTGAGAACTCACTATCCATTGAGACAAAAGATAATGAAATCCAAACTCCTAGACATGAACCTAGGGTTGAAGCTCAACAAGAAGTTGAAGCTCCGAGTGAACCTCGTAGGAGTTAGAGAATAAGAGTAGAGAAGAGTCTTGACCTTGAACAGATAGACTCCAAATGTATCTCTTTTCATCTCGTAGAAGGGGATTGAGAGAAGGTCATTAATTAGAAAATACTTATGGTAATAACTATCAAAGATGATCCTAAAACAAATAGTGAAGCTATGTCTTCTAGAGACTCAACTTTTTAGAAATATGCCATAAATGATGAGATGGACTCTATAATATCAAACTAAACCTGAAAACTTGTGGATCTACTTCTAGGTTCTAAACTCATATGATGTAAGTGGGTGTTTAGAAAGAAATATCACACTGAAAATATCACACTGATGGGTCTATCCAAACCTTTAAAACTAGATTAGTAGCTAAGGGGTTTAAACAAAAAGAAGAGATAGATTATTTTGACACATATTCTTCTGTGACTAGAATAATATCTATTAGGATATTATTTGCACTAACATCCATACATCATTTTCATATTCATCAAATGGATGTAAAAATAACTTTTCTAAATAGTGACTTCAATGAGGAGGGATACATAGAATAAACTTAAGGGTTTGTTCTTCCAAGAAATGAGAAGAAAGTCTGTACACTAATTAAATCTTTGTATGGTCTAAAGCAAGCACTCCAAACAATGGCATGGGAAGTTTAATTCTAAAATATTATCTTATGGTTTCATACATAATGTAGTTGACAAATGCACATATTCCAAAGTTAAAAATAATTATATTACTGTTATTTGTCTGTATGTTGACGATATGTTAATAATAAGTAATAAAATAGAAGGTATAATGGATATAAAGAAGTTTTTGTCTTCTATCTTCAAAATGAAGGATCTTGGACAAGTAGATATTATTGTAGGTACGGACGTAAACAAACATGGTATCAATTCCGAAAGTAGGGGGGCTAACATTGCAGTGTGACTAACAATGGTGGTTGGGTGTACTAACAATGGGGTTTGTACTAACCAAAAGAAGAAGAAAAAATCAAAAGCCGTCTGACCTTGCTTCCCAGGTAGATGATACGGTAGAGCTGGAGTACGGTAGAGCTGTTTCTCTGCAATACCCGTTGTCATATGATGTCCTAATCGCGTCCACTCATATGCTGGGCGCTAGTACGAATGGTTTATGTCCACAAAATAACACCGATTGGACATTTTTTTTCCATCTGATCTCTAGCCATCAAAGCGACTGGCAGAAAACAAAAGTAGTTACTGGTCAAATATTCAGTGAGGTGGTGTGAAATAGGATCGTCTAGTAGGTTTGAATTTTGAAATATGAGCCATACATGCTACATCGTAGTAGATGGATGGACCCGATCACTCCACCATATTCACTTTTTACTGCTCTACTGTATCTTCTCTCAACTTTAGTAATAGTCACAAAAGAGTTTGGAAGCTCGATGGAGCCCGCATGGATGCATGTAAGATGATCCAGACCGTCCATCCGTTAGGCCCTGCTGTGTAGAGGAAATCGCATCCATTGAAGAATGTAAGCATCCAATGGTGGGCACTCAGACGGGGCTGTTTTGTCTGGTCTTTTGGTAGCCCTTAACTCAGATGACCGCTTGAAAGGAAAAACATGCCAGCGGTGCACATTCAAGTGAAAAAAGATCATGGACTGAGTGTCCACTCAGCAGCGTGATTTTGGACAATGGCCCATTCTTGTGGGGCCCATTGACAGAAAGGAAAAGGACACTATAAGCATGACTGCTAAAATTTCCTGGAGGGCTTCCTTTACCAGTCAAGCAGAGGCTTGCCCTAAGGACTGTATGTTTTAAAAACGCCAGATAATAACTATTTTTCTTATTGCTTGCTGCCTTAAAATAGGTTTTGTATTTAGACATTTGCATTCCGTGGATCATGAAAAGATTACAAGCAATATGAAAACTTGATGTATCAATCAAACAAAATTTAATCATTATTTAAGAAATATATTTAGTCGATTTTAATATTTCCTGAGAAATATAAGAAACAAAATGCATTATCCAACAACAAAACATGACTTAAATATGACATGAGACGTAGTTGGAATGTTGTTCATATATACAATGACCATTACAACAGAATGGATGAATTTATGAGGCCCGTCTAATACATCAAAGGTAAGACCTTCAAACAAAGGTAGAGTGCGGTGTGTGAAGAGAAGCAAAGAGATCGCCGTCTCTTCCTTTACACGTATCCTTGATCACTGCATAAGGAGAGAAGTTTCTCTAAAATAAGAATTAAAATTTGATAATTTTTATTGAATCGAATGACTTATAAAGTCTATAAGATGACCTTCAATCAATAAGCAACATACGTTCAAAATAAATTAAAATTGCTAAAAGTATTAAAAATGGTATGGATCTTAAAATCTTAATCAAAATTTCAAAATCAATATACTAATGTAAGGAATGATGCTAAAACAAAACACGTAAAGAAATGACAACCGCAAAACTTATTAAAATAGTAAGTTATTACTTTGGGCATAAATTTGACCTAGTAAATGATCTATTTTTTTTTTTTTTATTTTGCAAAATTGGTTATAAGCAACCATTGCTATCCTGTAGAGATTGTTGAGACCTTTCTAATGATATATTATGGACGAAAATTGAAGATCGGAGTGAAAAGTTATGCCCGTTGGAACCCGTAGTGCACGCTAACCCTTTTTGCCCTGGATCGAACCTTTCAACTCTCCCTCTTTTGATCCAAGCCGTCCATAAAGTCCTTTACTACCCCGTTCTACATGAAAAGGGCTGTTGACATGTCAACCCTTTGCTTTGTTCTCTCCTTATAATTTCTCTCTACCTTATCACAATTTTCTCTATAATTCAGTAATATACTTTCTTTCTCTATAAATGTTGAGTGGTAACCACCTGGAATACATGTAAGACACGTCCTTTTGAGTGACCTCATAGACTACCTAAATAAAAAAAAAAAATACTAGACAACAGCAGACCATATTTTAGAACACTAAAACTTGACTCGATCAGCTCATAACTTGATCAACTCAATCTGATCTCTCAAAATTTCTTTAAGATTTTCTTCTAAGTCGACAGCACCATTTAATATTTAAAAAGTATAAAAGTATATATATGAGTTGAGTTCACGAGTTTTGATTTTTTTAGACAAGTTGAGATTGGACCAAGTCATTTTTACTGGATTGAGTTTTTCTTGAGTTATGGTGAAATCTGGTCTGAGCCGAGTTGACTTGGGTGATCGAGCCGATTTTTTTTTTTTGAGTTTTTAAGCTATGATTGGACCACCCAATATTTGGCCAAGACACCACCCATTGAACTACTTGGGTCTTGCATGATAATTTCTGGCTAAGCTCGCATGTGCACTCATGCACTCAGCCAATCAAATGCTCCATGTCATGTGAACAAAGATGTCCCTCCACCTTCATGTCACGATAGCAGCAGTTGGCATCTGCTTTCGATGACTTCTGCATAATGCAAAACAGAAGTTTTCCACTGGATGTACATGATAAAAGCATGAGGGAAAATATATACAAGAGTAACCACCACATCTCTTCCAACTTTTTCATTCAGATGTATTTGGAAGAATGAAACATTTGTTGATAGCATACACTGCATGCTCATCTTCATTAATTGAAAACTTCTCAAGCTACACATAGGCATTACTTTGTAGAGGAAAATGTAAGAAATGCTCAAGAAATTCCAACGGTCTCACATAATAGGTAAAAATGAAAGTTGGCCGTAAGAGACCACAAAAAGGAGTCTGAAAGCATTATAGAGAGAAATTTCTGAAATCTATGTACGGTATAACACACAACTAGCTTTTGGACATTTTTCACCTTCACAAATAGCTTTTTTTTTTTATGGTGCAGAGCTTAATTTGAGTATTGAAAGTGGATAGGAAGACATTTTAACTGAAGCTGGTGGTATTTTGGAACTAGAAGATGTAGCTAATGTTAGTTGACATTTCCCCTTCAATAAGCCTTTAAATGACATATATTTACCTACAAAAATCAACTTATTCTTTCATGTGAGTAGCCGATTCTTATTTTCTTTCTATGTAGCTTGCCAGATAATTCTACTAGGAATCCATGCAACAAAAGAGGAATAGAGCCGACCGTGATGATTATATATGAGTCTGGTCTAAAACTCGACTGGTCTACAGCATTAAAAATGGAGGAGATGGATGGCCTACCTTTGAAAACATTAATTCCCTCTTTCTTTCTTTGTGTGTACATGCATTGTGCAGCTGCACTCTTTTCCTTTGTGTCTCTCTCCCCTATTGTCCCTCCATGTGCTCTGCATGTGCCATGCCCGCAATACTCTGTAAGCAAAACAATGTAAGAGACATGCAGGAGTATGATGTACACAAAGAAAGTTAATTTTTGCCCACCTGTTTCCTACCCAAAGCATTCATGATGTCTATCAAGTGGACAGTCAATTCAAATTTAGCCTTTTACTACAAAATTATAGGATAAAATCATATTCACCCTCCAATTAATGGTTATTGTTTGCTACTTTTGCATGGTCCGGACCGTCCAATCAATCTGGGCGTGGGAAGTGGCATATGTACATTCTAATAAACGGCCTGGATTGATGAGCTATATTCAAGGGAAAGGCTTAATGAGGATTGATAGAGGTTTAGGCTCCTGACGAATGCCAACAAACTTTTTTTTTTCCTTTTTTTTTTTTTTAGGGAAAGATTAAATCTTCTAGGAGAATAATGTTTCCTATCTTCCTAGTGAAGGAACTATACTGGTTCTTCAACGGAAGTGTTTGCACGCTATTCTGGAATTTTCAACTTTCACAAGAGGGGTCCCTGATTTGACAATCCAAACCATCCGTTGTTGCGTCCACTGTGGATGTAACATGCCCCAAAAAATCTTTTCAAAGGGACGATTCTAGTATTTAGATTTGTGACCTATAAATGGATGGTTGAGAAGAGATATACAACAATGGGCCGTTCCAGCTTAAAAGGAAACCAAGATTGGTGGCTGGGACCTTCCAATAAATTGTAACTAGTTGTGCAGGGAACTACAATTGGAGGTTTTCTTCTTAGGATGATACAACAGATCCCAATTGGATTTGGATTGGGTTTTTTCTTTCTTTCTATACTTAATGGATAGAAGGGGATTCGTATCATTTTATTGGGAAAGTTAACTGACTTGGGCCTTTGATATGACCATCCCAATGCATTATAACTCAACCGAATGGTAGACGGACAAAATAGCCCTAATCAAATGGTCCATCAAACCAACGGTTACAGTGCAAATTGACGAAATGGTCCAAATCAAAGAAAAATCTCCATTTATCGTAGTCAGTATCCACGAACCCATCTAATTCTTGCATACTGGTTGATAGTCACTCTGCAAAAGCATCGATATTTGCCTCAAGTGAACTAGTAGTGAACCACGTGATACCTGAGTACCACTACTGTATCAAGTTGACGTAAGATCCAGCAGGGCGTATTGTGTGCCACCCTATCAAGGAAGTTCCGTATAAGATCCAAGTAGTCTAGCAAGTGATCCTCACCATTCATGTGGATATTCACACAAAATTTAGGTGGTCTGATGTTGCCTAACCCCACTATTTTATATGGTGTGGCCGCTCAATTGAGTTTCGGATCTGCCACACGCACAATGCATTGGGTCCCACAGAGCTTTGGATTACTGGGGGTCACTTACCACAAGGGTTCCAACTCTTTATCCCACCTCTCAACTTGCCAAATGCGTGAATTCAGCATTTCCTTCTTCTTCTTCTTCTTCTTCTTCTTCTCTCTAATTATTTCAAAATGGGAACGTCACATGAGTATCATATGCTCGGGCTGTAATCTTTTTGCCATCTAACCCGTCCATTAGATGCGTGCTTTCATGTTAGGCCTCAAAATTCATCTTGATTCATACATGGTTGGTTGACATTTATTGGACATTTGAAATGGAAAAGAAATAAAATTCAATGGTCATATCTTGTTAAAGAAGTGTCCACAAAAAAACCAGAGGTTAGAATCACTAAAACATTCTTATTTTGGGATGACTTTGCTGTAATGAGGTCCTACAATTTAGTTAGTTTAATTCAAGCTAACTTATGTCAGATGTACAATATTTAAATCTTGTGTACTATGCATCACAAGCTACTAGAGTATCAATTAGCTGGCCCAGTTGGATCATAAGTTACTGTATAAGTTACTTATGTCTTAAGTAGTTTATCTTAGTTTCTACTTATTCAATAAATACATATGATTGGTAAGGGCTCATTTGGATCATAAGTTACTTAACATAAGTAACTTATACCTCAAGTAACTAATTATATTTATTAGCCAAAAAAGTAGAAAAGTATGCTTGGCTTCCAACATCACGTAAGTACTTATTCCATAATTTTTTATAGTCCACCCTTAATATGCACCCTCCATCATGTGGGGCTGACCTTTGATGTCGACCATTCATTGTGTTGGGCCAACCTTGGCCTTGTCTTCAATATAAATTGTTCATTATATGGGCCTACTTTGAATGTGGACCATCCAACTTATGAGGCCCCACCTTCAATGAGGGCTATCCATCATGTGAGGTCCAACTCCAATGCGGGTTGTCTATCATGTTGAACATTGGATATGCGTCATCTATCATACAGCACCCATCTTTAATGTGAACCATCTGTCATGCCGGGCCCACCTTAGATGTGAACCATTCATCATTAGGGGCAACCTTCATTGTGAATTGTCCTCATGTGGAGCCACCTTGATATGGGTCATTTATCATGTGGGACCGCCATCAATGTTATCATCCATCACGTGAGGCCCAACTTCAATATCCATTGACAATCATGTAAAGCCCACCTTTGATGTGGACCTTCCATCATGTGGGCCTCGCCTTTGATGTGGGTCGTCCATCATGCGGGGCTTACCTTGTGTGTGAGCTGTTCATAGGGGTCGACATTTGATGTAGACCATCCATTATGTGAGGCTACCTTGATATGGGTTATCCATCATTTGGGGCCCACTTTTAATGTCCACTGCTCATCTTGTGGAGCCCACCTTTGATGTGGACTGTCCATCATGTGGGCCCTACCTTCAATGAGGGTCGTCCATCGTGTGGAGCTCACCTTGATGTGGGCCATTCATCATTTCGGGTGACCATTGATTTGGACCGCACATTACATGGGGCCCACCTTGATATATGTGGGCCCGCCATGAATGTTAATCATTCCATCAATGGAGCCCACTTTTTGTTGTGAATCTATACCCGGGGTGGAAAGTTACACCCAACAGGTAACACCCTCCGATGGAAAATATACTTCACAAATACACCTCTCTCTCTCTCTCTCTCTCTCTCTCTCTCTCATCTTTTCATTTTACTATTTTTCATTATTCTACAAAAATTATCCCGGCATTTACCAGCCCAAGCCCCGCCCAAATCGGTTTAGGTCTGGGCGGGCAAATGATTTGCCCAGACCCAGGTTTAAAATCTGGGTCTGGGAAAATGATTTACCCGCCCAGGCCCAGCCTAGGCTCAGTTGGGTAGTCTGGGCATATATTTACCCAGGCCCAGACCATCTCCCTCTAGGTGGGTCTGGGTAAATATTAACCCAGCCCAGATTACTCAGGCCCAGACCTATTTCATATGTTCATAAAATGTTCCGAATTTTGGCCCAGACCTACCCAAACCCGATCTGCCCAGGCAACTTTGTATCTGGTTTGGGCGGGTAAATGATTTACCCAAACCCAGCCCAGCCCAGCCCGCTAATAGAAAGAAAACCAGACCCAGACCCGTTTAGCAACTGGGTCTGTTCTTGGACCCAGACCCGTACCGTTTAACAAATGGGTCGGGTCTGGGACGGGTCTAAATGGGTTGGGTCCGGGTACCCCATCGGGTCGACTGACCCATTTGCAGCCCTAGTTTTGAAAAGGTACTTGTGAAGACTCTAATGGCTTATTCGGTTGCAGAATCTAGATTCTAAAGAAAATCTTAAATTCTAGTGTTGGAATCCAAAATTACAGAAATTGAATTGAAAGTTATCGGTTCTTTTTTATTGAGAACGGTGTAATCCCGATTTTATTTGGTTGAAAACTGTGTAATCCCACTGTTGCTTGCGGCATGGCCCCACTTGGGCTTCAAATTCACATGAGAACTTGACCCCTGTCCTATAGCAGTCATGCAAGATAGATGCCCAGCTTGGATGGCAAATAAACATAACAATGGGCCCTAGGAAGTTTTTAATGGTGGGGATTCAATCAACACTATTTTCCTATGGAGTGGTCCACTTGCAATTTAGATCTATCTCATTTTTTGTCTAATGCCCTTAATTGAGCTTTCAAAACTGATGGATTGGGTGGATATAAAACTCATACATCATAGATGTACAATGCATACATTGAGCTATGGATGTATCATGACACTCACTTTCGACTTTTTCCCTTCCGTGGAAAGGGTCCCCACACAGGTTTCCATTAATTCGGATTCCAACCAATTTAGGTTTTTAGATGGAATGATGTTTGGCTGGAACTTGCTGCCAAACACATCAGTTAAAATCTGAAAATGAGTTTCCAGAGGCCAACTAAACAAGCCCTAATTTTTTTCACTGCCTAGAGTTAAAAAAAATGTTACTTATTACCATGGAGGCCCAAGGACTCGTCCTCTGTGCTTTTTGAAAGTAGATTAGGTATAAACAATCATACCGCAGCTTGTGATGGGTGCTATCTGTAGACACCCCACCCACTACGTGGGACATCTAGTTCTCATCCTGACTATGCTTCAATGGGACTGGACCATTGAGAGAGCACCGAATGGGCCAGATTGTCTGATTGAAAGGCCTTCAACCTGATCTGATCGTAACCGTACAAATATTAAGACTATACAAAGCCTAAGGCTCTAAAGCTTGGATGCCTTAAACAAGAATGTGTCCTTGACTTGACCTAGGATGCAACCGACGGTTTAGATCAGCAGGCCGGAGATCAGGGCAATCGACGGTCTGAAAGAGTCAATAGTAAACATATTTAGTCGAGATGCATCTCCCCGACTCCAATGGTAACAGGTCCCACCCAAATTCAACCCGATCAGATCCTCGACACTTGTTGAGTACAACTATAGGGCTCGATCCGCTTGAAAACGGACCAAACAAAACAGATCTCAACTGCACATCACAATGCCCATTATACTGGAATTATTGGCACGATAGCTGGGCCTAAAAATGACAAAAACTGATAGGTGGCCATTCAATGACCACCCATTTTTTTAAAGCTACGTCCCATAGGCCCCATAATCTGATGTTCCATCTCGCCAACAGCTATGAGGGCAGCCTATAAAACCATAGGTGGCCCTTAAATAGCGGCCCCTTTCCATCTATATAAACCACAACACAGTAACCACGGCAGATGGTAGAGTGGAAGCTATTAAGAAGCTTATCAGCGTAGGTGAGGGTAATTAGGGAGGCTCAATTCTAGGATCACATGTATTTTAGTGGAAAGGTGAAGTTCTACACAAGATCAATGGTGTTGATCTTTTACACCAGTTGAAAAAATTGTCATTTATCAAAGCAGTGTAGGGTTATAATTGGGAACGTCTGACCATCTCCTTTGCACAAAAATAATACATGATTTCTCTATTTTTCCTACCTCTCATAATTAAACCAACTCCAACATACATTTTAAGGATCAAGACTTCTCACAAATTTTCTTTTACTTAGCTTATTTCTTTATTTACTTTTTTTTTATATATATATTTTTGCCTACCCAAGGGGTACAATCTCTATGCAATAAGGCCCGATGTGATACTGCTAAAGTTCATTTAGAATCATCAAAATTTTGACTTACCTTGTGAATTAGAGACCTACACAAGTGTGCCAATGGGAAATGAGCCTAACCCTTTCTTTTCTTGTAACCAAGGCACTTACATAAGAATCTAGGACTGTAGACCAAATCACAAGAATCATCTAGAGTTGGGAATCTCAAGATTCTTGAAGTCAAAGTTGTTCTACTGGCACCTAGCCAGCCGGTAGATATATACCATAAGCATTTTGGCTAATAAGAACTCCACCATCCCTATGACATTGCACAACCAAAGAGAAAAAAGTATTTTGGCGGGTAGTATTTTGGCTAGTAATATTGCACAACAAATGAGAAAAAAGGACACATACAGTTTAACTTAAAACAACAATAGTGCCCAAATTCCAAACTGATAGAACAACCATCGAGTGCAGCCTGAACGTGCGTCTTGCACACGCCCTGTCAGGAGGCGTTCACACCATCTTTTCTACTAACATGCCTGCTGTGCAGGGACGTCGGTAATATTAATACTGGAGGCCAATCATAAAAACCACCCTTGTCCAAAAATAAAGATGATCCATGCACTAGGTGGTCAAACTGTCAGTTGTCAATTGACTCCAACATCGTGGGCAACCTGTCTAGAGAAACAACCTCATCTCGTTGTAGTTTTCTTGGTCCTGCTCCCTCCACAATTAGTTACCGATTTGGATGGTCAAGATTACCGTGGAACTCATGTCTATAGTCGAAGAGTTGCCATTATCTTTCAAATGGTGATGAACTAACTCTACACAGTTTGCACTTTTTTATGTCATATGTGCTTATGCTAGTGGCTAATAACTACGCTATGTGCCAAATCGGCCCAAAATGCATCAATGTTGCTTACTCAACATACCAATGTAGCCCACTTAGTAAACGAACTAGCCTGGTTTTCGACAATGACATTGAAGAGTAGCCTTGATCGTACACCCATGCATTCCTGCTAGCCAACTTCAAATCCAACTCTAGTGAGTCACATTGTTGTACCTTATTTTTAATCCAGCTCAGAAAAATGAATGGGATGATGACATGTGGCATTGCATATGAATGGTGCAATCATGTGTGCAGGCCTTATGGCAAGCAGGTTTGCTGGAATGACATATGACAGTCAATTATTGGGACACATCATTGAGAGAAGGAAGCAGACAAAGCAAAGGTGGTTAAAAAGAGTGGTGACAAACTTGAAGCATTACGAGGAAGTTGAAGAGTCCAAAGAAGCTTAAGAAACTTGAGAATTGTAATAATTGGAGTTAATTA
This sequence comes from Liriodendron chinense, assembly GCA_003013855.2. Classification (NCBI taxonomy): domain Eukaryota; kingdom Viridiplantae; phylum Streptophyta; class Magnoliopsida; order Magnoliales; family Magnoliaceae; genus Liriodendron; species Liriodendron chinense. Next base: position 10,644,687 of record ML058513.1, read on the forward strand.
GGGATTTAGATAGTTCTGTTCAGTTTAGAAATATAGGAGGTAATTGATAGAGAAAGGGATTCCACTCCAAATCAAACAACAAACTTTATTTATCTTTCCATAGCATGCATAATCTAGGAGTAATGATAATTGCTCGTTTACGCTCGTTGGGCACCTTAGTTGTAATTGCTCGATCATGCTCGCTGTGCAACCTGTGATAATACAATCAGTTCTATTTTTTAGCAGAATTATTTATCTAAGCATCGATTGTTCGGTCGCTTGTCATTGAGCATCAATTAGTACCTAGAGGAAGTCCCTTCTGGTGAAAGGCAAGGCGTAACCTATTTTTAGAAGACAAACCCTACCCTTCAATTGCCTGATCTCTTTTATTCCATCATGCGAGTGGCTGAGTAGGTGAGAAACATTTTTAGGTCTTAGTCATATACGGTTGAGTGTGACATATCTATTTATTTTGATGCTTTGGGTTGAAGTTGAGCTGGTGGGAATCGAGCTGCACAGTCAATTCTACCATGCTCGCGCACACCACACACATGTGTGTGGGGGAAAGTGCTAATCTTATTGAGGACCAGCACATCACATCTATTTTCTCGAGTTCCTTTGACCTCTACAAGGACTTGGGATAACCGCGAAATAAATAGGGAGGTAAGTAGTGCTGATATTTTGAAAATATCTCCATAAGAGTACCTTATCACCATAAATCCACTAAAATGGTATTAGTAAGATTTTTCAATATCTTGGAAGATTTTAAAATATCTTTTTTTGGCCTGACATTATCATGATATTAACTTGAAAAATAGTGAAAATATTAAAGAATTTGTTATGTAAATGATTTTAAAATTAAAATTTATTTTAATAAATGTATTTATTTTGGGCCAAAATTTTTCAATAATGTACTGAATTTTTTTAAGAAATTGACGAGAACGAAATTTATCACTATGTCCCTAGGCATGTGCTTAGTATGTATTCGGATTCGGTGGATCCCTGACTGTGGGGACTACCTTGATGTATGTGACTTATATCTATGCCGTCCATCAGTTTTAAAAGATTACTTTAGGAAATTATACAAAAAAATCAGATAAAAAGTATAGGTGGACCACACTGCAGGAAACAATGGTGATTGACCATTAAAAACTTATTGTGGGCCGCAAAAGTTTTGTATCAAGATTATATTTATGCAGACCCTTTATCCAGGTCTTTCTTACCTTATCAACAGTCTGGACGTCAAATACCGGTGGCTCCCTAATTGTCAATGGGCCGGGCTCGGGCCTGAAAATTCAGAATTTTGAATAAGATCCGAAACAGTTGAAAATCCAGGTTGAGGCCTAACCCAGGCCCGGCCCGTTGACTAGCAAGTCCTAATGCTTTTTAATGGTGGGTATTCAATCACCACCGTTTCCGCGGGTGTGGTCCGCCTAAGATTTTTATATGCTTAATTTCTTTTATCGTTTCCTAAAATGATATTTTAAAACGGATGGACGGCATGGATTTAAGTAAAACATATCTAGGTGGGCCTCACAGTCAGGGATCCACTGACGTCGCTGGATCCTGGGATCCATAGAAGCCGAGCCTAAGTACCTCATCCTCCCACGGAGCTATTTGAGTATACATTCTTTTATGAGATCCAACCCGTACATCAGGTACGATGCCTTCTTTTCAGATAAAATCATATACATTCTGACCATCCAGAACTTAGGTAGGCCACAATCAAAGGAAAAGTTGGGATGGAACGCCCACGATTCAGGATAATTAAGAAGGACGCGGATTCCCTGCGAAGGTTTTTTCAACCAACTTCTTGCCACGGGAAGTTAAGCGGGGCCCACTGGAATGTTTGTGAGAAATCCACCCCGTCCATCCGCTTTTCCAGATCATGTCAGTACATGAAAGAACAAATAAGGCAGATCCAAAACTCAATTGGGCCGTACAACAAGAAAAAAGTAGGCCGAAAAATGCCTACGGTTGAAACCTCCCTGATGTTCACCGTGATGTTTATATACCATCCATACCGTTCACGAGCTCGATTAACTGAAAAGACAACAATATTAGCCAGACTCAAAACTTTTGTGGCCCTGCAAATGTTTCAACGGTGGACGTTTAATCCTCACTGTTTCTTGTAATACGGGCCCGTCTGAGTTTTGGATCTTCCTCATTTTTGGGACAAGTCCGAAAATGATCTTTAAAAGAGGATGGACCGGGTGGATTTCTCACAAACATTATGGTGGGTCCCACCCAGCTTCCGGTCCTAACACTGAATGGGGACAACGGGGTGAGCCCAGCGAGTCGTGAATCATGATAGCGGCAGGACGAACTCTATTTTACCAAAATTGCCCTTCTCATGGGCTGTTTTGGTAAATTGTAAGACGGCCCATCCGGTCTTCTTCTGTTCTGCCGGATCCCACCACGAGCGAACGAGGACATACAGGTAATTCGGCAATTCCAGTTCGGGAAGCAGGACACCTTCTCTCTTCTCCAGCACCTGCAGGGCTAACGAAGAACCGAAAGGTATAAACCCTACTCTCTTTCTTTCTCACACAAGAAATACCCATCGTACATCTCTCACGCTGCTTCTGTTCTTCGCCTCTCTCTCAGTATCATTATCGTCATCGTCTTTCTCCACAGGCCCATGGACTTTTGAAAACCCTGAAAAAAAAGAACAGAAATGGGTCGGCCCGAGCCCTGCAGTCTTGTTTTCTCAATCTTTCATTCATCCCCAACTCGACGAATACGTTGACGAAGTAAGCCATGTCTCTTTATATATATATATGCAGACACATATACACAGGCGATTCTGTCGGGAGTTGCAATTTGTTATTTCCCCTTCTTTCTTTTCTTTTGGGTTTGAATCTGGATATCCGTAATGCAATGGTTAGGCTTTTTTAGTTTCTATATATTGTTAAGATTGCGTTTGAGTGGACTCTTGAATCGAATCACTGTAACTGATAGTTTAGTGAAGTGGAAATAGGTACTGAATTTTATGAGACTCATGGTACTCACGTTACTGAATTGTATCGGACTCGATTGAGTCTGCATCAACTTGGATGACTTGGCAATCCATGGTCTAGAGTAGAAGAAAACCTTTGAATCTTGCTTGTCTCTGAAACCACGTGACATAGAGGGGAGAACAAGATAAAAAAAAATTTTGAATCTTTTTTTTTTTTTAAAACATTTTTTTGAAAGCCATCACAATATGAAATGATAAAAATAGCCATGGAGTCGAGTGAATACATTTAGGCAATGTTCATGGTATGATTGATTATTTTATTTTATTTTATTTTGAGAAGTAACATTAATTTATTAAAAAACGCCAAAGCAAAAAGAATATACCCCAAGACTAACAAAAAGCGATGGCAGTCGAAGCCGCCTTCACAAGCACCGCCCATTCGGAAACTAGCCTTTTAACCACAAAGATAACCTCATGCTCCCCCTCAATTACATTGCGAAAACAACGCCCATTCCTGGTCCCACCAAATAACCCAAAGAACTGCCACAAGAAGAAGCTGCTATACGCACTTCCGCCCCTTCTCTCCACCCACACCATGTCAGGCACAAAGAAGCTCTTCTACTATCTTAGGCATAATCCAATCCATGTTGAATAAAGAGAGAAAGAAATCCCAAATTCTAGTGGCAAAAGTGCAATGGATAAAAAGATGGTCAATCGTTTACTTGTTACCCATACACATGAGACAAATATTGAGCAAAACAAGCACCCTTCTTTGGAGATTATCGATAGTTAGGATTCTTTTCCAGCCCACCAACCAAACAAAAGTTGCAATTCTAAGGGGTGCTCCGTAGAATCAATGATGAAAAGGATGTTCTGGAACCACACTGGAGGGTATCATCAAAATAAGACTGTAGAAATCTTTAACCGAAAATTTACCAAATCCGTTCCCCACCCAAACAATGCTATCTTCTTGGAGAGGGTCCAGTTGCATCAAATTAAGTAGCTCCACCAAGTTGGGCCCCAAATGAACTTCTCCCCAACCTAAGAGTAGCAATCCACCACGTGGATAAGCCTATCCGGCGCAAGCCTAGCTAGCCTTGGGAACCTTCCTTGAAGCGCCTGAGAACTGCACCAAGTATCCACCCAAAATCTGATTCGAGAACCCACACCCACTTTAAGGGAAACACCCCATCTCAACAAATGCTGAGTGGCCAAAATTGCTTTCCATGCGCCTGAAGCTCTATAAGCGGATGAAGCTTTGACAAACCAGCCACCCTCCTGCACACCATACTTGGCTGCCATCAAGTTTCTCCATAATCTCCCCTTCTCAACACTGAATCTCCAAATCCACTTCCCAACCAAGGCTGTATTCATTAGATGTAATGGCTTTATTCCTGCCCCCCCATCCTCTATAGGCTTACACACATCCTCCCATTTGTGCAGATGAAACTTCCTCCCTTCATTGCCCCCTTGCCACAGGAAATCCCTCCTCATCTTCTCAAGTTTATACAACACAGCCTGTGGACATTTGAATAAAGACAAGAAGTAAAGAGGCATATTGGAAAAAGCCGATTTGATCAACGTGATATGAGCCCCCAAAGATAGATATCTGCGCCTCTAAGTAGACAACTTCCATTCTATTCTTTCAATCACCTTGTCCCAAAGGTACTTTGCCGGTTTTCCTAGACAGAGGCAGCCCCAGATCGTTAGTCGGGAAGGAACCAGTCTCGCAACCGAAGGCCATTGCCATTCGAGACAATTCTTCTTGATTCACATGCACTCCCAACAATTCTGACCTCGCCGTGTTAATCTTCAGGCCCTAAACTCCCTAGAAACAAACTAGAATCTTTCTCAAGTTCTGAACATACTCAACATTCGCCTCACGGAAAAGGTGTATCATCTGCATATTGTAGGTGGGAAATCGTACTTGTAAAGTTCTGCACATGAAATCCAGAGAAGAGATCGTTATCCTCTCCTTTTTTTGAGCATCCTACTAAGGGCCTCAACCACCACTACAAAAAGATATGGTGAATGAGGATCCCCCTGCCTCAGGCCTCTAGAGCTTTTGAAGTAACCTTTGGGACTACCTCTAAAAAAAAAGTAACCTTTGGGAGAGCCATTCACCAAAATGGAAAATGATTGCCGAATGAACACACTCTCTGATCCATCCCCTCCACTTGATACCACGACCCATCCTCCCAAGCATGTAGTCCATTAAATCCAAGTCAACATGATCATAGGCCTTTTCAATATCTAATTTGCAGACTAAGCCTCTTTTCCTCTCCCTGAACATAGAATCAACACATTCATGCGCAATTAAAGCTGTATCCAAAATCTGTCTACCCAAGGCAAAAGCCCCTTGATTTTCCGAAATAACTTTGGAAATACACTCCCTAAATCTAATAGCCAAAATCTTAGCCAGAATCTTGTATGGACCCCCAATGAGACTAACTAGTCTGTAACCTTTAGCTGCTCAACTCTCTCTTTTTTAGGAATCAAGGCTAAAAAGGTAGTCCCAAGCTTGGACGCCAAACGATCACTTTCCGAGAATTCCACCGCAATTTCCGTAACATCCTTCCCTACTAGCCAAAATTTATGAAAGAAGGCTATAGGAAAACCATCCGGACTGGGGATTTCTCCCTGTCCAAAGAGCCTATAGCCGATTTGACCTCCTCTTCTGAAATCTTCCTTTCTAAAAAATCCACATCGACGGAAGAAATCTAATGAAACTGAAGCCCATCTAGCTTCGTTCTTCCCTAGCTGTCACTAGAGAGCAAATTCCTATAAAAGAGACTATAACCTCACTTATATGATCCTTCCTGGAAATGAGTCCCCCCTCAACAACCAGACTCGATATTCTATTACCATGAGCCTTAGCATTCGCTTTGCTGTGGAAGAATCTAGTATTTTTATCTCTTCTTTCAACCAAATCACACACGATCTTTGGTGCCATCTGATTTCTGTCTCTAGCCTTAGCTTCATATTGAACGATATTATTTGTATTGTAGGTTAGCGATGTAGAATTGTAGAATCGTAGATACAAGTTGTAATATAAAAAGTACATTGTATCAGTTGATAATATCTATAATATCGCCAATATCACATGATATTTTTGATATTGCAAAATATCGACAACCTATGAAATAAACACACTGTATCATTGATGTGATAATATCATCGACAATAATAATGATACCAATGTTTATACTTCCGAAATCCCCCCCCACCCCTAAATTTTTTTTTTTTTTTGGGATCTCTTCTTAGGGTGTTTTAAATTAGTGAATTATATGTGCTGAATTATTGCATTATTTCTTAAAATTAAGTGCACCGCCACCACACCACCAACTAAGCCTTATCCCAATTAATTGGGATTGACTACATGAATCCTTTTCGAACATTCCATTCTATCAAGGCCCATAACTTCAGTTAGCCATAGGTCATTAAGTCTTTTCTTAATACCTTGACCCACATCCTTTTGGGCCTTTCCCTTGCCCTTTTAGGGCCTTCAACTTGTGGGCTTAACTAAGCTGTTCAGAGAGTGGTGGGAGTCCTTCTAGGTCCATGGCTTTGCTAGATTCAAATTATGTAAAAAGTTGTAGCTTCTAAAAAGGAAAATGCTATCTTGGAAGGAGGAGGTTTGTGGAAGCGGGAAGTTGAGATTGATTACATAATGAGCAATATTCAATCTAGCCTCTCGACATAAAAGTAGAAGGGGTTGAGTTGATGGAAGAAGAGAAGTTACTGAGGGCTAAGCTAGCGCCCAACCCAAGACTATGCTAGGTCAAGCTGGCCAGGTAAAGCGGGAGGATATTAAATGGAGTTAGTGATCGCAGGCCACTTGGTTTAAAGAAGGTGATAAAAACACTAGATCCACGTGACCATATGCCTTCTCAATATCTAGTTTACATATAATTCATATCCTTCTTTCTTTATGCCTTGCATCCAAACACTCATGATTAGTGAAAGCACTATCTAGATTTTGCCTTCCCTGATAAAAGCTCCTCGAGTTTCCGAAATTACCTTCTCCAAAACTGCCCTAAATTCTGTGGCTAGAATTTTTGCAATGATTTTATACGGACCTTTGATCAAACTAATGGGGTGAAAATTGCGAAGGTTCTCCGCTTCCTCTATTTTTGGGATAAGAACAAGGAATGAGGCTTTGAGTTTTGACCCCAGATGACCCCGTCTCTAGGAATCTTATATACAGCTGATAAGATCCTTCTTCACTAAATCCCCAAAAATTGTGAAGAAAGCTATTGAAAAATCATTTGGTCTAAGGATCTGTCTCCCCCAAGAGAATCAACCGCTAATTTGATCTTTTCTTTTACGATCGGCCCCTCAAGATTTTCTACCTCCATCAATGACAACTGATTGAATGGAAAATGTTATAGCCTAGGCCAAGGCCTTTCCCACCCTTTATCCTTTAACAATTCTTCATAGTATTGCGTTATAATGTTGCGGACTTGTTCTTTTTCCTTAATCCTTATACCTTCTACCATCACGCTATGAATTTTGTTGTTCCTAGAGCGGGCACTAGCAATATTATGTTTTTTTTTTTTTTTTGGTTGTAGTTTTATCCCCTTCCTTTAACCACATAACACCTAACCTTTACTTCCACTTTATCTCTTCTTACACAAGCTGATTCATATAATCTTGTGAAAGCTTGAGCCTTAATGCCCTCTCTTCAACTATTAGGGCACCGCTTTCTTCCTTCATGGTTAGAGTTTGAAGCTTTTGAAGAATGGAGACTGTTTCCACTTCCCTATTCCCCAACACTTCCTTTTTCCCCTCAACAAATTTCTTTTTTAGTAAAATGAATCCAACTTCGGTTGTAACTTGGAAAGAGTACCGCCATTCCTTTACTAAATCTGAGAAGAGCCTTCAATTTTCAACCACATCAACTCGAAGCGAAAAGGCTTTGGGCCCCAATTTTCCTCATCCACTTCCAACGGCACTAGACAATGATCAAACAATGGCTTTGGTAAGATTGGGTCCTGGATTGAAGTGGAGAAGGTGGATGGAGTGTGCCAATTCTGCAAGATTTTTTTTTTTTTTTTTGGTCTTGGTTAATAGCTCTCTCAAAGTTTTTTTTCCAAGGCTTTCGGGGTCCAAGGCAAGGGGACCCATTATATCCTTTCTTATTTGCGGTGGTGGTAGAGGCGCTAAGTAAGATGCTTGACAAAGGTTAGGAAATAGGGTTTATTAATGTCTTTCAGGTAAATTGGATCTCCCGATCTCTCACCTTCAGTTTGCGCATGACACAATTTTAATCTGTGATGTAGATGTGCAGATGGTGGACAACTTGAAAAAGGTGGTTAGATGTTTTGAGGTGGTGGAATTGGCAAGAGCTTTTGGATGTAGGGTTGGGTCTCTCCCATTTACATATTTAGGCCCTCACTTGTGTGTTGAGCTTGCTAAACATCAATAGGATAAGGTTATTGAAAGGATAGAAAGGAAGCTGCCAAGATGGAAAAGCAGACACCTATCTACAGCCAAACTTACGGATTTATTTACTTTGTCCTTATTTAAGTGTTCGATTTCAGTGATTGACAGATTGAAACGGTTACAAAGGAATTATCTTTGGCAAGGGTCTAAGGTAAAACAAAAATTCCACTTGTTCAATTGGGAAGAAGTTTGCAAACTATATGGGGAGGGTGGAGCGGGTCTTAGAAGCTTAGCTCAAATGAATAAAACTCTTTTAGGCAAATGGCTATGGAGGTTTGGGTTGGAGGAAGATAAGTGGTGGATGAAAGTGGTTGCAAGTAGCCTTATGGAGTTTTGGGTTGGAGGAAGATACGTGGTGGAGGAAAGTGGCTGCAACTTGCAAGTAAGTATGGCCTTCAATATAGGGGTTGGTGGGTGAAGGAATCAACGCTTTATAGGGCTTCTACCTTGTGGAAGGGGTATCTTCGTTAATGAACAAGTTTAAGGTGATGATTCGATATTCGTTGGGGATGGGAAAAGAATACGATTTTGGAAGGATTAATGCCACCGGCAAAGTCTGTTATTGGAGGTGTTTACATCTTTAAGCCAGAGCGGCGGCGGATCTGGATGTGACTATAGATCGATGCTTCATAAGATTCAATGATAATGTGGTGTGGACAACCCAATGTCATAGAGACTGTGTTGGTCTGTCTAACGGATTGGCTTCATTGACTCTAGGTGTCTCCCAAAGAAAAGGACTCAATTTGGTGGTCATCGGATAAATCAGTTTGATTCTCAATTTGGTCTTTTTTATAGTTGAATTGGTCATGCAAGTTTGAGTGAAGAATGTAGTCCTCTATTGTTTGTTTGGTATAGTGGGTTTCCTTCGTAAGTTGTGGCTTTCACATGGTTGGTAAGAAGGAATAGGATTCTCACCATCAACAATCTTCCAAAAAGATTAATGGTAGTTCCAATTGTTGCTTTTTGTGTTTGAGTGGGGAGGAATCAGTGGATCATCTTTTCATTCATTGTTCCTTTACAAGGAAGGTAAGGTAAATGCTCACAGCCTTATTTGAGTCTCCTTGGGTAATGCTAGGGTCCTTGGTGGGGTTCCTATTAGCTTGACCTACTGGTGGTCTAAAGAAAAAGGAGGGGATAGTGATGGTGATCTTCTGGGCTATATGGGGGGAGATAAATGGGAGATGCTTCCCAAGCAAGGCTGGTTCTGTGATGGAAGTTTATAAGAGTGCAAAATTGTATATATTAAGGTGAACTTTCTGTATTAAAGACTACGACCAGAATGTTTGGTTGTTATTGGGAGGGATGTAATATTTTGTTGTTTTTGAGCTTTTGTGCCCTTTTAATAAATTACTATTACCTTAAAAAAGACACGCTAGATTTTGTCATAATATTGTGAGCGCTCAAGTAAGGAGCAACGAAATGAGCAACTCGTGGAGGGGAGTAGAATAAAGGAAAAAGATCGGGTGTTTGAAGCAGTGATCATATTTTACAAAGACCTTTTGGCAGGGGAAGGGTGGAAGAGACCAAGGTCGGACAATTTGAATTTTAGTAGCCTCTCAAGGGAGGATTTGGCTTTGCTAGAGAGACCTTTCACAAAGGAAGAAGTAAAAGCAGTTGTGTTTTCCTTGGGGAGGGATAAAACCTAGGTCCTAATGGCTTCACATTATCCCTTTTTTAGGAATTTTACGATGTGCTTAGAGGTTTGAAGAGACCAAGGTTGGACAATTTGAATTTTAGTAGCCTCTCAAGGGAGGATTTGGCTTTGCTAGAGAGACCCTTCACAAAGGAAGAAGTAAAAGCACTTGTGTTTTCCTTGGGGACGGACAAAACCTGGATCCTAATGGCTTCACATTATCCCCTTTTCAGGAATTTTACAATGTGCTTAAAGGCTACGCGATGAACTTCATGCGGGAGTTTTTCGACTGGGAGTGTCTATTGTCAGAGATGGGGGCATTTTTCATTGCTATCAATCCGAAGGTGTCAGGGCAAAAAGCTTGAGGGACTGCAGACAGATTAGTCTAATTGGTAGTATGTATAAAATCCTTGTTAAAGTAAAAGCATCTAGATTTAGGGGAGTTCTTGGTAGCGTCATCTTTAAGAACCAAGGGACTTTTATGGAGGGGAGGTAGATTCTAGAGTCTGGACTGTGCTCTCATAGCACATGAGTGCATCGACTTAGAGATATAAGGAATGCCAAAAAGGGGTTGTATGGAAATTGAATAATTGGATATTGAAAAGGCCTACAATCATGTGGATTGGGGTTTTTTGGATTACATGCTCGATAAAATTTGGATGTATTGGGATTTGGAGAGGTTGAATGAAGGAGTGCACCGGTTTAGCCAGGTTCTCAGTCTTGGTTAATGGATCCCCTAACGGTTTCTTTAAAAGCTCGAGAGGCATTAGACAAGGTGACCCGCTCTCTCTGTTCCTATTTGTGGTGATTGTTGAAGTGCCGGGAAGGAGGTTGGTTAGGGGAGGTGGGCCCATTCTTTGACTTCAGGGCAGGTAGATTGAGTTCTTCGATATCCCATAATCAATTTGCGGATGACACACTTCTTTTCTGCGAGGTTGATATGGCTAAGGTCGACAATCTAAGCATGATCATAAGGTGCTTTGAAGTGGTATCGAGGCAAAAAGTTAATATGGCAAAGTGCAAGATGCTTGGAGTTTGTATCCCAAAGGAAGAGGTAAGCTGTTTGGCAGGGTCCTTTGGTTGTAAGGTGGGTTTGTTTTCCTTTACCCTTGGCCTCCCCCTTTGCATTGGGAAGCCGGTTAAACATGTGGGATAGAGTTGTGGAAGGATTTGAGAGGAAATTAGTAGGGTGAAAAGGGCGATATTTGTCTCTTGAAGGCCAGATTAGTCTTATTAAAGCGACGCTATCAAACTTGCCACTTTACTTCATATCACTATTCATATGCCTGACGTCAGTATTAGCCCACATGGAAAGGTTGAACATGGCTTCTTATGGCAGTGTTTGAAAGAGAACAAAAAATTCAACTATTGGATTGGGGAGAGGTGTGTAAATCCTATGTTGAGAGTGGGGCCTGCATAAGAGACTTGGAGTTGATGAATCTAGTGCTTCTGGTTAAATGCTGGTGGCGGTTTGATATAGAGGAGGAGGCATTGTGGATGGAGACTGTTGCTAGCAAGTATAGGTGTCATGAGGGTGGATGGTGGACTAGTGACTTTTCATTGTACAGAGCTTCCACTGTTTGGAAAAGGATCTTTAATGTGAAGGCCAAATTTAAAAGAAGGGATTGACTTCTCTTTAGGGAATGGGGAGAAGATCCGCTTTTGGGAGGATGTTTGGAGGGGTGATTTACCTCTACAAGGTAGATTCTCGAAAATGGCTCGCCTGTCCCCGGTTCGCAATATAGTGGTTGCTAGGTGTTACTCATTATGCAGAGAATCTGTCATGTGGTCCCTGCCGCATCGTCGGAACCTCCATGATGGAGAAGTGAATGAGTTTGTGTCACTAATGGAGTGTCTGCATCTTTCCCGTGCCTTAATTATGATGGAATTTCATGGCAAGGGATGTTTGTCTGCCGAGCTTGGTGCATTCTTTATTACCATCACTCCAAAGGTTTCTGGATCCAAATCTTTAAGAGATTACTGTCCGATCAGCCTAGTTGGAAGGCCCTACAAGATACTAGCTGAAGTGTTGGCGACGCGACTGCAGAATATTGTTGGGTGTGTCGTTTCCAACAACCAAACATCGTTTATCCCAGGAAGACAGATTGTTGATAACGTGTTGGTAGCGCGTGAATGTCTTGATTCCAGGCATAAAGATGGTGTGAAAGGGGTAGTTTGTAAATTAGATATAAAAAAAGCTTATGACCACGTTGATTGGAACTTTCTCGACTACATGATGCTTCGGATGGGGTGCAGTTTGAAGTGGAGACGATGGATCTGGGAAAGTGTTAGTTTGGCGCGATTTTCGGTTCTCATAAACGCCCCCCCCCCTAGGGTTTCTTCAAAAGCTCAAGAGGCCTTCGTCAAAGGGACCCCTTTTTTCTGTTCCTCTTGCTTTTTGTGGTTGAGGCGCTCGGTAGAATTTTGCAAAGGGCCTAAGAGGAGGGCTTCACCCGTGGCTTCTCAGTTAGCAGATTGGTCCAACCCATCTCTCATTTACAATTTACAAATGATACCCTCATCTTTTGCGAAGCTTCCACACCCATGGTGGACAAGTTGAGAACTATCGTCAAATGTTTTGAGGTCATGTTGGGCTTAAAAGTTAATTTGCTCAAAAGTAAGATGTTTGGGGTGAGGATGGAGGTAGAGGAAGTTGAGGAGTTGGCCAAAGTTTTTGGTTGTGCAACGGGCTCTCTCTCTACTACTTTCGTGGGATTACCATTGTGTGTGGGAAAACTGCCAAAGCGGCTTTGGGATAAGGTGGTAGAAAGATTCAAGTGGATGCTCGCTCGTTGGAAAGGCCGTTACCTCTCAATTGGGGGATGCATCACCCCAATCAAAGAAGCCCTTTCGAGTCTCCCCTTATACTTCATGTCTCTATTTAAATGTCCAGCGATGGTGATATCCAGACTTGAGAAGCTAAGGAGGGATTTCTTGTGGCAAGGTACGGATGAGAAGAAGCGGTTCCATCTTCTTAGCTGGAATGAGGTTTGCAAAGCCTATGAAGAGGGATGTGTGGGAATTAAGGACCTCTAGACTATGAACATTGCGCTCTGGGGCAAATGGTTTTGGTGTCTTGGAGAAGAGGATGGGGCTCTTTGGAAAAGGGTCCTCAAGAGTAAATACAGTTCCTCACCGAGGGTTGGGGGACAAGAGACTCATCTTTTTATAGATCGTCTATCTTATGGAAAGGTATTTGTTTGGTGAAAGCGAACTTCTTGCAAGGAGTGGGGTTCTCTGTAGGAAAAGGTGAGAAAATAAGATTTTGTGAGGATTCTTGGGTGGATTGCGCAGTTTTAAAAGAGATGCTTCCTTCCATCTTCAGTCTTGCGCCAGATCCATCAGTTTTGGTGGCAAATTGCTTTTCTCGGATTTGAGGGGTCGTTGTGTGGGAGCCCCCATGCAGGCGTTTCCTTTGGGATGAGGAGGTCGAAGAATATGTGAATCTTTTGGAGAGCTTGCAGGGGATGGAGCCCGTTGAAAATGAGCTAAACAAGATAGTGAGGAGAATCGATAAGATGAGCGCATTTTCGGTAAAATCTTTCTACTCTCTTTTACATAGTGCGGATTCCCAAGGAGATGACTGGGGTACTCGTTTCATTTGGTCCTATCCTGTTCCCCCAAAGATTTAAGCTTTCGGGTAGCTCGTTGGTAGAAAGAAAGTTCTCATGGTGGACAACCTCCGGAAAAGAGGAATGGTGATCCCAAATGTTTGCTTATTGTGTTTGCAAAAATGAAGAGATAATCGATCATCTTTTCCTACGTTGCCCCTGGTTGATTGCGATATGGGCTGATAGATTGGAGCAATTTCAAATGATGTGGAGTCACATCCTAGATCGGTTGATCAATGTCTGTTTGCTTGGCACAGAGTCAACCTTAGCCATCAGAAGAAAGTGGTTTGGAGAATGGCTTTGTTGGTGATTTGATGGGCAGTTTGGGAAGAAAGAAATGTGAGGTGTTTTAATAACTCCAACAAGGCAACAATACGTATTTCCCCAAAAATCAGATTATTGGTTATAGAATGGGCTTCCTCGGCTTCTAAGCTCAAGGGTTGTAATTTGGAGTTTCTAGGGATGTAGCTGAGTCGCTGTCTCGGCGTCTTGTTTTGATTTTTCCCCCCCCTTTTTAATAAAATTCCATCACCTTCTAAAGAAAAAAAAAACTGAAGACTGAAGGTGATGTTTCCTTAAGGGATTTTTGGCCTATCAGCCTGATTATCGGCTTATATAAGATTCTAACTAAATTACTCAGCCTATGGTTGAGGGTTGTGCTAGGCAAAGTTATCCCTCCTTTCCCAAGTGCGTTCATCTTGGGTCGGCAGATTCTCTCCTTCATGATCTCATGTTATGGAGCTGCAAAATGTGGTGTAAAATCATGTTCATTGTAACTGCGATTTTGAAGCTTTTGTTCTGTGCTTCGAAGTAAACTATGCACACAAGGTGTCGACGTAATGCTTCACTTGACTTTATATGGGGGATTTTTACAAGTGGTGGATCTTTTCTTCTCAGTTCATCATTTCTTTGTTTGTCAGGCCCTTGTTGTTTATGCTCACATTGTGTTGCACGTGTTGCACACAAGTTCCCACATGGTATTGTGTGTGTATGTTCTCTCGAGTGTGTGAGTGTAGTTCATTCATTTATTGTGCAAGTTGCAAATGTTTTTGCATATGGATGACAAGTTGTGAGTTAATGGTTGTCGAGTTTAGTTATGGCCTCCTTGAAGAGAAAATTCTACTAATGAAGAAACTTCAAGCTACAATTTATATTCTACCATGTTGTGTTTTAGGGGGAGTAATGATCCATGCTCATCATCACCATCTTCTTTGTATGTATTCCATGCTGGGCATGATCAATGTACATGCTCCAACTTGAGGGGGACTGGAAACATAAGTAATTTTGTGTGTGTGTGTGTGTGTGTGTGTGTGTGTGTGTGTGTGTGTGTGTCATGTACTCTTGTGGAGTATTGTAACTTTCCTTCAAGTGAATATATATATGTGCGTGTAACCTAGTCATGGGACAAGCCCAACACGGCACTTGTTGCCCTAGCTGTCTCTCCCTCTCTCCTCTCTCTCTCTTCCCTTCCTTCTACAGATATCTTTCTGCATTCTATTTCTACTGACAAAACTGTGCGTGTTTTGTGCCCTCTGCTCCCTATGATAACAAATTGTGGGGCAAACCAGGAAATAAAATGAAATGACATTGACAAAGCTCTACATGTTTTGTGCCCTCTGCTCCCTATGAAACGACAATGTGTTTGTTTTTGTTGTAGTCTGCATATGCTGTAGCTCTCGAAGTTGTAATAGGCTGATGGTTGAGGCTTCTTCAAGTATGCACTTGATGTGTTTGGGTACATGTAAAAACTACGTTAATAAATATGACATCTCTCTTCAGTTGAAAAAGTAAAGGCATATTTTCATCCATGCTCAGTTTTTTTTTTCTTTTTTTCTGAATTTTCCAAGATTTGTTTCAGTCTCGTTTTATACATTTTAGAATTCAAGAAAATTCCAGATATGTGCTCTAATTTATTTAATTTTTTTTTCTTAAAAGCTTGTTATTGTTGCTTATTTGTCAGAACTGAAAAAACTTGTAACTTTTTAGCTATTTTCTTGATTGGAGGTTTTGCAATGTATAATGATGCATTTTCTTGATGAAGAAATTTACCATACACCTTTTTTATTTCAGGTAATATTTGCGGAGCCAATTGTAATCACGGCGTGTGAGTTCCTTGAACAGAATGCCTCATCGTCATCTCCAATGATAACACTTGTTGGGTATGGGTTATATGACCTACCAATTTTTAGCTGATTTTCTGTTTCGTTGCGGTGTAAGTGGGTATTAATTTAGCAATTCACGGATGTGATGCATTCTGGTAAAATATCATCATCATCTATGCCGTATCCCAATTAATTGGGGTGTGCTACGTGAATCCTGTTTTGCCATTGCACTCTATCAAGGGTGATAACTTAAGTTAGACCACAGGCCATGAAGTCTTCTCTTACCACCTATTCTGGTAAAATATCTGGTTCTTTTAAAGACTGTCTAAGAAACAAAATTATAGAAGCCAATGAAAAATTGCAACATACTTTCTAATAAGTTCATCTTATTAGCAGACACATTAATCTTTGGTTAATAGTAGATACGCAGATACAGTAGTTGATGCCTTACCACACCACGTTTTAGTTACTTCTTCACGGCTTCTGTTTCCCGGAGACCCTGGACACACCATTTTCAATATCCTATATAAGGCAACACTATGAAAAGACCAAGTCTTACTTTCTGTTAAATGGTTTTAGAATTCTTCCTTTTTGAAAAAGAGACACTTGGAAGTTTAGATGAAATGGGTGAATGAATAGTTAAGTTCTTATGAAGTTCTCCAAAGTTCATTGCATCCCATATTAATCTTCTATTGTTTGGAGGCATTCCTTTTGAGTGTTTGGATATGCTGCTGTAAGTTTGTAATAGGAATCGTCCTAACAAACACATCGTGCATTTCCTCTCTGGAGCATGTCATTTGTCACAGAGGTGGTGATGTAGGGTATGTGATGCCTTAATGCTATATGTAGTGAGATAAGGACTTGGATTATCAAGCAATAAACATTAATCAATTATCTACTTACAAACAAAAAAATCTAAAGAGATTCAACACAAGAAATTAGAATGATTCAATAGGGCCATACCCAAATAAAGTTCAAGTAAAAGTGTAAAAATGATCTAAGGATATGAGAATATCCTAACTTCTAGCATAAACCAGTCCACAAACCTCATATCAATCAGATCCCAACAACTTATCATGGTGGGGTGAGGGGTTTGATGGGCAAAGGAGAAAAAAAAAGAGAATAAGATGAAAAGAAAAAAGGGTTTTCTAAAGAGAGGAAGAAGGGAAATCAAAAGGGGAAGAACTTTACCTTCATTGAGCAGCTTGGAAATCAAGAAAGAGAAACTTCAAAACCTGAGCGGAATTCTCAACGCTCTCAGGCCAATCTTAAAACCCTAGCTCTCTCTCAAAGGGGAGAAGAAAATTTCACAAAAGCAAGCATCGGAAGGGCTGGACTCCCCCCCCCCCCCTCCTTTTTCACACACACACACACACACACACGCATATATATATTTCAAATTCCAAAATTACAAAAATGCCATTATGAGTCCATCTTTAAAATATCAAAACCCTAATGCAATAAACTAAATTTGAACCATCAAATAGTCACTAAATAATGTTCAAAACACAGAAAAACTAAAAAACAGGGGACGGGCGACCCATGGTGGGCTCGGATCGATCCAACGGCTAGATGGCCCAATCGGGAACAAATAACGGTCTGATTGCCCTCCATTCAAGGATCTATGGTCGAGACCGTTTCTGATTGATGACCCGCACACACGTCATTGATGGGCCTCCAGATAAGAATGTGCACGTGTGGGGTCATGTGGACCGTCAGAAAATTTGCCTGGTGGGTCCAACATCAATCCACATTAGGTCCTCTTCTCCAGCACTCCGTCAATGAAGTCTCTTCCTTTAGTACACTCTAAATGGTGTACCACTGATGTGCTCATCTATTCTCCTCGGGTGGGAAGAATTCGCCACTGGCGAAAGCGAACTCTTGTATCTCTCGAGCATATCTGGGTCGATGCGTTGTAACTCTGTCTTTATGATCCAGGAATTGTTTGTAATGGGCCTATTCCTTCACTTGACTAGGAATTTCTGGAAACCCCCGGAGCGGGTGGAAACCGACTTAGAATCCAAAATTTTCTCTATCTCCTCTCCTCGGTGTAGATGGAAGAGAAGGTAATATGGGTACAGGAAAGTCAGGCTGCGGCCAGGGTCCATATATATGGGTGATTTGAAAAGAAGCAGAGGAACTAGTAGATAGAGGTGATGGTTTGTGATGAGGAACAATATCTTCCACGTTGAATGTGGAACTGATGCCCATGCTAGAAAGGATATCAACAACATAAGCATTAGAACCCAACCTTTTAAGAATTTTATGTGGGCCTATACTACGGGTATGTAACTTCTTCACGGTTTTAGGTGTAAACCGATCAGGCTTAATATGAACCATTATATTATCTCCAGGCTGAAATTCTCTGAATCTTCCATGTGAGTTGGGAGATAGCTTATAATTTTCATTACTTGAATTAATCTCTTGAATTAATCTTCTGTCTGATCTCACTATGTAATGCATGGATATGTTGGGCAAACGACTCACCTAACTTTGAGGGACGCTGAGGGATAGCCATGGGGATCAAATCTATAGTGGCTCTGGGTCTAAAAACTATGACAATTTCAAAGGGGCTCATTCCTGTGGACTTGTTCACTGAACAATTATATGCGAACTTGGTAGTGGGAAGAATAGTGTCTCAGGTCCTGTGATGGTCTACAACCAGACTTCTTAACAAATTCCCTAGGCTACGTTTAACTACCTTTGTTTGACTGTCAGACTGAGGGTCGTATGTCGACGAAAATTGAAGTCTTGCACCCGGTAGATGCCAAATGGACTTCCAGAAATAACTAGTGAACCTAATATCTTTGTCAGACACGATGGATCTTGGGACGCCATGAAGTCTCCTGAGAGAATAATCTAGCAACGTGGGAGGCATTTGAGGTCTTATAACATGGTAGAAAATGGGCCATCTTGGAAAAATGATCAACGACCACAGGTATGGAATCGTGTTTACGAATAGTCTTACGAAGTCCAAGCACGAAGTCCATACTGACATCTTGCCATGGAGCATGTGGAACTGGCAAAGGGGTGTATAATCATGTATTTTGTTTCCTTTGCTTCGCCAGTTGACATGTCCGGCACTGCCCTACAATCTTGGCTACATCTCGCTGGAGATTAGGCCAATAGAAACGATCAGCTACGAGGGCAACGATTTTATCCCGACCAAAGTGACCTGCCATCCCTCCCGCATGAAGCTCCCAAACTAGAAAATCATAGAGGGATGTGTGTGGGATGCAGAGCTTCTCCTCTAAAAAGGTAAACATCTGTAAGGACGAACTCATCACTCCTTGAGGGCGGATCACTAGACAAAGACGCATAAATGGTCCCAAAATCAGGACAATTTGAGTACTCACCCTTGAGTTGCTCAAAGCTTGTAACCTCAATGCTCATGAACCGTAACGTCATAACACAACAGCTAAGCGCGTTAGCAACCTTATTTTCTTTTCTGGCCTTGTGCTTAAGCACAAATGTATACTCTTAAAGAAATTGTGTCCACTTGGCATGCCTAGGACTCAACTTCTTTTGAGAGTTCAAATATTTTAAGGGCTCATGATCAAAGAACATGACGAATTCTTGCGGTAACAGATAATGCCGCCAATGGCACAATGATTGCACAACTGCATATAACTCCTTGTCATAAGTGGAGTAGTATTGTTTAGCCTCGTTCAATTTTTCACTAAAAAGGGCCACGTGATGTCCCTCTTGGCTTAACACGTCGCCTATGGCAATTCCTGACGCATCACGTGCTACCTCAAAGACTTTAGAAAAATCAAGTCGACGCATGACTGACGCTTTCATCATCTTCTTCTTAATTTATGAGAAAGCCCGCGCCACGGCTTTAGTCCATTGGAACTCCCATTTTCGTATGCAGTTTGTGATGGGAGCCACAATGGAGCTAAACCCATGGATGAACTGCCGATAGAACGTGGCTAAGTTGTGAAAGCTTCGCACATTATGTATGTTACGCAGTTCAAGCCAATTGACAAATGTCCTTGACTTTATCAGGATTTGCAGACATACACTCTGACGATACGAAGAACCCCAGGAAGATAACTCTGGGGGTTAAGAAAGAACACTTCTTGATGTTCACATACAACTGTTATGCTTGTAGGGTATTGCAGACCTGTCTCAAGTGTTCAAGTTGCTGGCTAGGAGATATACTATAGATGTGAATATCATTGAAGTACACGACTAAAAACTTACCCATAAAGGGTCGCAACACTTGGCTCATCACCCTCATAAACGTACTCGGAGCATTGGTTAACCTAAAGGGCATAATCAACCACTTGTACAACCCGTCCTTCGTCTTGAAGGCAGTTTTTCATTCATCTCCTGGGCGAATACGAAACTGGTGATAACCACTCTTGAGGTCAATTTTTGAGAAGATAGTAGAGGTGGTCATCATGTCAAGCATGTCATCAAGCCTTGGGATGGGAAACCGATACTTGACAGTAATCTTGTTTATGGCTCTACTATCCACACACATGCGCCATATGCTGTCTTTCTTGGGCGTAAGAAGCTTGGGCACGATGCACTGGCTCAGATTCTCGCAAATGAACCCCTTGTGAAGTAACTTATCCACTCACCTCTTCAACTTGGCATGCTCGGTGGGGTTCATTTTGTAATGAGGGAGGTTTGGTATAGTTGCCCTCAGGACAAGATCTATCGCGTGCTGGATGTCTCGCATCGGTGGAAGTTCGTCTAGAAGGTCCTTTGGGAAGACATCCTGAAACTCCTCTGGGACCGGACGAACCTCTTGGGGTAACTCCATAACAACCTCAGGTGTACTTTTCCTAGCCACTAGGGCGTACACCACCGTCCCAGCCTTAGTCTCTCTTTCAAACTCCTTTGCATCGATGATGTGGAGAGACTTAGACTGAAGCGCCTTCTCATTCTTTGAATCACTTTTGGACACAACATTTTTTCTTGTCTGTGGAATGTTTGGGAGGAAGCGGGCTCAAGACAAGCTTCTTTCCTTCGTGCATGAGCACAATTATTCGTATGCCCGAATATTGTGATGTCTCTATCAAAGAGCCATGGTCTTCCCAAAATGACATGCCAACGTCCATTGTGACCACATCACACCACAACTTATCCTTGTAAGGTCCAAACTCAATTGGGACAAGTCATTGTTGGGACACAGGAATGGATGTTGCATCCACCCAAGAAACTCGGTATGGGCTGGGGTGAGAGACTGCTTTCAACCCTAGGCAATTCAAAGTAGCTATGGAGACCACGTTCGCGCAGCTTCCACTATCCACGATCACCTTGCGTCTCTTTTCTTTACATTTGGCGTAAATGTAGAAAATGGTGGCGCAACTCCATTATGTGGACATTTGTTTTTACATATTATGATTTAAATGTGTGTATTAAGGTCCATTTTAACAATCCTTGAGGTTTCATTGAAAAATTCAATCAATTTTCCAATGTTTCCCCATGTTTCCCAAAAAGTGCGATACATTATACGATACAACCGATATATCCCTAGCGATACGCGATATGTATCTGTATCCCAAGGGTGTGAAACATAACGCGATACTGATACTGCGAACACTGCTGGTAAGCATGCTACAGACTGGTGACCATGTGAAGAATGAGCTCCTGCTATAGATCAAGCCTGATACCCATACGGAAACAGGAGAGAACCACAACAGGGTCCTCATCCACATTGCACCTCATCATGTACTCATCGAATTTAGCGATCTATTCTGTGACCGTCATGGATCCTTGGCGCACAAGGTGCCATTGATCCAACAACCTCTGCTTGTAAGAGAGAGGATCATACTTCTCTTTCAATAATTCTTTCATCTTAATCCAAAAGAGAACTAGTCCCTCTCCAGATTGCTCACAGTGACACTCCATGTTTCCCCAATGTAGTTTTGCTTGGCGCGCCAATTTCATTTTGGCGAACCCGACCCATCGTGGATCTGGCAGACCGTGCCACCCAAAGAAGTGGTTTATATTTGCTAACTAGTCGGAAAATTTTTTAGGGTCCAATTTCCCATCAAAACTAGGAGCGTCAACCTTAATGCCCTTCATGACCCTAGCAACAAGGTCCTCGTGCTCATGATATCTCTGAGGTTGCGGATGTTGCACCCCACCATGACCCTCCCACTGGGTGGGGAAAACGGGATCACGAATCTGTGGGGTGGCAGAGGATGCAACCTGTCATGTCTATTGCCAGATCCGCGGACCCGGCCTGCACCAATATCTACCCTAGGCGGATCGGGTCCCATTACCTGAGACTGATCATCAACCCCTATGGCGGTGGTGGCCTAGGTATCCTCCAATGGGGCGGTCTGAGTGCCAGCCTCTAAGCGCATAATCCTCTCCTCTAGATGCGTAAACCTATCATCCTGATACGCAAACTATTGCGCTATCTCATCCCTCAAGGTCCGTGTTTGTTGATCCAATTTTTTAGTCAGGACCTCCATAGCCTTGGCAAATTGTTCGGAGTCCATGGTGTACTAAAGACCGAACCCACGACCAATGCGCGTAGGCATACACTAGGAATGTCAAATGTGATGAGTCCTAGAACTAGGTGTGCAAAGGGTAAAAAAGGTAAAAATCTATATGCAATTGGATTATCCTAGTTTAACGTAATGCAAACTACCCTATATGGTCTAGATCTATATGGGGACTCAACAAAATCTAGAAAAAAAATGCTAACTAGACTCAATAAAATTATGAAAAGACTGACCTATGCTAGACCTAATCTCTGATACCAAAATTGATGCAGGGTATGTGATGCCTTAATGCTATATGTAGTGAGATAAGGACTTGGATTATCAAGTAATAAACATTAATCAATTATCTACTTAGAAACAAAAAAATCTAGAGAGATTCAACACTAAGAAATTAGAATGATTCAATAGGGTCATACCAAAAAACATAAAGTCCAAGTAAAAGTGTAAAAATGATATAAGGATATGAGAATATCTCCACTTCTAACATAAACCAGTCCACAAACCTCATATCAATCAGATCCAAACAACCGATCATGATGTGGTGAGGGTTTTGATGGGTAAAGGAGAAAAAAAGGAATACGATGGAGAGAAGAAAAGGTTTTCTAAAGAGAGGAAGAAGAAGGGAAATCAAAAGGGGAAGAACTTTACCTACATCGAGTACTTTGGAAATTAAGAAAGAGAGAAACTTCAAAATCCGAGTGGAATCCTCAACGCTCTCGGGCCAATCCTAAAACCCTAACTCTTTCTATCAAAGAGGAGAAGAAAATTTCACAAAACCAAGCATCTGAGGGGCTTGAGCTCCCCTCCTTTTTTTATATTTCAAATTCCAAAATTACAAAAATGCCATTTTAGTCTATCTTTAAAATATTAAAACCCTAATACAATAAACTAAATCTGAACCATCCAATAGTCACTAAATAATGGCTACTAAAAACTGAAAAACAGGGAACATGCCACCCGTGGTGGGCTTGGATCGATCCAACGATTGGATGACCCAATCGGGAACAACGGCCCGATTGCCCTCCGGTCAAGGATCTATGGTCGAGACCGCCTCTAATGATGACCTGCACACACACTTCACTGATGGGCCTCCAGATAAGAATGTGCACATGTGTGGGGTCACGCGGACTGTAAAAAAATGTGCTCGGTGGGTCCAGCGTCCATCCACATCAAGTCCTCTGCTCCAGCACTCTGTCTACGACGTCTCTTCCTTTGGTACACTCTAAATGGTGTACTACTGATGTCCTCATCAGGTGGTCCTTAGTGTGATATTTGCTGATGCTAATGATGATATTATTAGAGTTAGGGAGGTCAGATTAGGTTTGACCAGACTTCAGAGAAGTAGAGTTTTGGCATTGGTGTCATCTTTTGAGCAATTAGATGATCCTAGTCCCACTTCCTTCATGGTGTGCATGGTTGTGTCACCTTCATGTCAATCATGAGAAATTATTATGAAGTTCCATGGTTTTCATGTTGTCATGAGTAAGATGTTCATATTTCTGCTGATAATTAAAAAGACCACTTGTTGCTTAAATGTTAAGATTACTTAATTTTTCTAGTTTATATGCTTGTGCAAAGTCAGGGCACATCGCAAATGTTTTAATAGTGTGGTCTTATGCTGAGTATTATCTTATACAGGGCTACTTCACCTCCTTCATTTGCTTTGGAGGTTTTTGTTCAGATTGAAGGGGAGCCTCGCTTTAGGCGTCTTTGTCAGCCTTTTTTATATTCTCATTCTTCGTCCAATGTGTTGGAAGTTGAGGTACTAAATTATTGAATTTTATTTGTGGCCATTGTCACTCCCTCTCTTCATATCTTGCCTACAGGATCAGTCGCTTACCTATGTATGTGGTGAAGTCATTTATCATAAATGCTTTCCTGGTGCAACTAGCTATACTTGTTACCTGGGGGAATCTTTTCTTATGGTTGCTTTTATTTTGCAATATGTTTTCATTGCCAATTGGATTGCTCTATAGGATTATGGTCTCTTACTTGATCCAGGTATTAAAGTCGTTCACTTGGTACTGCTTTTATATGTATCTATTGGGATTTTTTTTGTCTTGTGCCATTGTATAAAGAACATTAGAGTTTCATGATGGCAATGTCAAAGTTCCTCCAATAGCTTACCAGTTTCAGCTCTGTTTTTAAGTGAAGTACCTGTGCTTTTCTGCTTGCTGGCTTTCAAAATGCAGTAAGATGATGGGAACCCTCAAAGCTCATAGAAAGTTGAATAAACATTCTGCAGAATGCCTTTCCCTTCCATTCTTTGTTGTTTGTTTACTTCATCGTTTTTGCCCCTTTTTTTTTGATATAATAATGATAACATCGATATTATGAAGGGATGCAACATGTACAACACCCTTATAAATAAGTTTGGTGACTAGAAATGTCTACATTATATTTGATTTTTTTTTTTGTTGAGAAGTGATAATAATTTTATTAAAGAAAAGAGGCAAAGCCTGGCAAACTACAAAGCCGCCCAAGAAGAGGGCGCCAAAGCACAATTCCTGAAAGCCTTATTATTAGAGGCCCACTCTATTACATCTGAAACATCTAAGACCTGCATCACCGATCATGGAAGCATCTATTGTTCCTCTCTCCCCATAATGCCCATATACCAGCCAAAAAGTCTCATCTCCAAAGCATCCTATGTCTCCCCTCATTCCCACCTCTGTTCCAAATGAGAAAGAGGCTATCTATCGAGTCGGCATAACCCAATTCATGCCGAAGACTGCCCAGACCACAACTCGCTAGCAAATGGGCAATGAATGAAAAGATGGTCAGCTGTCTCCTCATCTTCCATACACCAGATGCAAACATTGGTAATCACCATTTTTGTCTTCTGTAGGTTGCTAACGGCGATCATCTTATTCTTTCCCACTGACCAGGCCAATTTAACAACCTTGGGAGACCTAGGAGTAACCCGTAAAAATCTAAATGAGAACTGGCGAGACTTCTCTTTTATTCCAAGCGATCGAGTCCTTTTCACCCAGTGATGGGCAAATGCATTGAAGATGGTTTATCAAGCTGATGAACTCGCCAATTTCCCCATCTGACAAGTTTCTCTTGCATGGAGGGGACCACACCACCTCATTCCTTAGGATTGAGAAACACTGGGTGATTGTAATGTTCACGTCCAGGGATAGACCAGCTAGCCTCGGAAATCTTCTTGAAGCGCTCTCTCCCACCCATTTATCGTCCTAGAACTGGATGCTTGATCCATCTCCTAAAGTGAATCCAACGCCTTTCTTGAATTTGTTACCCATTCTGACTATTGATTTCCATTGAGCCGATGTGCAGTAAAGAGAAGAATGAAGAATCCCTCATTCTCCACCCTCCCTCCATCGCGACCACTGATGTGGTCTCGATTCTTTTTACATCACATTGGGGGCCTAGATTAAGGTGATGTAAATCAAGGACACATCAGTGGTTGTGATGGGTATTCTAGACCAGATCAATGGTCCAATTGGACCATGGGACTCACAAGTCCATAGATTTTATTGTTTCATTACTTGTTAAAGTTAGAATTAGCCATGACTTGTTGCATAAGTTTCCCTTTATACTAATTTTGAGGTATCAATTGATGTCTGAGTGATACGAACTGGTTCTGTTCGAAAACCTATCAACTTTCAACGAGCCCAAGATTATGCAATCTTGATATCATTTATATCAGTCATGGCCGATAAACAGAAAACATGTATGGTTGTGACGGGATTCAATGATTGGTATTTCAGTCATTTTTAATATTTTATTGAAAAAAATGGTTAGACCGACGTTATGAATTGTTTGGATTTTATTAAGGTTTCTTCACCTTTGAGGATTAGTATATAGACATGGAACTCTTTTATGATTGTTGATGATGATTTGATTTTATTAAAGTTATTTTAGCATAGTTTGTGTTGCTGCCATTCCCCTTAAGCATGTGTTACTTTACTTTCGAGTTGATTAAGACTAAAAAGGCATTGGATCTACATCAACAGCCCCCTTCAACGAATTTGGAGGTTTTTGATACTTTATGCTAGTAGGCTATTCTTGCATAGAAATAGCCCATCATGTGGCATATTTATCTGCCATGTAGTACTTAAGGAAGAATATGGAGCCTAATCTGGTTTGTACCTTCAGTTTAATCTATTCTAAATTTCTAATTCTATATCTTTCAACCTTGCTGCACCATAGGTCTACCATGCGGACACATGCATAGCACACCATATATTTTCCTTGTGTATGTGTGACAACACATTCTCAGATAGGCATGTGTTTACACTCATCCACAAGCAGATATGCCTCAACTCATGATATATGAGTGGCTTGTAACCTATCCTACTCTGCCTAATCGTGTTAGCAATTACCTTGATGATCTTCAATTTGATAGTATTCATAACTAAATCTTACCACTTATGATGCGGACACAAGCGCATTTAAGGTGTACCAACGAAGAAAGCGCCAATCGCAAGTATCATCCTTGTGGATAGGCGATTATTGAGGAGCTGAAGACCCTTCACATGTGATGAGACATATAGAAGACCCCATCCAGGGAAGATACGTGTGAAGGAAGATAGGAGAAAAGACCGAAGAATTGAAGACTTACCGTCTTCGGGCGCCCGATCGAGTGCCCGACCATAGCCTTCGGGCGCCCGAAATTTGTCTTTCAAGCGCCCGAACCTCTCTGGAGGTTTTCGGACGACTTCGGGCTGCAGCTCGGGCGCCCGACCGAGCGCCCGAACTTTCCCGCATTTATGTTATTTGCACGTTTTTGCTTAGTTTAGGGGTATTTTAGTATTTTTATGTCTTTATTTGCTTATTTAAGTGGGCTAAAGCCCTAAACTTGAATTTAGTTATTGATTTGATTAATGAAAAGCCTCTTGGAGCTTTCCTCTTCTTCTCTCTCTCTCTCATGGTGATGTTTCTTCCTCTTCCTTGATCCCTCTTTCTTCTACTTGCTTCTTGGGCCCCTCCTATGCTTCTTCCAAGTAATTCTATCGTCTCTAACCTATTTGCTTCATTACCCACAATCCTCAAAATCTGATTTTGATCCTAAAACCCTAAGTTTTCAGATTTTCAAATCCCTAATCCAAAATCTCTTGATTTCCTGGATTAGAGATTCCTTTTAATTGATTGGGTTATTGCCATGCAAGATCGGGAGGTTCCATCCCTCGCCGGATCCAACCATAGTGATATTTGAATCTCATACTTTATGGTTGTGATGAATGGCCCGTTCCATTGCATGTTCCTTGTGATCTTCTTAGTTCATGATGATTATTGCTAGATTTTATATTGTTATTGTCTTTTAATTCCGCTGATTTAATTGTGTTCATGAGCATGCATCATAATTAGGGCATCCTACATCAACTTACTTTCAAGAAAAACTAAAAGTTACACCATTCGGGTAAAAATGATGGGCCACATAAAGATCTTTATGCCGCTTTAACTCATATAGGTTCTCAATTGCCATTTGAATCTTCTATTTCTGTTTCGTGTTGATCTCCCTGGTATGGCCTACCAAAAAGATCCACGATCCCCTTCAGACACAGGTTTGCTCTCACAAACTGCCAGTGACGGCAACTTCTGATCCTGCTATGTCACTGGTCTTGGGCTCATACTCACAGCTTTATTGTCTGTATCCATGAATATCACTATAGAGATATCTTTTGGGCACTTGTTCAAATGTGATTCATCTCCTCTTTTTTGGCATTTTCCTTTGCATAATCCTTTACTTCCTTTTCAAATTTGGAGAGAATGTCATGTTTCCTCTTAGATTGACCACATGTTGTTTATGTCAGCAAAGACCCCCTTACACATCCATAGTCCACAAAGCATGTATCTGACCACTCCGTGGCATTCTTATGGTTTGGTTTCGGCAAAGAATTGTATGCTTATCCCAACTTTCAGTAGCTTTTGTGACCCAAGTAGTTACCAGTACAGGTAGTAGAAGAAATTCATACAAAAGAATGGAAAACAGAAAAGTGGGAAGAACAAATATAAAGAAGGAAAAACAAAAAAACAATAACAACTTGTTGCTGATGCAATGGACTTTCAATGGGCCGATCTGAGCTGAGATTTTTGTCAAATCTTTGTCTTGGGAATGCAATAAGATAATCACCAAGGAAGAAACAAGGAAGTAATAAGGTTGCGGGAATGATCCGCATAACCCGCTAGTCAAATCTAGTGATCAATCTCCCCTTTCTTCTATGTAGACAACACATGCCTGAAGGGAAGCAATGCATGCTGTAACCCAAGAAAACGTGCAAAGCTGATTTTTATTCAAAATTAGATTAAGCTGTTTACATGCATAACAGTTTGTAGACCTTTCACAAATAGGAAAAAAACCAATATAATCATAACCATCTGTTACTTCTAATCTTACCCGTTAATGTCAGTAAAACATTGAAGATATCCAAAATACTCTCGAGTACCCTTGAAACATGTCACAACTATACGCAGTTTTTCTAAATTGATCATAACTCACTCAAACAATATTGGAAAGCTTACTTAATAAACTTTCAAACAAGATCAATTTCTTGTTGTTCCAACATCATTTGATGTCCAGAAAGTGACCCATCAAAAGAGTAATGGGAAAAGGACGGAGGAAGGGAGGGCGAGATGACTGAGAAGGACGGAGCGTGCGAGAAGGGTAGAGGAAGGGATGGAGATTTTGAAAAGGACGGAGTCGGCGAGAAAGGTGCGAGTAGGGAGGAGGGTTCTGAGAAGGCCAGAGATCGTGACAAGGGCGTGAGAAGGGGTGAAGACTTTGAGGAGGTCGGAGTCTTCATGAAGACCAAGTCTATTTCGACAGTGGCAGAGGAAGAAGATTGGAAGTTGATTACGAGGAGGAAACGTCGTGATTTTCACCAAGGTAGGGGTCGAAGCAATGTTTCTGGATACCCAACCCTATTCGTTAAAGGTTTCCCGATAGGTTGGATGCCAGTTAACTTCTTTAGGGTTTTTGACTGGGGAGGTGTAGTAATGGAAGTTGTTATCTCGAAGAGTAAGGAGAATAACAACCCTAGGGGCTTTGTGTTCGTCAGAATGAGCTTAGAGGAAGAGCTGAGCAGGGCAGTACAGATGCTCCACGGTGAGAGTTTTGAGGGAGTGAAACTCTTGGTTCAAAGAGCAAGGTTCGAACCAGAGCTTAAGTCCATCAACAAGCCCACCAACGATAGAGGCAAAATGGTTCCTGTAGCATTGAAGAAATCAAATAGTGGTGGTCGATCTGGGGCCTTAGAGCCTTCTACATTCTCTAGTGGATCACTTTCTTTTAAGGACGCCCTGGTTGGTTTAACAGGAAAATCGGTTCATGATATTGTAGAGAAGGAATAAAAAAGTCCAGGGAAGACGAGGAATCCAGAAGAAAAGGAGGCAGATCTGGCGACGGTGCGTATTAAGTCGGAGGCGTTCAACAGATCTAAAGATTTCTTGAAAGGCTCCGTGTTGGTGGTAACGATGGGTGAAGCGTTGATAGTCCAGGTGAGGAGTTGGTTGCTCGAGTGGTGTAGGATTCCTCCAGAATTGTACAATATCAGGCCAATCGGCTTCAACGAACTCTTGATCTGGCCAAGCCCATGGGTCAATACTCAATAGCGATTAGATTATCTCGGCGGGTGAGTCACACAAGGACGGACCGGTGGCTAGGGTTTTAAGGTGGGAAGAATTTTCTACATTCGGGATAGAAGATGTGTGGGTCCTCATTTGGTTGGTTCCACTGGAAGTTTGGAATGACGATTTTTTCAACGCAGCAGCTGCATGTTTAGGGAAGCTGTTGGAGATAGACACTAAGACAAAGTCAGGGGAGGAGATGGGCGTGGTGAGAGTCCGAGTCAGGAGAAGAAAAGGGGAAGTTTGGCCATCCTACATCACTATCTTAGCGGAAGATAGGAAATGTATATTTTCCGGTTCAGAGGGAAGGTAAGAATGATCCGATTCCGCGGTAGGGAGATATCTAGAGAGTAAGGGAATGGAATCGGTGTCGATGCTTCCAAAGCAGAAGAATAACTCAAAGGAGGACGATAGTGCGTTGTTGCCGAACTCTACTGGACTACCGATCTCTAGCTGGGACACGTGTTGCGACGATATTGGGAGACTCAAGGTTGGTGAAGGTAGAGACAGTGAGCTTGTGACATGTGCATACCGCTGCTCTACGGGAGCACATAGTCCTGATTAGGAGGGTGCAGGTGAGGATGATGCTGACAAATGGGCTGTAAACGAGCAGCCACATCATTGTGTTTCAGAAGCCATTATGGCTGTTCCCAATCTTGCTCCCACCTGGAGGGAAATAGAGATGCATGTCTGCTTCGGGGAAGTAGGTGGAGCTTCGGAGGCAGGATCAGATACCTTTTCAGCCTTGGATAACAGCAACGGTATATATCGAGCCAATTTGGAGATACCGACCCAAGCACCATTCAATCGGGATCGTCCGTTATCTATGGATCCTAAGCTAGATAAAGACCAGCGTTGCGTCCCGTGCAGGTCTAGTCATGTGCGAGTCAACTGGCCCTGAGATGGGTGGCGAGTCATGTGCCATAGAATTTTCTCCTGGGCGAAACCGGGCGAGTAGAGAGGAAGGTTTCTTCAACTCACCCCCAAGGATTTAGCGATTTTCATAGATCCTATGCAAGGGGGTCATCTTCTCTCTTCGGAAGAAGATTTGCAATCTTGGGACTTAGACAACGATGATCCTCATGACGACGTGTCTCCGTTATCTAGCAGAAGCAGGCAATCGATGGAGGAGAAAGCTCTATTGTCTTTGTTTCACGAATATATGGGTGGAGAAAATATTGAAGACGAACCTCTTCAGATAAAGGAGGGATCTTCATCCTATGTTTGGTCAGATGTTCAAGAGGTGAGGGATGGGGAAGAGTTGCAAAGGGCAATGTTGATTGAAATCATTCAAAAGAAGAAATTGATCATGGATGCAATGGGCCACATCGGGAGGTCGATCAGGCTTTCCTTTGGAGATCATCCTGAAGATTATGTTGCATTGTTTCAGTGCGTGGAGGCTCGTGGTTGTCCATTATCGGCGTTGAGATCTCCCAGGAAGGCTGTCAGTGTTTCTAGCAAAAACAGGGAACTTCAAAATCTTCTTTCGTCCCCACCGGTGCACAGCGGCAGGAAATCTGAAGGAGAGAAGTATGGCAATCGGGGCAAGTCAATTCCAAAATGAAAATTTTGTCCTGGAATGTGAGGGGTGTAGGGTCCAAGCATAAAAGAAGGCTGATAAAGGACATCTATGGGAGAAGCAAAGCAGAGGTGATTTGTTTTCAAGAGACCAATGTTCCCAAATTTTGCAACAAACTCTTTGGCTCCCTATGGAAGGAAAAAGATGCAGATTGGGTGGCTCTTGATGTGGAAGGTAGCTTGGGTGAAGTGCTGGTGGCTTGGAAGTCTTCTAGATGGGTGTTGGAAGACTCTTGGAGTGGAGTTTTCTTTATCTCGGTTTAGGGAGGTTTCTTCAGGGTTTTGATGGCTTCTAATGCTTGTTTATGGGCCTAACGACGAATCCAAAAGGAAAGAGTGTTGGGAGGAGTTGAATGCGTCGAGGTCTAAATTCCAAGGGCCTTGGTGCATAGGTGGTGACTTCAATATTACGCGGTACGCCGAAGAGAAGAGTAACGAAGGTCTGGTTACTATCAAAATGCGGGTGTTTTCGGACTGGATCAACCACCAAGAGTTAGTGGATTTGCCGTTGCTGGGGGCACAATTCACTTGGTCAAATGGGTGTGCGCATCCATCAATGTCTCGGCTGGATAGATTTCTGGTTTCGCCAGTGGATTGAAGAATT
This sequence comes from Liriodendron chinense, assembly GCA_003013855.2. Classification (NCBI taxonomy): domain Eukaryota; kingdom Viridiplantae; phylum Streptophyta; class Magnoliopsida; order Magnoliales; family Magnoliaceae; genus Liriodendron; species Liriodendron chinense. The sequence goes on from ML058513.1 coordinate 10,676,661, forward strand.
CCCCCTAGTTTTGTAGTCGGTTCTCCCTAAGCCTTGTTCAGATCACATGCCGGTGCTGTTGGATATGGATGAAGAAAAGTGGGGACCGAAGCCTTTCAGATTCGACACTTCCTGGCTGAAGATTGATGGCTTTCCTCAACTTATCAAGGATTGGTGGACTAGAATGGAGGTTGAAGGATTCGTGGGCTACAGATTGGGATGCAAACCGAGACTTCTCAAATATAAATTGAAGTAGTGGAAGGAATCCTATTTGGGAGACAGAGTGAGAAACGTCTTTGATGCTACCTGAGTTAGCATCGATCGATGTTAAAGTAGAAGGGGGCCGTTTATCAAATGAAGAGTTGTCCAGGAGGGTACAATTGGTTCAGAATTACTCGTCGAGGGTGTTAGAAGATGAAGTTAAATGGAGACAAAGCGAGGAGTAGGTGGATAAAAGAGGGGGACAAAAGCACTAAATTTTTTCATAGTTTGGCCAGTGCATGGGCGAGGATCAATAAGATTATCAGTCTAGCAGTCTTGTGGTTAATGATATCGGAATAGATGAGAAGCAAAGTATCATGGAAGAGGTTATCCGTTTCTTCTCTAATCTTTTGCAGGGGGGAGAGTGGAAAAGGCCTAATCTGGACCATCTGAATTTTGAGAGGCTCTCTTTAGAAGAAGCTTTAGCTTTAGAGGCCCCCCCCCCCCCCCCCCCCCCCTTTTTTTTTTTTTTTTTTTTTTCTTCTTCTGTTGAAGAGGTTAAGAAGGCTGTGGATGACTTGGGAGGCGATAAAGCTCCAGGACCGGACAGGTTCCCGCTTAAGTTTTTCCATGTATTTTGGGAGATTTTACAGCAAGATGTGATGGCTTTTATGAATGAATTCCACAGAAGGGGTCGACTGTCTAAAGATCTTCTAGGAGCTTCCTTAGTTGCCCTGTTACCGAAGATTCAAGTAGCGGAATCCCTCAAGGATTTCAGACCGATCAGTCTGATTGGTGGCCCGTACAAGATTCTGGCTAAGGTGTTGGAGACTCGCTTGAAAGGGGTTATGTTATGGCTAAAATCATTTCGGATAATCAAAGTGCTTTTATCCTAGGGAGACAAATGATCGACAATGCCCTCATAGCGCACGAATGCTTGGATTCGAAACGTAAATCGAAGGCTAAAGGAGTTGTTTGCAAATTGGACCTGGAAAAGGCTTACGATCATGTTAATTGGGGTTTTCTGCAGTACATAATGCGTCGGCTCGGTTTCAGAGAGAAATGGAGAAGGTGGATAGGGGAATGTGTGGGTTCAGCACACTTCTTGATTTTACTGAATGACGCTCCCAAAGGCTTTTTCAAAAGTTCCAGGGGTCTGCGTCAAGGGGATCCGCCCTCTCCTTTTCTTTTCGTCATGGTTGGGGAAGCCCTATTGAGAATGTTGGCTAGAGGGCAAGAAAAAGGTCTGTTTCGCGGTTTTAAGACGGAAGGCTTGGAGAACCCCATTTCTCATATTCAGTTTGTGGATGATACTTTGTTATTCTGTGAGGCGGAGCCGAATGAAGTGAGCAATTTGCATACTATCATCTGATGTTTTGAAGTAGTTTCGAGCTTAAAAGTCAATATGGAAAAAGAGCAAGATGTTTGGGGTTAATTTGGAAGAAGCCAAGTTAGGGGAGCTGGCTGATCTTTTCAGATGTGTACAGGCTCTTTTCTGACCACCTTCACTTGGTTGCCTCTTTGCATCAAGAAGCCTCCGAAGCGGATGTGGGACAAGGTGGTGGAAAGATTTGAAAAATACTTGGCTAGATGGAAGTGCAGATATCTCTCGTTTGGCAAGCGCATAATCCTTATCAAGGCTGCTCTATTGGACCTCCCTTTCACATTTTATGTCAATATTTATATGTCCGGCGCCTGTCTTGGCAAAACTAGAAAAATTGAGACGAGACTTCCTATGGCACGGGATGGAAGAGAAAAAGAAGTTTCATTTGGTGGATTGGAAGATGGTGTGCAAGCACTATGAAGGAGGGGCAGGCATAAAAGACCTTAAATTAGGGCTGTAAATGGGTCAGTGGACCCGATGGGGTACCCGGACCCAACCCATTTAGACCCGACCCAGACCCGACCCATTTGTTAAATGGTATGGGTCTAGGTCCAAGAATAGACCCATTTGTTAAACGGGTTTGGGTCTGGTTTCCTTTATATTAGGCCCGACCCGACCTGACCCAAACCCATTTAGTAAGTGGGCGGGTTGGTCTATGTTACAAGGGACCCGTCCAGCCGAGACCCGTCCAGACCCGGTTTTAAGCCTTGTAAAATGCTTGCATACTTGATCCATACCCGGACCCATTAGACCCGGCCCATTTATAAATGGGTCTGGGCGGATCTCCCTCTACTAGACCCGGACCCATTTATAAATGGGTCTGATGGGCTGACCTAGACCCGACCCGGACCCGACCATTTAGTAAAAGGGTCTGGGTCTAAAATTTGGACCCAGACCCATTCAGTAAATGGGCGGGTCTGGTTTTGGCTAAACCCGCCTTTAACCCGACCATTTACAGCCCTACCTTAAATGTATGAATTGGGCTTTACTGGGTAAATGGATTTGGAGAATCGGAACAGAGGATGGGGGCGCTTTGGAGTAAGGTTATAAAAAGAAAGTACGGCAAGTCAGAGGGAGGTTGGTGGACTAAAGAATCGACTGCTTATAGATCATCAACTATTTGGAAAGGGGTGCTTTCCACCAAGGCAGATGTCTTAAAAGGAGTGGGTATCTCTTTGGGTAATGGTGAGAAAACTCAATTTTGGGAGGACACTTGGGTAGGAGATGAGCCGTTAAAGGAGCAATTTCCATGAATTTTTAGTATATCCACTAGTCATTCCATATTGGTTGCAGATTGCGTTTCATTTATCGGAAGAGTAGTAGTTTTGGAACCGCCTTGTAGGAGATTTCTTCGGGATGAGGAGGTTGATGAATTCGTTACGCTCCTCAATCGCATTCATCTCTACCGTCCAGATCCTTCTTGTTTGGATAGCCTTATATGGAAGCTACACAGTTCAGGCATCTTTACTGTCAAATCTTTTTACGAACTTCTTAGAAAAGACGATAGTAGAAGAACAAATATCGGGATGAAGTATGTTTGGTGTTACTGCGTTCCGAAATTTGCAGTGTTCGGGTGGTTGGTTGGGAGAATAACAAAGTTCTAACGGTGGACAATCTTTGAAAGAGGGGCATTATCATTCCCAACATCTGCTTATGTTGTATGTCCAATGAGGAGTCGGTGGATCATCTGTTTGTTCACTGCAGTTTTATTAGCCAGATTTGAGTTGACATCCTGTCCTGATTTCAAGTGGCTTGGTCCCTTCCTTCCTCAGCAGGCGAGTTGTTGAAGGCAAGGCAGGGTATGAAGTTGGACAAGCAGAAGACTGCCATATGGAGAATGAGCATCCTAGCAGTGTGGTGGACTGTCTGGGAGGAAAGAAACGGAAGATGCTTTAGAGGTGAAAGCAAAGGGGTTGATCTTATGTTGCTCCGGGCGAGGATGCTTATTAGAGAATTTGCTGTCATTATTGAACTCAGGCGACTGTAATTTTCTTTTTCTTGCCCTTTAGTCGGGCCGCTATCTCGGCGGTTCGTCTTATTGTTTTCTTTGTTTTTCAGCTTCATTTCTTTTAATAAAGTCGTTGCCTTTCAAAAAAAAAAAAAAAAAAGAGTAATGGAAATACTTAAGGGAAGCTGGTTCAACGTATTCTAACCCCTATTACTGACTAATAACCATTTGCCTGGTCTAGAATGAGCATCAGAACAGTTGATCTTACTTCAGATTAATCTCGACCCTCAAATTGGTCTAGATCTTCTGTGTGGATGGTTGGATAATCCAGATCCTTGATCAAGGCCCTTTGATGGCCCTGATCTTTGATGGGATAGTGTGCTTAGCCATCTGGTTGCATCATATTGGTTCTTAAATGCTATGTGCAGATTTTTGTCATTTTCATCATAAAGTTGCTCCTGAAACACAACTTTCTAATGCACTTATCTGAAGAATAACAAATGAAATTGGAAAATGATGGTGTGAAAACTTTCAGTAGACAGAAGGATGCTATTTCAAGGAAACTAGTATGTTGAAATCGTTGTTTCATTATGTTGAAATCATTGTTTCATTATGTTGAAATCTGGTACTTGATTTATATTTTGCTTTTGCTTATTCGTTATCATCTTTTTTAGTTGAGAACACCATATTCTGACTAGGTTACTTCTTCTTGGTAATGCCTAACTTGATGCAGGCTGTTGTTACAAACCATTTGGTAGTAAGAGGCAGCTACCGCAGCCTTACCCTGGTGGTATATGGAAACACTGCAGAGGATTTGGGACAGTTTAACATAGAATTTGATTTGGATAATTCTTTGGCCAACTTAGTTTGTTCACCTGCAGAGGGAAAGCTTGAAGACCTTCCTCCTGCATTGAATTTAAGTAGCCTGACATTTGAGCAATCCATATGTTCTCCAAAGTCATTGTCCCTTCCAGTTGCTGAATCTGATCTTTCAATTGAAATGAAGCAGTTTCTACATTTGACTCTTAAGATTTGTCAACTGTCTGATCATGAGGATATTACTCAGAAACTTGCAAGTATTGTAGCATCAGCAATCTCTTCCTATGTGTCTAGCAATTTATGTGGCACAACAACTTGGAATCAATCACAAGCAGGGTCGCTTTAGAAGTCCCAAAAGGGAATCCCAGCGTGTTCTTACCGAGGCTAGAAAGGAGTTGCTTGAACTCTACAAGATGCTGCTGCATATGTCAGTGGATGCGCCAGATGAGTTACTGGGGGAGGGCATCATTCTTGAATCTGCGGTGGATTTGCCAACTCCTGAACTACTAGTAGATGTTTTCAACCACTGTTTCCCCTTTAAAAGGAAATTTCCAACCATTGGACTTCCAGTGCTTTCTCAGGTGATATATTTAGGCACTGTTTGGTCTGGTTCATTCAAGTCTTTTGGCTTATCGTTTCACCCTGGTGACAGTGCAAATATCACCACCTCTCTAATACTTCTTCTTCTTCTTCTTCTTTTCTTTCAGAATGAAAACATGATTGTAGGACTGAGTGTGGTTCTTCTCTTGTGTTCTGGAAGAGAAAGTTGTTTTCATTTTGTTAATGGTGGTGGAATGGAGCAACTAGCCCATTTTTTCTCTCCTGAGACCCAGAAATCAACGGCCATTACATTAATGCTGCTTGGAGTTGTTGAGCGTGCTACAAGATATGCCATTGGGTGTGAAGGATTTTTGGGGTGGTGGCCACGTGAAGATGAGAACGTGCCAATTGGTAGCAGCGAAGGGTATAGCCAATTATTGAAGTTGTTACTGCAAAAGCAACGGCATGATGTTGCTTCTCTTGCAACATATATCCTACATCGCTTGCGCTCGTACGAAATCACGTCCAGATATGAGGTATATTCTTCACTCAGTAGCACATGTTGGTTTACTGATAAGTTTCTTATGTGGACTCTTGCTGCTGTTTCCTTTTGGCAGTCTGCAATATTGTCTGTATTGGGAAATCTCTCTGCTGTTGGAAGGGTTACAAGTGTTAGTTTAAATTCGCTTGCCACCGCCAATTCTCAGCTCAAAAGACTCTTGGTTAGTAGCTGCATCAACAATTTCCTAATATATTCTGTTTTTTAAAGATTAGCGTAGATGTTATCTTTGACCACATTTTGTTGCAAATTTTTTTCTTCATGTTTGTTGACAAATATCGGTGCAGAAATTGTTAAATTTGCGTGGGCCAATTGAAGATCCTTCGCCTGCGTCTTCTGCAACTAGATCGCTTATTCTTTCCCAGTCAGAGGGGTTGTTATCTTATGGAGCAACAATTAACTTGATTGCATCATCTAAATATTGCTTTTCTAACTGGGATATTGACACACATTTGTTGTCGCTTCTCAAGGTATAGTGTTCCAATAGCTCTATCTAGTTCTTGTCGTCAGTTTTGTTGGGTTTTAGTTTGTCATAAGAGGAAATAAATATATGGTTGTGTTTGGTTTTAATTCATTTGGAGTGAAGAAATGTATATCATCATAATCATCAAATCACGATATAGAAATGGATCAAAATCCAGTCCGAGCAACTGGTTCATACTCGAGATAGCGTGTTTGTAACATATTATAATGCAATTAGATGGTACAAATATAAATCTCTATGTTGCCATATTTTTAAATGATTTTTGACTGGCTTTTCAAATTGATTTGTTAGTTAATAATAACCAATATAAGAGGCTAATTGTGTTGCCGATTCACTTGCAAAGGAAGGGATCCTTAGGTCTTGGCTTTGTATAGGGGACTCTTATCCATTGCCTTAATGGGTTTATAAATATAATTTTCTAAATATATTTTTGTTTTGTTGAACTCGCAATAAATTTGTTGTTAACGTCCTAGAAAAATCATTATTGATGATTTTAAAAAGTTAATATGTAGGGAAAGTGTTAATACTTTAAATGGCAGCTGACTTTTATGTGCCGGTATTCTTATGATATATTACATATATTGTTAATATTAATTTTGCAGATAGTACAAACATTTATCCTGCTCTAATCTTTCTGTGTTATGTCCTTTTGTTTGTTTGTTTTTGTTTCAAGGCTTACTATCAACTTTTTGATTTGAGAATTGTACGCTTGTTGCCATTGCTGTCCAATTTGTATACTGATCATGGTTTTAAGTGTGAGCTTAGGAGATACTCTCCAATTTTTACAGTTACAAATGGCTCTGTGAAAACAGGAGAGAGGATTTCTTCCTTTATCAGCTGCTTTGTTGTCATCTCCTGTATTACGTTCAGAAATAGGCCGCGCTATGGACATTTTTGTGGACATCGCGGCATCGATTGAAGCCATACTTCTTTCTCTTCTATTTTGTCGATCAGGTTCTGCCTGTTTCCTGGGATTTTTCCTTGATTATTCTAACAGTTTTCATTATATCTATCTTACACAGTCATGTTTCTCAGGCTTAGTTTTCCTGCTCCTTCAGCCCGAAGTATCTGCTGCTGTCATTCTTTCACTTCAAGGTGTTGATGATGTGGATAAGGCAGAGTGTGTGCCTCTTAGGTATGCGGCTGTCTTGATATCGAAGGGTTTCATTTGTCGTGTCCAGGAAATTGGAATGGTTACTGATCTCCATCTTAGAGTGGTTAGTTTCTTCTTCTTCATTTGTTTTTCTCCTTTGATCCCCAAAGATATATCCTTTACACCTTTCCTTTGTCACCTATAGTATCCACTGATCATACCATGCTTTTTTGCAGGTAAATGCTATTGATCGTTTGCTTACAGCAACTCCTCACTCTGAAGAACTTCTATGGGTTCTATGGGAACTCTGTGCACTTTCCAGGTAAAGCAGGTTGTGTTGACCTTTTTTAATCTAATCCAGCATTGATGGTTTCAACAAACACCACCTATAAACTGCAGGTCTGATTCTGGACGCCAGGCAGTGTTGGCTCTAGCATATTTTCCTGAGGTATTGCTACTGGCGATGTGCATTCACGTGTTTTTCATATATATATATATATATATATATATATATATATATATATATATATATATATATATATATATATATATATCACCTGCGCGCAGTTCTCATGGGAACTCGTGAGCACTTTTTGAGAACTCAGCACACATAATGTGAGCCCAAAATCTGAGCCGTCCATGTGATGCAGCACCCCAAAAAATCCCCAGGGCCCAACTTTCAACCTGATCCAGAACTTTGGTGGGCCATAGCAGAGAGAGAGTCAAATCAAGGCAAGAAACTGTTTCCTTTTGCCATGGCCTGGCAGAGAGAGAGGCAAATCAAGGGAAGAAACTGTTTCCTTTTTCCATGGCCCACCAAAGTTCTGGATCAGGTTGAAAGTTGGGCCATGGGGTTTTTTTGGGGCGCTGCATCATGTGGATGGCTCAGATTTTGGGCTCACATTATGTGTGCTGAGTTCTCAAAAAGTGCTCACGAGTTCTCTTGAGAACTGGTGGTGTGCAGGTGAGCATTTATACACACACACACACACACACACACACACACACACACATATGAGTCCATTTGGCCACCAGAACAAAAACTCCCTTTAGTTTCTTTCTTTTGGTAGGACTGCGCTAATTCCCTTGTTTCTAAGCAAAAACATTTTTACCTCCTGTGATTATGTAGGCAGTCGTTGTTTTGATGGAAACAGTACGCTCTATTAAGGAGTTGCAGCCAGCAGTCCCAAATCATGGTAGGTTTTGGATAGGTAGTTCTGTTTACTTGCTCCCTTGAATGTACCTCTTCTTCATGTCTATTGTGCGGCTTGCGCCGTCATACTTATTTGTTTGAAATCCTGGATTTCAGGAACCTCTCCATTAGGTCTTGCAATATTTCACTTAGCTTCTGAGCTTTTTGAAATCATGGTTACCGATTCAACTTCATCTTCTCTTTTTGCTTGGATTGGACATGCTGTGGAGCTTCATAAGGCCCTACATTCATCTTCCCCGGGATCCAATAGAAAGGATGCTCCTATGAGGCTGTTGGAATGGATAGATGCTGGTGTAGTGTATCACAAAAATGGGGCTGTTGGACTTCTTAGATATGCTGCTGTTTTAGCATCTGGAGGGGATGCTCAGCTTACTTCAACAAGCATTCTAGTATCTGATTCAATGGATGTTGAGAAAGTTGTTGGAGATTCAGCTAGTGGTTCAGATGTACAGGTAGAGAATCTGCTGGGGAAGCTTGTCTCTGACAAGTTCTTTGATGGGGTTCCTCTCCGTGATTCTTCCATCGCACAATTGACAACAACATTTCGTATCTTAGCATTCATTTCGGAAAATTCGGTATGAAACTACCTTGAATTTTGCACTCTTCAGTGCTGGTTGAGATTGGTAAAATCCTGACAGGCTGGCTGAATGTTGTTTTTGGGTGAAGGCTGTAGCTGCTGCTCTTTATGAAGAAGGTGCAGTGATGCTTATATATGTGGTTTTGGTCAATTGTAAGTCCATGCTTGAGCGGTACTCCAACTCTTACGGTAAGTATTTTTGTCAGATGTAGTGGAAAACAGAATAACAATAGATCAATTGATACTTACTCATCCAATAAGTGGTGTGTGGATCGTAAATCCCTCCCAGGATGGAACTGTTATGCACATTTTAACTTCTTTGCTTTGGTGGTTAAATACTTTTAGGTGGCACTGGAATAGTGTATGCTACTTAGATCAGCCATCAACTGGATTGCTGATTCAGCATATCAATGATGTTACACGGGAGGGAGGGAGAGGGGGAGGGAGATTCATCTATTCATGGAATGTATGGGATACTAAAGAATCACTTTTGTTAGGCAGTTATAACCATTGCCTATAAAAATAAGGCCACATCAAGGATCGATCGGATCATTTGATCCGTGTGTTTTTTGCATCATAGCCCATGGAATGTGTCTGGACTTAATGGATAGTTCAGATTGATTGATTTGACTGTCCAAATGAGCCGATGCAGTCAGGAGCACCATAAGTTAGTGCTCTGAGAGCACTAGAGCATTTCTCATACCCACACACAGGCGCACACACACACAGATATACTTTTACATGCATATATATATGTTAGAGAGTTTTGATTGACAAGATGAGGGAAGGCCTAACCACAGCTAGATTTACTGAGAGTTGCTTAAGATTAAAGGATTTAAAATTAGTTGGACTAATACGGAGTATATGGAATGCAATTTTAGTAGCAACAAGAGTGGAAATGAGGAATTATTTAAGATTGCTGACCAAGAAGTTTCCAAAAATGACCACTTTCGATATCTTGACTCGATAATTCATGAGAGTGGAGAGACTGAGAAAGATGTTGCCTATAGAATTCAAGCAGGGTGGAAGAAATGGAGATGTGCCTCCAAAGTTTCATGTGATCATTCTGTAACTCAAACTGAAAGGGAATTTTTATAGGATAGCTGTAAGCAGTGTTTCAAATAGCGTTCATAGCATATGTTGTGTAGTGTAGCTAAATAGCGTAAATCCCGTGTAGTGTACACTCTACAGGGGTCATAGCATATGCTACAGCTACGTAGCGTGTAGCATTTGTAGCGTAAGCTACAATGTATTTTTATTTTTTTAAGTTTTATTTTTTAAAAATTGCGTAAAACTCACATCATAAAAAAACTTCAAAATGTAAAGTTAAAGCCAAACCTTTTTATGTTTGCTTTCACTTAAAATGGTGGTGATCCTTTGTTAAAGTTGGTGTGAAACTCACACACTAAACAACCTTTAAAACTAAAAAGAAAAAGGGTTTTGAAAACTCCTCTTCGTATAGATGACATCTATATTGTACTTAATACTCTTGATCTATGGGGTTTTTATTTCTTTTCATATTTGTGAGTTGTGACTTGTGGTTTCAATTAGACATAATTAATTAAATTGGTTTGCTTAGGAAGTTGTTGATATTTGATTTGTTTTATAATTTTATATATGTAGATTAGTTTTTGATAAATGATAATTAATAACTTGTTTGAACATGCTTGAAAAAATGAAAAAAAGAATCATCTGTTAGGCATTTTTATATTTTTTACCTTTTTTTTTTCCTACTATTTATCATATATATTTTTTATTTTTAAATTAAAAAATAGAAGTATTGTTTAGCTTAAGCTACACACTACACTATTGACGCTACATGCTACAGAGGGTCGAACTCTATGCAACATGCTACCGCTATTTAAAACACTGGCTATCAGATAAGCCATGCTTTATGGGATAGAATGTTAAGCGGTTAAGGAACAACATGTTCTTATGACGAGTGTGGCTGAAATGGGATGTTGAGATGGATGAGTGGCAAGATAAGTAAGGATAGAATTATAAACGTATTCAAGGGAATTTGGGAGCAGCATCAACAACTAATAAGATGAGGGAAGGTAGACTTGGATGGTTTAGTCATGTGCAACGAGACCAAGAACTGTTCTGGTTAGGAGTGAGTTGGTACAAGTTGAAGGCTCTAAAAGGGCAAGGGGAAGGCCCAAAAGGAGGAGGTAGTGAGAAAAGACCTAATGACCTATGGTCTAACTGAAGTTATGGTCCTTGGTAGAGTGGAATGGTAGAACATGGGTCATGTAGCCAACCCTAATTAATTGGGATAAGGCTTGGATGATGATGATATTTGTTATAGAGGTAGACTCATATGCAAATGGGATATAGCCAAGAATAGGTCTCCTTGTTGTCCTACCCTTTTAGGAGTAGATCATTTGTTGTTATTGGGGTGCTTGTGTTTTAGTCTTAGTTACACGGATATTCTACCTTAGTGCTGCTCCCGCTTCAATTCTCGGCGTGGACTTGCTGTCCTACTTAGTCATTTATAATGCATTAATGCTAACATTTTGAAAGAGACGCTTCCTCGCTCCAACACCTAAGTACCCTGATACTAAATCTCACATATCATACATCTATAGTTTTATTGCGTTTGAGGTTTTTAATGAAGTGCATTTTATGTCCAATGCTGTCATGATCGTTATTGTATCATGAATCGTAATCAGGGTAAATCATATCGTATCGTATCGTAAATTATATTGTAACTTGTAAGATTTTTCCAATTCTCCTAAAAATATCATAAAAAATCTAAAAGAACTGTAAATGAATAAGAGAAAATTAAAAACACGCCAATCATCCATTTTCTCACGATTGTGCAACAAAAAAACAATATTAATCATGGCATTATCATGTAATCAACTATATATGGTGTTTAAGTGTATAAATGGTCATTATGTAATAATCAAGTACAAAACATCAACCGTTGCCCATATGCATGTGTTCATCTATATATTAAAAAAAAAAAACCCATTTACATGTATTCATTTCTATAATTTATAAGGAAAACAAAATGTCCAAAAAATATCCGGCCCAACCCTCAATGTCTATTAATCATCATTTGGCCCTAATTCTCACTATCTATGGCAGCATCATGGACAGTCCTCAATGTCGCTAATATTATTATCAATGTTGGCATCATCTTCTTCTTCTTCATCAAAATTTGATGTCGAAATAAATTCTTCTTCCTCGTCTCCCACTTTTGCTTTTCCAATTACTTCTAATTGAGAGGTTTCTAGAACTTGCAAAATTGTTTATGCTCATCAGTTTATAAGTAAATCATATTATTCAATATAAGTCTACAACATATAGTAGGTCTAAATCCATACCACATTGCCGACTCTTCATGAGCTAGATTCTACACCTTTATTACCCTCTACCGCCTCGACAAAACATTCACCCATATCCGACCAGGCATTATCTGCAGAAAGCATAGGATTCTCCTTCTCAAGGATCCATTCATCATCGGATTCTATATTCAATAGCAAATTGGATCCCTTGATTTTTTTTTCTTTGCATGATGTATGCATTGTTGTCAAAAGCGATTGCATAATCGCATAATGCCATCCATATGGCATTTGCGATTGTCGCATATGCCATATGGATGGTATGCCATTGCATATCGCATAATCGCATATGCCATCGCATACTTTTCAATTTTTTTTCATTTTTTTATTAAAAAAAAAAAAGATTGTGCGATCGCATAAGCAATCAGGCTAAGTGATTGCACAAGATTGCTTATACCATTTGACAACATTGGATGTATGTCAAGTTGAATATTGTATTTTACAAACACAAGGTTATTCAATCTCTTTTGATTGAGTCTATTTCTCCTTTTTGAATGTATTTGCAAGAATAAACATTTTTCTAGTAACTTAAAAAAATAGTTTTCTAATTAACTAACATTCATAATTAAATATATAAACAACGACATTCATGAGATGGGTTGAATAATTTTCACTTATTCATAAGTGCTTAAATTGCGCTCACAATTAGTAGCATTACATGTTATACTCAAAATAATAATTGCTAGCTTTTAAAATTCTAGATAATCCTCTCTGAACTCTTCCATCATAAACCCTTGTATCATATAATATAAAGAATTAAATATTAAATTAAACAACTTGAAAATCAAATAGGGATTTAAGTAACAACTAACAATTAACAAATAAGTTACCTGGTTGCCTTGTCCTTCTTGTTAACTTTGTGGTATATCTACGAAACAAGCCAAAAACCCTCTTGAACTTGTCTATTTGCTCATCAATAATGATCCTTTGCTTTAAATATGGGACCATTCTTTCAATACAATCATATATGCCATTTTTTATTTTCAAAATTTTATGGAGTTTTTTTTTCCAATATTGAAATCTTAGATTTAAAAAAGTAGGTCGTTGCATGTAAAGGCCTACTGAGTTGAAGATTCCACCAGTCATTGATTATATGTCAAATTGTTGAATATTGCTTTTTAAATTCCAAAGACATGTGAACAGAATCATAATTTTCAAAAATTAATTCTTTGGATTAGTATTTGACCCAATGTGTAATTTCCAGATTTCTAACACATACACAAAAAAAAAAGGATGATTTAGATTTGCTACCTTAGATTGATGTGACAGATCTTTGAATCGAAGAAATCTCTCTATGATCTATGCTCAATGAAGAATAGATACTCAAGCAAATCTAGATCTCACTACAGGGCTGAGATCTAGATCCAAGGGTTGATATCAACCCAAGAGATGACCCAAGAGATTGACTAGATGTGATGGGAGAAAGAGAAGAATCCTTCTCTCTCTCCCTTGCCTTTTCTCTTTTTCTTTATCCTCTTTACTCCTTGGAAAGTGTGTGGAGGGCTGGACGTCCACTCTCTCTCTCTCTCTCTCTCTCTCTCTCTCTCTCTCACTAGGGTACTTGGAGGATCAGATCTTTATATAGAAGAGATTAGGGTTTTGTTGCTTCACCATAAGTATGGTGGTCCACCTTGTGCACTTTGGTATGCGTTACATCACCTAAAAGTGCATACTCCACATAAATCCATGCATCCAAGCAAAATATATCCCTCCATTGTGGTGATCCACTCTTGTCCTAATCCATGTTGTATGAAAGGTGGGCACTAATAGATCATGACCATTGGTTGTCTATTAACCATGAGAAAACAAAAGATCTAAAAGTTGAAGTCTTCAGAAAAATCATTTCAAAACATCTGAAAGTGTGGGCTTACAAAGATGAGCTTGATGGAGCCCCTAATAACCATACTCTAAGCCACTAATCAAGTCCAAGACAACGATTGATCCTTTATTAGATCACAAGAGGTTTCATAAGCTTGATGCTTGTGCCCAATCACATCTGTGTGTCAGGCATTTATTGTTGCATTGTTATCATGCTTGTTGGTTAGCGGACTTGATACGATTCTCCAATATGGATGTCCAATTGGACTAGATGAATTCTACCCTTGAGTATCAAGAGGTCCACCAAGAGACTGACCATGATCCGAGAAGTAAGGAATGTCCTAAAAAAAGGTTACATCAGCCGATATATACTTCTTACGTGTCAAGGGGTCATAACTAGAGGTGAGCACGAGCCAAGCCAGCTCGGTTAGCTCGCTTGACTCGGCTCGAACCAACTCGATTCGGCTCGATTTGAAGGCTAGATTTGAACCAAGCCGAGCCATTTTTCCAAGCTCGAAATGATTTTCAAGCCGAGCTCGAGCTAACCCAAGCTCGATTCAGCTTGGCTCGAAGTTCGACTCAATTGAAGCTCGATTCAGCTCGGCTCGGCTCGGCTCGGCTGACTTACTTGTATAAAACTAAAAAAATATATTTTTTAGTCCCACATCGGAAGTGAACAAAGAAAAGAGAGATGAAACTCTCTATAAAAGTAAGTGGGGGTGTCAATGGGCTTTGGGCTACCTTTGGGTCCAATTTTAAACAGCTTGAAGCCCGACTTTTGGGCTGGGCCTACCAAGCTCGAACTTGGTTCGAATTGGGCTCGAACTCGCTCGAAAGCTCGGTTGAGCTAGCTCGAACATTTCAGTCCAGCTCGAAGGCCGAGCCGAGTCGAACGTGAGCAACGTTGGTCATTGAGCGAGCCTAGCTCGAACAAGGCTCAAGTTGGCTCGTGCTCACCTCTAGTCATAACACCTATACCCTTTTTGATTGTGAGAATACCCTATGAAAATACATTTAGTGGCCCGTGGACTAAGTTTATCATTACTACCATTCAAAATTTGAAGAAAACATGTGCAACCAAATACTCTAAGGGAGAGGTGAAATTGTTTGTCATGGGGATACAATGTACCAAAGGAAGATTTATTGGATAGAATGCGTGATGGTATACGGTTATTGAGAAATGTGGCAATAAGAAGAGCATCACCCTAAAAGTGTTTCGGTAGGTGCATACCAAGAAGTAGAGTTCGAGATACTCCAAGTAAATGACGGTTCTTTCGATCAACAAGATGCCATGCTCCTTCAGAAAGGATAAAAAAGGGAGTAGATGCATACTCCCCCATTATCAGAGTGGAGAGTTTTGATGGAGCATTGAAATTGAGTAAGCACCTCATTATAAAACACCTTAAACATATCAAACACTTCACTTTTTAGATTTCAATAAGTAAACTCAAGTCATCCGAGAATAGTCATCAATAAAGGTAACAAAATATCAGAATCCAAAAGTAGAAAGGATAGGGGCAGGACCCCCAACATCTGAATGGACAAGTTCAAAAAGTTGATATTTCCTCCCAAATGAATTAGGAGGAAAAGTGGCACGATGGTGCTTAGATAGTTCGTAGGTCTCACAACATAAAGTTTTAGAACTAGACATAGATGAGAACAAAAGACACAATTAAGCTAAAGATGGATGCCCTAAATGGCAATGCCACCATGACACGGACTCGCAATTAAGGGAAAGAGTACTGGAAGCTGCAACATGTGTATCGTCAAGAAGGTAAACGCCTCCTTGCTTATGGCCCCCACCAATAACGCTCTTCGTCTGAAGGTCCTGAAAAACACAATGAGAGGGAAAGAAAGTCACAGAACAATTCAAGGTTTTAGTGAGGGAACCGACAGATAATAAATTGAGAGGGAAAGAAGGTACATGTAAAACAGAGGACAAGAATAAAGAAGGAGAGTGGGAAATGGACTCGACTCCTAGAATAGGAGTTCGACTTCCATTGGCAACCGTAACAAACTAAGACTGGCCAGGAGAAGAGTAAGAAGAGAAGAGTTGAGACTTACCAGTCATGTGAGATGATGCCTCAAAGTCGATGACCCATAAGGTAGGAGGTGAAGACGTAAGGAGAGCAGTACTTGACTGGGCGGAAGCTGCATGGTAAGGCTCAGAAATATCACGAACATGCAGTCACATCAAAGCATCATAGGCGACCCAAGAAATAATAAGAGAATCCCTAGAAGGTGTTTCCTCAACAACAGTGGAAGAAGATTGTCTAGTGGTAGCATCTGTAGCAATATAGGAGGCGGCGACATAGGGAGGGCGGTCACGCAGCTTCCAACAGTAATCCATAGTCAAGGTATTCAAAATCGGTTACGTAACGATAACGGCGATAATCGTTACGCGTTATGGGGTCGAAAAGCAGGCCGTAACGGCCCTGTAACATTTTTTTCAAAAAAAAAGAAAAAAGAAGAAGATCCGTAATGGCCGATACGGGGGTCGTAATGACCATTACAGACTGTATCGTAATGGTAACGGTGGTTGCTGTTACGGCCACCGTTATCGTTATGGAACACCTTGTCCACAGTGTGATCGTCCCCCCCCCCCCCCCCCCCCTTCGCTCGCGCGCGCGCGCGTAGTGAGAGCATGAGCGGGAACCATCACGAGTTCTGACACGTCCTCCACGACCATGGTTGCCATCGCGACCCCTACCACGACTGCCTGATGCAGATTCCAAAGTCACACCTTGAGCTAAGAGATGGTAATCGGGATCCATGAAGAGCAGGAGGGCGATCCACAACAACATGAGCCAACCGCTTTGAAGGCACATAGGAATAAGAAGAAAGTGCAAAAGTGGAGGCCTGCTAACACATGGCATAGACAGTCATCGACAGTGGGAGAGAATCCTTCACAACAACCTGCTTTCAAACACTGTGATAGTTGGAGTTTAGGTTGGCTAAGAATTGTGTGATGCGAGTGTCGTTGCGTTGCTTGCGGGCATGTTCATGATCGTCTTTAGAAGCTGATAGATATCAAGTTCATCCCACATGCCCAGTAGAGTTGAGTAATAATCCTTCAACGATTTGGACTCTTGTTGGAACCGACCAATATCTAAAATAAGTTGGAACACCCTTGAAAAGTTTTGAACCTTAAAGAACATATTATGAAGGGTGTCTCAAACGCCCATAGCCGTAGATAGAAACATTATAGAGTTATTCATGAAAGGCTCCATACTATTCAACAACCAAGCGAAAGGTTCGATAATTTTCCTTAGTCCTAGTCTTGTAACTGGCATCTGAAGCACTTGGAGGGTCATCCAATATGTAAGATAACTTCTCACGAGCCCCCAAAAATACTTTGACAGATTGAGCCCGTTGAAGATAATTGCTACCATTCAACTTAACTGACGTAATCACAAGGAGGTTTGATTCAAGAGGTGCGATAGGGGAAGACAAAGCCCCTTTGTCTTCCATAGATGCCCTAAACAAAATCTCACAAAAAAAAAGGAGGAAAATGGGCCCGCACAAAGACAAAAAAAAAAAGAAAAGGGGCAGCCTGAAGCTTTAAGGCAGCCACCAAACAACAAAACAAGGGAAGAACAATAACTAGAAGGGTGATGAAACAGTCAAATGACACATATGCAGCAGCTTGGTGTATTTTCGGACCCGAAAAACGTCCCAACCGACCACATTTTTGGGTAAATCCACACTCAAAAGTGGTTTTCCTCCATGGAAAGATTAAGGGATGTATTTCGACTATTCATGTTGAGGGGATTTGAGAAAAAGCTTACCGATTGAGAGAAATTGAGAAAAAGGAGGATTGGGGCCTTCTTTTTTTTTTTTTTTTTTTTTTTTTTTTTTTTTTTTTTTTTCCGGAAACCCTATTTTAGGAAAAAACTCAAGGAAAGAGGGATAAAAAAAAAAAAAAAAAAAAAAAACCCCAAAAAACTCCTCACATCATGCTCTCCCAAATTCCCTAAAAAAATTGCTTCAACGGACGCCATACATCCGTACGCTGCTGACGGTAGCAAACCACTGTTCCTAAAAACAAGGGGTTGACTCCGGAAGAGGCTCTAATACCAAGTATGAGGCTGTAGTGAAGAGATAATGGAGAAAGGGAGAGAAGAAGAGTGAAATGGAAAGTGAGGGAGAGAGTATTGAAGAATGAGTGTTATAGGTGACTAGCCCTAACACCAACACTCTTATTACAATAAAGTTACAGGGTTCTACAGGAACATGAAAGATGATGCACATGCAGAAATACAAGAGGGCAAAATATAATCTCTACAAATCGGACCTTATATTAGAATCCATAAACAAATAGATATCTATACTTGTGTTGCGAAGGGCGCGAAACGAAAAGTTGACAAATGACCCTGATGGTGGAGATGAAGCCATCCTGATTCATCACTGGTTCATAAAACACACACAATAACCCATTAGGATCAACTATAACCCATAAGAAATGTTTCCATGCACAATTGTATCATTGCTAATGGAAGAATATAATCGTAAAGGTCACTAATAACCAAATTCCATCATCATGAAAGCTCACCCATGGCCAAGTTCAAATCAACGGATTTCAAGGGCATACACAACCAGCAGTTGGTGTATGCTTCATCCACAGTGGGGCCATCAAATCAATGGCTTGGAGCACAAAATCAAGGGCCCCACTTGTAGGGTCTCAAGGCAGGATCTACATTTAGGGATGCAAGACACAAAGACGCTTTACAGATCCTTGGACTAATGATCATATTATTCCTATAGGAATGCCGACATGGTACCAGTACCTCCATTAATAGCGGCGGTAACAGGTTATTGAGGGGCCCATGTGATGTGTACATCATATCCTCCTCATTCATTGGGATAAACCTTCGATGTTAGGAGCCATGGGGCCAAAAAATCAGCCCATATGGAAACTCAGGTGGGCCAGACCACAACAATGATTATGAGGGGATGCCCAGCCAGTAAAACCTCCCCATAGGGGTCCAGAACATCCAAGCCATTCGTCAGACACGCCCCACCAGGATGAAGGGAATAAGGCTGGTCCAAAATTCATGTGGGCCGCATTTACGTGAATTTAGAGGTTTTAGGCACGATTTGACAATGTTTGTTATGGTATGGCCAACTGAAGTCTTCAATCAGCCTGAATAGTGGGTTATATGATGAGCATGATGGGGCTAACATGATGGACGTTCCAGATCAGATGCACACACCATGTTGTCCCCACGACAACCTGGTACCATCACAGGTTGTGTTGATGCTGGTACTGGTAGATATGTATGCATGCATTATTTTATTATGGTAGAATTGGCTCATTAAATGCATGTGGAGAGAGGAAGTGCAAGTGGTTTGCAAGTTGTGGAAGAGAGAAGAATTGGTTCAGAAAAATAGGTTTCTTTTGGGAGGTTTAGGTTTTGTTGGGACATGGATAGGATTGGGGGTCATGTTTGAATGATCCACATGGTTTATGCAGTGGGCCTCATCGTGCATGGGGACAAACACATACACATGAGGGAGGGAGATCTTCTAATCTTAGAGACTTTCGAGGCAACCTCCTCGAGCTATGTATCTTGTCAAATCAACGGTTTTGGATCACTGAACATGTCACTAAATCTAGTGGTTATAGTCCCGAAGTTTCCCATAACAATATGCAAGGACATATTGTAGCAAACCTCTTAATTGGTGTGGTTTGAGATTGAGTTTGACCATAGTTACCTGAATGCCAATTCAATTTCTTAAAAACCCTTCTTTCCCATTTATATTGAATGGTTTAGTTGTTTGAGTTACTAATTGCAGGTTTTTTTGCCCATAATTCTCATTATATATAGTAAAGAGTGTAGTTATGTTTAGCATCTTCAATATTTGTACAGTATGTTGCCAATTTGTTCATTTTTCTTGTTTATTAGATTTTCTTTTCATGATTGGGACATTTTTTTCTTGGAATTGTTTCCTTCAACAGATTACCTTGTTGATGAAGGAGCAGAAAGCAATTCTACCTCAGATTTGCTACTGGAACGCAGTCGTGAGCAGAGCTTAATTGATCTTATGATTCCTTCTCTAGTGCTACTTATTACCCTCCTGCAGAAGTTACAGGTAAATGGTGTCGATTTTTCATGCCAATTTTAGCTCAGCAGGATTCTATGTGGTTACAGATGGCCTTCTGTACTGTTATTTATCTTTTTTCCTTTCCTATTTTGATCTGCCAGCCAGAATTCTCTAGCAAAAAAGAAAAAAGAAAAAGAAAAAAAATAGGTAGCTGGTTGTGTCCTTGGTGCATAGTTCCTGCATCAATCCACTCTAACTAGCAAAATCATCCACTTCGAAGAATAAGTTAGCCTCTAAAGCAATGTGCACCATCTTGAATCCAAAGTGGCTGTGGATGTCAAAATCAGCAAACTTGCCGACCATACTAAAGGGCCCTCACCTTTATTCATCAATTTTCACCTATTTGACTGCATTGCTGCCCTCTCAATTGGTATTTTAAGCTATCACGTACGACCAGCATCTTAGCTTCTGCTCATCTTAAGAAATTGGCCCTTAACAGCTGGAATTTATTCTTTTAAATGTCGGAAGCATCTCCCTGCTCATCTAGACCGTTCTTCCACAGTTCCAGGATGGATTATCTTCAGTAACAGGTAAGTGGTCCCTCCCTCGGTTTCTATGTCGTTAGGTTTTCTTTGAGAAGTTGAATGGGAATAGGGTGTCTTCGTCCATGAAAAAGGCTTTTACAACTGGGTGAACAAACATGAGTTGCTGGACCTTCCTATAAGGATTGTTAAGTTTACTTGGTTGAATGGGAGATCTTCCCCTGCCATGTCTTTATTGGACAGATTCTTGGATTCCTAAGAGTGGGTCCATCAATTCCCATTTGTTTGTTAGAGTGGTTTGCCGAAGCTGTTTCATATCATGGCCCGGTTTTATTAGAATCTGATGAGTGGGGCCCAAAGCCCTTTTGATTTGAGTTAGCTTGGCTCGAGGTAGAGGACTTCTCGGCTTTGGTCTTTGATTGGTGGACCTCTTTTCAAATTGAAGGTATCCCTAGTTTTAGGCTCTTTAAAAAGCTTTAGATGCTAAAATTGAAGCTCAAAACCTGGCGTAGGGAGATCTTTGGTCTAAGAGTGGTCTAGATGGCCTCTCTCCTTAGCGAAATCTAGGCCCTGGATGTTTTTTCTAAGGAGGAATTGGCTTCTAGAACCAAGTTATCAGCAAAATACTGTGCCAGATTGAAAGAGGAGATAAAATGGCGCCAATGCTCTCGGGCCGTTTGGCTTAAAGAAGGGGACCCAAATACTAGTCTTTCATGGTATTGTGAGTGCTAGGGCTCATTTGAATGCTATCTCCTCGGTTCTGGATGGTACTTCTATCTCTGATAACAATGTTATTTGTAATTTAGTGGTTGATTTCTATTCTAAGCTTTTGTTGTCAGAAAATGTCCCCTTTCCTCTCCCGGACGATTTGGTTTTCAATTGTATCAACCAACAAGAAGCGGATTCTTTAGAGAAGCCTATTCTTCTAGAAGAGTTAAAATCGACTATCTTTGATGTTGGGAGGGACGAATCCCCAGGCCCTAATGGTTTTCCTATGGAGTTCTTTCAATCCTTTTGGGATCTAGTTAAGGCTGATCTTTTAAGTTTAATGGAAGACTTTGTTTCCTCTATTAGGTTGCCTTTCGAGATGGGCAACACCTTCATAGCCCTTATCTCGAAGCTGGAAGAGGTTGTCTGTCTTAAGGACTTTCATCCCATTAGTCTTGCGAGAAGTCCTTACAAAAGTCTAGCTAAGATTCTTAGCCATAGGCTGCGTCTGGTGCTTCTTAAGATCATTTCTCCTTTTCAAAGTGCTTTTGTTCAGGGGAGATAGATCCTAAACAATATTTTGATAGCTCACGAATGTTTGCACTTATGTTCAAGGGCAGGCATGTCTGGAATTCTTTGTAAGTTGGATCTAGAGAATGCTTACGACCATGTGGTCTTTTCTTGGATTACATACTTGGGAGAATGGGTTTTGGGGAAAAATGGAGGGCATGGATCTTTTCGTGTGTATCCTCTACTCGTTTCTTAACATTAATTAATGGCTCCCCTTTTCGTTTCTTCAAGGCTTCTTGTGGTCTTCGTCAGGGGGATCCTTTATCCCTTTTTCTTTTTATCTTAGTTTCTGAGACTTTGAGTTGTATGCTGACCAAGAGGTCAGGAGATGGGTCTTTACTGTGGGTTTGAGGTGGAAAACTATCCTCATCGAATTTGTCATCTCCAATTTGCCGATGATACTTTGCTCTTCTGCGAAGCAGATGAATCCATGATGGACCTTCTTAGTAGGACTATTTGCTGGTGTCTGGGTTGAAGGAAGTCTCTGGAAGAAGGTGATTTTTGCCAAATATGGGTTGGTTCCCCATGATTGGTGGACAAAATCCTCTTCGTCATACCAGTCCTCTAACCTCTGGAAAGGAATCTCTAAGGTGGCTACCCTGGTGTTTTCTAGGTCATCTTTCGCGCTAGGAGAGGGATCTAGGATCCGCTTCTTGTCTGACCCTTGGTGTGGTAATTCCTGCCCTTCTAGAGATTTTCCTGCTCTGGCTGCTGTGAATCAAGTGTCGGATATCACAGTGGTTGACTGCCTTCTGGAGAGGGAGAAAATGGTGTTTGGGTTCCCCCTTTTAGGAGGAATTTGACAGATCCCGAAATTCAAGAATGTCTCTTTTGCTTTGATTGTAGGGCTTTGTCCCTTCTCTAGGTTTGAAAGCCTCGAGGGACTAGACTCTTGCAAGTTCTGGGTCCTTCTTGGTGAGGTCCTACTGCTCAATGACTTCCCAATCCTCATCGGTCTGCTGTCACACAGGAGTTGTTTGGTCCTATGGAGCCCCTTCCAAACTGGTTGCTTTTGCATGGTTAGTGGGTAAAAGTAGGGTGCCCACAATTGAAAATTTGAGGAAGAGAGGATTGATCCTTCTCTTGTGCCTGTTGTGTTTGGATGAAGCTGCCTATGTAAACCAACTTTTTCATCCATTACACTTTCACGTTGGATATTTGAAATAGAGTTCTGGATTGTGTTGGAATATCGTGGTTTACGCCCAGTGTTTGAAGTTTCGGTATCACTACAAGTTTCGCTAGTCTGGGATACAGAAACAATATCGATATCACCGATAATATCGTTGATAAATGGAAATGCGGGGAAAATGGGAAAAACGGTGGAATTTTTTAGTGAAACCTCAAGAGATGATAAAATACACATATTTGCATATTTATGAATAAAAAAATTGCAAAAAGAATGCATATATAATAGGTTTCCATTTAATGAGGGCCTACAAGCATGTGCTGCTGTAAGAAATCAGTCCAACCATCTCATCCATCCCATCTATCCATCCAATATCTGACCTTTCATCAAAACATCCATTGATATTTCAGAATATCGGCAACACATGATATTTCCAAACAAATCGTTAACAACTGAAAAAGAAACTAAAGATTGTGGTCTCGTTATCGCCATGTTGCGATAATGATAATATCGTGATATTATCAATATTATCGTCGACAAATTGAACGTTACATACAACCATGTGCCTATAAAAAATATGAAATGGAAATTTTTTAACATACAAATTTTTGGTGTATCGATACATTGGCGATATTATCGAAATATTTGCAGATACCTTGACGATACAAGCAACACTTGGAATTTACACAGTAAAAGATATTGGCGATGCATCAGTGGTATCAATGCATTGACAATACAAACGACGCCTGAAATTTACACAATTGAAAATATTTACAATATCGATACATTGGTGATATTTAGTGATACATCGCCGATACCTAGAATTTTTGTACTATCAGTGTTATCGGTATCGCTACTGGTGTTATCGATATCGCTGAGCTAGAAATATAGATAATATTGGGGATATTTCGATAATATCGGAGAAAATGCAAACACTGGTTACGCCTCTCTCGATTGACCATCTCTTTTGTGTATGGCATGCTGATTCGGGAGGTTGATGCATGACAACGGGCCTATCAATATGATGCAGAATGAACTAAAAGTGGAATTGTAAAACAATGAATAATTAAATTATATCTACTCAAATCACAAGTGCATAAATCCAAATAAGCTATAAATCATATTCCATAACCATAGCTACAAGCAAATAATAAAGGACACTAAAATCTCAAAGCTCGGAACCTATGGAAGGTAGAACTTACATGTCCAAGCATAGGTTTAATCCTACAATTCAAGGATGGGGCTCTAAGGATCTAAGGTAGGCTGAAAATTAGAGATTGATGTGGATTAGGGTTAAGATTAGGGTTTGGACAATTTGAGAATTGTGGATTTAGGGTGTTAGGGCATTAAAAGGGAAAATTCGGATTTAGATGAAAGAGGGTGATCGAATTTGAGAATCGACGTAGGATTAGGCTAGGTTAGATGAAAACGGATGGGAATAGGTTACGGTTTTGAGGAAAACTAAGAAAAAGGGGTTGTGGGCCTATTCCGAATGGAAACGGTTCAAAGGTTTGAGGGTTTTCGGCTTGGATTCAAAGAAAACTCAAAAGATCTTTTAATCGAATGGAAAACGCAATCAACTTGTATTTGAAGAGAAGAAGAAGAGAAGAGATGGGAAGGAGATAATCGACATCGCACCAAAAGGAGCTCCAATCACTGGAAGAGGGTTTTTCTCAAAATTCATAAACTTTCATTAATGAAATAGGGTTTCTAACATGTATATATAAGCCACAAAATAGAAAAGTGCACTAAAGTGCCTAACTAATAATAAAAATAAAAATAAAAATAAAAACTGGCTAAAACAAATAAGTCCAAGAAAAGTGCACTAAAGTGCCTACAATAAAAAAAAAAAAAAAAGATGCCTAAAACAAATAAACCCGCGCGTCGGCTTGCTGTTGTACTCCTCTCCTATGCTCTTTAAACGTCGTCAAACCACATCGAGATAGGTGCGACACGTCTCCTAAGCTGGTACACTCGGGAAAAGGATCGTGATGGTCCGATGTCCTGCATCAACTCTCCCTTGCTAAAAGAAGTCGACTCCGGCGTCATAAAACTCTTGTACCGCTCTAGGATGTTTGGATCAACCCGCTGTAGCTCGGTTCCTGTAAGCCACATGCAATATGAAGTCGGCCTGTTCTTCCACTTGACAAGATATTTCTGGTATCCTCCTTTGCTAGTTAACACCACTTGCTCATCCAAAATATCTTCAACCTCTTCTTTTCTCAGAGGTAGTTGTGGTAAAGGGGGTAAAGGTTGGGAAGATTGGGTAGGGATAGGCCATGGAGTCTGAGGTGGGGTAGATCTGTTATTTGGGTGACCCTTGAAAGCCACTAGATCCTCCACATTGGAGGTAAAACTAATTCCTATGCCGTGTGGAAGATCTACTACATACGCATTAGTGCCCAAACGTTTTAAGATTTTATATGGGCTACCACTGCGTGCTTGTAATTTCTTAACGGCTCCTTGTGGGAACCACTCTGGTCTAATGCAGACCATGACGTAATCACCTGCTTGAAATTTAATTTGTATTGTTCATTGCTAACATTAATCTGCTTCATAATTTCATTGTGCAATTTATGGATATGTCATGCAAAAGACTAACTCTAATGATTTATGAGAGACGGACATGAATGAAATTAAAGGACGCTTTGGTGAAGCAATGAACTCAAAATAAACAACTCTATTATCTATAACTTGGGAGATTATACCCAAAGAACACTTCTTGTGGGTAACACACAATTTCTCATTCTTTTGCATCCCACAAACCCACTCTAACTGGTAGAGGTATTGCTCCTCGTAAGTGTTATAAACAAGGATAATGTTCAAGTACCCCAATACTTGAGGACACTTGATTGAGATTTTGTGGACGACCAAAATGTTCCCAAACGTGCGCTGTGTACCATTGTACTTGGAAGTGAAAAGGGCGGGCACGACACGGTGTGTAAAACTCAAACACAAACTCTCTCGAGTGAACTCTTCCCTAAGAAGCTTATCAAATTGCCTTTGCATTTCCACATGCTCTGTGGGGTTCACTTGATAGGGGGGAAAGCTTGATAGAATCAAGCCAGGGACAAGATCGATTGCGTGTTGAATGTCCCGCTTGGGTGGAAGTTCATCCCATAAGCAGGGTATTGAAAATCGGGTAACGGTCATAGCAGTTACGCGTTACGGGGTCGAAATGGCCATAACGACAGTTAAAGAAAAAACAAGCCATAACGGCCTGTAATGGCCCTGTATAAGTTTTTTCAGAAAATAAAAAAGGGTCGTAACGGCCGATACGGGGTCTATAATGGCCGTTACGGCCTGTATCGTAACGGTAACAGTGGTGGTCGTTACCGCCACCGTTACTATTATGGAAGTCTTTGCCCATAAGTCATCTAGTGGGATATCATAAAGTCCTTTTCAAGTCCTCATCACTAGTCATATGGGTGTCCACCATGCAATCCACACTAGCCTCTTTTTCAAACCCGTTCGCGTTCACTATGGTAAGAAACCTAGGTTGGGACTCCACATCATTCAGATCACACACGACAATTGGAAATGGTGCGTCCTCAATTTTCTCAATCTCTTCATCACTAGCACCCACTCCTTCGTGTTCAACAATGGTGAGTGATGCCTCAATTTCTTCCTCTTCATTACTATCGATTTCAGGCACGTACTCTACCTCTTCATAAACAACTTGTTTGTACCCTTACAACCTACCATTCGCCAAGACATTGTCTAGCTCCCAGGGAAATATAATTGGTGTTAGAGACCCTTCAAGTTGCTTAGAAAACGATATTTCCTTAGTGACTGATTGGACCACTTTACAAAAAGGTGGCCATATGAGTTCTCTTTTTTAACGAAAAGGTGAGACGACTCTTTCTTGAACTAAGGGCTTTTGATGGTAAGAGATGTGAAGATACTTTTCTTTCAAACACTCTTTCATCTCGTCCAATTGTGAGATCGGAGCTCTACCTCTCCGCTCAATTCTTCGCTCCAATCCGTCCAAAACGACTTGGCTTGGCCCATCAATTTTAACTTGGCGAACCTCACACGTCGGCTATCCGACATATCATACTAGTCAAAATAATATTCCAAGTCTTCAAGCCAATCAAGGAATGTCTGTGGGTCCATGTGACCACTAAAATACACCAAATCATCGGAGTCCGTCTTTCCATCGAGTCTTGAGGTCCACAAGACAACACCTAACAGCCTTGAGTATCTTGTGCGCCTATACTCCATTCATTACGGGGAGACTCAACAACTCTATGTTATAACAAGAAGAGAAGTTTCTACCTTGAACGCCACAATATGAAACCCTAAAACTATATGATGCATGCACTAACCAACTCTAGATGTGATGAATGAAATGCTCTAGACACCCTATGATTCTATAGTCCCATAGGGTGTTTTGATCAATTAGTGGATCCTGCATGTAAGGTGCAGTGAAACCATGGGTCAAGTCTGTTTGATTTAGTCTTTTTGTCATTATTTAATTAGTTTTTAAAGTAGAGTTAGTGACTTGTTGGCAAGTTTCCCTAGAGTTAGTGACTTGTTGGCAAGTTTCCCTTTTGTATTTTGTCACTTATTTTATTGGCCTCTTTTTAGGTATAAAAAATTGTTCAAATGATTTAAAGTTGGTCCTGTTTGAAAGCCCTATTGAGTAGGCATTCAAACGATCGTATGATTCTGAAAGAAATTGAGTTAAATGACACATTTATGTAAGGGCCTCCATGGTAGGGATGGGAATTAGGGATATTTCAGTATTATTAATTAATTATAAAAATAGATGGTATGATAAGAAGTAATAGATGGTTAGAGTTTAGGGTCTTCAAGAAGATTCTAGGTGGATTAAAACATCATCATTATATAGGGCTTCTTCTTTGGAAGGAAGTGGCCTATTTGAAAGATAGGATTTGGTGAGGAGTGGGTTTTTCATTGGGTAGCGGGGATGGAATTAGATTTTGGGAAGATGTTTGGCTAGGGTATAAAAGTTTGAGGGAGAGGTTCCCCCGGTTAGCGAGAATGGCTCAAGACCAGGATATAGTGGTGGCACGATGTTTCTCAGCTCACGGGGATTTAGTCATTTGGGTTCCCTCTTGTAGGAGGAACTTAAATGACATTGAGGTGGAGAAGCTTTTGAGTTTATTGGAGCTGTTAAGTAAGGTTCATCCACCCATCTCTCAAAGCGACTCGATGAGGTGGTTCGACTAAAAATCTAGAAATTTCTTAGTTAAATCTTTCTATCAAATCAGCGGCAGATCGAATGTCTCCGAGGTTAGCCATACAGCATTCGTGTGGAGGTATGGAGCTCCGTCAAAGGTAGCTGCATTGGCTTGGCTTGTGGGCAGAAGCAAGGTGCTCATGGTGGACAATTTATGGACAATTTATGCAAGAGGGGGATGATTCTCCCAAGTGTGTGTCTTCTATGTTACAAAGCTGAAGAATCGGTGAACAATCTCTTCATTCATTGTGCCTTTGCAGCAAATTTTGGGATGATTTCATTGTCAAGCTCGGGTTTCAATGGGTTGTGCTGGGTTCTATAGAAGTTTTATTCTCACCTTGGCATGGTGGGGGTAGAGGGGAGAAAGGGAAGAAAATAACGAATTGAAGCGGAATGAACCATTTTTGGAAATATCTGAAGGGTTAAACCATCACTTTTTTTCCCTATCTTTTTCTTGTTGTATTCATATGTATTGGGGGCTAAATTATGCTGAATTTTTGTTCGATTAGGACCAATTTGGTTGACTTTCAGTGGTTCAAGCTGACAGACAACATTCCATTCAAAGAATGTTCTGATACACCATTGGATATGTATTAAAAGCACAAAAATGATACATGGTGATATTTTACATTTTTTCCCTAGTACCAAATATTTTTTTCAAGATTGCTTTTTGTGCTAAAAAATTTGACCGATACAGGCCTGTATTGGCTGTTATGCTCCATTTCGTAATGTTTTTGGGCCCAGCCTATATGCCCACTGATACTGTTATGCTAAACCTTGGGTGAGGTGCATGGTGGCAACCGCAAACTCGTAATATTGGAGGGCAATATTGGGTTTGCAACTGATCTCTCTCTCTCTCTCTCTCTCAAAAAAATAAAATAAAATAAAATAAAAAAACAAAAAAAAAAAGGCTGCAACTTCAGACAAACCAGTTAGCCGTTACTAAACAGAGGGAGGTCTGCACAAGAATAGCAAGATAAAGGACATTTCTCTACAATTTCCATTGCTGCATGTAAAAATACTTTGCATAGTCTGTTCTTTTTTCTTTTTGTTTGAAGGATAAAATGAGCTTTATTAAAGAGACTGTTAAGAGAATATGTCCAAACAGCAAAAAAAACCACAAACAAACAAGTACTGAGATGACCTAATCTTACATCCCAGACAAAAGAGAGATTCCATCGAATTTACACCCTTTGCCCCAGCCACCCACTCTAAGACATCCCTTTTGGATTGCGATGACACATCAATCCATGAACCTTGCTTGTTGTGGAAGCATCTTCAATTACGGTCCTGCCAAGTATTCCAACTTTTCTGTGCCCTGGTTAAGAGTGAAAAGAGAAATAATCCAATCTTTGATGGATTTAGAGGAGGAGCAGAAGTTAGTGGAAAGAATCAAGAGCTGCTTGTAGAAATGGGTTCTCCCTTTGTGTTATTTCCTCAGGATCTTGGCCTTGGATGTTCTGAATGACTTGTTCTCAGTGGTCGTGAGTGAACCAGAAAAGGTAGAAAAAATTGCTCAAAGCTCTGCACCTCCTGCTGGTCATTACAAATTGAACTTTGGCAGCTCTTCCTTGGGCAACACAGGCCTAGTAAAATGGTAGGGATTTTGAGGGATCTAAGGGGATGCCCATTCGGTGTTTATGGGCCACCTAGTGATGGTATTGCATATTTAGTAGAAGCTAAATCCCTTTGCGTGGCTTTGAGAATTTTTAGCCCTAAATTCGTGTCCTTTGATTGTTGAAGGTGACTCTAGAAACCATTACCTGGCAGTCTCCACCTCCTGCTGTCTGTCAGAAATCAAACTTGGATGGCTCAACCTTGCACAATGTGGGTCCTAGTGGAATGGTAGGGGTCTTGAGGGATGATAAAGGGATGGTCCATATGAAGTTCTCGAGACCACTTTATGTGATGGCAATGCACTTGTTGCAGTAGCTAAAGCACTCCCTGAGGCTTTGAGGACTTATTGTTCTAAATTCTCAGGTCGGATGATTGTTGAAGGTGACTTTAAAGATGTTACAGTGTGGGTGTTGAATGAAGCCAATTAACTGTGTGAGTTTCTAATGAATTTAGGTTAGTCTTCAGGGAAAAAAGGAGTATCTTGTATTCATAATGCGCAATCTTATGAATGAAGTTAACATATTTATGCTCCTGCTCTTACTATGCTAATTCTCTCATTGCTTAAATCAGACAAATAAGAAATATCTTTTTTGACAATTGGAATAATTGCATTGAAAAAGGCCAAAGGCCAAAAAATAGAAATACAAATATACAAAAATATACAGCTGCCTCAAGAGCTCAACCCTCGAATGCGGAGAGGAAAAGAAAACAGAACCTACACTTCTGCCCACTCCTTCATATTTTGAAAAGTGGACTTAAAGACCTGCACTGCTCCACACATTTTGTTTTTGAAACATCGCTCATTTCGTCCCGCCATAAAGCCTAAAGGATCG
The DNA here is from genome assembly GCA_003013855.2 of Liriodendron chinense. Classification (NCBI taxonomy): domain Eukaryota; kingdom Viridiplantae; phylum Streptophyta; class Magnoliopsida; order Magnoliales; family Magnoliaceae; genus Liriodendron; species Liriodendron chinense. The sequence continues at coordinate 10,707,273 of ML058513.1, forward strand.
CTAACAGACCTAATCTCCACACTATCTTCCCTAATTTTCCTGACACCCCACCATGCTAAGCAATGAGGAATTCCTCCATTGTGTTTGGGAACACCCACCATAGATCCCCAAAGAATTGAAGAAACAGAACCCAAACCTCCCTTGCAAATGCACAATGTAGGAACAAATGATCCACAGATTCCGCATTTTTTAGACACATTAAGCAAACATTTGGAAGGATCATCTTCCTCTTGCAGAGATTGATGAGACTAATATAGAGTATATTTTGGAACAATGATTTTGATACTCTGTGATCATTCCAGAATTTGCCCGTGAAAGATTTCTTGGAAACTACCTTTATTCAGATGAATTATTGGTGAAATAAACTATGTGGGTTGTTAACCTTGTGTTATCTTAGCTAACATGTTTGTAATGACTGCTAATGCAAAATGTATGATGGCATTGGTATCTATTATATAAGGTTGTACCAATGTTTTTTCACAGCCACACACACACACACACACACACACACACACAGATATATATAATAAACATTCCTTCAAATCTGAGGATCAGTGTATTTACAGGAAGCTAAGGAGCAGCATCGGAATACAAAGTTACTGAATGCACTTCTACATTTGCATCGAGAAGTAAGGTGATTCAAAGTCACTAATTAGCGTTTCTATCATTTAGAGGAAATCTTGTTGTTTACATGTAACACTTATGATTATGACTGCAGTCCCAAATTAGCAGCAAGGGCAGCAGACTCATCATCTCCATATCCTTGTTCTGCGCTTGGTTTGGGAGCTGTCTGCCGTCTTATTGTGTCTGCACTTGCTTGTTGGCCAGTATTTAGTTGGACACCAGGACTATTTCATTGCTTACTTGAAAGTGTGCAAGTGACTTCATCATTAGCCTTGGGTCCAAAGGAAGCATGCAGTTTGCTCTGTCTTCTGGTAAGTATTTATCTGCTCTCTATAAGTTTTTTAAGGGGCTGTTTGGATTTGTGGAAATTGTGGGAATGGAAATAGGGTTTTGGGGAAACCTTCTTTCCCATGTTTGTGATAGTTGAAGCAATAGGAAAGTGCAAGAAAGTGCATTTGCAACACTGAATTTTCGTGGAAATCTCCAAATTATTGTCACCTTCCACCTTCAGAAAGCACGTTTACTTTCCTATCCTTTCCCATTATTTCTCATCAGTTGCTACACAACATTTATAGAGTAAGCTTTTTTTTGCAAGTACATGTGGGGTCCACTATCATGTGTTTATGAAATCCACTCGGTTCGTTATGTGAAAAAAAGAAGTCCTAGTTGGATCATTTTATGAATGGATTGGATCATTTATGTAGAATGCTACCCCCCCCCACCCCCCCCCCCCCCACACACACACAATATGGTAGATTTTAATGGTAGGCATCCCCAACCCAACCGTTCATTGTGCGCAGTCAAATTTTTTGGTATAGCGGGTGAACTTGAAGGGCCACACCTTATGGACGGAGTGGTTGTAGGCCCTCCAAATTCAAATGGTGGTGGCCCACCCAAGAAAACCATCCAAACACCTCCAAATTCACATGGTGGCCCACATGATGGAGCTCATGTACTACACAGCTGGCTGCATATGCAGGTCTGGTTAGGGCCACACCCAACACTCGTACAATAAGCTTATTCTACAAGGACTTGTAGAGGAACTATACAATCCTCTCATCAGCACATATAGGAATAATAATGTTCCATTGATCCATTATGCATATGTCCCTTGCACGCGTGGGCCATGCAAGTGGCTTTCAATCCAAACCCATTTTGCCTACTAGGAAAATTTTCTCAGAAAAGTTGTTTTGCTAAAGATCTGATTTGAAAATAGGCCCAAAGCTTGCAATCATAGTTTAAAAACTCAATATCTCGACTTGACTCAATATGGTCGGGTTAGGTCAACTTCAAAAGTCTTGATTCGACTGGACTCCATATATAATAATCAAATTAAAAATAAGATTTTACTAAGAATAGGTAGTTACAATAGTATGAGTATAAAAATAGGCAAGCAATATAACCAAAGTAGTGCTTGGCCTACTGGCAGATACTGTTGCCCGTGTTGCTTGGGTTGTCAGTTCGATTCCCACCAACTACCTAATATATTATTATTAAAAATGTATCAACTTGGTGAGTGACACATTTTGAATTATGCCTAGTCGTGTTGAGTTGCCCAAGAAGGCAAGCCAACTCGATGAGTCATGCCAAGTCTGAACCGAGTCAAGCTTGCCAGCAAGTTTCATAGTGCTCGGCTCGATTTGTGGCTGAGTTGCCAAGTTTTAGAACTATATTTGCAATAATGAAAGTCTTTTAAGCCAGCAGTCGGTGTCTGTTATTTTTATCTTGTGTAGTCATGGAATATGATGCTAACTTGGAATATTGTGCTTGTTCAAAGCTTCTCTTTTTGTGAACCTTTCTTTCCTTTCATTTCTTAAGTGAACTTTCTTGAGTCAAGAATAATACGAGGTTATTTACCGCCCGTTGTTGTAATCTCAACTAGCTTTAATTCAATGATGACTAATTATTATGATTTTTTTAAATCAATAGGGTGATCTATTCCCAGAAGAAGGTATATGGCTTTGGAAGAATGGGATGCCATCATTAAGTGACCTAAGATCGTTGAGTATTGCAACGTTGTTAGGGCCTGAAAGGGAGAGGGACGTTGACTGGTACTTGCAACCTGGACACCTTTCAGTGCTCCTCAGCCGGTTGGACACCATTACTTGATAAGATTGCACAAATTGTCCTGCATTTTGCTTTTACAGTATGTACTATTTCCTGTTGTCTTTATGTTATCATTTTTCCACTGACAAGGAGAAGATCTAGCAATGCTGGTCTTTTGTACGGATCTTGTTGCTTTGTGCACTAGCCTATGTTAATTAATGCAATTGTGACTTATACAGGCTTTGGTTGTCATACAAGACTTGCTTCGAGTTTTCATAATTCGCATTGCATGCCAAAAGGTCGACAGTGCTCTTGTTCTGCTTCGACCAATAATTTCATGGATTGATGACCATGTTTCCAAGTCATCTTCTGTTTCCGATAAAGAAATTTTCAAGGTGATTTATGCAGCCTCTTTTTTTTATCCCTTTTGTAATCATGCTGGGACATTTAATGTCAGTTGTTCTCTTTCCAGGTGCATAGATTGCTTGATTTTGTTGCGAGTTTGTCGGAGCATCCACATGGCAAGGTTGTTGATCTGTACTTATGTATCATTTTCATTTGAAGACATTGATTCCCTTACTATTGCATGCTTGTTCACCAGGCACTTTTGTTGAAGGAGGGTGCTGTTGGGATATTCATTAAAGCACTGCAGAGGTGTATTGATGCATTTGATTCAGATGGGAAACTGATTCCAGAAAGCAGAATTCCAGCAAAAAGTGATGTCAGCTTTCTTAGTTGGTGTTTCCCTGTATTCAAGTCCTTGGCATTGATTTGTGATCCTCAAACAGACCTGGACCACTCTGCAGTATATGATAAGTGAGTATATGCATGATTACATTTTGAGCTCTTTTTGGTATTTGTAGTGGAGGGCATTCAGCAACTTGAAGTGGTTCCATTTTCCTTTGACATAGGTCCTCTTTTGAAAAATTGAGCATCGAAGATTGTTCCTTGATCGGGTGTAATCTCCTTAAATTATGTCAGGTAAGCTTTTTGGGTGGTCTGCAAGATATACAGATTCTGCTTGTATGCTTATGAGAAGTTTCACCAGTGATTTTCATCTCAAGGAGAGCTATGACACTACCTACCTGGTTCAAAGGCGAGCTAGAAAAATGCCCACGTTTTTTGAAGGCATCAGCATATTTTCCATGGTTTGAATGGAAGGATCAATGTTACTGGCATTTCCTGCTTGCTTACCAGGATAATGAACCCCTCTTGCAGAAATTTTATTGTTAATCTTTTGTTGCCCAACTGAGCAAATAAATGAATGGCTATCTCCTCAGCGAATCACATGTGGACTCCTAAGAAATTTATAGCCTTTGCAGATCGTGAGTTCTGGGAAAACTTCTAAGGGACATTACCTGCTGTATCTCCTCTAAACATGTCTTTCTATCTACAACATTGCCTGTGCACTCAGAGATCTGTTTGCATAAGACATTTCTCGCAATATTGGGCAGATTCTGCTTGTTCATCATTTAGAAATAATTTTAAACATTTTTTTTTTGAAGAATGAAATAATATGATTTTATTAGGAAAAAGCTGAATAAAACAGCAAGAATACAACCAAAACAACTTCATTTACAGACAGCTCACAAGGGGCTAGGATCACGAGGAGCGAACCCACAATTGAAACATAGAAACCACTGAGTCCATCATTATGTCTTGATTCCCAACTGCCTACTCTAGAATCTCCCTCTTAGCTTCTTTAACAATCTGGCCTTGTGAATTTTGTTAAGGAAACATCTTTGGTTTCGTTCCCACCATGTGCTCCATACTATTGCTAGTAGAACAAGCCTCCATGATGCTTTCTTCGCTCTTGGTAACATGCTTCCATGGCACACCCATAGTAAATCGACCGTCGACTGTAGCATCACCCATGAAACCTCGAAGCATAATAGAAAGGAGGCTCAAATTTGACATACAAATGGGGAGTGAATGAGCAGATGGTCCACTGATTCAACATCCTCCATGCACAGAAGGCATACATTTGGGAGTATCATAGATCGTTTTTGGAGGTTATCTATGGTTAAAATACGATCATGTCCAACCAGCCAAAGAAAGGAGGCCACCTTAGGAGGTGCCTCATAAAACCAGAATGCGAGAAAGAATTCTTTCGTTGTTTCCTTGGAAGCCAGTAGCAACTTATAGAACGATTTGACTGAAAATAGCCCAAAGATGAAGCCTTCCACACCATAGAATCCTCCGAAGCCGGCATCGGGTGATAGTTACGAAGCCTATTTAATAGAAGGGTATAGCCTACTGCTTCCTCATCAGTTAGAGCTCTTCTGCATGGGGGATACCATATCCCAGATCCACCTATTTGTGAGTAACACGAAGTGACTAAGATGTTCTTTGATGGTGACAAAGATGCCAAGGGAATTCATGCTCCAAAGCTCTATTGCCGCACCATGCATCCTCCCAAAAACGTAGGCGATTCCCCCTGCCTAGGGAAAATGTCGGTCCTTGCTTGAACAATGGGCTACCAAAACTATAGCTCTCCATATTTCAGAGGCAACAAGCCCCCCCCCCCCCCCCCCCCCCCCCCCCCCCCCCCTCCCAATTCTCGTGTACCATACTAGAACTCTTTATCTCCCTCAATAGCCTCCCCACTTATGCTTCGAACCTCCATTGCGATTTACCATGAAGTTCTAAATTCAGAGACTCCAACTCTTTACTTCTCGCTCCCCCTTTTGCTATCAACTTGTATGCCTCTTCCCATTTTAGCAAATGAAATTTTTGTTTGTCTTCTATCCCTTGTTATAAGAAGTCGCGCTGATGCGGACATCAGGCCCTTTAGGGTTTTTCAGCGTAGGAGGTGAGTGACACCTATATCTTTATGGCTCGATGATGACAGGTCTGGATTGTTCGTGACGACTTGAGGAGCATTGAAGACCTTACACATGTAGTCCGAGACATTTGAAAAGATCGCACTTTGGGTAGACATGTGTGAGTTGCTTAGAGGAGATGATCGGACCGTTGGATCATGATGATGATGTGATTGGACCGTTGGTTCATCGTGGCCCACTTTCATCACACCATCATTGGAGCCCATTCGACATCTTAGATTTGAGTTTATTTTATGCATTTTTTACTTATTTAAGTTTTGGGTTAGTGTGCGCACGTTTTTTTTCATGCAAATGTCTTTTTTTTTTGAAATTTTGTTAGTAGGGGTATTTTGGTAATTATGCTAATTTCGAATTTTATAAGGGTGTTGCCCTAAACCTTTTTCATTAGTTGTTGATTATTGAAAAGCAATCCTCTTGGTTGCCTCCTTCCTCTCTCTCTCTCTTGGAACTTCATCTTCTTCTCCGATCTTCTTCTTCTCTTTTCTTCTTATGCCCCTCCAACTTCTTCTAAGGTAAACTTGTTATTTCCTCTTTCTTTATTTCTATTCTCTCATAACTTCTAGATCCTAGATTTGATATTTTATCTAAAATCCCTATTTCTCAAATTTCAAAATCCCTAATCCGAGAAATCCTTCGATCCCTTAGACTAGTGATTCACATTGGGTATTTGGATTAAGACCATGCAAGATCGGGAGGTTCCATCCCTCGCCGGATCCAACCTATGCATTATTTGAATTTCTTACTTCGTGGTTGTGATGATGGCCCGCTCCATTGCATGTTTCTTTATGGTTTTCTTAGTTTATGATGGTTTATGTTGAATTTCTAGATTGTTATTGTCTTTTATTTCCGCTGGATTATATGTGTTCATGAGCATGCATCATAATTAGGGCGTCTTGCATCAAATTTGGTATCAGAGATTAGGTTTGCATGGTTTTGTCTAGATCGAGTTAAAAAAAAAATAAGGGGTTTTAATTTTTAGGTCTAATTTTGGAATTTTCAGATTTAGAAAGTTTCCAATTTTATAAAGTTTCCTAATTTGGACAATTTCTAGATTTAGAAAGTTTCCAATTTTAGAAAGTTTCCTAATTTGTAGAATTTTCAGATTTAGAAAGTTTCCAATTTTAGAAAGTTTCCTAATTTGGAAAATTTTCAGATTTGAGTCGCATCATCTAGAATTAATTAGTGTCAGTTTATTGTAGTTTAAATTCATCGCATTCATATTGTGAGTCACCCAGTCCATAGAGTCGAGTTTAGGAAGAACCTAGGACAAGTCCTCCTTTGTGTGCCCATTCGTTTTGGTTATGGTTTTGGATTACACATCTCTACCATGAATCAGGATCAGATTTCAGAGGCTTTGGCCGCTATATCTCGATGTCTGGACAACATTGAAAACCATTCTAGAAAATCCTTTCAGGATCTCTTCAACAAATTAGAGGCATTCAATCAGACTAGCCCTAGCTATGGAAAAGATAATCAACATCATGCCTTGGTGAATGACAAGTTGAAAGAATACAAACATGATGTTTATGAAGTGGAAGAGTATGTGCTTAACGTCACTAGTGATGAAAAGGAAGAAATTAAGGCATCGCTCATTATCGTTGAGGATGACGAAGTGTGTGCTAGTGATGAAAAGGTCGAAGGAATTGAGACCGCACCACTTCCAGATGTCATGTGCAACTTAAGTGATGTAGATTCCCAATCTAAGTCTCTTACCATAATACACATGAATGAATTTGAAAAGGAAACTAGTGAAGATATGATGGTGGACACGCACATGACTTGTGATATCCCACCAGATGATTTATGGGATAAATTTCACCCAAATGGGACATTCAACACACAATCGATCTCAGTCCCTGGATCAATCTTGTCAAGCTTTTCTCCACACCAGGTGAACTTCGCAGAAAATACAGAAATGCAGCGTCAATTTGATAAACTTCTTGGGGAAGAATTCAATAAGGAAAGTTTGAGTTGGAGTTTTGTTCTATGTGTCATGCCTGGCCTTTTCACTTCCAAGAACAATGGCATATGGCGCACATGTGGGCATATCCTGGCCGTCCACAAAGCTTTAGTCAAGTCTCATGCCACCTTGCGACGTATTCACTTCGTGGTGGATATGATGGCTAGTGTCCATATCCTGCATCTTGATGACATTTTGGACATAATAGCTAATGCCAAGATCTGCTCAAGACTTAGTATTAATAGTGTGTGTTCTCAAGTGTTGGGATACTTGAAAATCATCCTTGTTTATAATACTTATAATTAGAAATTATGTGTCACCCATGAGAAGTGTCCTTTTGTTTCAGTTTTTCAAGTTCTAGGTCATATGGTTGTTTATTTCGAGTCCGTTGCTTTTTCAGAGAGTCCTTTAGTTTTAACCATGTCTGTCACGCAAAGATCTTCAGAGTTGGCCGATGCATTTGCACGTCACATTCATGAATTGCATACACATATTAGACAGCGGATCAATAAGAGCAATGATAGTTATAAATATTCAGCTGACTCTCATCGTAGATTACAAGACTTTCAGGAAGGAGACTATGTAATGGTGAGGTTAAGGCCAGAGCGGTTCTCATAGGGTTCCGCTAAGAAATTACAAGCGCGTAGTGCTGGACCATTCAAGATATTGCAGAAAATTGGGTCCAACACGTACCAGATTGACCTTCCACCTGAAATGGGCATTAATCCAACGTTTAATGTGAAGGATCTAGTCCGTTCCCCTAATCCTATCATTGATCCCTCGTCTCTTTTATGGCCTTTTTCTGAGTTTTCTTCACAACCTACTCTACCCCTTCATCCACCCATTATTCGTAAACAAGAAATTGAGGAAATTGTGGATGAGGAGATAGTTTCCACGAGAGATGGAGGTTTCCAAAGATATCTTGCTAAATGGAAGAATAAATCACCATCAGAATCTACATGGTTGACAGAAGCGAAGTTGCTAGAGCATTAATCAGATTTACTAGAGCGCCACAAGAGTTTTAACTCGTTGGAGTCGAGTTCTTCTCAGACGAGGAGAATGATGCGGACATCAGGCCCTTTAAGGTTTATCAGCGTAGGAGGCGAGTGACACCTATATCTTTATGGCTCGATGATGACGGGTCTGGATTGTTCGTGACGACTTGAGGAGCATTAAAGACCTTACACATGTAGTCCGAGACATTTGAAAAGATCCCACCTTGAGAAGACATGTGTGAGTTGCTTGGAGGAGATGATCGGACCGTTGGATCGTGATGATGATGTGATCGGACCATTGGTTCGTCGTGGCCCACTTTCATCACACCATCATTGGAGCCCATTGGACATCTTAGATTTGAGTTTATTTTATGCATTTTTTACTTATTTGAGTTTTGGGTTAGTGTGCGCACATTTTTTTCATGCAAATGTCTTTTTTTTTTTAATTTTGTTAGTAGGGGTATTTTGGTAATTATGCTAATTTCGAATTTTATAAGGGTGTTGCCCTAAACCTTTTTCATTAGTTGTTGATTATTGAAAAGCAAGCCTCTTGGTTGCCTCCTTCCTCTCTCTCTCTCTCTTGGAACTTCATCTTCTTCTTCTCTTTTCTTCTTGTGCCCCTCCAACTTCTTCTAAGGTAAACTTATTATTTCCTCTTTCTTTATTTCTATTCTCTCATAACTTCTAGATCCTAGATTTGATATTTTATCCAAAATCCCTATTTCTCAAATTCCAAAATCCCTAATCCGAGAAATCCCTCGATCCCTTGGACTAGTGATTCACATTGGGTATTTGGATTAAGACCATGCAAGATCAGGAGGTTCCATCCCTCGCCGGATCCAACCTATGCATTATTTGAATTTCTTACTTCGTGGTTGTGATGATGGCCCGCTCCATTGCATGTTTCTTTATGGTTTTCTTAGTTTATGATGGTTTATGTTGAATTTCTAGATTATTATTGTCTTTTATTTCCGCTGGATTATATGTGTTCATGAGCATGCATCATAATTAGGGCGTCCTGCATCACGCGCCTTAGCTTTTCCAACTTGTTCAACACTTAACTTTGGACATTTATATAATTACATGAAATAGACGAGTAGGTTTGAGAGGGCTACTTTTATTGCCATAATTCTCCCAACTAGTAAGAGATGACGAGTTTTCCATCTAGATAGTTTCCTTTCGAATCGCTTGATTACCTTGTTCCATAGGTGTTTCATTGGTTTGCCTATACACAATGGTAAGCCCAGATACGAAGAGGGGAACAATCTAGCTACACGACCAAAAGTAGTCGCATATGCTGAAAGCTCTTCTTTTGAGGTCCTGACTCCAAGCATCTTACTTTTCCTTACATTATCTTCAATCCTGACACTGCTTGAAAACATCCCAAATTTTTCCTCAGATTATCCACTTTTGAAGTTTCTACATCACAAAATAGAATTTTGTCATCCACGAATTGCAAGTGGTATACATTGCTTCCTTCATGTGTTCCTTTGAATCCGAGGAATAAACCTACTTCTTGTCCTTTGTCCAGCATTTTGCTAAGAGCCTCCACAACTACCACGAACAAGAACAGGGAAAGAGGATCCCCTTGCCTTAAACCTCTTGATGCTTTGAAATAACCTTTGGGGGTCCGTTTACCAAAACTGAAAAAGATGCGGAAGAATAACATTCTTGCATCCAGGTAATCCATTTGTTTCCACATCCTATTCTTCTTAGCATTATTCCAAAAAATCCCAGTTGACATCATCATAGGCCTTCTCAATATTTAATTTGCATACCATACCTTTATTTCCTTCCCTGTATCTTGAGTCTATGCATTTGTGGGCTAGAAGGGCACTATCTAGAATTTGTCTGTTTGCAACAAAGACCCCTTGATTCTCCGAAATAACTAATGCTAACACCGTCTTGAATTTGGATGCTAGAATCTTGGCGGGGATTTTGTATGGACTCTCAATAAGGCTAATCGGTCTAAAGTCTTTTAGTGATCCAGCTCCATATTTTTCCAGTATTAGGGCCATGAAGGTAGCCCCCATCCCTTTAGATAGGTTCCCTGACGTTCAAAATTCCTTCACATCCTTCTTTATCGCGTTCCAGAAAATTTGATAAAAGGCAAACGAAATCGATCGGGCCCTGAGGCCTTGCCTTTGCCCAAGGAGTCAACATCCCTTTTAATTTCCTCTTTTGTTATCAGCGATTCAACGGATTCCCTTTCCAAAGCAGATACGCAGTTGAATGAGAGATGATCTAACATAGGTCTTTAGCCCTTTTCTTTTGTTAGTAGGCTAGGATAAAATTGAACAGTAGCCTCACATACTTGGTTCTTCTCTTTTATTCTATGTCTTTCAACCAATAAACTAGTTATCTGATTGTTTCATGCTCTTACACTTGCTATGCTATAAAAAAAAATTCGTATTCTTTTCACCTTCCTTTAACGTAAAGCCCTCAATCTCTGCCGTCATTTGATTTCTTCTTCCTTCAAATGCTTTGAGTATTCTATGGATAACAACAAGCGTCTCTGGTTCTCTTCTTTGGTTAAGTCACCCCCTTCTTCCTTAATGTCTAGTTCATGAATTTCGCTAAGTTATTCCACATCTTTGTTCCGATTGTTTAGGAAATCCTTTTTTCCACTCATTTAATTTGGCTTTCAATTAATTTTAGTTTTTGCAATAACCGATACCCAGCTGGACCTTCTATTTCGAATTTTTGTCATCAATTTTTCACCAGGTTAAAGAACCCTTCTACTTCCATTCGCACGTTCAAACCAAAACAGTTTTGGGCCCCAACTCTCCAGTTGTACCTCCAATAATATTTGTTGATGGTCCAAAATAGTTCTAGGCATGCTGCAAGATGAGACCAATGGGTAGTTGCCAACCCAGTCAACAGACAAAAGGAATTTGTCTAGTCTAGACATTATCGGTTATATCCCTCCTGAAGCACCTTTCGCGTTCAGAATTATAAACCCCTTGTTCTTCGCCCCCAATATAGAATCGAGAGTCTTTGAATCAAAAGTTTCAAGTTTTGTTTCTTGTATGGAGAGAATTTGAACTTTGTATTTTGTGCATACCTTTCTTGCACGCATGTTCTTGTCTCTGCTTCCTAGCCCTCTTATGTTCCATGTTAGAATCTTCATTGGAAACCTAATTGACAACTCCTTGCCTTTTTGCTCCACTTGAAGTGTCATGAGAGTCATAGTTCACTGTGCACTCCATGTTCATTAGTTCTCTCCATCCCTTGGGAATCTTCCCCTTAGGTTTCTGTATCTGGACTCTCTACATCTTCTGTTCACCTCTTTCTTCTACGAACCATATGAAAGTGTGAACGTTGTTGTCCCCAAAAGACAACCCTACCTCCTTCCCCACTCGTTCCAACGCGTCTTTATATCATGCTAACTCATCTTCTGACATCGTGCGATAGCTATCAACGGCCCGAGATGGGTTTTGGAGAGGGAAGGGATTGGTGCACCTTCATTTGACTTATGTGGGATTTCTGGGGCTGCTTGGATGGGTGTCACTTCCAACGCATCTAAGGCATCGTCATAGCATTCGACAATGGGTAGAACTGATCTTCTACTTCCGAGTCAAAATCAACACCCTAAAGTTAGTGTTGCTTCTGATGCAAGCTCCAGCCAACCTTGGAAAGGAGTACCACTGTTTCTTCTTGATTGGGAGTGTGAAGCTAGAGCATAGAAACTACTTCTGTTGCTTGAAATGGTCGGACCTCCCTTTGTCCTGACTTATAATAGTCTCCCATGTGATACCTCATAAGTTGTGGTGCATGTGCTGGGGTTTTTAATTGCAATGACTCATGTGATATGAGAGGCACAAGTGCCATGGGGTCTGCGTCTATGCTTCCATGTGCCAACATCTGGGCCATTGAGACTCCCTCTGTGATCACATGTGGAGTTATCTCATGTGGGCCATTAGCCTCGCTTTCATTATTACTCGTGACATGCGTTGCAAGGGTACAACCTTCCTTTGAGATGTGCGTTCTCTCGTCTTGACAGCTGTCCTGGCTTTTAATGCCCACCCTGCCACATTTCAACCTTTGTACACCTTCCTCATCTGGTTCGACATCCCTAGCCACCTTTTTTCCTCCGATGCAGCACCAAACCTTTCTTTCGACATTCGAACGTCCCCTAAAGGTCTAAGTGTCTGCCGAGCCTGGGTCCAAAACTTGTATGTGGCTTTGATGTGCATCATCAACATCCCCAAATACGCCTTCATCGGCCACCCCCCCATCCCCAAAAAAAAGAAAAAAATAATGCCCATGCACATTGACTGTGTGCGTCTTCAGGTACCAGAGAAACTGATCTTCTTCTGACTTGAATTCTAGCAACACTGATATTGTTCCAATTGGCGATCAGCTGGGTCGATTTCAATGACCTCCCCCAAACACGATCCCAGGGCTAGAAGCACATCCGTGACCCATATCTCTAACGGGATTCCCCACATCAGGTACCAGACCTCCATCTCTCCAAAAAAAAAAAAAAGATTTCTCGTTCCAAGGTTGAATCGCCAACATCGGGCCATTGTTGAACAGGACTGCTGTTGCAACGATTTGGTCAAGGTTGGTGTCTAGATGGATCGATGCCCATAGTTCTATACTTCGTCTCTCCTAGAGGATTTATTATATAATCTTCCTTTTGAAGCCTACAACATGCTGAAAACCATCTGTCGATCTCCTGTAGTGTGGCTCCCCTTCTCGTTTGAATGAACAGAGAATGCTGAAGTCCGGGACGTGGTTCCTTCGCTATTTTTGGGTCAATCCTAACCACGAGAATTTTGTCCTCTTTCTTCTATGCCCATCATCCTTCCTGCCCCGTGACTCATACCCCCCTCCTGGCTCTTGTAACTGCTTTGCGAAGGATTTGGGGGTCCAAATCAGCTTTGCGATTTCTCCTTCCATTCTTTCCTCATCTATTTTCTTTGTTTGGCCACCAGCCTTCCCTTCCAGCTGGTTCTTTTGTCCTTCCTCACCTGCTAAGCTTCCCCTGGATTTCTTCCTTCCACCATTGCTTTCTTAATGCCTCCCAGCAACTACCCCCACATTGTTCACCTTATCTGGTCTGTAATGGGCTTTTTGAACCAGTAATCATTTCCCCTCGGCTAGATGGCCATTAGCTTCTTAACAGCACCACTCAATTCCTCAGTTTGAAGCGAAGCTCTGGGGGGCAAATGTCTTCTTGACCCAGGGGATAACTATGTCCATCAAATGGCTACATCTTCCAAAGATGCCATTGAGCTGGCCAGTAGACCATTCCATTGGAAAACCTTTGACGTACAAGGTTGGGAAGTCGCGTAACAACTAGCCTCGGTTCTCCTTTTGTCCCTTCTTCCTATACGATACAACCTGCCAACCATCATTTTCCTCGTCTTGCTAGAACGAAGACCGTTTCATCCTCCGGCTTCCATTTCCATTTCACTTCACACCATTGCTGGTTTTGATAAGTTTCTCCTCTTTGAGTCTTCCGCCTTCCTCCACTTGTGGGCGTAGGCTCGTGGAATGTAGATCTTTTCCTCGATTTGTAAATTCTTCCTTCTCGCCATCTGTTCACTTGTCGGAAGCAAACCTCCTTTCCCTTGAACACAAGTTTTCAAAATTATACCCAACACTCACCCATAATTTTGAAAATCTTTATTTTTCTCAAATTCCTTTGCAATTTCATCAAGTTCACCAGTCGCAATTAAAGACAGAAACTGGAAATTCTGGAAAAAAATTTAACAGCAAAAGTGAACTTATTTCCTTTTGCTTGTGATATGGTGGGTAAGAAAAGGAGAGTCACCGGTTTCTACTGTTGTGTGCCTTAGCATCTTGTAGGGGCATTGTTACAACAATCCACCCCCCCCCCCCCCCCTTTGGGGTGATGGAAATGTAAAAGAAGGGTTTCTGCCTTTGTGAGCTAACTCCAAAAATGTTTTAAATAATGCTAAAAGGAGTCGGTACTGTCTCTGTTACAAGGTGTATAGATATAAATGTGTGGTTGTTTAGGTGCATTTGTTTTTTCATCTTTCCACAAAATCAGTGAATAAAACTTCCCTTTTTCTACCAATAATTAGGACTTTTTTTTTTTTGAACATTGGTGATATTTCATTAAAAGAAGGCCAAAGCCTAGAATATGCAAAAAAATTAGGACTCGTTTTAGGCAATTTACATAACTCTGTTTTATGGGTTTCCATCCCATGTGAAATATTGAATATTACGGCACTATTATATAGGCTTTAACCATGTAGAGTGTCATGGTAATTGCTTTATACTTTGTAATGAGGCATGTTGAAAATGTTTTTCCATGATCTCTGATTCTGGAGTAGGCTTTCCATGTTGACTATTTTATTTTATTTTTGCACCTTATACTAGTCTTCTTGCTGTGATTCTTCGACCCATAACCCAGATTGTGTGTTTATTTCTTGTCCTAATAAGTTGCAGTCTCCTTTGATCGCCAATAGCCTACATACCTTTGAAATATTCTGACATGACAATGTTACCTACATTGCCAACACCACTACATTTTCCAGTTTGAATTCCTCCGGATTATGGACCATTTACAATCCCGATCACTGTTTTTACAAACCTGAAATTATGGTCTACACTCTTGTTGCTGATTAAGTTGTTATTTAAGCAAATATTTAGAAGAGGGTACAATGCCCCTCCTTTGATCAGAGCTGTTCATTCACTCATACAGCTAGGATCAATCATGGGGAAAAAATCATGCCAATCAGGTGATCTTAAGATTCCGACCACTAGCATGAAAATGGTCAGTCAGGATTAACCAGAGAAGCAAAATAGGCCCCATCATCATCTCGAAACTTCTAGTAATGGATCCCACTTTGATGATCATAAGCATGTGATTTATGGCTCATAAACAACAGACGGTTACCATGTATTGGTGGGAGTAGGGTACTGTCATACCTGTTGTCCAGCCACACACTGGAGAGTCCTATTTTCCAGGTAACTTTGCTACATAATACACCGTCAGTGTGTAGGCTAATTTCCTACAACGAAAACATAATATCCTTCTCTAAACATTCTCTTCTTAAAAATGTCAAACTAAATTCCTGATTTCCTGCACCTTTGCCAAGTTTTCTCATCATCCAATTGTAGTTCTTGCCTTTGCATATACGGTTGTGCTTTAGATCATTATAGTTTACATGGCTTCTTAATTTTGTCTTATTATGTTTATTATTTGATATGACAAGCCAACAGATGAGCTTACTTTCTCTTGAGTTATTTAAATTTCTTAAGATATCAATTGGGAAGGGAATTGCTTATTGCATTCTTTTAACTACAATCTCTTGCATTCTTGTAATTCTTTCAGTTTCCCTTTTGTAGTTTCTGCCAGTTGGAAGGGAATTGCAAGCCTGTCTAATAGCCTTCAAAGAATTAGCTTCCACCAATCCAGGTAGAAGTGCTCTTGCTTCCATCTTTGAAAAGGTCCAATCTTCTTCTGTCGAGGATGTAGAAGCAGGGAGAGGAAAAGAAGTAGAAGAAAATGGTAATCTCTCTGATGAATACAATTGGAGAAGGTGCCCTCCCTTACTAATTTGCTGGAAAAATTTATTACGATCAATTGAGGCGAAGGATGGTTTCTCAGTATATGCCATTGAGGCTGTCAGTGCATTGTGCTTGGTTGGTTCATGCCTGTGCAGTGAGGGTAAAAAGTGAGTTCTCTTCTGGTAGTGTTAGTTGTACTCTATTCCTTCATATTTTTTGTGGCAACTGGATTTGAAATAAGATTGCACCTTTTGTTCTAATAACCAGAAAAAGAAAAGAGGAATGACCAAATCCCATTATGAATCTTATGATCATCTGATGCTTCCTTCCATCCATAACTTGTACATGCCATATTTCTCCCTTCAAACTCTTCTTCTCAAATGTATCACACGTTGCGGGGACTTCTTCTTCTTCTTCTTTTGAGAGTGCAAAAGTAACAACCCTAAAAAAGGAAAATTACAATCTTTCAACCCATCTATACAAGAATCCCATTCCACAACATATAACGATGCCCTACTAGTGACCCGCTCCCCTGTATTGCTCTCATTTTGAGTGCGCCTCCCATTCCTTTCTCCCCATATTGCCCAAAGGCAAGCCAACAAACAGTCTCCAAAGAGGAGAGCTTGTTGAAGTTTACTTTGCAGTATTTTTAAGTTAGTAAACTTAAATACCTGTAACTTGTAGTAAACATTGCATGGAAATGCTCTCCTACAAGGCAAGTGGAAGCTTTGCAACAATCTGGCCTGTTCGTATTCTCCTGTGCCTTTTAATATTCTTCTGCGTTTGGCATGTGGGAGAATGCACTAGAGAGTTTCAGAGTCAAATTGTCATCTCTATTGTTAAGTGCCAGTCACAAGTGGATTCATATGCATTTATCGAAATCTTGAATATTAAACTGGGAATCCACTCGTAACCCCTTTGCTATATGTGATTCTTTCTTCATCTACTAACTTACCTAAGCAACCGAGCTAGGGCAGGATGATGTAGTGAATTCTGGGAACTGCATTGATGATATTAAAAAGGAAAAAAGTTACGTACATTCTGATTTCTGAGAGCTGGGTTATCTAAACAAGTTCAGTTTTGACAAGTTCATTTTAAAGACCACCTATCCAGACAAATTCTAAGTTCTAACAAGTAGAACTGTCTAATAAATTCATTTAGTAGATATTGATTAAAGCTATTTCCGTATGATATTCTAATCCTTCATTTGCTTCCCAATCAGTTTGGAGGGCATTTTGCTATTGAAATGCCTCTTTGGGCTTCCTTGTGATTTGAATGGAACTGATGACTACCCTGAAGAAAAGTTGAAGGATGTGCATGAATTGTTAGCTCTGTTGGATGTGAGAATAGGTGAGGATGAATACTCAAAGTCTCCTACTATGAAGACCTCTCTTTGTCAGGTATAGCTACTGTGACATAACTCTTGCCAGTGCGTCTTTTTCTATAGACCATCACTGACGTTACAATATATGTATGTAACAGGTTAAGGAATCTGTAGAATCAATGTTGTTGCTGCTAGAGAAACCTGTGGATTCAGTTAAGGTGGAAAATGTGACTTCAAGTGAAGGTTTTCCTTCATCAAATGAAGTTACCGTTCCTTCAAAGATCTTTTCACTCCATTCACTAATGCCTTCTGTAATCATGATGAGTACCTTGGATGAAGAAGCTGGATTGGCTATTTCAAGGATTAGAAGGTCAGAGGGGAATGCGGAAAAAGCTGGCAACTACATTTCCTTGGGAGGTCTTGCAGACAACTTTTTGTGGGAATGTCCTGATTCATCGCCAGATAGGCTGTCGATGCCAGCTCTGCCTGTCAAGAGGAAAATGACAACGGTGGAAAGCTCAAGCAGGCGTTTGAGAGGAGACAACTTGGGGCCTGAAAACACGGGAACAAATGCCTTTCCACGGGGGTTGGGGCCACCCACAGTCTCTTCTGGTCCCACTCGCAGGGATACCTTTCGACAGCGCAAGCCCAATACAAGCAGACCTCCATCTATGCATGTGGATGACTATGTTGCCAGGGAAAGAAATGTTGATGGTGCAAGCAGTGGCTCCAATGTGGTGAATTCTGTCCAGCGTGGAGGATCTACTGGAGGGAGGCCCCCATCAATTCATGTGGATGAATTTATGGCCAGACAAAGGGAGCGACAAAATCCTGTGGCTGCAACAGTCGGCGAGGTGGCTCAAGTCAGAAGTTCATCTGTTGAGAATGACAATGATTCAGATAAGATTGATAGATCTCGGCAATTGAAAGCTGATCTTGACGATGACCTTCAGGAAATCAATATTGTGTTCGACGAAGAATCTGAATCTGATGATAGACTTCCATTTCCTCAGCCGGATGATAATCTGCCGCCTGCTTCTGTAATCATTGGGGAAAGTTCTCCACGTCCAATTGTCGATGAGTCTGAAAATGAACTAAATGAAAGCTCTCAATTTTCTCACCTAGGTACACCACCTGCAACCAAAACTGATGGAAACTTACATTCCGACCTACCTTTGAGAAGGTCAGTTCCCCGAGCTGAAATGCCACTAGCTCGAGAACCAAGCATTTCTTCCGAGAAGCACTATCCTGGGATGAATTCAGAGAAAACATTCTTTCATGAGCAAGGTGATGAAACAAAGCACACAGCTCTACTACCTACCTCCAAGGGATTTGATGCCAGCACAGCTACACACTTGCCTGCATTCCCTTCTCAATTCTACAATAAGGGTCCTATATCATCTCCTGTACATCCATTAGGAGATTCTAGGCCGACCCAGCCTGCTTTTTATCAGAAGGACAGCCCACATCAAGCAACTAATGTTCCTTTAGCTACTGGATCTCAAGGGTTCTATGACCAGAAGCTTCCAGTCAACCAGCCACCTTTACCCCCGCTGCCCCCTCCGCCAGCAGTCTCACCCATACCATCTCAATCTGCCGAACCTGTTCAAACCCATTCATCTCCTTATGGCCACTCTTTAAGAGATGCTATGCCACCTCTTCCTACAGGTCACCCATTGCAAGCATTCAATGTCAGTGGTCCTAGTACCATTCCTGTCCTGCATGTTAGAGAAGATAGACCTAGTGCAGCTTTATTGTTGCCTTCTGCTAGCTCGTCTGCTTTCTCTGATTCGCTGAATCCTCCTTTTCAGCCACAGATCCATACAGAGTACCAATCTACGGCTGGTACTTTATTAGCAACTCCCCATCCAATGCTCGAGTCGAAATATTCATGGGCTACTGTTTCTTCCGGTAGTAGACTGCAAGATGAGGCCAACCCTTCAACTGGATCTGGGAGACCGCCACCGCTCCCTCCTATGCCTCCTCCATACTCATCTCCTCAAGTTACACAATCATCTATGAAAAGTTCCAGCTCCCAGTCTCCATTATACAATCAGACTAGTGTTGGGATCCAGCTCCCTTTACCGTCCGCACCCTTGACTGATTCACGATTAGGAGCTTTTTCTGCAACATCAGTAGGTGGAAGCAGTCTAATATCGTATCCACTTCCTCCATTTGGACCACCCTCGATGGTTGCTAGGCCCACATCTATACCTGGATCTCTCTTTACCACTGCTCCTATGATGCAGCAGCAGCAGGGCCAGAACACACCAAGTCTCTCACTACCCGCCCCCAATCCTCAACCTTCTGTTGTTCAGTCGATACAACCTCGTCCACCATTGCAACCGCTTCAGCCACCACTGCTTCGTCCTCCTCATCTTCTTCAGCACCATAGGCTGCCTTCCATTCAAGTTTCGCAACCACAGTCAGAACAAGGGATTCCATTGCAGCAGAGCCCTATTCAAGTGCAGCTGCCACCATTGCAGCAGATTCAGCAACAGCTCCCGATATCTCAGATGCATGTTTATTATCAACCCCAACAGCAAGAGCACCTTTCGCTACTTCCTCAGCAATTGCAGGTCGAGCAGGCTCAGCCACAAGCTCTGCATCAGCAAGGGGATAGTGCATCGTCCCAGCAGCAACAAGATTCAGGGATGACACTGCAGCAATACTTTTCCTCTCCGGAAGCCATTCAGGCACGTTTTGAATTTATCGCACACAGGATCTTCCGAAAATGCATTTGACTACCAGTGTCATTAATTTCTTTCTTTTTCTTGTTTGACGGGTTATTTTTTGTTTTCCATTACAGTCTCTATTGAGCGACAGAGACAAGCTTTGCCAGCTTTTAGAGCAGCATCCAAAATTGATGCAGATGCTTCAGGTCGGATACTTGTTACTTTCGTTTATTTAATTTCTGCCCCAATATTATATAGAATTAAAATGGCGATTTGGCCCACAATAATGGTATTATTGCTCTTTCAACTTCTAATAAAGGAACACACGAGAGAAATTGCACAGGCTAAAACATCGACTGAGAAGATACATTGAAAAGACCAAAATTATGATGAGTGTGCAGAAACTGTTGCTTTCATATCCAGCTGCAGCATTGTGAACCCGATGCTGTTTTTATGTGTATTTGCTGGCAGCTAATGATTTTCTTGGTTTTCTGTGTCTGATCAGGAAAAACTGGGTCAACTGTAGCTGGGTCTTTTGGAGGCAACTTGTTCTTGCAAGTGCATTGGAAGCTTATTTTCGGGGCAGTGACAGATTAACTGCTAACAATAGGAATTCATGGTGGCTATTCGGATTTAATGGATATTTTGTAGCGGGCACCAAGCAAGAGTCCCCAAGCACCTTTGCAAGTATCAATGTATTTCATATGTGATTTTTATATGCCCATGTTCCATTTTGTACGGTATGTGAATAATTTTACATTATTAAAAAAATTTCCAGTTCTGAAATTTTGAAGAAAATGCCAACTGGTGGCGGCAGC
This sequence comes from Liriodendron chinense, assembly GCA_003013855.2. NCBI lineage: Eukaryota > Viridiplantae > Streptophyta > Magnoliopsida > Magnoliales > Magnoliaceae > Liriodendron > Liriodendron chinense. Next base: position 10,728,046 of record ML058513.1, read on the forward strand.
GTTGTGATTTATGTTACTTAAAACTGCTCTCCTTGTCATATCTGGACTTGCATGTGGGACGTGAAGAGCACTGTGGTTGGTAACCTATTAGGTAATTGTGTGGCCAATAATACATGATGGGGGCCTACATGGCTGCATGATCTGGACGTTGATCTGGTGGGCCATGAACTGTTTTTGTGACCGTTACAAGGGCACCATTTAGCTGGCAAATTGAAAAACAATGGTCCAGAGCAGCGAGGACTCACATTCTGTGTGATTTTTGGACAGATTCTCTCTCAAGCATGGTCAATGAATTGGACACTTCGGATCAGATGATGATATGATCACTCAGGCCCCCCATCATTCAGGGTAGTGGATATGAGAATTGATCACCCCTAGCAGGCTCTGTGCTAACTTGGCCTGCAGCCACCCATCTTTCCCATCAAGGTGTTACTTGTGTAGGAGATCCGATCCATGTAAGTGGTGGTGGGCCACACCGTGAAGATCACCTGGCACGAAAATAGGGTTGTCCACCCTGCATGGCCAAACCATCAAAATCAATGGATGGCCGGCGGTCTGGCCCAGCATACAGGTGGTCAACCCGAGTGGATGGGCGTGATTTCAAGACAGGTGATCTTCCTGGTGTGGCCCGCTGTCTATATGACTCGGATGTCCTGCACGGTTAGAGACCTTGGCAGGGAAAGATGTAGCATGCAGCCGGCTGTAGGAGATCGTGTTGTGCAACAATTGTCAAGCCTCATTTTCTAGAAAGCAGACAAGTCTTATCTTATGTTGCCTTCCAACTGGACTTGGTTGTCTGGTCCAGGTTTGCTGTCTACAGCTTGTCTTTCTTGAGAAGGGTTGCTTGCCTCTGAAGGCACGGCGTTTTGGTGTGCCTCTAGACCACACACGTAGCATATTTCTACGATCTGAACCATTCATCCCGTGAACTCATTCGTAGATTAACTGCTAACCTAAAATTTCTTTTGATTATACTATCTTATAACCATCTAACAAACAAGACTTTCCTCACTTAATAGGAGCTGCTGCCTATTTGTAAGTCAACTGTCTCAACTGTGATTTTTGGACCATGGCCCAACCATTATTGGAACCCCGAAATAAACGGTTTTGATCTGACCCACGTGTGCCACGTATTCAGAATGACATGGAGCACCGAACATGAAGTGCCTGTGGTGGAACGGAATCTGCTCTTACAGTTGCGCTCTCGGCTTTTATGGCCGCTGCTGCTGAATTTGATTGATATAAATACGTAGGAAATTGCATATGAGTAATGTGCAATTCCTCCCTCAGGGTACACGTGGAAAGCATATCCAGCCGTCTCAACTGTAGATAGTTCCAACTGAACCCCATTTCGATAGGTGGTATGTCGGTATCTATCTGATCAATGGCCTGGAACGATTGGATCAACGGTCCGCATTCGACGGCGAAAACTCGCAAGAAATGGATGGTCAGAATGGCCCGTCTGTGTAATTTTCAGCATGTGGAAGATCAATACTCCCGATTTGCAGAAACTCTTGCCTCGTGTAATATTCAAAAGGGGGCGGCTTGGGTGGATCCCTGTGGCCCACCGTGATGTATGTGCCTTACATCCACTCCGTCCATCTGTTTTGACAGCTTATTTTAGGGTATGATCCAAAAAATGAAGCTGATCCAAGTCTTATGTGGACCACAGCACAGGAAATAGTGGTGATTGAATACCCACCATTAAAACCTTCTTGGGGCCACCGGAATGTAAATTTGCCATCCAGCACGTACAAAAGGTCATAAATACCTAAATGAAGGGACCACACAAATTGAATAAGTCACAAAGACCTGGATGAAGGAACCACACAAATATCAGCATGATCCAAAACTTTTGTGACCCATGATAAGTTTTTTTAATGGTCAATCACCACTGTTTCCTGTGGTGTATTCCACCTTACATTTGGACCTGCTTCATTTTTGCGACCATGCCCTAAAATGAATTGGAAAAATTGATGAACAGTGTCGATATACAACACATACAACGAGGTGGGCCCACGGTCAGGGAAACACCCACCAGAGTGTTACCCGGGGTACCACCCAATTGGATTAGGTGTTACCCTACCGTGGGGGCCACCTTGATGATGTTTTATATTTTCACGCCGTCCATCCGTGTATTCAGCCCGTTTTAGGACGTCGCCCCAAAAATTAAGCAGTGGTACCACACCATAGGAAACATGGGTGTTTGAGTGCTTCACCATTAAAAATTCCCAATGGCTCATGGTAAGGTTTTCATAATGTTTATTTTCCATCCAACTTGTTTATTATGTCAAGAAGATCTGGATGGATGAAGGGAAATTACAAATATCAGCTTGATCCAAAACTTTCGTATCCTACAATTTTTTTTAATGGCCATTCGTTACTATTTCTAGCGGTGTGGTCCATTTGATGGTTGGATATCCTAAAAATTCGGGATCAAGTCCTCATATGAGATAAGAACATAAAAAATAAAAATAAGATATAACATCGAGATAGGATCCAGACCTTCAATTGCTGGTTAGAGCGCAGCTGGTTGAGTAGAGGTGGGCAACGATCCGGGCCGAGCCGAGTTAGCCCTAGTTTGGTTTGGTTTGTTTTTGTACCACCGCAGTTTGTGGATCGGTTTGGTTTGGGTTTTGGGTCGACCCATGCGGCCCGAGTTTGGTTTGCTTCAGAAAAATCTGGTTCGAGCCGGGATCGGCTTGGTTGAAAATTTCGAATCGGGCCGGGCCGAGTTCAAACAGACAGTGGCTCTTTTTTTCCTTATTCATTTAAATAGAAAAAAATTTAAAAACTTAGAAAAAAAAAGTACAAACATATCTTACTATATGATGTTTAACATCCTTCAAAAGAGTGCAACTTCAAAATAGACATGTAAGAGTATTTTCCAAACAAAAGTACACAAGCATGATCTTACAAGTGCAAGAAAACAGTTTGTATTCATGTAAATGTATTATGTATTATCCATGTCATCATGTATATGTATTATCCATGTTATCCATATGTTTTACATATCATTTTGGGACATGATCCCAAAATGGAATCATATCCAAAGCTCAAGTGGATCACACCACAAGAAACGGTGTGCTTATAATGTACGAGCCGAATCAAACCCAGTAGAATCAAATTGAGCTTCGAGTCGAGCTGAGCCGGAACTGCCCTAGTTTGAGTTTAGTTTGTTTTTTCAAACGAGCTTGACTCGGAGGCTTGGTTTGGTTTGAACTTCCATTCGAACCAATCCAAGCCGAGCTTTTTCGAACCAATCCGAGCCGAGCTTTCAAGCTGGCTTGGTTTGTGCCCACCTCTATGGTTAAGAGAGTAAAACCCTGGTACATTACATGGGACGTATTACTAGAGGATGACTCGGGACTATATCCATTAGATCTGGGTTTATGTTTGGCGATCCTAACCGTTGGTCGGACGAGATACATTGATAAAACTTCAAGATTGGAAAATCAGAGTCTGCGAACCAATGCAGCAGTTAAGAGAGATGGTCCATGTTCGAAAAAAAAAAGAGTTAAAATGATCGAGGTCGATGTTTGGGCATCCTCCATCCACCGTGAAACCCCTCGTGTAAATGGATCACCTGGGCTTGACCCGGATCCGACGGACGTGGATCGGGTACTATCATATGTCTCTAGCTTGGAACAAACAGGAGCTCTGAGGAGCCACCGTAACGGATGGGTTTTATCCAGACCGTCCATTCATTTTTCCATATAATTTTTTAGGGTCAATTTCCAAAAATGAGGCAGCTCCAAGGCTCAAGTGGACAACAAAGTGGATATTAAACATCTACCATTGAATAGTTTTTCGGGGCCACAGAAGTTTTAGATCAAAATGACATTTGTTTCCCTTTCATTCATGTCTATGTGACCTTATGAACAGGTTGGATTACATTTATCTATCAAGGTAGGCCCTAGGAAGGTTTCAACGGTAGTTGTCATTATCACCACTGCTTTTTGTGGCGTGGTTCAGTTGTGACTTAGATCTCCCTCATTTTTTGAGCCTGTACCCTCAAAAGATATGGAAAAATGGATGGACAGTGTAGATAGAACCCATACATCACGGTGTCCTCTCAAAACCTCTCTCCGTTACTAGACAAGGATGGGCTGGGTAGTACCCAATCCGCGCCCGCATATTCTAGCAAACATCTTCAATGAAAAAAAAAAAACTCCATTCTAAAATTCAGGTAGGTCCACCGAGTTTTCTTTGTGACATTGAATCCATTCAGAAGATGGGACCCATTCATACGTCAAAACCCAACCCATTCTAAAACTAATATGGGCCGCACCACCTGATTTAGATGCTTCAAGCATGAGTTTACATGGTGCGTTACACCTGAGTTTCACATCCCCGTACATCATTTTTGTCACTTTAACCTACAAAGCTTTGCAGTGGACGGTTTCATTTGAGAAGCATACATGTGACCCGTTCATATGGAAAAGTGCCTGCGTGTCATCCGCCCTACTATACCAGAGTATCAAATGAGTCGAGCCATTTATTGTTATTTTCCGAGCTGGAATCCAGTCTCAGCGAGTCATGAGGTTGTTTGTGATATGCGAATCTTTCGTATTATGTGAGGATCTTCTGGGCCTGTTTGAAATGGACGCGGATTGCCTGCGAATGCCTTTTGCAGGCATCTCCTGCGCCCGGAATATAGGTGGGGCCCACCGTGATATTTTTGAGAAATCTACACCGTCTAACCGTTTTGTGAGATTATTTTAGGCGTTGAGACTATAAATAAATGGGATCCAACACTCAAGTGGGATGAAAACATGACGATTGAACTTCCACAGTTGAAATATTCGTGGGGCCAAAGAAGTTTCAAGTCAGGATAATATTTGTGTTTTCAGTTCGTCTCAGTAGGAATGACATTATTAACGGTATGGATGGATTATAAACATCACTGTGGACCCATAGAGGTTTCAACGGTAGGAGTTTCCCTACCCACCTTTTGCTTTAGTGCGGCCCATTTGAGTCTTGTATCCTGTTTATTTTTGGTCTCAGCGCCAAAAAATGATCTCACAAAACGATTGGACGGCGTAGATTTCTCAAAAATATCACAGTGGATCCGTTTGAAATGCTGTAATTAGTAATTACCAGTATTTTCGGACGGGGATTGCCTGTGAAAGCCTTTCTCACGCATCTCCTGCGCTCGATATCTATGTGGGGCCCACCGTGATGTTTGTGAGAAATCTATGCCGTCCAACCGTTTTGCGAGATAATTTTAGGCGTTGCAATAAAAAATGGACGGGATCCAATACTCAATTGGGCAGCAACAAAGCAAAAGGTGGGTAGGGAAATTCTTACCGTTGAAATATTTATGGGTCCACAGTGATGTTTATATGCCATCCATACCGTTCATAATGTCATTCCTACTGAGATGAACTGAAAACACAAATGTTATCCTGATTCGAAACTTCAGTGGCCCCATGAATATTTCAATTGTGGAAGTTCAATCGCCACGTTTTCAGCCCACTTGATTCTTGGATCCCGTTCATTTTTTGTGGTAACGCGTCCTGTATTTTTTCTCACATCACTACTAAATGCATGCACTATCATGGAAGGGGCGCGAATTAGGTGGTACCTCGATAACAGAGCTTAGTGGGTGTTATCCTAACCCTGTGGGGTATCTTGATGTTTTTTTTTTTTTTTTTATATCTACGCCGTGTATCTGTTTTTTCATATCATTTTAGTATGTTATCCAAAACCCTAAGAATATCCAAATCTCAGGTGGACCATACTACTAGAAATAGTGATGAATAACCATTAAAAATGTTTTTGTCGACCAAAAAAGTTTGGATCAATCTGATCTTTATATTTTCCCTTCATCAAGACCTTATTGACATTATCAAGAGCTTGGATTGCAAATAAACATTAAAAAACCTTGCGATGGGCTCTTTGGAATTTTTAATGGTGGGGCACTCAATCACGCTGTTTCTAGTGGTATGGTCCACTTAAGATTTTGATATACATAATTTTTGGAAACTCATCTGAAAATGGGCTTTAGAAACGGATGAACGAAGTGGATATACAAAATATCATCTGTGAATAGGCTTTAGAAACGGATGGACGTAGTGGATATACAACATACCATACGGCAGGGGTAACACCCATTAAGCTGTTCCCCGGTAACACCTAATTCGCGCCCGTTTGAAAGTTGAGAAGGACCGGCTGTCATCGCATAACATGGAATTTGAGGCTAAAATTTAGTGGGCCCACCATGAAATATGTGTTTTATTCATGCCATAAATTCATTAGTAGCCCAAAAATGAGGCACATTTACAGCTCAAGTGGACTACACTTAGAAAACAGTAGAGATTGAATGCTAACCATTTAAATGTTATTCCTGTGATATGATCCACTTGAGTTTTTGGATCCATGTCATTTTTGGAGACATGACCCTAAAATGATATGGCCAAATGAACGGACGGCATGGATAAAGCATGTACATCTTAGTGGGACTCACAGAATTGGATCTCATTTTGTGTATAAAAAACTTAGTGTCGTACAGCTTTCAATTACCTTTGATAAATAATAAATTTAGAAAAAAGTAAAATACATTCAAATCCCATGAAATCACAATTAAGGTTACTTTTCCGATTCCTCAGTGCAATGAGACAAAGGGCACAGCATTTTCCGTGCCGGCATGTCATGGATAAGGATCATATTTCTTTGGTGGGCCATTATCCAAAAATTATAGGGTTGAGGGCCTTACCTCCTTGGTATACTCTGTGGAGTTTCAACACAGGGTCCCGATTTCAAAACCCATCAATTGTGGAATATCCACGCTGCACACCAGTAGGTAGGGCTCTCAATGGAGCGGGTCAAATCCGAGATCCGATTCCCAATCTGTATAATGCGGATTTAGATCTTAAAATAAGGTCAATTAGCTAAATGGACAAGATTTGGATCTTAAAATAAGTCTCATTACATAAACGGATCAGATTTGAATTCACAGGAGCATATCCAAGTTCAATCCAAATCCTATTAAGATCCGGCTCATTGGCACCTTACTATATATGTTATATTCATGATGGCCATCCATTTTTCATATGATTTTCGGCCATGTCTCAAAATTGAGACATGCCACTCTTAGGTCAACCATGCTACAAGTGGGATTTGCATCATTTTTCTACTAAATTAAATATATTATATTATATATTTTTTAGATGTGTAATGGGGATGGATATTTCTGACCTAGATCCCACCTGAATCCGACAATTATATGGATTTTGGATCGAAAATGGATCTAACAATTTATAAATGGATCGGATATGAATATCACCTTTTGGAATCTGGGTTGGATGCGAATCCGATCTAAATCCATCTACAGATATACAGACTTGGAGCTGGATTCAACCAGATCTGATCCAGATCCAACCCATTGAGAGCCGTACCAGTGGGTGTGTTGCATGACTGACTGGATGTGTATGCTGCACGATTGACTGGGTGGGTAGGTTGCATGACTAACCATTAAAAATAAAAAAGGAAGAAGAAAAAGAAAAAGATCTAAACCAGTCGCGCGACATACAAATGAACACAGATACATCGCTCAAGTAGGAGACCAAGTGATGATAACCCCATTTCGACATTAAGGTCTTAGTATCGATTCCCAAGTGGGTGGCTAACTTCAGAACGGCTCCTATTAAGCAAGAAGAGGCCCACTTCATTTGATGGTTAAGATAGCATAATCAAAGAAAATTTTGGTTTTGCAACCTACCAACGGAGGATTCCAAAGGATGAATGGTTCAGATCACCATACGAATATGCCACGTGTGTGATACACAATCTGGAGGCACCTAAATGCAGTGCTCCACAGGTGTAGGTGATTGTGTGGGTGTTAGGGTGTACATCGGGTGTACATCTTATATAAGGTCAATGTGGTAATTTACATCATTGGATCCATATAAATACATATACATCCCTAACGGAGGGATACGAATTCTATAATCTACAGTGGGCGGAGCTTTCGAGGCGGAATGGTTTCAAGAAAATCCATTAAAATGATTTTTGCTTTTTTAATACATACTCACAAAATCTGAAAAGGAGTTCTCGAGGAAAAAGACAGAAAGAGAAAGGGCTTGACGACTAAATGCATGAGATGGGATGATCCATGCGTCGACAGACGCTCACGTGATCAACGGCGAGGACATTGAAATCGGTTTCCGTACTTTTGCGCCGCACTCCTGTGTTAGTTTTTCACCGTTTGTAAGATAGTGTTAAGGCATCAGCCCAAGAGTAATGGTAGATTTAACGCTCAAGTGAACCATACCAAATAGTAAACTTGAGTTAATTCAGGTTGCATTAAATGCAAGAGTCATTTGTGGTGTGGTCCACTTGAGCATTGGATCTGGCTCATTGTTGGGCTCATTCCTTAAACTAATCTTAGAAAATGGATGACGGAGTGGATAAAGAGATACATCACAATTGGCCCATCCATTGTATGTGTCCCACTTGGATGAGGGGTCAAACCAAGTTTCAGCCGCATCCAAAACCCAATTGGGCCCCACCAAGTGCTTTAACATGTTTCAGGCATGTCTTCACATGATTTTAGATGGTATGGCCCACTTGAGTTTGTATACAGCTGATTTTTAAGGATATCCCATGACCTAAAGAGTCCATCAAATGCACAGTGTCTGACATGTGGGGCCCATGTAGTTCTTCCCGTGAGGTTGGCCTCAGAGAACCACTTCCCTGTATATATAAACCGCGGCTTCTTTATAGAGTATTCCCATTAGGTAAATAGTGAAAGAGAAAAATAAATGGTTATAATAGACGGCAGATTTAAAACATACCTCTTTAAGTATTAGCATAGTTAGAGTAATTAATGGGATGATGCTTCAAACACGCCGATTAAATTTATCGATTAAATTTATCAACTTGATAGACATGTGAACCATTCTCAGCAAGGCATATGAGAGATAAAAAAAAAAAAAAAAAACTATGCATAATTTAATTAATAAGAAAATTAGTATATAATAGTCTTAGGACCCACCATAATGTTTATTAAATTGACACCCATGTGGACTGTTTCTAGCTGGGTATGTAAAAAAAAAAACTATGTATTATTTAACTAATAAGAATATTAATATATAATAGTCTACTTAACCCCTATATAATTCGGGTCGGGTCAGGTCGGGTCGGTCAGGTCACCTCATAAAAATCCGGGTTGAGTCGGGTCGGGTCAACTCAAAAATTGAAATCGAGTCAAATTTTCCTACCCTACACTAGAAAAATCCAGGTCAGGTTGGGTCAGATTAGCGGGTCGGGTCGAATTTTGCCAGGTATAATCATTGGCCATTCAAAGGAGCATTTAAAGGATGGACGGCTCAAATTGTCCATATGCGGGCAACATTGGTACCATATGATCCTGAAGATGGAACGGCAGAAGCAACATATCTTAAGCATGAAGTAAAAAGGAGCTCCGTATTAGAACAGAAATCAGCTTTGGATGCATCTTCACGCTTACGACGTTAGACGGATAAAAACCGCGCTGGGCCGAAATTGATCCGCCCACAGAAAACACCCTAGGGCCGGAAACGTTTTCATTTACTAAACGGGTCTGGGTCCAAATTTTAGACCCAGACCCTTTTACTAAATGGGCGGGTCTGGGTCGGGTCCGAGTCAGCCCATCAGACCCATTTATAAATGGGTCCGGGTCTGGTAGAGGGAGATCCACCCAGACCCATTTATAAATGGGCCGGGTCTAATGGGTCCGGGTCTGGATCAAGTATGCAAGCATTTTACAAGGCTTAAAACCGGGTCTGGACGGGTCTGGGCTGGACGGGTCCCTTGTAACATAGACCAAACCGGCCCACTTACTAAATGGGTTTGGGTCGGGTCGGGTCAGGTCAGGCCTAATATAAAGGAAACCAGACCCAAACCCGTTTAACAAATGGGTCTATTCTTGGACCCAGACCCGTACCATTTAACAAATGGGTCGGGTCTGGGTCGGGTCTAAATGGGTTGGGTCCGGGTACCCCATCGGGTCCACTGACCCATTTACAGCCCTACGTTTACACCACCTGTTGTTATGCTTCGTGTTAAACAACCTAATCTGTGGGGCCCTCCATGTTGTATTAGTAAAATCCAATCCATCCATCATGTGGAAAACAGAACACCATCCATATAAAAACTCAGCATGGCCAAACATAGGGAACAATGGGTATGGGATGTTAACCATAGGTTTGAGTGTGGGGCCACCATGGTGGTTTTCTTTCATCAAATCAGTTAATCAGATGTAACTTGCTTGGATGAAGAGAATATAAAACGTTTATCTGGATCGAAGACTCATGCTGCCAACATTATGTGAGCTTAGAGGTTTTAGTAGTGATTTTATATTTTTCTGATTGAAGTGGACCAGTTAGTTTTCTGTAAGGTTAGTAGTTTTTATTTACCGTTAACATGATATTCTCATCCGATGGACGGAGTAGATTTTATATATATAACATTATGAACCCCACAGAGCAAGGTTGTTTTAGGCCCTGTGTACAATAGGTGTTGTAGACTATTCTGGTCCACCACCCTCACACGTATGTATGTGAACTTTACATGCATCCCACTTCTTTCCCTGTAACGGATTACTTGTGTAGAAAATCTGACCCGTTCAAAAGGTTTTACTCAAAATGTTGTGACCTAATATGGAGACAAGAACGTTCAACTAACTGATGTGAGAACGAATCCACTGAGTCGAACCTTGGGCTGTTCGTTGATTTTGACGTTTTATAAGGATATTTGATGAAACGATGGCCTCATTTTAATACGTAGTTATTTCCATCGTGTGGTCCACCTTTGGCACGGATTGGATATTATATACATCTGATACATTGGCGGTGACAAATGGATTCATGTGAGAGTCACATACAGCCGCTGTATGAGATGATTTCCTCAACTTTCACCCACACCGATCGACCCCGAGCAGTTTTTTGGGACGCGGATTGCATGCTAACACTGTCAGAAGCAAGGTTGTCAGTCGCGGCCACCGGACGGTGCTCTGCAGGCCCCGTGACATTTTGGATCATTGTTATTTCAGGGCATGAGAACAAAATATAAAATCTCCGCATTAAGAAAACTCTAATAACGGTCAGATTCACGAATAATAGATTCACAGTATTTAAATGGAAAGCAAGAGTTAATAACACAACTACATATTTGATACTTCAAAGTTGAGTGAATTTTTCTACTTCAAGTAGGTTTTGGACCTTTAGCGTTGGACTAGAGTGTCATACGTGAACTGAATGATGAACAAAAGGACAAGCAGAGTATTGGACATGTAGATTGTAGATGACCGAGGAGAGGGAAGATGAGTAAAATGATGAGCAGAGCCAGAGAGAACTAGAAGAAAAGGGGTCACTACTCAGGGTCAAGCATGGATGAGCAAAGACAGAGAGAAGAGAAAGGGGTTCAGGGTTTTGGCCTTTCAGCAAGTAGGGGTGAAAGGGTGGCTAAGGCTGTCGAGTAAAAAATAAGCTAAATAAAAAAAACAAAGCAAAAAAACAAACAAACATTTAGTACTTTTGAATCGAACCAAGCTGACTCGAATCGGACAGATTCGAACTGAGTTAACAAACTGAACAGAAACAAATGGAACAGTGGTCTGTTCATGGTCAATTCAAAAAAATTTCCAACACTAAAAATTTAATTAGATTCAACTTGTTCTGCTTTCAAACTGGTTGTTCGATTCATTTTTTTCGATCCGAATCATAAATTGTTGGGGATAGTCAAAATTCAAAGTATAACCAAAACTATAAATGGATCATCTAGGCTCCCCACTGTCTTGGTCCACTTGACCTTCGGATATGCTTCAATTTTTTGCTCATGACCTAGAATAAGCTAGTAAAACAAATGGACAATGTGGATAAAATACATAAATCACCGTGGTCCCCATAGAGTCCTGCCACCACAGAGGTTGTTGGTGGCAATCCGCATCCTAAAAATAGGAGAAATTTTGTAAGATACTCGACCTGGGTGTTGCACCGTTGCATTGACTTTCATTTCTGACAAGTGGGGTTGATGGTTTAGTACTCTAGATCGCCCGTTTGTTGATCAGCACTTTGCATGTGCTACATTAGAAAATATCCCTAATTTGGAGATCCTAGTAAGTGATATGGACCGTTGCACTATAGATCTATTCTCAACCATCTCTTTTTTACAACACAATATATATAAAATTAGACTTGCACACAAGCCGAGCTAGCTTGAAAAGATCGCTCGGCTTGGCTTGGCTTATATGACTATTCGATCCAAGCCAAGTGCGTGTTTAATAAGCTCATTTAAAACGAGCCAATCTCAAGCATGGGGAAGCTTGGCTCTGCTCAAAGCTCGAGGCTTGATTAAAGCTCGACTCGCTTATATATATATATATATATATATATATATATATATATATATATATATATATATATATATATATATATATAATAATATATAATAATAATAATAATAATAATAATCTTAAGCAAACCAATCCCTCTCCTTCATCTCTTTCTATCCTTACCCAGCTCACCTCTCTTTCTCTCTCTCTCTCTCTCTCTCTCATGCGAGCCACTGTACAGACATATTGCAGTGACCCTCACATTTCAAACCCCCCTCTCTCTATCTACCTAGCCCTTGCTGCATGGCCTGAATCCAAGTGACCCTGCCTGACTCATCCGCATGACTTGCACCCACCCAGTCACCCGAGAATGTTCTTCTTAATTCTCTCTCGAGTAAAGTTTTTTTTTTTTTTTAATAAATTATACTTAAAATAAAATTAAAAAAAAAACCTCAAAATGGGGTTAATTTGAGTCAATTTTTAGAGGTTGATTGGGCCGGGTTAAGAGCCTAAAAAAAAAAAACAAAACTTAGCTTGACTCAACTTGACTTGATAGAGTTTTATCGACTTGGCTGGAACAAAGCTCATTCAGCTCGAACAATAAGCTAAGCTCGACCCACAACTTTGAGCTCGATGTTCAAACCAAGTGAAGCTTGCTCAAGCCAAGCTCGAGCAGGGCATAACTCGGCCGTGTGCAGCACTATCGAAAATGTTAACGGAGCCCGTTTTGTGTTAATGGAACGTGGGACCCTTTGTCAGAATTCAGAGTATGAACCGAGAGAGAGAGAGAGAGAGGGGTAACCCGGGTGCGATGAAATAAGTCAGAAATTGTACACATGGCATACAAGTAGCCAAATTAAAAAAGTCTAAATTAATACGAACCAAAAATTAAACTTCCTTGATAATCTTAATGTTGGATTGGTGGACATTTATTGGACGCTCAACTATGAAAAATATCGTACGGTCCTATTTTCTCAAACAAGCGGCTAGGATTTTTCGACTTATTTGAGTCAATATTAGCCACGAGCACAATTTCTGATTCCTCGATACGCGTCATACGCAGCCTGAGTATCGTATATCTCTCCGAGTAAAACAAGTCTGTGCCGAGGACACAAGAGTGCTTCTCTAAGAAGAAAACCTTCGGTACTCTGGCAGAGCGTGATGGATGGTACACAGGAGTTTATAAATTACTCTTACATGCCATACACACAATGTAAAATAAACCATCCAAATTATGTTCATCAGTTTAAATTTGTAACGACCAAAGTTTACTCTTATTTTCTTACTGAAATTTTAGATTTCTGGACATTTATTGGACGGCTAGAAATGAAAATTATCCAATGCTCTTATTTAAAAGAAAAACAAGTGTCCACGAATCAGCGGTTAGGATAATTCAATCAAACTGATATTTTTACTGTAACTTAAGGACCGTTGGTTCTACGATTTAGTCGGTTTAGTTTGGGTTAGTATATGCCACATGTACAACTTCTAAGTGCCTGCGTATCAAGCATCATGCACAACTAGAGTATCAAATAAACTCGGCGCACCCAAACAACGGACGCTTTGCTGCGATCTCACTGTCAAAGATCCTCCCGGGACCCAAAAAGAGAGAGAAACCCGACCTCGCGCCAATCTATCGAGTCCAGGATTTGGTGGACCAAACCCCTATAAATCCACCCAAACCTCTTCTCAAATCCTCGCACATCCACCGTTCTCGACAGCGCCTGTCTGCCCATACCATGTCTGTCTATTCCAGCGGAGCAGCAGCAGCAGCTGCCCCAATCCCACCGGCGGCCACTCGAAACGGTACGGACCCGGAGCAGGAGAGCTTCAACAAGTTCTTCGAAGGCTGGCTCGTCGAGCAAGACCGCCATCTCCAAAAACTCATCGCCGCTTCCAGAGATGACTCGATCCGAGGCAACGAAGAGGATCGCCTACGTCCTCTCATCAACCGCATCGTCCGCCACTACGAGCAATACTACCGCGCCAAATCCACGTCAGCAAGGCGTGACGTTCTCCCCATGTTCTCCCCCACGTGGACCAGCACGCTCGAGGATGCCTTCCTTTGGAACGGAGGCTGGCGCCCGAGCATGGCCTTCCATCTCCTCTACTCCAAGGCCGGCCTCCAGCTCGAGGCCCAGCTCGCGGACCTCCTCCGCGGGCTTAGCTCTGGCGATCTCGGCGATCTGTCTCCGAGTCAACTCGCTCGGGTCGACGAGCTGCAGAGGAGGACGATCAAGGAGGAAATAAAGATAACGGAGAAGATGGCGAAGCAGCAGGAGACGGTGGCGGATTCGATGATGGTGGAGCTGTCGCACGTGGCGACGGAGATTTTGAACGAAGGGAGAGTGGAGGAGGAGGAGGAGGAGGAGGTAGTGGATGCTGCGCTGGGGCAGAAGAAGGAAGGGTTGGGGAGGATTCTGGAGAAGGCGGATGAGCTGAGACTGAAGACACTGAGGGGCGTGATTGAGATCCTGGGGCCGCTCCAAGCCGTCCATTTCTTAATCGCTGCTGCGGAGCTACATCTACGGCTGCACGAGTGGGGGAAGAGAAGGGATGACCTGGGAATAAATAACCAATGATTTGAAAGAGGGATTTTCCGCATCTTGGTTGTGGCAGGTAGTTTCTATTTTCTTCGACTATGTTTTTATGTTGGTAGAATGATAGTTGTGTCCTACTTTTTTGGTTTTTTAGTCCTTTTTACTATGGTTTTGATGTATTACCACTACCATTTATTTTAATGGAGTGGGATTTTTCGTAATTTCAGTGTATGGGGTTTGGAGATTTTCTAATAGCACACGTGTGTGCATTAAAGGCCATTCATGGCACATAAGTGGGAGATCCAATCCAATCCATCCACCAGGTTGGTCCCACTTTGTGCAGGATTTGGAACCCCTGGGTTATAAACGCTGGTTGTGTTTGGCACCCTAGATTTGAAATCCCTGTAATCCAAAGTTATGATCTTTAGAGGGGTTTGAATGTAATTACTAAATCAACTTTAATATCCTTAATTAGTGTAACCATGTAATGTTTGACACAGATGGTTGTAATAAGCCAATTGAAATACATACTTAGGCCCAAAATGATGAAAGTCTGAATGTAGATGGGCCACAAGCATGGGATCGCATCCGAGTGAATAACCAATGCTTTTTTACTGTTAATTTATATGGACAATATTTGAAAGATGCAAATCATCCTATTAAAGTAATTTTAGTGATGCAGTTGATAATCTAATTGTTTTGGGATATCATCAACAGGCCATGTGCTTTATAAATTAATAGCCTACTGACACGTGTTACACATGTGACTTTTGGAAGGATTTTAGATGTAATCCAAACTTGTACCATGAATTTCAAACCCCCTGGCTACACCCAAGTCCAACACTGAGGTCATGGTATCTATTGAGTGAAGATAGCCCCCGATTTAACATTGAGGTCATGGTATGATTCCCACAGTGGGGGTGGCTAACATTGTGATGTGACTAATAAGGGTGGGTGGGTGTACTAACAATTGGGTGCGTGAACTAATCCTTAAAAAAAAAAATAATAATAATAAATAAATAAATTCCGGGCTAGTAGCTTTATGGGCCAAACAGACTGCGGAGTTGATACCCCTCAAGTACCGGTGCAAATTAGGTGTTACCCTGAGAACAGCTTAGTGGCTGTTACTCTAACCGTGTGGGGCCCTTCTTGATGTATGTTTGATATATTGACACCGTCTATTGTTTTTTCATATCATTTTAGGATGTGATCCAAAACCCTAAGAATAACTATTAAAAGTGTTTTGTGGGCCACAAAATTTTTTGGATCAATCTGATATTTATATTTTCCCTTCATCAAGACCTTATTGACATTATCAAGAGCTTGGATTGAAAATAAACATTACCAAAACCTTACGACCTGGCTCTTTGGAATTTTTAATGGTGGAGCACTCAATCACACTGTTTCTAGTGGTATGCTCCACTTGAGATTTATACCTGCATAATTTTTGGAAACTCATTCTAAAATGGGCTGTAGAAAAGGATGGACGGCGTGGATATACAAAATATCATCCATGTGGGCCATATGGTAGGGGTAACGCCCACTAAGCTACCCACTAAGATGTTCCCGGGTAAACACCTAATTCGCGCCCCTCAAATCCCCCAAATCCATGGTGCCGAACGACCGCTAAATCCGGTCCACTCAGCATGTGAGCACCAATGTTGGAAACAGGTAAGGATGGGTTAGAAACTAGGGCTGAAAGTCGGGCGGGTTGGGTCGGGTTGGTGCTGAACCCTAACCCAACCCAAGGTTCCTATACCTCGACCCTAACCCAACCCAACCCAACCTCGGGTTGGGAATTCTCAACCCAAGCCCAACCCAAGCGGGCTTGGTCGGGTTGATCGGGTTGGTCGGGTTGATACATGCTAATATTTCCGTTATTACATTAGTCTATTATGTTTCAATACATGCCTTATTTTTTGTACCTATAACTTTATTAATTATATATGTACTTAATTATGTAAAGAACTTCACTTTTCCTAAACAAATAAGTTAAAATACAAGTAAACATTATAAGTTTACTTTACTAAAGTATAATAAAAGTATAAGTAACTTGTATATAGATTGGGTTCGGGTTGGGTCGGGCAACCCGAGACCTCAACCCAAGCCCGACCCAAACTTCATCGGGTTGATGTTTTCATAACCCAAGCTCGAGATCGGGTTCGATACTTCTTGCCCAAGCCCAACCCAATGCCGGGTCGGTCACGGGTCGGTCGGGTTGAACCCGCCCAACTTTCAGCCCTATTAGAAACCTTCAGCCAAGTTGCTCAGAGCCGTACATTTTGTTTTGCAAATTTTAGCCCACCTGATGAGTGGATCAACCTTATTCATGGATTAGGCCATCAATATTGTTTTGCGGTGCTGATAGATGGATTGGATCTTGGACCTAATGTGCTGGCACGTGTGTGGATTATAGCCAAGGTTTATTGCACACACGTGTGGGCTTAGCAAGGTTCATGTGTGTTTACTGGGATGGAAGGAGTTGGTCAGGAGAACAGAGGAGCATCAGAGGGACTTGGTCCACATTTCTAATCAGACGTGTTTTCGGAGGTGCATGGACAAATTACGCGTGAGATAGGACGTGAAACGTAAATTGCATACGAAATCGGATTGCGTACTGAGTAAACTCTGCTGGGCCCACTGTGAATGTATGTGGTTTATCCACGCCGTCCGTCTGTTTTTCCAGCTCATTTTAGGGGTTGAACCTAAACTTAGAAGCATATATATCCAAAGCTCAAGTCGACCATACCACACAGAAAACATTAGGAATAATGAATTCCACTGTTCAAACCTTTCTAGGGCCCACAGTGATATTTATTTATCATACAACATGTTCATAATATCACACAAACATGGATGAAGGGAAAGAATAAATATCATCTTGATCCAAAACTTCCGTAGCTCCCAAGAATTTTTCAACGTTAGATGTCAATTCACACTGTTTCTTGCGGTGTGGTCCACTTGAGATATATATATTCTTAATTTATGGTATTAAGCCCTTAAATTATCTGATAAAATTGATGTACGGACTGGATAAAAATACATAAATCACGGTGGGGCCCACAGAGTTTTCTCAGTACGTAATCGCTTCCATTGCATACTTAAGTTCTCGTCACTTTTATTTTCTCAGTCATAAATTTTTTTTTTTTTATTTTTAATGATGCATGATCTACACTCGTGTAAGCGATTTGGACAGTTCGAATTTTCGTGCTACTGTGCCACTTGTGGGGCGCGCTCCAGTGTTACCGGTACCACCGTAAGCTAGGCTGGTGACGGTTACATGCCCCAGATGATGCACGTATATAATCCAACTAATCCATCATAGTCATCAGCACATGTTACCGTGCGGCCTCAAAATTAAGATGATCATGAATTAGGTGGACACAACTCAGGAACGAGTTACGAGGGAACGAAACACCCTTTATTTTCATGTAAAGCCCACCGTGTTGTATGTATGAAATATGGCCCATTGTCTGGATGAAGGATCAGACCGAAAATTAAGCTGTTTGGAACTTCAGGTGGGCCATCTTGTGTCCCCTCTCACATTGTTCCGTATTCTTGTGGCACACTTGACTGTTGGATCAGACTGATTTGTGGCACCTGGACGTAAGATGAGGTGAGGCATCTGATGCACGGGTTGGATGGCTTTTATACATTATTTGGGCCCCACATCTGCCCGGTACCCACTCAAGCACGCCCTGAGATGTGTACCGCTGAAGGGTCACCGCTGATTTTTAAACGGTGCATAAGGGCCCGATTGGTTGACATCCGGAAACTCGTTTCCAGCAGAATACAATTTTAACTGGGGTGTTTGGTGGCAAGTTCCAGCCAAATAGGATTCTATCTGGAAACCTAAATTGAGTAGAACCGGGATTAGTGGAAACGGTGTGGGCGACCGTTTCTACGGAAGGGAAAAGAGGCGGAAATGAGCGTCACCAACTCCATGTATGCATTGTACATCTATGTTGTATATGTTTTATATCTCCACGGTCCATTAGTTTTGAAATCTCAATTAAGGGCATTGGACAAAAAATGAGGTAGATCTAAATCTCAAGTGGGCCACACCGCAGGAAAACAGTGTTGATTGAACGTCCACCATTAAAAACTTCCTAGGGCCCACTATAATGTTTATTTGCCATCCAACCTGGCCATTTGCCTTGTGTGACTATAATAGGCCAGGGGTAAGGTTCTCAGGTGGATCTAAAGCCCAAGTGGGCCATGCCACAAGCAACGGTTGGAACACAATCTGGATTGCACCGCTTTCAACCAAACAATAAGTTACGGATGAAACCTGGGTTCCGCTCTAGTTTCTGCAATTTTGGATTCCACTCTAATTTCTGCAATTTTGGATTCCAACAGTGGAATCTAGATTTTATTTGGAATCTGGGTTCTGCAACCAAACAGGCCCTAAGTAACTTACTGAGTCTAGGTCTTAAGAGTCGTGATATTACAATGGATCCTTGTGTGAGGGGAGGAGCACGTGTTACATATTTGGGCAGATGGCACATGTGTTAGAAATCTAGGCCATTCATCAGGTGAATGTGCACTGTGAGCATGCCAATCCTAACCATTCACAGTGTAACTACCTTATGAATGGCTTGGATATGTGACATAGTCCCTGTTGTGGCTGAAAAATGGTCAACAGATGAGATGGCTCAACCTCCACCTTGTATGGATGGATGCTGCTGATCTCCTACAGGTGTGCGGTCTGGATCTGGACCGAAGGTCTGATAGATCATGTAGAACACAAAGGAAAACTAAGAAGGGTGGCTGGGTCCAGCTGTTAGTCCTTTGATGCCTAAGTCAGTTGGGTGTCTCTGGGTGAAGAATTGAGCATACCTTGGCTTGTAGGAGTGTTTTCTATTTATATAATAATCGAAGAGCTGTAAAGGGCATTGAATGTGGGCGTTATGCCCGTAATGGCCGACATGAATCCCGACGGTGTGGGTCACACCCGTAACTCCCAGAGATATGTCCGGTTTATTCGGTCTTGTCCCTGATCTGTCGCCCGCCTTTATGGAGGTTGTGGGCCAGATCGACCTAGGAGTAGAGCTCATTGGCCAAGTTCTTGACTTCGAGATATTTTGGATTGGAGTTATTGCTCCTTTGATGCTCGGCTGATGGGGCTCGTCACCCGAGTTCCTTACTTCGTATGTCGTCCTGTGTGAGTGATCTCAGGTCGTCCTTGGACAGGTTGTCTTCGGACTGGTCATCGTAGGGACAGGTCATCTTGTGTGAGTGACCTCAGGTCGTCTTGTGTGAGCTCCTCACTTCATAGGATGTAGCTCTAACTTGCAGGCTTTCTTCTACTCTGCCTTGTGGTGGCAGAACTGAGGACTTTTACTTAGACTTTCTGGCTCGTTGGCTTTATTCCCGTAATTTAAGGTCCGCTCGAATTTACCCATAACAGTCCCCATCCACCTAGATCTCTGACATGCGTCGGTCTGCTTATTGGGGCTCATCCACTGAATCATGACCCTTCAGCCAGCATATCGGCTTCGGGGGCAGATTAGGTGCGACCTTATCCTCACCCAAGACGATGAGGCCCTAACCTTGGGGCCCACCTTGATGCATGTTATTTACACTAATTTTTGGTACATTGACATAAACCAATAAGTTGTCGCCATGTGTTCGATACTAGTAGAATTGTACTCATATTCAAAGATATCTTTCACTGCTTTTAAATGAGTGAAACATCAAATGACACATAGTTCTAGTTTTCACAATCATTCCAAAATGAGAGGTCTTCCCAAACATGTTTGGAGGTTTCACGTTAATTACGAAATTCTGAATATCCGAAGATCGGACCAACATCTAAGCAGATTGGCACCAATGGATTGGGACCCATGTCGGTAGCAGATTGGAATAAAAAGAATAGGAACTAATCAAGATCTAGTGAATCTAGTTCCACCAGTTCCACGACTAGTCAAGGGCACGATAGGAGAATGGTGGAGATGGCTCTGATGGAACTATTTTTAGATGCAACATTGTCCTAAAAGATTTATAGGGGAGCATCTACATAAAAGTGGAGACCTAACCAACAATTTCAAATTTACAGAGATCTCTTATGGCAAGACTATAGTCATTGATGCGAAGGATCCTAAACCATCAAGGAAACCTAGCGAGGATTTTATTACCTTAAAACCTATAAAATTAATAAGACACGATGAAGAGCTTGAGGCCTATGTCAAACACAATTTATCTTTTCTTTACATTTATCTTAGCATAGCCTAGTTTAACCATAGTTTTAGCATAAATCGCTATTGTTTAGCACCATCGCTACGATACCATAGAGTAGATTAAACATTCACAAACTTACATTGTTGGATCCCAATCAACCGAGTTCTTACTTGGATGATCATCATTTCGATTACATCTTGTTGAAAATCTACCTAGATCGTCTATTCATACGGATGAATTATGTATTTATCTTTTTTATTTTCTCTAGCTATTTTTCCTTTATCGATTGTACCAAACTTTATTAAAATATTAATATAATCGGCATTGCTTTAGCCTTTTTTATTTATCTGCCCATCTTCATCTTTTTTAGAAATACATTAGCTGCAACTATTGGTGAGAGAAAAGTTTTTAACGTAAGGTAATAAAAAAATTCATCAAGAAAGACGAATCCCTACCCTTTCGAAAATCACTTGATTATTGTTACAACTGGTGGTTTTTTTTTTTTTTTTGTTAGTACACACCCCTGTTAGTACCCCCCACCCCCCTTGGGAATCGATACCATGACTTCAGTGTTGAGATGAGGCTATCTTTACAACTAGTGGTTGAGAGGACAGTTGGATTTTTGAATTCGGTCTTACTTAGTTGTCTCAGCGCATGAGGCATCGGCTTTTAATCGAACATTAAGTCGAGTACTCTTTGGTACGCCTATACTTCTTAATCACACACACAAATCGAATACAACCCCTCACTCACATGTGTGGCTTTATATTTGATTGAATTGCACAAACAAGTGTTTTATGGTGGAATGTTTTGAAGATAGCCGGAGTCTCATGGATAATGCCTTCTTCGATAGACAATCTCCTGACTCAATGGCACGCTAAGACAGGGGGTAGCCTTAGAAGAAGAAAATGGAAAACTATTTTCATGACGATTCTTTGGGCGGTTTGGGCAGAGTGTAACGACAGATGTTTTAGGAGCAAATCTTGTTCTGTTGCTGGTGTTTTCTCCTGTGTATTGGTGTTGTTTAGGGATTGGGCCCCTTAAGTAATCAAGGGCCTTGGTAGCTGGTAGCTGTTTTGGCTATTTTTCTAGTTTTTTTGTAGTTTTTCTTTCCCCTGTTGCTTTGTTGGTTTTTTTTCTTTCTCCTGTTTGTTTCCTTCTAATAAAAAATCACTTTTCAACAAAAAAAAAATGTCCATCCGTGTTTTCAAATTATTTTAGGGCATGAACCCAAAATGAAATAGATCCAATTTGGCAGACCATACCATGGAAAACATTAGTGATTGTTTATTAATACGCCAAAAAATTTTTTGATCAATTATTATTTGTTTTTTACTTTTCCTATCAGTCAGGCTTATGTGACCTTGCCAATAGGTTGGATGGCAAATAAACATTACAAAAACATTACAATGGGCCCTAGAAAGCTTATATGGTAGGGTATTCAATCACCATCATTTCCTATGGTATGGTCCACCTCAGATTTGGATTTGCTTCATTTTTGGGCTCATGTCCTAAAATGATATGGAAAAATGGATGGACAGTGTAGATGTGGAGTACATACATCAAGGTAAGCCTCATAGCAGGTGTCGTGCTATCTTTGGGAGAGACGGGATCCTGTTTGGCTGATGACCCCAACACTAGCCAGCTAGCTAGTGTCAAAGCTCTTAGGGCCCACCATGATGTATTTATTTCATCCACGCTGTCCATCCATTTCTCTAGCTCATTTGTTCATTTTATGGAATGAGCCCAAAAAAGACACAGCTTAACTGGACACCACAATAGGAAATAATGGGGAGAAGGATGTCCACCATTGAAACCTTCCTAGGGCCCACAGGGATGTTTACTTGTCATCCAACCTGTTCATAAGGTCACACAGATGTGGATGAAGGGAAAACACAAATATCAGCTTGATCTAAAACTTGTGTGGCCCTAGAAAGTATTCAACTGTAAGCGTTCAATCTCCCTTGTTTCCTGTGGTGTGGTCTACTTAAGCTTTGGATCTGCTTCATTTTGGACTTATGCCCTCAAATGAGTTGGAAAATGGATGGATGACATACATCATGGTGGGACCCATAGACCTTTGAAACCAGCTAGCTTGCTAGTGTTGGGGTCACCTGCCAAACCTTTTACACCCAGGTCCATAGCTCAAGTGGCAAACTTAGTGAAGATGGCCTCGTTTCAACGCTGAGGTCATGGCATCGATTAGTGGGGGTGGCTAACATTGTGATGTGACTAATAGGGGTGGGTGGGTGTACTAACAATGGGGTGTGTGAACTAAGCCTTAAAAACAAAAAACAAAAAATACAGAAAAAAAAAAACGCCAAACCTTGTCCGATGAGGCCCGGGGCCGCCCTTAATCCACTCTCATCAGTTCCCTTTTGTTTTTCACCTTCCCAACGGTTTTATTGTTGACTGCTTTTGCTTGTACACCAGGAGACAACTAGTCATATGCTAGAATCATCCCTAATTCCCAATGTATTTTGGTCATAAGTATGCAAAACGGTACCAGCGGGCCTCGCTCTAGCTAGGAACGGATAGGGCTCTGAGTGGCCACCGTGATGTAATGGTTTTATCCACACCATCTGTTGTTGCTGAGATTTCAACAACGAACGAGGTGAAGTTGATGATCAATCTCATGAGATGTAGAGAGAGGTTGATCTCCCTCTGAAACCTGCAAGGGTAAACAACGGCTAAGGGAGGGGCTGGAGACCGGCCGTTAGTCCTCCAATGCTTAAGTCAATCCAAGCTTTTCTAATAAGTAATCCCTTTTGTGAGTAAGAGTTTTCGTACATTTTTGGTAAAGAGAAGGTATCCATTTATGAAATTAGGTCTCAGAGTTGCGTTCTATAAGAAAATGTAATTCTTATAGAGAAGATCTCGGATCCTCGAGATCCCCGAGCTGTTTCGTAGTTGCTAGAGACATTTACGCACCAGTTGACGATTCTCCAAATCCTTCTCTTATTATCTCGGCATAAGCCTAAGATCACGGGATTGTCATAATAAGACTCAGTTCACTGCATGGCCGAGGTCGGTTCTTCGACGAAGTCTTGGAAGTCAGTCTCCAGGTCAGATCAATGATTTCAACCTGTCTTCAGGTCGGTCAGGTCCAACCTGAGGTCAGCTTGTATTTTACCTATAAAGAAGCCCCCTACTCTCGAGTTTAGCTCGTTTGGCTCGGGAGTAATTTGCTAAAGAAGATAAGTTGACCCAATCATTTTTAGTTCTTGGCAGCTGTACCGCCGTCATTTGAGCGGGCAGGGAAAGCGACATTTAATGCATCGTTTGAAATATCAAGACGTCATCATTTGCTTGTAAAGCGCAGTAGCACTCGCAGAGTACTGCTGAACGGGGAGTTGCTACATGTTGACGTAATGCGTTACTTTTTGTACGATCGAGTTAGAGATTGCCACGTGGAGCCTCTGCATTAAATGCGAAGGAGTCTTTCAAGTATAAAACTCAGGGCTTAGCAAAAAATCAGAAATTTCCTTTTATCTGACTCTTGGACTCTCCCTTCCTCTGGATTTTTGGATTTCCCCCTTCTTCCCTTTCTGATCCTTCTTCTCAAGCTGGTGTACCAGTACTTATAGTACACTCTTTCAACCCTTAAAAGATCTCATTTTCTTCTCAGCATCTTTTATTTTACCATGTCGGAAACCTCGTGCTCTGACGCGATTCCCAAGGTGGGGTTCGGAGATTCTGAGTCGGACATGCCTTCAATGGAACCCCAATAGATGGACCCTAGGGAATTCCATTCCAGGATAGTTGATCCCGTGAATGATGAAGAATCTGAACTCCCTGAGTCGGTAGCTGAAAGTGCGACGGCTAATAAGGAGCCTTTCGAGCTAAACAACGTAGTCTCGCAGATTACCTAGGAAGAACTGGATGCTACGAGGAAAACATACGAAATCTCAAACTCCATAGGATTTAGGGTTCCTGATCGAGCTGATAAGCCAAGCCGACCTTATCAGGGTGAGACGGTTATCTCTCTGATGCACCTAGAGGCTGGGCTGAGGTTGTCTCTACATCCTTTCGTACGCGAGGTCCTTAGCATCCTAGGTCTTTCCCCGAGCCAACTGCAACCCAATGGCTGAAGATGTATGGTGGGATGTTATATCCTGTGGCAAAGGGTCGGGAATAAAGAACAGACCTCGAATGAGCTGTTTTTAATGTATTGTCTCAAGTCTCTAGGAGGTCAGGGACTTTATTACTTCTCTTCTCACCCGAGGTAGGGTGGCTTGGTGGTGACTAGTCTGCAATCTTCCACTAGAACCTGGAAAAGGAAGTGGTTCTTTATATCTGGGAGTTGGGAGTCTTCATCGGATGCTCTTCATCCTCTGAAGTACAGGGTTCGAGCTGATTTTGCTCTACTAGGTCGAGCTACACTCTAACCTACTTGAGCCTCTGACATTTTGGTCTTCGCCCTTAGTTTCTTTTTTATGTCTCCTAACGTACATTTCTTCGTGTGTGCAACTTCAGCTACCATTCGAGTGGTTCTTTCTGCTGCACAGGACAGGCAGATCCGAACTGCTCGAGCTTGCTCTGTTGAAGAGAGAGACTTCCACAACTTGATAACCGTTGATTCTATACGCGATTCAGGTCAGCTTGTTTGAAAGACAATGATGTTGGCATTTCTTATTTTTTCTGTGTATCCAATTGCCTGACATATTTTTCTGTATTTATTAGGACAAGTATGGCTCCGAAAGCGGTCTCGAAGACCCGCAAGATTCCTGCTCGCATTCTTGATCGCGGGCAGAGCTTTGCTAAGCCCTCGAGGAAGAGGGTGGCCACTAAGGCTTAGAGGCAACAACGGTTGCCCCAGTCTTTTGTATGTGGGTTTGGGCAGCCCTTGGGCTCAAGCTCTTCCCCAGTGAGGGTTGAGCCTTTGGCCATAAGGCCTCCAGCCATTGAGGTGACGGTCGTTGATGTTCTAGACATCTTCGATTCGTGGGTCGAACTAGCTACAAACCGACTTGTAACCCGTGGCAGCTCATCTGGCACCCCCACGTAGTCCACTGAGGCAGGCTCTGCCCGACCTTCTGCCGGTGTTGGTCCATCACGTCCGCCCCAACAACCTTGAATCTTTACTACTACTCCTACTCGGGGTGCTGAGCCGCGAGAAGATCAGGTCGACATGCCTCCAATCACGGAGTAGTTTGCGACTTGGATCGACAGTGTTAATGCGTATATACGCATCAATAGCAGCATCCCGTAGGATCTGAATTCATTGGCTATGTCAGATCCTGACTAGATGGCTGGGGTTGTAATAGAGAGCAGCCTTAGGGTAAGCTATCTCTTACTGCCTTCTTCTTCTCCTTTTAGTGCGCCTGTGATTATTTTGTTAACTGTTACCATGTCTCTTTGAAAGACTCAACCTTGTTGATAATGATCTGTCAGACGTTGACTGAACGGACCCACTAGATGCAGAAGGCCCTAGTTGCAGCATCTTCGTGGAAGATAAAGACTGAAGCGGTGAAGGTTGAGCTGAAGAAGAGCTTATCCGAGCTGAAGGCGGCTCAATCCGAGCTGAAGACTACCTGCTCCGAGCTGAAGGTCGCAAGGTCTGAGCTGGAGGTATCCCAGGCACAGGCCCAGTCTCTTGAGGAGGCCTTGAAGGAGTCTTCGGCAAAGGCTCAGTCAGACGAGAACAAGGCCGAATCGCTTGAGGATGCTTTAAAGACGGTCGAAGATAAGAAGGTGGCTCTGGTCAGACTTCTGAAAGAGGTCCAGATGAAGTCTTTGATTGAGGTCAAAGGCTTGAAGAGTGAGCTGGGGAAGCTGAATGTAGTTTTTAAGGAGTTGTATAACTATGGCTTCCAGGACTGCAGGCGGCTCATCCTTACGCACTTCCCGAACCTCGACCTCACTCCTATGGACGACAATGAGGATGAAGATGAGGTTGTTGATGAGGGACCTGCTAAAGGGGCTACTCCAACTGAAGCACAGGTTGGAGATGCTGAAGCCGGCCCATCAGAGGTCGCAAAGGATTGATTACATGCTTTCTTTTTTGTCATGGATGTATGCATATACTTTTTTTTATATGCCCTCTTGAGGCAAAAAATATTTTTTGGCCCTTCTGAGGACTTCTTCTTTCATCACTTGTGCATTAGTATATGCTTTTTGTGATTGCTATGGTATTTATTTCATTTCATACTTGATTGAAATTCATCTAAGTAGTTTCAATGAATTGGTCGCGCAGCTCGTAACTAGGGTGACCAAACTATCTTGCTCTGTCATTTTCCGACCTTAAGCTCGTGTCAAACTCTTGACCATTTGAGGTCATGCGTGTAGCGTGGTAAATCCAGCTTTACGAACTAGTGATCGAGCTTGGACTTCCTTTGCTAGTCCTTAGCCTTCTTATAGCTTGGCAAATCTGATCTTACGATCTTATGACCGAATTTAGATTGCTTTTGCCTAAGATATTGTGTGCGTCAAACTTAGTTCGTAGACATGTTTGACATTAAGAATAAAGATCTCGAAAAATTTCTATCTTTATTGAAATAAGGGTTTGATGTACAAACTTTGCATCATTCGAGGATCCGACCTGTTTATGGATAGTAGACCTTGAGGTGATCAGCGTTCTAAGGATGAGGGAGATGTCGGCCTTCCATATTCTCGAGCCAATAAGTGCCGGGATGAAGTGAGCTGAGTACTTTGTATGGCCCTTCCCAATTGGGGCTAAATACGCCAGCTTTTTCTTTTCTATCTTTTCTGACCTTTCGGAGGACGAGGTCGCCTGCTCGGAACCGTCGTTTCTTTACTCGTGAGTTGTAATATTGCTGAACCCTGTGCTGATATGCTGCTACTCGCACTTGGGAAGTTTCTCTCACTTTGTCGAGTAGGTCGAGATTCATTCGTTGCTGATCTTCATTTTGGTCGGGCTGATGACGACCTGTTCGGTTAGTGGGCATTCCGACCTCCACTGGAATTATGGCCTCGACTCCAAAAGCTAAGGAGAAAGGTGTTTCTCCGATAGTGGACCGAGCTGTGGTTTTGTAAGCCCAGAGTACCTCGGGGAGTTCTTCCGCCCATGCTCCTTTCCTTTCTCCGAGCTTCATTTTAAAATGGTTTTTGATAATTTTATTTGCGACCTCGACCTGGCCATTGGCTTGTGGATGATGAGGAGAGGAGTACACATTTTTTATGCCCAAGTTGCTGCAAAATTTGCGAAATCTTACATTGTCGAACTGTCGCCCATTGTTGGTTACTGTGGTATTAGGGATCCTGAACTGGCATACGATCGACCTCCAAATGAAATCCGTAGTTTTTCTTTCTGTGATAGCAGTTAGTGGCTCTGCCTCGGCCCACTTTGTGAAGTAGTCGACGATGACGATCGCATATTTCACTTGTCCTTTGCCTGTCGGAAGAGGACTAATGATGTCGACTCTCCATTGAGCAAATAGTCATGGTCCGGACATGGGAGTGAGCTCTTCAGGTGGTAGGTGGGGAACTGGGGCGAATCCCTAGCACCTGTCGCATATTTTGACAATCTCTCGGGCATCTTACTGGATAGTAGGCCAGTAGTATTTTTGTCGAATCACTTTTTGTGCAAGTGCTTGACTTCTAGAATGATCACCACAACTATCGAAATAGATTTCTTGTAGTACATAATCGGCCTCCTCGGGTCCTACACAATGTCAACATGTGAGAGGAAACCCTTTTTTGTAGAGGACTCCCTCGATTAACGTATAATGAGTAGATCTATATCGAATTTTCTGCGCTTCTCTTTTATCTTCGGGCAGATCGCCTCGTTGCAGAAACCAGGATGATGGGGTCCATCCATCTCGAATTTATAGATATTGGACATACCTCGATTATTTCCTCTTGAGATATACTTCGATGAGGGAGGAATTCAATAGGTATAGTCCTAAGCTCATTCTCGGGACCTGAACGATCTCGTAGTGATCGAAGCGGGATAGTAGTTCTTAGGCTTTTGCTAGATATGCATACATCTTGTTCCCTTTTGCTTAATATTTTGTAGTCACCTGTTCAACCACCAACTACGAATCACTGTGCACCTTCAATTCTCAAACTCCTATCTCAGAGGCAAGGCGAAGGCCGACCAGGAGGGCTTCATATTCAGCTTCATTATTAGAGGCTCGGAAGCCGAATCGAAGTGTAGACTGGACTTTCACTCTGTCTGGTGAGGTTAAGATGATACCAGCTCCACAGCCTTGTGAATTAGATGACCCGTCAACGTGTAAGGACCATGCAGATGTTGTAGGATCATTTCCCGTAGAACTCTCCGGCAGTTTTTCTCCGGGATGTCGGTCCGACTCGCGGTCGTGTTGGTCGTTCGGGGAGTTAGTTAATTCAACAATGAAGTCAGCGACCGCTTGACCTTTGATCGCAGCTCGAGGTCGGTATTGTATGTCAAATTCACCCAGTTCAATGACCCACCTGGCAAGATGACCTGAAAGTTTTAGTTTCTGCAACAACGAACGAGGTGAAGTCGATGATCGATCTCACGAGATGTAGAGAGAGGTTGATCTCCTTCTGAAACCTACAAGGATAAACAATAACTAAGGGAGGGGCCAGGGATCGACCGTTAGTCCTCCGATGCTTAAGTCAGTCCAAGCTTTTCTAATAAGTAATCCCTTTTGTGAGTAAGAGTTTTTATACCTTTTTTGTAAAGAAAAGGTATCCATTTATAGAATTAGGTCTCGGAGTTGCATTCTATAAGAAACGTAATTTTTATGGAGAAGATCTCGGATCCTCGAGATCCCTGGGCTGTTCCGTAGTTGCTGGAGACATTTACACACCAGTTGACGATTCTCCGAATCCTTCTCCCATTATCTCGGTATAAGCCTAAGATCATGGGATTGTCATGATAAGACTCAGTTCGTCGTATGGCCGAGGTCGGTTCTTCGACACAGTCTGGAAGTCAGTCTCCAAGTCAGATCGGATGATTCCAACCTGTCTTCAGGTTGGTCAAGTCTGACCTGAGGTCAGCTCGTATTTTACCTATAACACCGTTCATCCATTTTGACATGCTATATCATTTTAGAATACATGCCCAAGAATAAGCAGATCCAAGGCTCAAGTGGACCACACTACAAGAATCAGCTGTGATAATGATTCCAACCGTTGAAACTTTCCTAGTGCACCCCGTCATGGTTAATTTCTATCCAACCTGTTCGAAGGTTGCAAGACCTGGATAAGGGAAAACACAAATATCAGCTTGAACCAAAACTTAGTCCAATCGAGCCTTGGAACTACAAAATGATATGTTAAGATGGATGGATGGTGTCGATAGAACCTTTTCATCACGGTGGCCCTCACGATGGTGAGTACCCAATACTCAGTTTTTTTTTTTTTTTACACGCACCCACCCCACACACTCACTCGCTAGCTGGGTATTTCACCAGCTATGGTTTCGTACCCAAGACCTCTTGTCCTTGTGTTGAAACGATTTGTTACCGCCAATCTGGGACTTGTACAGGCAATCAGTCTCGGGAGCATATTAGCGGTTACCCACGGAACAGCTTAGTGGGTGTTACCCTAACCGTGTGGGGCCCACCTTGATGTATTTGTTATATATCCACTCTGTCCATCTGTTTTTCTATCTCATTTTAAGATGTTTTCCCAAACCTTACGAAGATCCAAATCTTAGGTGGAACACACCACTGGAAACAGTGATGAATGACAATTAAAAACTTTCTGTAGGCCACAAAAGTTTTGGATCAAGCTGATCTTTGTATTTTCCCATCATCTAGATGTTCTTGACATCATCAACAAGTTGGATTGCAAATAAACATTACTAAAACCTTATGATGGGATCTTTGAAAATTTTAATGGTGAAGCACTCAATCACCACTGTTTCCTGTGGTGTGGTAAGCCTGAGATTTGGATCTGAATAATTTTGGAATCCTATCCTAAAATGGGCTGGAGAAATGGATGGACAGCGTGGATGTACAAAAAATTATCAATGTGGGCAACACCTAATCCACTCTGTCAGTCTCATGGAAACGATGTACCCCACCATGGGGATATCCATCTCTAAAATTAGGCTGATCCTTTCGCTAGGTAGGCCACACCTGTATATTGAGCGAGAGAGCGGATTGCATACTGACTAACTCAGGGGCCACCGTCATGTTTGTGTCTTATCATGCCTTCCATCCGTTTTTCGTGGTCATTTTAGGGCATGAATCCAAAATTGAATCATATCCAAAGCTAGGTAGACCACGTGACAGGAAACAAGGGGAATTGAATGGCCTACCATTGAAAGCTTCTTGAAGGCTGCACAAGTTTTGGATCAAGCTGATATTTGTGTTTTCTCTTCATCCATATCTATATGACCTTAGGAACAAGTTGGATGACAAATAAACGGTGGATGTTATTATCCCCATTGTATCGTGTGGTGTGGTCCACTTGAGCCTTGGATATGATTCAATTTTGAGATTATTCCCTAAAATGAGCTGGTAAAACGTATAAACGGCATGGATAAGACACAAACATCACCTGTGTGACCCTACACTAGAGGGTACTGAGTTACTCTGTACACAATCTGCTCTCGCTAGTGAGACCTTCATTTGCCCATTGGTACCAATGGGTGTATGGCCTACCTGATGAGTTGGCCCACCTGGTGTTTATGTGCCAGGTGACCTTCAGCATGGGAGTACCATTTTCATGGTAGGATGTCCGACCCAAGTAGGGTGCGTGTGTGTTAAAAAAAAAAAAAGATGTCCGACCCAAGTGGAATTTTGCTGGGAAAAATGGTTCGGTACAAGCCTACCTTCCAGAGGTGATCAGTTCTCTCTAGTAATGCATTACCAGTATAGATACATCAAGAACCAAAATTCAAAACTTATTCAATCATTTGACTATGAAATTGGGAGGCATTTATTAGACAGTTACAATGAAATATCTAGTGTTCTATTCCAACCCACAATTGTTAAGAAACAAAACTCATTTCTTAATTTGGAATATGCCAATGTTGAAAGTCAAATGTAAATAGAACTTTTCAAACTCGATAAGCCAAGCCACATGCATACAAGCCTATTGCTATATTTTAGAAGTGTCATATTATAGGAGTTGTTATTTGCAACTATACAATTATTAGGAATCCTTGAATCCTTGGTTTTTTTTTTAATAGGTATTTCTATTATTAGGAGCAGCACTTGGCATCAAACATGTATATAGTATCCTATGGTAAAAGTTGAATGTATGGAATTGAAGAGACTAGTTGGACATGAGTTTGTTTTTGTCAAAGTTTTAAACATGCAGTGAATTTTTTTAACGATCTAGATTAATTAATTAGGCCCTATGAATCTCTGTTGGGATATAACAAAGCTTCTAGGATTACAGTGTTGGAGAGCCTTCAAACTATGTGCGTGGACAGGGTGCTCAAACCGGTCAGGCGACCGGTCTGACGGAGTTGGCTCAGATGCACAAAGAGGGCAACAGCCTCTGCTTGTGCCCAGACCGGTCGACCGACCGGTTGTCAGTGGGCTTCGACCGGTTGGCTGTGAGGCAGGGACGACGTGATTTCCCTGGACTGTTTCTGTACATAGTGCGACTGGTCGGCTGTGCGCGCAAATTCCTTGCGCAGTCCGCAGTACTGCGCAAGGTATTTCTATTTTCGGATTTCTTCCTATTTAAGGTGTTGTAATCCGACTTAGAGAAGTATCCTAAGGTGTCCAAGGTTTCCTATTCGTACTAGGAAGAGGGGGAGAGTTGTGTGTGAGAGAGAGAGCTTGGGTTTTCTCTGTTTTCCTTACTTGTAGGTTGTCATCTTTGTAATCTTCTGTTTAATTCATAGTGGATCGCTTGTGCCGTGGTTTTTTACCCATTGAGGGGTTTTTCCACGTAAATTGGGAGTCTCTTGTAGTAAATGCTTGTGTGTGATTGATTGCATTTTATTTACTTGTTTGATATTGCATTGCTTCACGTGTTCGGTGTTCCGCTTCCGCTGCCAGCTTTCCCAACATACAGAAACACAAATTCTAGATCTGATCATACCTTTTTATCAATGCCGTTAGATTTTGTTAGATTACCAATGTCTGACCTTCAAAGTAGAATATTGTTCTCCTAGATTTATCCTAAATAAAGAAAGGAAGAAAGCCTATATGCAAGAAACCTAGAGTGGGGGTATGGCTGCACCAAGAGAGACGCACACAAAATAAGCCACACGAGTAGACACGTGGGTACAGGAAGGGAGATAAATTCTGATGGTGATGATGCCTTAAATGATTTTGGCGTCAAAGGCTCTCTCTCTTTGCCACTATAGTGCTCCATCACCCTACAAACTTTGGTACAACTCATAACATTTAAAGTCTATGAATCATGCTTAACTATGTATCAGAATTTATATTATTGTTTCATTAAACATAGTCATCCATTTTCAATCCAAAATCCATACAAATCAAGTGATAGACCACATAATCCCAACCATCGAAATTACCATTAACTGTGTTGAAAATATTTTAAAGATTAAAATAAAATATCAATGATGGAATATACCCGTAAAACCATTTGAAACCTTTTGAGGTATTGGTACCAATGAAATTTATTTTATGGATAGTCTAATCTACCAAATCTTAGTTATAAGAGTGTCCATAGAAGACTAGTAGATCCCTTGTTAGATTATATAGACCTCAATTATATGCATGAACCTAGAAACACTTATATATGAACTAATGCAATTGACTTTGTGAGGCGGGCCAAAGAATATTGCATCAAGAACTTGAACTCTCCATATGTCCTCAGGTCTAATGATTAGTCAAAGTTAATATACATAAAAAGAGTATCACAATTTAGGCATGATGAATCTCTTGGTACAAAGACTTGAATTGATTTTCAAAGGCAGCTATCCAACTATCTAACAAGTCCAATACCAGGAAGTTATTCCATAGCACACTTATACTCTTATGTAAGCTAGGGTATCGGCACATCGACTTATCATCAAACTCGATGTTGTTACTTTCCATCCCGATTCATTCTTAGTTCACTCCCACAAGATGACCACATAATAATCATACCAACCCTACGTTTGTCCTACAACTTGCTAGATAATTATGAGCAAGAGGATATACTAAGATCTATAGAAGATAATTCTCCAATGACAACTATGTCAAATCTCAAGTTCCCAAGGATAACTAAACGAGTCTCTCTTCTTTAATTCATATTACATATACAATTTAAGATAAACCCATATACTAGTCATGGGATTAATGGCGTGTCCACATAGGACCTATAGTCATCATCTATGGTTAAGATTATTGAATCAATAGTTAAATTAATACATTGGCTTACAAGACACAACACTTAAAGTTTTATACATATACAATTTAAGATAAACTCATATACTAGTCATGGCATTAATGGCCTGTCCACATAGGACCTACAGTCATCATCTACGGTTAAGATTATTGAATCAATAGTTAAAATTAATACATTGGCTTGCAAGACACAACACTAAAGTTTTTTTATTTCGACTTAAACAATTTTGCGAGCTATTGTTCATATTTATAAGTATTATCCCAATGGTGGTTTGAGTTTGGAGATTCTTGCGTTAAGTGGTTTGATAAAGCAGGCATCAAGTGGTCGAAGCTCCAAAGGGCCACAAGTTGTATCAAAGCCATGGGGAAGAAGTTTCCCGGTGAGAAAGAGCTAAGGTGAAAGGAAGTGTTTTGCAGAGCTTTGGCAGGCGTATGTGATGGCTTTAGTACATATCTATGGCAATTTCATATAGTCCTTTCGTGGTTATTCTTGGTGTGCAGTCTTAGATCCATTGTTTTATAGATCTTATTTTTATGAAGTTCAGATTTGGTAGTAGTGGGCGCTATGAAAGAGATATTTGAGATAGTGCATTTTTTAATGTGTTGATTATACTTGTTGTTGTAATAATAGAAACGTTAACACTTGCGAATTACATGACTTGGAGAATTAAAGCATGTGTGTATCTCTAAGGTTGTAGAATTTAGGAAATTATTGATGGAAATAAGGTCAAGATGCTAAGGAAGGATGATATGAA
Organism: Liriodendron chinense; assembly: GCA_003013855.2. Classification (NCBI taxonomy): domain Eukaryota; kingdom Viridiplantae; phylum Streptophyta; class Magnoliopsida; order Magnoliales; family Magnoliaceae; genus Liriodendron; species Liriodendron chinense. Next base: position 10,763,054 of record ML058513.1, read on the forward strand.
AAAGAAAATCAGAGAAAACACTATTGGTTTTGAGAAAAATAGTAGTAGACTATCATACTTTATTATTTAAAAAAAAAAATCAAAGTTTTTTATTTATACTATAAAATTTAATCTTTAGAGTTAATGGTGTGTGCTTTAAAAAAAATATCAAATCATAAATATGTGCCTAATATCCTAGAGGGTACAATACATTAAATGGTATGGGCATGGGTGCCTATTTCAGGCCTAATATGGCTATGGCTGCAATGCCACAATTGGTAGATATAGATATGGGTAGCCTTCTACCTGACCCGAACCTGACCCATTGACACCCCTAATAGTGGCTTCAACGATTTAGTTGGTTTAATTTGAGTCCATGTGTGGCTAGTGTACAATTTCTTATTTCTATAGTATCAAGCACTGTATGCTGCCAAAGTATTAAACAACTTACAGATTATTGTTATTATTTTGGTAACATGTGTTGCACTTGTATTATAACAAGTTGTATTATGATAGGGTCTTGTGCCGCCTAACCACCCTGAATGCATCTTAAATAATGATCTTAACTGTTCACATTCGGTACTCTCGCTGCTACTCAGGCCACATCTTAAGAAGCATTTGTTGAATGGATGTATGAAAATGAATATTTAATGGCTCTTGAAATCCAAAATTCAAAGGTCAAGATCACGGATGTACCATAATTAGAAGACCATATATAGCTTCTATGTAATATCTAACAATACAGAAGAAGAGCTATCTATATTTATATATTTCAAAATAACTTACAAAAAACTAAATAACCATTCTTCATGTCCCCTTCTGGTTGAACGCTTGCTTCCAGGAAAATATGACTGGCCTTCCAATCACTCATTCCTCCAAGCAGTGCCTTGGTGTTGTCCAGCCTCCTTGTTATGTTCCAGGGAAAAAACATATCTTGCCTTCCCACCGTTTGATAACTTTAATCTTGAATCAAGGTTAGTCTAGGAGAGCTTGTAGAACATCGGAACTAGGGCCCACCGGCTGCTTGTTCTATAAGCATTGCGTCGTATGGCCCACTGTGGTGTGTATCTCATCCAACCTGTCCAGCTTAGCTACCACACCACGAAATTTGGATGTTTGAACCAAAAAAAAAAAAAAAAAAAAGGATGGCGATAGCCATCATACTTTGCAGAGGGCATCACTATTGCTAACTACAATGTGGGTGGAAATTCCACACCATCTGTCGAGTAAGCTGCCTCATGTTCATCCTAGAACCCAAAAATCATAATAATCCAAAATTTAGGTAGGTCATACGGTCATACTATAGGAAACAGTTGGGATTGGCTAGGTGTAGGCCGTATCATGGTGTTTATACAGCATCGAATCCATTCATCTGATGTGCCTCCTCAAGATGAAAGAATTAGCCAAAAATCACACTATTCAAAAACTTAGGCAGGCCATACCACATGAATTTAGAGGCTTTGGGTATAATTTTACTTTATTCTGATCCTAATGGAGTGGCCCAACTGAGTGTTGAATCAGCATTCTTTTCGGGATCAAGGCCAAACACTGGCGATGCACCTGATGGGTGGTGTCTCATGCACATAAAGTCGTTTCTCCTAATGGCAAACCTAGCTCTGCTAGATGTTGTAAGAAGATTAGAGAGTTAGGATAAAAAGTTAGAAATTCTCCTTCCCCTCCTTTTTTTTTTTTTTATTTAATACGAGAAAATAAGACAAAAGATTGGCAGTCTGGGAACTATTCGATGAGATACACCGATTCACTCTAACAGAAAAGATTGGCATGATTTATGCCAGTTTTTTCTTGGGAGAAAAAAATGAAAAACCTTATTCATTAGGGTTCCTTGTTATCAATCAAGCATCCAATTGTTTCTTTTTATTGTCCTTTTCTTTTTCTTTTTTAGTTTATACATGCTGCACAACACCACAAGTTCATGGCAGAGATTAGGTGGGCCCATCACAAGCGGGCCCCATGTATGTTTTGACAATTGATAAATTATACAAATTTTGGCATTGGGATCCCTTGGAAAAAACAAATCATGTTACATGGAGGTTTGCCACTTCTACGGAGGGGTGTTTTCCGACCACAATGTTTAGTTTTTTATCAGGCAGGACATCAACACGGCCCAAATGTTCCTTTCCCCTTCATTATCATGTTTTGGAGACATTTTTTACTTCCTGCCCAACATTGACCCTTTGATCATCTTCCCATTCGTGGTCCACATGGGGTTGTTTACCTCGGAAATCAAACACAACAAAAAGGCCACACATGCGTCAGATATGCATGAAGCGTTAAAAGGGTGACACCAAAATCACCATTGGTTTATTCATTCTTTTAAGTCTATATGACCTGTTTCACATAAGTAAATAATGTCTAATTGTTAATAGACCATTGAAGAGGGTGTTTTCAGGCATTTCACTCATAAAAAATAAGCTTTTAGGGCAAGTTATATTGGGGTTAAGAGGGAGTTACGAATTTTGGAGATATAGGTTTCTTCTCACTAGAGAAGGTTTTAAGGCTAAAGTTTTCTTCTTAAAGTTAAGAGGTTTTCTAAGGTTATTTTGTCAGGTGTTAAAAGTGAAAAGATTTATTATTAGTATTATAATTGTGAAGGGTTTTTCTTTTTAAGCTTAGATTTAATGAGGTTTTGTTGTATCATTAAAGAAGGTAATTCATTGGGTTTTTTTTTTTTTTTTTTTTCATAATCTCTTCTTAAGATTTTTCTTTGTCAAATTGCCCATGGACATAGCCTAAGTGGTGAACCACATATCTTGTGTTCTTGTATAATTGTGGTTTTAAGCTTTTATCCATTATCTTTTTCTATTTATTACACACGATCCTTGTATATTTTATGCAATATTAGAATTAAAGTGTATGATTTTGATCATAATCTGCACATATTCTATGTGCTATTGAAGTCAAAAGTGTTTGATTTTGACAGTGTGTTGCTTGATAGTGGTTTTAGTTGCATCAAGTGGTCGGCAATGGTTTTAATTGCTTCATAAAGAAAGAATCCCATGAAAGAAATCGGCAACAATGTGGAATACAAGAGAGGTTCCCACTTCGGCTCCCCCATGTGGTGATATAGACCATTCATTTAAAAGGTCCCACCTTGCATGGAACGTGTGTGTGTATATCAGCGATGTGAATTGCCCATTACCCCAGGTTACAAAAATTTCCTGCAACTCCAGACGTATAACGAAAAAAAAATAGTCCCGTGCATATGCACCTCACATGGTGGACCCGCAAAGGCCCACCACATGATACGTACATTTCCATAGGTCGTCAGGGGTTATAGATGATTCTTGTAGTCTTGAATTGCTGCCACTTCACGTTCAAACCTCAACATGCATTCAAAGATCCTGACCACCCATGCAAAGGTTTTTAGTATGAAACTGCTTTTTTATACCATCTTTTTCCAAATTGCCACCAAAATATGTATATAAGATCTCTAGTGAGTGGGATTTAATGGAGCCGCCCTTGTAGGATGGGACCTGACCTACTAGATGAGGAGCTTAAAGCATCACATGCTGAGCGAGCCTTGGGATTTCTCTGCAACAACATATGCCTCATATATTCACCACCTCAGCTAAAGGATCCAAATCCTCACATGTATATGACAAAATTTGCTTCTGATTTTATGTTTTTACACAACTGTTAAACCTCTACATTTGGGTCTTCTCTCGTTTGGCGGAGGAGACATAGCTTTTCTCTTGTTGTTGTTGCTGCTACTGTTGCTGTTGCTGATGTTGTTTGTTGTTGTGTTGTTGTTGTTGTTATTGTTGTTGGAAGTAGAATTGAGTGATTTCAAAAGGTGAGGTTGAAGCCGCTTCATATCAGATAACTGAACAGGCTTCAACAAGAACTCCTCTGCCCCTTCTTCCAAGCACCTGTTCATCCACAATACCCGGAAACATGAAACTTCACCTCCGTGCGAGTGTCACACATATATGAGATCTAGACCATTCATTTCTTTGGCCCCAGTTTAGATGGATAATTTTCGTAATATAACAATGGAAAAATTATCAGAGCTGTGTGGGCCCATGGGAGCCTTTTCCCTACTGAATGTCGATGATAGTTGAAATTGTCACAAGCCCTCCAATGGGAAGTGGTTTGTGTCCTGACTAAACTCCTTGGGGCCCACCGTGGATGTATGTGTCTTATCTGCACTGTCCATCCATTTTTCCAGATCAAAGGCTGAAAATTGAAGCATATCCAAAGAAAAGGTGGACCACACCACAGGAAACAGTAGTCGTCCAATTCACTCTATTTCCTGTCATGTGGTCCACTTGAGCTTTTGATATGCTTCAATGTTAGGCTCATGCCCTAAAATTTTCTGGTAAAACAGATGGACCGCGTGGATAAGATAGATCACAGTGGGCCCCACAGAATTTACTGTACCGAGCTACTCAGTAGGCAATCTGCTTCCCCTCCAATGGGTGGCTAGGAGCATTTGAGTGGTGGGATTTTTGAGTTATGATCCATCCATGGTAGGGCCAACATGTGGACTGCTGTTTAGGTTTGTGATTTGGTTGAAACCCACGAATGAAATTTATTTAAACTTAGATTTATCTCCAGATCTTCCACGTACACACCAATTCTGATATCCTTCCAAAAGCATAGGCCTTTGGGACGGAAGCCTTTCAAGAAAAAGCTGAGCCCAGAATATGATGTTTCCACCCAAAATCCCCAAATCGGGGAAGCATGCAAATGCGAAAAGATTAAGAACCCTTTGGCTCCCCATAATTTAAAATAGCCTAAAGAATTTGTTTCCAAGAAATAGATTCTCTGAGAAAGATATTTTTCTTGTCATGGCCGAGTACGAGGAATTTATTGGTGGAATCGTAAAACTGTGCTTATGGGTTGAAATGGATGGATAACAAATGTATTGTATTGTAGTGTTTATGAAAAATTCGAAATAGGAGACATTAGAAAAGTATCTGTTTCCTTGGAATTTGAAAGTCTTGATAATTCCTAGTTTTAAGATGGGTTGTAAAATTTTGAAGAATGAATTTGTTGATTAGATGTCTTCAATATATACTGATACAGGGGTTGATTGACCTGAGTGCCTGGCTTGATCAATCGAGAAAGGCTCGGATTTAAACAGATTGGTCTTTGGACGGTTTTCGACAAATTTGGTCAGTCGAACTTAGAGGCTCGATCAATCAAAATAATTCGATAAAAAAAAAAAATCAAATTTACTCTCTGGACACTTTTGGATATGTTTGATCACTTGAACATGTGATTGTGGATCGATGGAGAATTGCTCAAGCGAAGATAGATCGAGGCTTAGATCGACGGTATGCATAATTTTGCATGATTTGTTTCCAATTACTTTGATCTTATGTGAGGCGAGTCCCATAAGGACTTACTCAGTTCCCCAAAAGAATTTATATCGAATGGTTGTAGTCTAAAACTGATAGGGATTCTCAATAAATCTTTAAGAATAAATCTTTTCCGGAACTAAACACCATGTACAAAACCTCATTTACTGGGAATTTATTTTTCGAAAACAAATCCACCAAACGACCCTTTTTAAAAGCTTTCTCTAAGTCGCAAATGCAGGAATCTACTGAGGAATTTAATATCCGGATGGGTACGTCTCAAAGTAGCAAAGCAACCACTAAAAGGAAACGATTCTAGAAGGGCTGTTTTGTCCAAAAGGTTAAGACTGACTTTTTCAAATTAGCAATATTCATTTAGTCAAAGGAGAAAGATCTTCAAGAATCTTTTGTTCCCATTTCCATATGCTTGAAAAAGAAATTTCAACACATGCCACTTCTAAATGAGCATCAATTGAAAACAAAACGTACAAGAAATATTCCATGGAATGATACATAATGTCGGATTAAAGAAATCCATTCACCCAAAATCAAGATAAAAAGATAGATTTTTCAAAGCTGACTTTATTCTCTGTTAACTACTAGTGCACTTGGCCCAGATTGATCCACGTCTTCAGGTGGGCCAGACACTGATGAAAATGGATGGTGAGAAACAAGATTATCAATTGTCCATTTCAGTGGGTCCCACCTGATGAATAGCCATTCTCAATTTCATTTGAATGAGTCCCACACCGTCCGTTAGATGCATCACCTAACATTTCGCCTTGATCCCAAAAATCGCAGTGATCTAAAACTCAGGCAGGCCTCACCATAGTAAAACCTGGTGCGACCCACTTGAGTTTCAGATGAATGGATTGGATGGCATGTATAAATCACATTGGGCCCACACTCAACTAATGGTCAGCGACGTCCCACGCTAACCCTTCCCTACCGTGTGGTCTACTGAGTTTTAGGCCTCACTCATTTATGGGTTCCAAGGTACGCGTAGTCACTACGCTAGTGGGGTTATTAGAGAAAAGACAACGAGGAGAATGTTAATGTGGAGTACCATCTCCAGTGTACACGTGGCAAGGTCAGGTAGTCCATCTAGTGTCCCAAATCCAGGATGGCCCACTATTCAAGAATCACAACGATCTGAACATGGGCCATCCGAAGTAGGGTCCATAAGATGAATGGCCGATTTTACATGTGTTGGTGAGGCTCTGCCGAATTCTGGTTTGTGATTTATAACGTTTACCTGCTGATTCTGGAAGGCACGTTTTCCGATGACATAACAATGACTGGAACGTCTTTCCATGAAGATTTCTGCGGAAACGGCAACCATAGAATTCACGAAATGCTGTGTTTGGATGGAGAAATGGAAAATTAGAAAAGAGGGCGTAGGGAATTTACCTTGACCCTCCTAAGTAAATCATAGCCGCTCATCCCAGGCATACAGTAGTCTGTGATTATCAAATTCACGTTCACGGCCTGCATTCATGTAATAACAACAATAAGGAAAATTGCCAGTAAACAACCTTGATCTAGCCCACCTAGCCCAGCCCAGCCCAGCCCTCTAGGACGATACCAGTGCCTCTTTTAGCTGTTGGGCCTGGACCAACCCAGGGCTATAGAGCTTTAGGACTATGGCCAATCTCAGCCCAACCCTAGCCCGGCCCATTGCCACCCCTAACACGTGTGGGCTATAAAAGCTCCCAATTTCATGCTCAATGAAGAATAAATAGCAAAGATGGTAGCAAAAGAAGAAGAAATGTTTTAAGGGAGCTGATCCATTGTTAGCACCCATACTGCTCTGTAATTATCACTGTTCAATCGAGATCACCATCTTATGAGAAGTGGGCCCCACTTCTCTTTGAGCTTTTAGGAGGGATAAGCATCAAGTAGGGTCCAATTCCATTATCACAGGATCATAATCAAACGGTGATAAGATTGAAACAGAGCGCAGTCTGGCATGGTCTGTGTTCCTGTTCACTGCCCTATGCTTAAAACAAAGCTAAACGTGCAGAAACGGTAGGGCTGGCCTGGGTCCATTCTGCTTTGGTTAGGAGTAGAGGCCAATGGGCTTTCCTGGGCCCATTTTTAGGCCCAATACCTAAACTGGCCAGCTCCGGTCCTATGGTCCCCAAAGGTTAGAACATTGGCCGAGACTAATCTGACTTACCTAAGTCTAGGGATAGTATGCAAGGTTGGCCCATTCGTTTTTGGTCCGTGCCTGATTGGGCTACAGCTCACGTTTTGCATGTGTTAGGTTTGAAAGCGCAATTGATGAATGGGCCGGATCTGGATCCAGTTTTGCAAAATTTTTAGTTAGGAGAAGCTTTGATACTCTGGCAGAGTGAGATGGATGATACGCAGGTACTTACAAAAATACTTACAGGAATTGTATACCATGCGTGGAATATAAGAAATCCAAAATAAACTGTCCAAATCATGGCTTCAAGTCTTAGATTAAACATGAATAAATTGTTACACTTATTTGTTGACCAGAGCATCAGATTGGTGGACATTTATTAGACGGTTAAGAATGAAAAATACCCAAACAAGTGTCCACTAATCAGAGGTCAGGATCGTTCAACTAATCTTATTTTTAATCTGTGGCTTAGCGATAGGTGAGTTCCAAAAATTTAACCGGTTTAATTTGAGCTAACCTAAGTATCGTGTACAATTCATTAGTTCCTGCGTATCAAGCGTCACACCCAGCCGGAGCATCAAATAACCACCCATTTCCGACCGATAGCCGACCGGAGCTAACAAGAAGTCCGTTTATGCTGTTAATGGCCGGGTTTGCGCCGGACATTATCAGGCCCGATTAATAAACGGACCGAACCGGAGCCCGACTTTTATGTTCCATCAATAGTCGGGCCAGGCTCGTGCTGGGCGTTGGCAGACTTCAATTAACAGAGTCTGGCCGCTCTCAGATTTTGTCGGGCCCGGACCCGGGTACTTACGCTCATCTTTCTATGATGGGGCCTGCGTAGTTACATACTAGAATAAGGAAAGCTAATTCCTGAAACCCCATGAAAAAGAAACGATGAAAAGGAGAAAACGAAAAACCTATTAAAGAGGAATCTCTTACGCGTTGTTGTTCGGTTGTAGAAGAAGTAGAATTATCAAGGTTGTCTGGCAAGCCTAGATACTCTAACGCCTTACTTCCAGAATCCACACATGTCACTACAACCACAACCACAACCACAACCACAACCACAATCACAATCACATAGAGATGAAGAAAATAAATACCCAAAACTCAAAACTCAAAACCACAGCCACATATCATATCTAAGGAAAAAAGGTTACAGATATAGATAGATAGGGAGGGAGAGAGAGGTGAAATTACCATGGTAGGAAGAGATGGTAAGAAGCTTTTCTAAGAGCTTCCTGTCTATAAGGCTATCATCGACAGCTAGAACATGGAAATGTTGTTGGTGGTGGTGTGAGTCTTCGTGGTCTTCCTTTATTTCCATTCTCTCTCTTTCTTCCTCTTCCTCTCTCTCTTCTTGCTTGTGTGGTCTTGGGATTGCTTTATATTTATATAGGGAGAGAGATGCTTTATATATATATATATAGAGAGAGAGAGAGAGAGAGAGAGAGAGAGAGGAGTGTGGTTATGAGGAGGAAAGAGAGAGGGGTTGTGCTTTTTTATTTAAGTAATGAAAATTAAAAAGGGAAGAAAATTCACGTAGGTATTGAGTAGGTGAGAAGCATTGTTGGGGGAAGGATCTTGTTAGATTTTGTTGAGGGCGTCAGAACAGCGACTGATGGCTATTCCGCTCCCACCTTTTCCTTCCCTTTTGTTCCCTTCTTTGCTTTCTTTTGTCAAGAAAATCTCATCTCATTGTTCCCATTTGTCTATGTTAATTCCATCCTCTCTTCCTCCTTATTTAAAACAACACAGATATCATCTACTTTCCCATACACATCTAATCACATTTCGACACGTGGACAGCCTATTTCATCAATCTGGACCATTCAATTGCTCTGATTTTTGTACTAGAGCGGAAAAAAGAGTGGAATGGACCTGGTGGATGGTCCAGATTGATGATGTTCATTCCAAATTATCCTGGATAGTACCATTGCTAAGTGATCTTGACCATGGATCTAATGTGCCCTTATGTGGACGGATCAAGTTCTTTTATTTTCTGATGGCCATTTTCGCTTAATCCCAACCATACATATTGAATCATTTACCTCTTCTCTAATAGGTTGCATGACACATCATCTGACGATCTAAGGCCAACAGAATTTCTACCCACAATGCTCGTTGGAGATGACCCAAAAGATCAGATCACCAGACCGTCTTCTGGCCCACTGAATGTGGACTATGGTTCACTCATCTCAAGTTAGGATCGTCCAATTTATGGAACTTTGGGCCATGGCCATCTATCGCTTGGCCCACAAATTGGGTGGTCTTGATCATCAAACACATGGTACAGTGGAGATGGACCGCAGACCAAACTTCTAGAAATACGAGGGCCCTCTTTTTTATTCCACTCGAAATCAAACTCTTAACCACCTCGCTATAATGTATAATTCTTGAACAGAAATTAAAAAAAAAAATTTAAAAATTAAAAAATTAAAAAAAAAAAAGGTGAGCTCTTTAATTATTTATTTTGGCTTTTAAGTTTTAACATTTTCATTCCATTAAAAATAATATAAAAACAGTTGAGTGATTTAGTACACCTCAATGGATGGTGTCGATGCTACCACCAGCTGACTGCAACATCCGATCCAAGGTTCCCACTCTGGAAGATATAAAAAATTAAAAATTAAAAATTAAAAAATTAAAAAAAAAAAGGCGATTTCACTTGTCAGGTGAGCCGTACCTACCATTACTAACGATCTTATAAAATATGGGCCGTGCATCGTTTTTCTATATGTGACCCAAATGATAAGTGAATTGGCCTGATTTTTTCTGATATATGGTCGTCAAGGGGTGGGGCCCGCCTTTTGGATGGATCAGATAAAGTAAAAAAAGTGACACGTTGGTATAAATGTGCAAGGTGGATGGTAAATACAGAGTCCGTTACGGTGTATGGGAGATTTTTTACACCAGATTTCGGTGAAAACGTTTTGTGTGGGGCCCACCATGACGTGTATATGAGATCCACTCCGACCATCAGATGTGTCCTGGCTCGTTTAGCGAAGGGGTCAAAAAGCAGGAAATCCATGAATAAGGCAGGCCATACGACAGGAAACGGTTAAGGTGGATGCCCACCCTTGATTTATGTGGCCTTACGTTTTTTTCTGAATTTTTGTAATATTAATAAATAAATAAATTATAAATGAAGAAAAAGAGAAAGAGAGAGGTGGGAAGAGGGAATAAGTCTGGTAATGATAGTCATGGAGACAAACGTGTTAAAGTGAGGGAGACATCTGACCCACAAATTGAAGGGCACCCTACAAATAAAATCTTGGTGGGCCTCTTTCTATTGTTATTATTATGGACTCGAATCTGTCCCCGTCAAGGGGTGAAAACAAAAGTTAGAATGGTCCCCCTCTCTTACCACGCTTGACAATGGGGCCCACCATCATGTCCGCCACGTGTTGCTCCTGTAAAGGCGAAATCACGTGTGGTACCCACCCCTGATTTTTCTTCAGAACGCGTTTTCACACGGGGTGAGTTTTTCTCCCCTTCTCGTGACTTTCTCTTCCCCCTTTTTTTTTTTTTTCTTTTTTTTTTTTCAATACAAAATAGCCAGTGCTTGTATAATGCATTTGCAGGGCCCATGATTTGGCGATCCACGTTGTTAATCTGATGGAACTGTGGATCAGAATGTCTCGAAAATCTTCCTGCCTAGAAAATCCAAACCTTCACATTTTGGCCATTTTCCATTAATTTCTTTTAACTATCCGTTCGTCGGCCACTGGTAAAGGACAGGATCATACATCGCAGTGGGACCCATCAGCAGTTTGAACGACCGGACCATTTATCAGAATTGTTGGCTAATAGACATTTTATTTGTAGTTTTAATGAGTGTTTGGATGTGCCCGCTTGAATTACTTACTATCGTACAAATAGCAAGTAATGAACCCAATTGAGTTCCTTCCTTTTGACACTTGAGTTCTGCTACACGCGCCAAGGCTAATGCATGGACGTAGCCTTTTTTTTTCGACCGTATGCATGAGAGCGTGTAGGAACTTTTAGAGATAAATAGAGTTTTATAGAATTGTGTTGAAATTCATAGATGATTCTAGAGTTCTCTAATGGAAAGTATAAAAACACTTAAGAGGTTTTTTATTTATTCCTATTGGATAAATAACACATGAGACAATTCAAGCCATTGATTTCAAGCGTGTAGGGTGTCTCTCGGCATGTATAAAGGGAGTTCTGATTTCCAACTCACCCTGCATATCACATCGTGATCACAGTAGCCCTCAGAGTGCCTACTGTGGCATAGACTCTCTAAGGGCCCATTTTTTAATTTGTATTTGGAATACAGTGAAATTAAGGTAATTCTAAATCTTCCCTAACGTTCAGCAACTGCATTCGAAATGCAAAGGGATTCCAAACCTTCCATTAGGAATGCGTTAGAATTCTTTAGCATATTGATAGGACTCAAATTCAATTAACTAAATCAATTTTAATATTTCAAATATATATATATATATATATATATATATATATATATATATATATATATATATATATATATAGGGAAATGGTTCTATGAGGTCGACCTCATGGGAACTTCCCATGAGGTCGAGCTGTGTGGGCCCCACCGTGATGTGGATCGGACATCTACTCCATCGGTCAGATGCATCATTCTGTAGTGGGCCAAGGTCTTAAAAATTAAGTCAATCCATGACTTAGGTGGGCCACACCACAGACAACAGTTGGGAGGGGTTATTCGCCCATTAAAACATTCATGATCTTTGATTGGGCCCACCAAGATGTGGTTCACAAATCCAGACCATCTATTATGTGTGTTCCACTTGTACCAGGAATCATACCATGTTTCAGGCACGTCAAAAAGTCAGGTGGGCCCCACTAAGTGATTTTATATATTTTAGGCATGTCTTCACATGATTTTAGATGTTATGGCCCACATGAGTTTCCTATACGGCTGATTTTTGGGGTATCCTATAACCTCAAGGGGACCCATCAAATGCACGGAGTAGATGTTCGAAACACATCACGGTGGGGCCCACACAGCTCGACCTCATGGGAAGTTCCCATGAGGTCGACCTCATAGTACCATTTCCCATATATATATATATATATATATATATATATATATATATATGTGTGTGTGTGTGTGTGTGTGTGTGTGTGTGTGTGTGTGATATTTGATAGAATGATTGTAATAAGCCGTTAAAATATACACTCTGGCAAAAAAATGAGTAAGTTCCAAGCCTCAGGTGGGCAACAAATATAAAGATCACAATCGAAAGACTCACCGACGATCTTTAACTGTTTATTTAGATACCCGATCTTTGGACAATTCGGATCATTCTATTAATATAATTTTAGTATTTTACTTAATAATTGGATTCATTTGGGATATTATCAACATGCAACATATAAAATAAATTAGTAACCTAGCGTTGCCTTTTGTTACACGTGCGACTATTTTGCCCTAAAAAAGAGAGCCGAAAAAAGTATTTCACTTGTGTTACTCTCAAATCAAAATAAAAATCTGCCATTTTAAAACAAACCAAAAAAATGTATTTTAAATACCTCAAATTTCATTTAACTCTAAATACATTATGCCAAATGGAGTTTAGGAAAAAATCCCTCAAAATTCTCTCAAATCTCCTGTAATACATTCAAATATAAGTTATCAAACGAACCCTAATAATACGTGTGTTGTAGGCTACACGCAACGAGAAAAGGTGAGAGCAGCTACTCACAATAAAGGATTAAAAAGATGAAATTGTCTTTTCACAAGCAAGAGAAAAAAGTATATTCAAAATTTAAAAGTTATTTGGCAGTGTGGATTAAAAGGTGTTTGAAATTTTTGCTCATTTTTAAAAGAAGGAGAGTCACACGTCCAACAAAGATGTCAACAGGCTACTAATCCATTGTACATATGATATGCTAATGACACCTCAAGACCATCAAATTAACATGTTAATGATACCTCAAGACAATCAAATCATCCGTCGCATCATTAAAATTACACCAATACAATGATTTGAATGGTCTAAATATTTGCAATGTAAATCAACAATTAAAAAATACTAGTTAGTCGCTCATTTGTGAATCTTGTCACCTTTCCTAGGCTTGAAATTTCATCATTTTTTCCAAATTATATATTTCAATCGATTTATTACGATCATCCTGTTAAACATCACATATGTACAATAATGGAATTAAATTCAAACTCCTATGAATATACTATAGCAATTTCAAAACAATTGAATATTTGAAATCACCTTAATTCGGCATTGGAGGTATTTGAAATACAAGCTCTCAAACCACTTAGGGTTTGGTTGGTTGGCATTGGTTCCAGCTTAAAATCTGGATTCCAACAAAATCCAATTTTAACTGATGTGTTTGGCAGTAAGTTCTAGCCAAACATTATTTTATTTGGAAACCTAAAATGGTTGGAATCAGGATTAGTGGAAACGGTGTGGAGGACCATTTCTACCTAAGGGAAAAGAGGTAGAAGTGAGTGTCTTGGTATATCCATGGCTCTACTGTATGCATTGTACATCTATGATATGTGTTTTATATCCAGGCGGTCTATCAGTTTTGAGAGCTCAATTAAGGGCATTAAACAAACAATGAGGCAGATCTAAATCTCGAAGTGGACCACACCACAAGAAAACAATGTTGATTTATGCCCATTATAATGTGTATATGCCTATCCAACTTGGCCATCTGTCTTGCGGACGCGAATTGCGTACAAACCGAGCTGTGGAGGGGCCCACCATGATTTCCTTTTCTAAGATCATTTAAAGGTATTAGACCAAGAATGAGGCAGTTCCAAGAGATTACCCTTAGCATTTAATGAAGCCGATTTCAGTATTTTGGTGTGGTTGACTTTTGTTTTTTTGGTCAATCATGCAACCCACTCACCCATTCAATTGCGCAACACACCCACCCAGTCAGTCATGCAACGCACCCACTGGTGTTATCAACGGCAGGGAATTTCACCCTGATGGGTTTCGAGACGGAGAACTCTTGTTGAAAGTCCGCAAAGTCTACCAACAAGGCAAGGCCCTGAACCCCAAGGTGTGGCCGACCTTAGCTGGATCTGCCTCATTCTTGGTATCACTGTGGTCGCCCTAATCTTACACGGGGAATGGACGTAGTGGATAAATAGATACATCTCGGTGGGCCCCTCCACAGCTCGGTTTGGACGCAATCCACATCCCTATCTTGCAGGACTACTATATGCCAGGGGTCAAGTTCTCATGGCGGATCCAAAGCCCAAGTGGGCCATGCCGAAAGCAACAGTGGGATCACACAATTTTCAACCAAACAGCAGGTTTTAGATGAAATCTGATTTCTAATTGTTTTCCAATTTTGGATTCTAACAATGGAATTAGGATTTTCTATAGAATCTAAATTCTGCAACCAAACCGGCCCTTAATCTCGTTATGTACAGTTGAGAATAGTAAAGGGGCGGAATATTATGGTCTATAAAGAAGGACAGAAAATCTCTAAACAGTTGAGGAAAAAAGTGGTTTGTGATTAAAAGCAAGGGGCCGCTACTTTTCATTAATTTTCGTAGATGCGAGAAATATGAACAGAACATTCCAACTTGGGGCCGCACATGTTACTTTGTAAAACGTGTGAAACATCCAAGCAGTTTGTCTGGCAGAACCCAACTTATACATGCCGTGGCCCCAAAAAATTTCAGACTTACCCGCTCATCAGATGGGCCTTTCATGTACATTGAATGTCAACCATTGCTCAATATTTAGACGGTTGTTTTCCTGATACACGTGCATCCCACCTGATGAACTGACCGGACACGTGTAAGCAATCAGGTCCGTTTGATTGGAGGCTCCATTCTCGCACACGTGGGTCGCCGTTGGCACTTGTCAGTCCGCAAGTGTAGCTAGGAAGACTCGGTAGGTTTAGCAACTGGTTGGAGGGGATGTTACACGACAGTGCTAGGATTCCAGGCTTGTGGGGCCCACCTTGATAGAGAGACAAAACGCTCAAAAGATCTGGATCTTCTTGGTTAAACGCGCTTTTGACGGATTACGGAGAATCGCGGAGGAAATTTCTCGTTTTAAGGGGTTGGGAATCGGGAGGAATTGTACGATAGACGCGGCCCGGATCTTTTCATAGTATCCACGCGTTTTCAATTCTAACAACTGGGCCACATGATTCAGTACACCAGATCAGTGGTCATTTCTATCCACACCGTTGATGGACTACCCTCTAAAAATCTCCTTGATTCGAACATTCTGAGATAGATATTTAAGTAGAGAAATGCAACAACGGTTCACATGCATCTAAAAAAAGGTTATAATTCTTGTTGCTTGAATCATTGAATCTGAGAGATCTTGGGACCATTCTTCATCCATGGTATGATTTAACAGACCAATGGTTTGGATTATGAAACAATGGGCTTATTTTGTGAGTACTGAGAACCTGTGTATACTCTAGAAAGATGCTGGCCGTGTATGGTATTATTTTTTTAATGCTACAGGAGTCAATACGAAGATTTTTTAAAAGAAAGATCGGTTCTTTTTCGTTCACCAAAAGCGTCGGCGGTTTCTACGTCGTTGATCATGAGAATTGAATGTAATCAACAACGGGTCTTAAGTCTTCTGTTGAATCATCTTTGAAAAAGAGATTGGACCCGGTCACCACCGAAAAACGAAATACAGTAGTAACATACAATGTTCTCTCTCCCGCACACGTATCACTCGTGTAGCGCATCCATGCTGTATTGAGGGTGGGCCCACTTTAAAGATCACCAGAGTCAGAAATCAGGGTGGCCTACTCATCAGGCGGGCTACACTATCAAAATCAATGGACAGTCGATTGTGTAACTCATCGTAAGGGTGTCACCCACCTAATGAGTAGACTGGTTCCATTTTTTTGACCTGGGTCATGATCTTTTGAGATGTGGCCCACCTTTTTCACGGATCAGATTTCTGCACAAGCATCATAATGGTGTTATATGCAAGGTTAGATTAAATCTGTACCAGTAGGACGCTATTGTGTAGTGAGATGCTCACCACTAGAGCTGTACATGAGTCGCTAACCACTCAATTCGGCTCGTTCAGCTTGATTCGGCTTGATTTGGAGTTAAGGTTCAAATCAAGTTGAGTGGTTAACCTTGGCCCGTTTCAAAGTTAGAGTTGTACATGAGTTGACCCAAGCTTGATTTGGTTTGGCCCGAAGCTTGGCTCGTTCGACGCTCAATTGAGCTTAATATATATATATATATATATATATATATATATATATATATAAAGTTAAAAAAAATAAAATCCTAAACTTTTTTCATTTTTCTCCATTCAAACGAACACTAGTCACTCGCCCCCCTTTTCAAAACTTTTCCAAAACCTTAGTTGCTCGGCCATCAACTCACAGCTGCTCGCCGTCTCGACTATCTCTCTCTCATCCATCCAGCTACATTATACAAATTTCCAAGCTTAACCTTAAGCTTGAATTCAATTCAAAATTGGCCCGAACTGGCTCCACTCCGCTTGAAAGCTCAGTCAACCCAGCTTGACGACCAAGCTGAGCCAAACATGAGCCAAGGTGTTCATTGGTCGAGCGTAGCTCAAACATGGTTGAGCTCGGCTCATGTACAGCTCTACTCACTACTCTTTTGCTGTGGTGTGAATATTCTGTGGAGCCTACCTTGATGTATGTATTTATTAGCCCCGTCCATCCATTTTTCAAGCTCATTTTAGGAGATAAACTGAAGTATATCTAAAGCTCAAGTTGACCACATCATAGGAAACAGTGGGAATTGAATGCCTATGTTAAAACTTTTTAGGGGCACAAAATTTTTTTATCAAGCGAATTCTCATTTTCCTTTCATCCAGGTCTATGTGACCTTATGAACAGATTGGATGATGAAGAAACTTTACTGTGGGCCCTAGGAAGGTCTCAAAAGTCAAGGTCATTATCCCCAAATCTGCCTGGTTAACCTGCTCAACCCGCCCAATCGAAGTTATAGTCCCCAAATCAGATTGGTTGAGCAATCCGTAGCCTATGAACCATAGACACTTGTGTTTTCAAAGTGGACCATTAGACATTTTTAACTGTCCAATGCCAATCCATAATTGAGATAAACAAGTGCAATGGTTGGTTCATCATACACATAAACTGGGACCATAATTTGAACCGTTTGGTTTGAGAGTGGATTAGGTGAGACCCCGGCCTCACCCAAGATGGTGCGACCAACCTTACTGTGGGTTACTGTGGAGCCTACCTGGAGGTATGTATTATGTATCGGTGCTGTCCATCCGTTTTTCCATATCATTTCAGGGCACTATCTTAAAAAAGATTCAGATCCAATTATCAAGTGAACCATAAGAAACAGTGGTGATTGCCTGTCCCACCATTAAAAACTTCATAGGGCACACATTAATGTTTCCATAGCGTTTATTTACCATCCAACTTGTTGATAAGGTCACATAAGCCTGGATGAAGGGAAAAAACAAATATCAGCTTGATCCGAAACTTTTGTAGCCCATTAATGGTAAATCGACACTGTTTCCTATGGTATGGTCCACCTGATAATTGGATCTGTTTCATTTTTCAATAATGTCATAAAATGATCTGAAAGAATGGATGGACAGTGTGGATACATAATACATACATCAAGGTGGCCCCACGGTAAGAGTTGCAACGCCTTGGATGAGGCCGGGGTCTCACCTATTACTTTGCAGCATGGAATTAAGTCTGAGGGCACATGTGGGAACCACACAGTTGAATTGCATGTGGGTGAGAGTAATGTTTCAGCAGAAGGCAAACCGTACATCATGTGGGCCATCATGAAGATTAGATTCTCAAAAATTAGGCTGAGACTAAGATCTACCCAATCAACAATGTAAAGGCGCGCCCAAACCCTTAAATTCAAGTGGTGTAGCTACCTGTACTTCGGATCCCCTTTATGTTTGGGCATCCATTCATTCCGTTGGCAAGCATCTTATGAACAGGTTAGATGTCACATAAACATTGTAGTGGGCCAAGGGCGTAATCTTTACTTTCTCTGTGGTGGGTGTCCTTTCACATTTGTTTTGTGGCCCACTTGAGTTCTGGATTAGCTTGAACTTTTGGCTCAGACCCAAACATGAGAGGCACATAAGCATGGATTTAACATTCACATCATGGTGGGCCTTGTATGGCTACCGGTAACAACTCACCAAAATGAGTGGCACTGTAGTGTGGACACTGTGAAGGCGAATGAAAACAAATTTAAACCGTTTCATTTGTGTCAACTATTATAATTTGTAACATATTAGTTCTTTTTTATTTTATTTAAATAATTTTTCTTAAGATTCATATTTAAAGGCCTCTGTTTAGCCACAGCTTGAAATGCATATTTGTTTTTTAGATCAATAGATGCCTCCCGATAAGCATATTTGATTACATATTCTAACAATAAAAATAATATCAATCTAACCTCAAGTCCAATCCATTGACATTTAGAGCCCATTTATAAGCAGCTACATAAGTAGCTTTTTTAGCTTATGGCAGCCATGAAGTTACTTATTTAACATAAGTAAGTTGGGTTAAATATTATTTATAAGCTACTTTTTTTTACTTAAAAGCACATTAACATTTCAATATTGTTTTGTTGCTTTTTTACTTTTCCCGGCAATTGAAATGGAGAAAAACAAGAGATGGCACTGCCTTACTTTAACTCTACCAGCTTCATCATATCATCTCCATAGTGAGTATTTGTAGGATCCTCGACCTAATTAGGGTTTTCACAGTATTCTTGGATGTTCTAGTTTGATAAGTGGGCCCCATATTTGGATAATCTAGATTGTTGGATTTCTGCATTGAACTATGAGTGGGCCATGTCTCAAAACTCTCGCTACCATTTGAATGAATTCTTTCATGTGATCGTGAATGATAGTTGTATTTTTTTTAACCGTATATTGTTATGTTTGAAATCAAATGTCACGTCGAGCTTTCTTTATACGAAATATTCCATCCTAAGCATTATGCAACATTCCAATGGTTTGGATTACTGAACCATGTGGCCCACTTGTTACAACTGAGGGATCAAGTATGGCATTCGGTCGAGGATCATAACATTTAGGGTTGGTATGTATGTATAGTTGAAAGCAATGGACCAATTATTTTGTCGACCCACGAACTACCAAATTGGACGCATAGAGGTAGCAAAATACGTGGTGCAAGGACTGTGGGCCCCAACGTAACGTATGTGTTCATCCAAGCTGTCCATCCATTTTTCACGGATCATTTTCAAGCATGAGCTCAAAATCGAAGCACATCCAAATCTCAAGTGGACCACACCACAGGGAATAGGTGGGGATTGAATGCCTACCATTGAAAACTTCTTTAATCACATAACTTTTGGATCAAGTAGATATTTATTTCTTACTTACATTCAAGTCTAAGTGACCTTATGAACAGGTTGGATGACAAAATAAATATCATTGTGGGCCCTAGGAAGGTTTCAATAGTGGATATCATTATCCCCGCTAATCTTATGGCATGGGCCTTAAAATGAGCTTGCAAAACGGATGGATGGCATGGATAAAACACATATATCATGGTAGGCCCTATGGCCATACACATGGTGTCGGGTTCAACATGCAATGTACCTCCTACCAAACCTCGCCAGAAAAATTACCAAACACACTTATTTACATATTGGCTCATAAGTGTGTTGTTTGCCAAACACGCTTCCCTGCTTAATAAGTTAAAACCAAGGTAAGTTACTTATTCAATTAGTAGCTTATCTTAAGTAACTTACAATCCAAATGTGGCCTAAATGATGAAATGGTAATGTGGATCTAATCAAAAGAATTTGGATGATTGTACATGCAAATTTTTTAACTTGTGATGTGACTAACGGGTGGGTGAGTGTACTAATAACGTGGCGTGTGAACTAACAAAAAAAAAAAAACCTATCTAATAATTCATTACATTGCACTTCTTGAAGTTTTGTGCTCTCAATGAAATGATTATCTGGGTATAATAAATGAATTTGGATGATTCTACATGTAAATTTTTTAACTTGTGATGTGACTAACGGGGTGGGTGAGTGTACTAACAATGTGGGGTGTGAACTAACACAGAAAAAAATATATATAAAAAAAAAAAAAAAAAACCCCACCTAATAATTCCTTACATTGCACTTTCTGGAAGTTTTGTGCTCTTAATGAAATGATTGTAGATCTAATCAAATGAATTTGGATGATTGTACATACAAATCTTTTAACTTGTGATCTGACTAACAGGGTGGGTGAGTGTACTAACAATGTGGTGTGTGAACCAACAACAAAAATAAATAAATAAATAAATAACACCTACCTAATAATTCATTACATTGCACTTGTCATGCTAGTCCCCAACTCGAATGAAGGAAGAAGGTTGTGCGAGGTTTAATCTCATACTTATGAGATAACTTTCATCACCAATCTAAATAATATAAGGTGGAAAATTGGAACATAATTCATGTAGCTGACCCTAATGAATTGGGGGATAAGGCTTAGATGATGATAACATGTGCAATTTTACATTGCTTGCTATGGAGTGGTCCACTTGAGTTTTATATCAGCCTGAATTGTCGGGACTCCCATGTGTCATGGTGGGGCCCACATGATGAGCGGTTTGGATGGCATAGAACATTATGGTCGGCGCACTTAATGTATGGTTTGTATAGCGTACACATGCATATTTATAGATTAAAAGCCAAAAAAAAAAAAAAAAAACTATGTATAGTAGTCCATGATAACTGTAGTCAGGCTAGACAGTCCAAATGGAAAATCCAATCAACATTCAGTGATTTAAAAAAAATAGACCATTCAGGTCACGCGTAGAGAACAAAGAAACAACCACATAGGATTTCTACGGAATCCAATCCATTCAAATGGTGGGCCACTTCATAAAAATGGTAATGCCCCAAAAATCAAGTCAATATAATCATCGAGTGGGAATCATCATGTAAATTTATATAGCTTTACGCAATATTACATTTTCCTTGGTGTGAGCCACCTTAGTTTTGGATCGGCTTGATTGTTGGGGCAATATAATAACCACATAGAGGCTAATCTGATGCATGGTTTGGATCACAAAAACACATCATGTGGGACCCAAGCGACCGGCTTTTCTTTGGCTTGCATCTTACACAACGAGTCGTATGGGAGTGACTCGGTCCAAATTGCACCGACCAGTCCAGGTGGGAATGATAAGGTCGAGAGAAGAAAATTAAGCAAATGGGAGTGCACCGGATCATCATCGGCTGCCCAGTGGGACCATGCTTTGAACGTTGCTATTAATACATCCAAAGAAATGAGTGGGACCCATCCATCATACCGCTTGCCAGTGGCCTTCCTCGTTTGACTTGAGGCAATGTATGATATATATATATATATATATATATATATATATATATATATATATATATATATATATATATATATATATAAGTTAGAAATTACTGTGAAATTGCATACTATATTAGATGTATCATGAACCAAAAGTTATTTTTATTTTATTTTCAAACTATTAGATTGATGGGCATTTATTGGACGGTTTAAAATGAAATTTCTAATTATCTTATTGTTAAAAAAAAAAAAAAAGTATCAATAAATTAGAGGTTAGGATGATCGATTCAAACAATCCGATTTTTTATATTCTGCAGTCTGGTCAGTTTAATTTGAGTTAATATTAACCATGTGAACCATTTCTAAGTGCCTGCGTATCAAGTGCGATGCACAATCAAAGTATAAATAACTCTCCTTTTTCTGCAAAATTGTTTGACATGGTCTTTGTTTATTTATTTATTTAGGATCCACCTCGAAAGGTGGGGTAAAGAATTTATGCGGGCTTGAGGCCCCTGTAATTTGGGGAGCGGCTTCGGTGGATCCCTGTGGGCCAACTGTAATGTATGTGCCTTACATCCACACCGTCCATACCTTTTGATACATCATTTTAAGACTAGAACCACAAAATGAAGCAGATCCAAATCTCAAGTGGATTACACAGGAAAAAGTGGTGATTGACCATTAAAAAATTATTTGGATCAAAAAGGTTCTGGATCAAGCTGAAATTTGTGGTGGTCCCTTCATCCAGTTCTTTGTGACCTTATCAACAGTTAGATGTCAAATAAACATTTTGGTGGACATCAGATTTTTTTTTTTTTTTTTTTTTAAGGCCAGTATTCAATAACCACTATTTCCTATGGTGTGGTTCACCTAATATTTGGGTCTTCTTCATTTCTGTAATCATGCCCTAAAATGATCTGTCAGAACGGATGGACTGCATGGATGTAAGGGACATATAGCAAGGTGGGTCCATAGTCAGGGATTCACCTAAGCCGCAACCTATAATTTGGGCCAATAGTTTCAGTGATCTCATACGTTAAATCAGACATACTAAAATTATCCTAAAATTATCCTGGAACGAAACATCACATCCATCGAATAATCGGTCTTTTCATTTGAATGTGACCATTGCTATCATTTCTTACCTAACCATCTTTTTTGTGAACAGAAACAGGAGGTTAGAACTTTACTAAAAGTTATGATTTTAATTTGTAATCCATCACAGTGGGCCTCACTAAATCAACGGTTTGGATTACTGAATCATGGCTTTAGTCAAAAAAAAAAAAAAAAAAAAAATGAAAGTTCAAGCGTGATGCAGACGTTTGTGGAGCCAGCATTGTACAGCACCTGGCGACGTGTGAACATTTTGCTTGGCTTAGGCGGATCTCCCGCGATCACGCTGAAGTCTTTCTTCAGATTTTGTCTTGATTCTTGACAACAAAATAACGTTGACATGCATGTCGGTGCACGGGATTTCCATGAAGTTCCCTCCTCACGGGATAAATATAGACGGTGATCTGGACCGTTGTTCTTGTGGGCCACAATATGGATAGGGATATCCCAGATTGGAAAATGGGAGAGGTCTGATATGTGGCTTTCAAAGGAACGATTAGTTTAAGGGTCCAAATTCAACAACCAAATTGACAACAACCGGATCTCATAGTTGTCCAACCACTGAGATTTTCGGTTTATCGCACATCCAAACAGTGGCCCCACTAGATACCAACCTGATCACGGTTTAAATATCTTGACGAAAGCAAAGACGATTCACACGAGGAGAGAATGAAGAGTTGGTTCAGGGCCCACCCATCCTGACGTTGAAAGTGTGCTTGATCCTGGCCATTCAACAGGTGGAGTACTCTACGACGATGATGTGCAAAAATCAAACCGCTCGGCTCATCAAGTGGGGCAAACTGATTTGGACCATTCATCATTTTAATCCAAGATGATGAGTTGACCACTCTGCAACTTACAGTTATTCACACCAATTGGAACCGCCCAAATAGTGGGACCTGCTATGCTATGCAAGTATCATAGCTCCAAATATCCGATGATAGTTTCATTGTGGCCATCCTATTAGATGGTTGAAGAGGAAGTTGGCAACGGTAGAGATTTATCCGACTGTTACGATGGCCAATCAGTATCAAAAGACGCGGATTGCGGGGTGACCCTGCTGCCACCGAGTCACCGACCTCCATGGTTGCAGGACTCTATGGGCCCACCGTGACGTATGCGTTTTATCCACTCCGTCCATCCGTTCTGCCAGCTCATTTTAGGGCATGAGCCCAAAATTGAAGCATGTCCAAAGCTCAATTGAACCATACCAACCATTGGAAACAGTGGAGATTGAGCGCCCACCGTTGAAAATTCCACAGGGGCCATAGAATTTTTCCATCAAGCTGATATTAGTGCTTTCCCTTCATCCAGGCCCTGTGTGACCTTATGATCAGGTTGGATTGCAAATAAACATCACGTTGGGCCTTAAGAAGGTTTCCTGTGTTGTGGCCCACTTGAGCCTAGGATGTGCTTCAATTTAAAATGAGCTGACAAAACGGACGGACGGCATGGATAAAACACATACATCACAGTGGGCCCCACAGAGTACTCTTAGTACCTCTCAACATTCCCACGTGTCACCTACTTTCAAATGACCAGAAAGTTCTTTCCAGCGCGATATGTATGCATCCCGCACGGAAATTACGTTATACCGCGTGAACAGGAGGACATCTATCACATTCACGCCCCGTGAGAGTGGGGGACCAAATGGCAAACCGACTGTCCAGATCAACGGTTGAAACCTCTGCATGTCTTGTAAACTCATTCATGAGGAAATCGGAGTGCGTACTGAGTAAACACTGTTGGGCCCACCGTGAATGCATGTAGTTTATCCACGCCGTACATCCGTTTTTCCGGTTCACTTTAGGGGTTGAGCCCAAAATTAAAGCATATACATAGTTCTGAGT
The DNA here is from genome assembly GCA_003013855.2 of Liriodendron chinense. NCBI lineage: Eukaryota > Viridiplantae > Streptophyta > Magnoliopsida > Magnoliales > Magnoliaceae > Liriodendron > Liriodendron chinense. The sequence continues at coordinate 10,787,790 of ML058513.1, forward strand.
AGACCACATTGCAGGAAACAGTGGAAATAATGATTTACATCGTTAAAACCTTCCTAAGGCCTACAGTGATGTTTATTTGCCATCCAACCTGTTCATAAGATCACACAATCATGGATGAAGGGAAAACATAAATATCAGGTTAATCCAAAACTTTTGTGTCCCCCCGAGAAGTTTTCAACGGTGGAAGTTCAATTCGCACTGTTTCCTATGGTGTGGTCCACTTGAGCTTTGGATATGCTTCATTTTTTTATTCAAGCCATAAAATTATTTGCTTAAATGGATGGACCGAGTGGATAAAATACATAAATCACGGTGGACCCACAGAGTTAACTCAGTACGCTTATTCGCTTCCATTCGCGAGGCCGGATACTCACCGTAGTGTACGTGTGGCATCAAACTTGTCTGATAAATATCTTTTAACCATGAGATTGGAACACCCAAAAATCAAACTAACCCATGACATGACAGACCACGTGAATTTGGAAGGTTTTGGGTGGTGGCCCATTGTTTTCTATCCGCTGGACCATCCGTATAAACCTAATTTTTGAATGTCCCATCATTACGGTGCGTCCATTTGATGCGACACACTACAAGACACCCAAAAAAAACCTGTGTGATTCACGCAGCGATCCTAATGATGGTTGGATCGGTCTGATTTACCACGATTCCTAATTTCTTGGTGGAATACCCTTTCGGATGGATTGGATGCCACCAAAAATATCAAAGTGGGCCTTCCACACAAATCCTCTTCATTTGCACCTTTAATACAGTACAAATGATTTTGCAGGATTTGTACTACTTATATTTACTTTAAAAAGGTATCGATTGGACCGTTCATTTAGTGGGCATCATCATGGATGGCTGACGTCTTGAATAGCACACATATCAGACAAATCTATTCTTCACCGCTGTTCATCTCCTTTCCACTAAATCTCGACCGTTGACCATAAACTGGACGGGCCTAGGCTTGTGTTTTTAGGCCCAATTAATTCCTCGGCTTAGAGTGATGGGCCACGATCCTGGTAATTAGCTTGGTTTGGACATGGATCCTAGCCGATAAACAGGCATGTCTTAGGTTTTCAGATCATGGGCCGAGCCCCTGAAGGCCCATCTACAACCCCTATTATGGAAATTCCGTTACGTCATGTGGTGCTTTTTGAATGGAAAGGAATTTGGGCATGATGAATTCTTAGTCTCTCGTGTATCATGGGTAAGATGTAGATGGAAGATTTCCCTGTCGTGCTTTCGATTCTTACAGATATGCATTACGTACATTTCCTACTTTTCAAAGGTTTGAATTAGCCGTGCTAGGAGGTGGGTCCCCTCATCATGTGCTGTAATCGGTTTTGGGGTTTCTGTTGAAATTTGTGATGGCTGCTTCCTTGCCAGTGTGCAAGATCCGGTTTTCTCTTCTGGTGGGCCCCACCAGGCTTGTTGATAGTCTGGCAACACCTATGTAGTGCTGGGAAGTCCCAAGTTCATCATACATGCGATGCGGGGCCAGGGTGTTGAAAAGTTTGTTTTGAAAATAACTTTCAAAAAAAAAAAAAAAAGGGAGTGTTGTTTTTGTCCCATATCGGATGGGAGAAAGGATTTTTACCTCTTTATAAGTAGGGTGTTGTGCACCTTACTTATTTGTGGTGGAAGAGAGGGAGAACGGTGGCTTGCGTGTTCGCTCACGCGCACGCTCACGGGCTCGGTCTCGGTCTCGGGCTCGGGCTCGGGCTAGGTGCGAGGGTGTGGGCACGTGAGGCAGTGTGGCTGTAGAGGCTAGGTGCGAGGGTGTGGGCACGTGAGGCAGTGTGGCTGTAGAGGCGCTAGTGGCGCACTTAGCACTTCGCACGTGCGCAGATGGGTCGCGACCTCGCGGACCGGAGCGAGACTAGTGCGACAGAGGCTAGGTAATAGGTCAGGTGGCTGGGTTCGGAACAGAGGAGGTGCTGTGGGTGGGAGGTCTGACAGAGAGACCTCTCTGCTTTTTATAAAGAGCTGCAGGGCCAATTAGAGGTACTTGTGTAACTGCTCATGCAGTAACGGTCCAGACCATGCAGTAACAGCTGCATGTGGCTAGCCCAACAGTCAGAAACGGCTAGCCATTGAGTCTAAACGGTCAGCATGCAGGTGCATAACTCCCACATGCACAACAGTCAGAAACTGCCATAAACGGCTAGTTTCTCACAACAGCCAGAAAACGGCTAGTACCATTATGGCTCTGGACCAAAACTGCCAGCCACCCTTACCTATATAAACCGGACAGGTCTGGTTCATTCCAACACAACAACTGCAAACGCAACTATCACTATTGAATCAGCACCCATCTGAAACGATTAGCCTCTCAGTTTGGTTAACTAAAACCAAGCCACTTAGACCAGTGTAGTGGTCTACTGCTATAAGAAAAAGACCTCCATTCTTGTTCTTTCTTTCTTTTCTTCATCTGCCAAAGTGTGTTACTGAGTTCCATAGTGGTTTCTTCGTTTTTTGCTGAACGCAGAACCACATAAGGCTCGTCGTATCCTGGAAGCAATCCGCCTACAACCTATCAGCAGACTCAAAATAATTTGAGTAGGGGCTGAAATTGCGGTTTTACCGCTTGTAGAGATACTCGGAGATATGTCTATGGACCTAGAGGGGGGGTGAATAGGACATTTTTAAAGTTCTTTTCGCCTACTTATGCAATTCAACAAGTTTAAGCTAGGTAAGCAAGAACACCTTGGCTTCCAAGCCTTGGTGGGTCCAATCACAAGACTAGCAAGAGTTAAGCAATAACCAACCCTAGTCTAAGCATGCATAGGAAGGAAATGATTCAACTAATTAAGCTACTAACCTATGCACCTTGTGTAGACTAATGAGATTGGATCAATGAGCTCAAGTCTACACAAGTAGTGAAGGTACATCTTGTGCAAGGATGCCTAAAAAGTGCCTAGCATGCATTCATATCAATCATTCATAATTAAGCAATTAACTAACAATGCAAAGATATCAATGTGCTCAATAACAATCACAAACACAAGGATGTATAGTGGTTCGACTACGTGTCTACTCCACTCCCGGTTCAAGTACTCAACCCCTTTGAGCACACCGGCATTCACTATCGGAGGTTTTAAATGAGGTTCACCTCTCAACCTTTACACGGAGGTTTTATCGGTTCACCTCTCAACCGTATCCGGAGTTTTAGACATAGGCTAACTCTCAACCTTATCGCACGTTTACTCCCGTGTCGGAGGCTCCCCCTTGGAGACTTAGTTTTAGGCCCGGCTGACTGGCCAAGGAACGGCTAACGTCCCTAAGGCGAGTTGACAAACAAACTCTAAAATGGACTCTCAATTGAGACAACTTACTTGTCGGATGAGCCCCTTGTTTAGCGCCGTATTGGGTTGCTTGATCTCCGCTCTCCCGTGCTTCAATCAGCTTCCCTTTGCTCCCTCGATCGTGCCGCCGTTGCGTTGCCAATGCCTCAGCCACATTCGATCAAACACCTTGCATGCGATGCCTTGAAATGCCCAAGGTGCTAGGAGGATGGGTGAATCTCATACATGGGATGTGTAGGTTGTTCCAACTAGGAGATTCACCTAGAGAGTCTTCTAGAGGTCTTGGACAAAGGATATACCTATGTGGAATAGTGTCACACCTCTAGATTTGAGAGAGGAATCAAGTCATCTCTTGATAGCATTTGAATGCCCATACTTGTGTTTGAAACACAAGGGATATGACTTGAAAACCTCCTCTTTGAGGCCCCAAATGATGTACAAGTTAAGTGTGGAATGGGCTCTCAAAAACTTCTCTCTATGACCCAAGAATGGAGCTCCATATTTATAGAAAAGAGGCTCCAACGGTCATAAAACGGCCATAAAACGGCCTGCCCCGACCGGTCATGACCGGTCGGACTCCCCTGCTGAAGGAAGACCAATGTACAAGCCAAATACATGGGCCGACCGGTCATGACCGGTCGGACCCCCTTGCTGGACAGGCTGCAAACCAAATAGGCCGACCGGTCATGACCGGTCGGCGTCCTTTGCTGGACGTGGGAGCCAAAAACTGGCGCTGTATCCCTTCACTTGTGAAGGCCGACCGGTCATGACCGGTCGGCTGGCCTTTGAAAATCCAACAGGGCTGCTGGCCGACCGGTCTTGACCGGTCGGACCAGCCTGGGTCCCCTCTACAATGTGCTGAATCTCTACTTTCTTCAGCTCGTCGTTTAAGGCCAAGGTTTGGTTGATCAAATGGGACACCTAGGGCCTATCAATGATGCCTAAAGGGTTTCTAACTATGGTCAAGGTCATCAAGGATACAAAGGGGTTAGGTTTTGGTCGAGGTTAAGGCACCAAGGCATCTCATATACCTGAATCTTCTTCCTTGATGTGGCTGGACGTCTTGAGTCTTTAGTCTTCGTCTTCATTGGGCTCAACCGACACAAGACTCACAGCTGTAAGTGATTGACAAACAAGGTGCACTAGTATGCCACGAAAAAGTGCACTAACAGGGGCGAATTATGCTTTAAGGACAGCGTGTTTTTCACGTGCTTCAGCCTATCCTTATTCTCGGTTTTTCCAATTTATTTATTTTTAAAGATCAGAAATTCCTCAACACGGGGACTAAATCGATAGCGGCACCATCATCAATTTGGGAAAAGAACCAAAGCTCCGACTTGCATAAGTGCTTTCACCATGTGTGGAAGATGGCGTGCAGGCAACGTGACATAACTACAACCATAGATTTCAATACACTGAAATGAGTAGGAAATGAAATTTAAGATGGCAAATCATTCCACTAGTAAATAAAGAGAATATGAGCCCATATATAATCTACAATTAAAAAAAAAAAAAAAAAACTCTCACATCTTCTGGTCATGTTTCAAGAAAATATTTGGGAAAGCTGTTACGATCTCAATGGGTTAAAGAGCTTAGTTTGACATGTTTCACCAGTTTTTGGACTTTTGGCGTATTGGTTAGGTTTTTATTCATTAATAATAGAGACAACACAATGCAGAAAGTAAGGCCTCCTGTTCGAAAAATACCATCTCTTTGAATTAAATCTTAGGGATTGAAAAGCCCCTTTGTGCCCAAATCCACTCACCTAATGCACAAAATGACCATTTTGCCCTTAGAAAATTGCCCCTCCCCTAGAGCCAGGTAATGGGCCATTTCCCCTAATAGTTTTAGTCTTGGGGCTATGTCACATACACAGTTGGGCCTACCATGCCATATGGGGAGGTACACTGTGAGTAGCAAGCAGCGACTGAAATCCAGCTCCAGTGAGGAAGCGGATTGAGTGGTGTGACACACACCCATCTACATTGTGATGCATGTATTATATCCACACTGTTCATCCATTTTTCTAAATTGTTTTAGGGCATGGGCTAAAAAATGAGGCATATCCAAAGCCCAAGTGGATCACACCACAGAAAGCAGTGGGCCCCAAGAGGTTTTCAATGGTAGGCGTTCAATCCCCACTTCTTTCTGTGGTCTGGTCCACTTGAACTTTGGATCTGTTTCATCTTTGGGTCGATGAACTAAAATGATATCACCAAGTGGAGAGACGGTGTGCATATAACAAATACACTATGGTGGGACCCACAGAACTTGGTGACGTCAACATGGGACCCAATGGCGGGGTTCAAGCTCACGCTGAGGACCATAACCATGATCCAGGGCTGAGCCAGTTTCGGGTCCACTATTCCTGGCTGGGGCCCAAGCCAAAGCCCAATTGAGCTTACAATCCCAGCATTGATCCGGACTCCTGAGTCCATTTAAAGCTAAGGGCCCGTTTGGATTGTAAGTTACTTAAGATAAGCTACTCATCAGATAAGTAACTTTTCTTGGTTTTTTACTTAATTAGCAAATGAGTATGTTGGTAAACAGCATGCTAATCAACCAAAAAGTAGAAAATCATGTTTGTTTCCGACATGATTCCTCAAGTCTGTTTGGTACTTGCACATCCACCATCCTTCATTTGAGGCCAACCTTTGGTGTGGATTGTTCATTGTGTGGACACTGCCTTTGATGTGGGCAGTACATCACGTCAGGGCCCACCTTGGATGTGGGCCATTTGCACTGTTCTTTATGTAGGGCCCACCTTTGATGTTGGTCATCCATCAAGTGGGCCCACCATCAATATCCACTTCCCATCACGTGGAGCCACTTTTAATGTGGATCATCCCAAATGTGGGCCGTCCATAATAAAAGGGTCCGCCTTGGATATGGGCCACTCATCATTAGGGCCGACCAATGGTGGGCGTCAATGACCATGGTTTCCTGAGGTGCAGTCTATTTGAGATTGGATTCTGTTTCATTTTTGAGATGGACTAAGAAGGGTGGATGGTGTGGATTTCATGTGCACAGCATGTGGCCCCACCACCCAGTGGGCCACTCAAAACTAGTAGGAAAAGATGCTGAATGGCACGAATAAAACACATCATGCTGGGCCCAGGGAGGTTTCAACGGTGTCATCATTATCACTGTTGCTTCCCAATGTGGGGTTCACCTGAGGTTTAGATCTGCCTCACATGCTAGCCCCACTCACATCCAAACCAGATGGACGGCATGGATCAAATATATCACAGTGGGCCCAGCAAGCTGAATGGTCAACGTGGGCTAGGCAGTTGCCACGGAAATCGGCACTTTTACAACTATGGACGAGCACCTCTTGTTTTAGTCTGGTGGTGAAAAAGTTGAAAAGCAAAATAAAAATGCTGAAATACTTAACTGATTTTCAGGAAATAAGTAATGATCATTATTTATTAACCAAACTAACTTATCTCAAATAAGTTAAGTGCTGCCACCAACAAGAAAAGCAACTTATTTGGTGGTATCCAAATGGGCCCTAAATAGGCCAAGCCCAAGTCTGATTAACGAATGGACCCAAACTCATTTTCCATTAATATGAAGGGATGATTATGTTTTCCTATCCTCTTAAATTATTATAAAATTCAGGTATCATACGGTATCCAAACGAAGGCCTAGGACAGCCCGAACCATCCATACACAGGGGGCCCATGGACTCAATTCAGTAGGCAGGAACCCTGCCCGATTAGTGCCCAGGCTCAGTCCATGAATATTTAGTAGCCTGGGCATGGTCTGCCCGTGGACCCCAAAAAGTGCCCCAGGTGTGGTCTATGACAACCATAAACTGGCCCGAAATCCTTTGTATTGTACACGGGTTCATCAATAAAAAAAAATGCTGTCCATTTTTGTGGGAATTGGTATATTCACAAGTATAGGACGGACAAACAGAACCCGATCTACGCCAATCGACCCATAGCATGAAGGCCCAATGAGCCCCAATCTCCGGGCCAAAACTCGCCTAACTAGTAGCACGAGTGAATCTTCGGGCCCATATAGTGTTCGTTGGGATGGACTTGGGCCTAAGCTGAGAGTGACCCAGTTAAATGTTGGACCTGAAATGAGCCCAAGTCACGAGATCATGTCAGCCATAGATGGCCTAAGTTCCGTTGGGCCATGCATCCCCACAAAAAATTGGGCGGCTACTCATGTGGCCCTAATAGCAGATCATTTTGCTTATCAAGTGGGCCGCACTTATACGAGAAAATGGATGGTTGGAAAATGTGGAAGCAGTGATCCAATTGACTTGCAAGTGTGGGCTGTACATTTCCAACCCATGAGCTAAGGAGGTAATTCCAACCAGTGAAATCGGGCCGTCCGGTTAAATACTGAGCCCTATGGTAAGCTGGGCCCAAATGTGCCAACTTCGTGGTCCCACACTGCTCTCGACATGATGTCTTTGGGAGCAATCAAGAGGACCCAAATGATGGAGTAACGTTATAATAGTGAGGACCAACCAAGTCTAGTATGGGTTTCTAGCCCATCGGTAGTGGGCCCTTCAGATATGGACAACAGAGCTTGTGGGTGTGCATAGGCGACTTAGGAGAGATTGGAAACTCCACTGGATCTTTATATAAAATGATCCAAAGCGTCAGTCGATGGATAGAAACTGCCCCCAAATAAAGTTGCCAGACGTTTGGAGAGTAATATGGGTTTTTCAGATGAAGGGTCTTAATCAGTGAACAGAACCCTGCATCACCCTGGCCTTGACAGAAGGAGTGGACCCACCTTCATGTGTGGACATCCTATTTTTAGCAGTCACACGGACAATCAGAGACCGTTGGCCCCGCAAACTACACTGGGCTCGTATGGACAAGACTCCAGAGATAGGTCACCACCATTCTGTACAACGATAAAGATAACTAACCATCTAACTGGGAGTTTAGAAGGAACCAGCTGAAAAATAAACGTTTAGGTGTTCCACAAAAAGGTTTTGATTTAGGAAAATATCAAGCTGACGATCAGGATCACAAGAAATTGAGTTAGAAAGTTCAAAAGGATCTAGTGTGTGCTATGAATTTCAACAGCTATGACTTTGCAACTTAGTAAATGTCATAGAAATGTTATTGATAAGCACCTATGCCTTCTAAATAATTTTTAAAATAAGGTTATTCTTACTGTTAAACATTTATTCAAAATTTAGTATTTTTAACACTTTACTGTATTTTAGGAATTCGAAGAAGCTCAATTATGCTTAAAAGCCACGGAAGGAGCTATAGAATATCTAGAATCTCACACAAATGTTCATTTTTATGAATGAATTGTTCATTCCACTAATTTCAAATAAGTCGTATCTTGCTCAGACCAATTAATAAGCTTTATGCCTTCTAAATAATTTTTAAAATAAGGTTATTTTTACGGTTAAATATTTAGTCAAAATTTAGTATTTTAACTATTTTATTGTATTTTAGGAATTTCGAAGAAGCTCAATTATACTTCAAAGTCTTTAAGAGTTTAAGTCAACTTAAAAGTCAATGATATTTTAAGAAAGTTAAGAATTTGGAAGCTAGAGCTTATAGAAGTCATATCAAAGTATTTCATAAAAAGGTTTTATTCATATTTTCTTAATAATATTCTCTTCTAATGACTATCTTGCCTTGTGGATTCAAAGTTTATCTTAAAAGAAGAAGACAATGATATTTTCCTCCCCACCCCAATGCATTCGCTACAACAGTTGGTATCAGACTTGTTATGCTAGCTGCTATCAGAGCAACATTTTTTGTCAGGTTGATGATTTCTAGCAGTAAATTGGGCGACAATAATCCTATAGAAGGTGCTCTGAGAAATCGAGCATTTATGATAACAATGTTTGTCCTTTCATCAAGCATTCTCGGGTTCATATGAGAGATATAAGCAAGAATTGATTAGGTGATTGATGACATGGATGACTGATGCAGGGAGGACGTGGTAGGTCGATCACCGTCTCCCTAACCGATAGTTCTCGAATCCACGAGAAGAAATAAAAGATAAAAAGAGGAAATAAATTCCAAATAATTGATTTATTGATAATTGAATGAAATAAAAACGGAATTACAATGCATATAAATAGGAAACTAAACCCTAGGTAAAGTATCAAAATCCAACTCTAACTAAAACTCCTAGAAAACGCAACTTACTATAAATAGTAAACTTACTATTTATAGAAGTCGTTCAATCCTACTAGAACTCTTGGTTTTCGGCCAAAAATAGAAAGTTTTCAAACGGCCTCAACCACGCTGTTCTACGAAATATTCTAAGCCCTTTTCATGTTGGGCACTAACTCTAAAACCATACGGATGCAAAGTTATGATCGAATTAAAACTTACTATAAATAGTAAAAACGAAAATAAACTAGCCTAATGACCGTCGATACGGTCGATTCTCGCGATTCCGGATTGGGCAACCCGGCGTAGCGGGGTTGGTTGGCTAAAGTAGCTCGAGCTACCCCAAATTGATATATTATACGTCCCGTAACTCATTCCGGATTGTGAGATACGACCGATTCACGGTCCTGACGGTCCGGATCACTTTCGGCCCCGTACGGTCTTCTTTTGGTCCATCTGGCCCATGAAATAGTCAGCGACCCGTCCTACATCAGTCTCCTCCACTTCGAAAGAACTCGACCCCGAGTTCTCGTCCAGCTTTGGTTCATGATATTCGTACAGATCTGCCACGTTGAAAGTCCTTGAAATCTCCATGTCATCTGGAAGATCAACAACGTAGGCATTGTCATTGATCTTGCGAATGATCGGTACCGGTCCAATCTTCTTGTGTTTCAACTTGTTGTAGGTCCCGGTAGGAAATCGCTCTTTACGTAGGTGGACCATCACCTGATCACCTATTTCGAACACTTTGGCGCGCCGATGCTTGTCGGCCGCTTCTTTGTACTTCTCGTTCGAAGCCTGTAATTTGTTGCGCACGTCTGCATGTATGTCCATGATTCGGTCTGCCATATGTTCAGCTGTAACGCTCATGCCCGGAAGCTTGGGCAGGGGAACCAAATCGAGTGTGTGACGAGGCACGCACCCATAAACAATCTGGAATGGAGACTTTCCTGTCGATCGGTTTACCATGTTATTGAATGCAAACTCTGCTTGAGCCAGGGCCATGTCCCACTGCTTCGGTTTGTCACCTGAAAGGCAACGGATGAGATTTCCCAATGTGCGGTTGACGACCTCAGTCTGTCCATCTGTTTGTGGATGATAAGCACTGCTGAAGTGAAGTCGTGTACCGAACCGATTCCACAAGGCTCGCCAAAAGTGGCTAACGAACTTTGTGTCCCGGTCTGAAGTGATCGTCTTAGGAATACCATGTAGTCGCACAACCTCTCTGAAGAAAAGGTTCGCAACATGTATCGCATCAAAGGTCTTCTTGCACGGAATGAAGTGTGCCATCTTGGAGAATCGGTCTACCACCACGAACACTGAGTCCATGCCGCGTTGTGTTCGTGGGAGCCCTAATATAAAATCCATAGATAAATCCTCCCAAGGGGCATCTGGCACGGGTAATGGCGTGTAAAGACCTGTATTTTGAGATTGTCCCTTAGCGGTTTGACAAATATGACATCGTTGTACCGCCCTGCCAACATCACGAGCAAGTTGCGGCCAGTAATACCGCTCTTCCACCATCGCTCGAGTCTTATCTCGTCCTAGATGACCGCCGAGGCCACCGCCATGCAGCTCGATAATAATCATGTCCCGTAACGAACTCTGCGGAATGCAAAGTCGATTTCCTTTGAAGAGGAAACCATCTTGAATTAGGAGATCACTCGGGTGACCCTCTTGGCACTTTTTCCATGCATCTGCAAAATCCTCGTCGTCGGCATAAAGTTCCTTGAGGCAGTCGAACCCGATCACCTCACTGCTTACTGTAATAAGAAGGGATGCACGTCGGCTTAGTGCATCTGCCACCTTGTTCTGCTGCCCTGATTTGTGTTTCAGAACGAACGTGAATTCCTGTAAAAACGAAATCCATCTAGCATGCATACGATTCACGTTAGTCTGAGTATTGATAAATTTTAAGGCCTGATGATCAGTATACAGTATAAATTCCCTTTGAATAAGATAATGGCGCTAATGGCGCAGTGCTTGAACCACTGCATATAATTTAAGTTCATAGGTCGACCACTTCTGTCGTGCGTCGCTGAGTTTCTCACTGTAAAAGGCAACCGGCCTGCCCTCCTGAGAAAGGACTCCCCCAATGCCGACAATAGATGCGTCGCATTCTACCTCAAATAGCTTGTCGAAATTAGGGAGTACCAGAACCGGGGTAGTGGACAACCGATGTTTAATTTCTGCAAAGCTCTTCTCAGCCCCTTCGGTCCATTGAAACGGACCCTTCTTCATACAGTCGGTAATCGGCGCGACGATACTGCTGAAGTTCCGCACAAATCGACGATAGAAGGTCGCCAACCCATGAAAACTTCGTACCTCATGAATGTTTGTCGGAGTCGGCCAATCCCGAATAGCTCGTACCTTTTCTTCGTCCACTCGGATACCCGTGGACGACACGATGAACCCCAGAAACAATAATTGATCAGTTAAGAAGCTACACTTTTTCAGATTTAAGTATAGCTTGTTGTCGGCTAACACTTGTAGCACTTTTCTGATGTGGGTCATGTGCTCCGTTTCATCCTGACTGTATATTAGAATGTCATCAAAGTAAACGACAACGAAACGGCCAATGAACGGCTTCAACACTTGGTTCATTAAACGCATGAAGGTGCTTGGTGCGTTGGTCAAACCGAAGGGCATAACCAGCCACTCATATAGCCCTTCCTTGGTCTTGAAGGCCGTTTTCCACTCGTCACCTGGCCTAATACGGATTTGATGGTATCCACTCCGTAAGTCCAGTTTCGAGAACACCTTGGAGCCCTCGAGCATGTCCAGCATGTCATCCAACCGCGGTATTGGAAATCGATATTTAACTGTTATTTTATTGATCGCGCGGCTATCGATGCACATACGCCATGTTCCGTCCTTCTTTGGGGTAAGGAGTGCCGGAACGGCACACGGGCTCATGCTCTCTTTAATAAGACCCTTAAGGATCAGTTCCTCCACCTGTCCCTGTAGAATTTCACACTCTTTTGGACTCATCCGATAGTGCGGTCGGTTGGGTAGACTGGACCCTGGGATAAGGTCGATGTGATGTTGTATGTCTCGCATGGGAGGCAACTCATCTGGTAACTCTGCAGGCCAAGTACTTCGAAATTCTTCTAGCAGCGGTTTAAGGCGTTGAGGAATATTAGAGGATCCTTGCTCCTCGCCTTTTACCATAACCGCATAAATCTCGCCCGTTTCCTTTGATTCCTTAACAAACTCGCGAATGGTAAGGAGAGAGTTCCCCTCCACTTTAGAAGCTTCAGGGTGTTTGTCTGGTGTCATAGGGGCCAAAACAATTTTCCGACCATCCTTGGTGAACATGTATATGTTTTCCCGTCCACTGTGGGTCACATCTCGATCCGATTGCCATGGCCGCCCAAGTAACATGTGGCAGGCTTCCATGTCAACCACATCACAGAGGACCTCGTCCTTATAGCTTTTACCAATGGAAAATGAAATAATGCATTGATGAGTTACCTTGGTTTCGTTCACCTTCTTGATCCAGCCGATAGAGTAAGGGGTAGGGTGCTTCGTCATAGGCAGATGTAACTTATCCACCATAATTCTCGAGACAATATTTTCGCTACTCCCACTGTCTATGATCACGTCACAGACTTTGCCCTGCACGGTGCACTTTGTGCGAAAAATATTATGTCGTTGTGGGTGCACTTCCTTCCTGGGGGCGTAAAGTAGTCGTCTTACTACTAGCGATTCCCCATGATCTTCAGTCAGCCAATCGACATCTTCTGTGTCCCCCTCTTCGGCCTGTTCCAATTCAGGATTATCTTCTGTTGGCTCACCTTCCACGCCGCCTTCATTCGTAGTTAAGTGTGCTGCAGGGCGTTGAGGGCAAGCGTTCGACCAGTGACCTGGTTGGCCACAACGGAGACAATGGTCTGGTCTTGGCCGACCATATGGATTGGGGATCCTGCTAGAACCCGCTGTAGTGGGAGCTGTACGTTGAGGTCTTGAGGAACCGCTTCCCCAGTCCCGGTTCGTGACCGTAGGAGATTGAGGACGCCCTCCTATAGGTTCCTTGCCTTTGGCCAACGTTGTATCTTGAGTGGGTCCGGTGTTAGGATTTCGTGTTGCCGGATAGGGTCGAGCAGGGGGCCGTGACAACTGTGTTTCTGCTCGAGTGGCCAATTGGTTGGCCTCACTCAACGTCCAAACGGGATGCATCTGGACTCGATCCTGGATTGCAAATCGCAACCCACCAATGAATCGTGATACTTGTTGTGCCTCTGATTCCGATAAATTATTCCGTGTAGCCAATCGTTGGAATTCTTCAAGATATTCGGCTACGGTTCTATTTCCCTGACGACAATTTTGGTATTGTTGGAACAAAATTTGTTCATAGTCGTTAGGGAGGAATCGAGCTCTAAGAAGCTGTCTCATCCGAGGCCATGTTCGGATGGGTGTCTTATTCTGACGGGTGCGGGAAACCTGTAGGTTTTCCCACCATGCTGAAGCACCGGATTTAAACTTATATGCAACTAGTTTTACCTTCTTGTCCTCCGGTACGTCCATATAGTCGAAGTATCGTTCGACCTCTGCCAGCCAGTCGAGGAACTCCTCTATTCGAAGTAGGCCATTAAAGCTGGTGTAACGCCCCGGTTTTTCAGGGCTCGAGTAATAAACCCATGCTCTGAAAAGCCCGAGTGTAAAGACTATTAATCATCATTTATCAATATCTTTGTAATCCAAATACGAGAGATAGATAGGATCCCACAAAGCAAAATCATCATATCAGAGCGGAAGTAAAGTAATGCCCATAAGGCTTATACAAATCCAATGTTCCAAAAGTAACGAACAAAAAGAAAAGTAAACTAATCGTCAAGGGCCGCCATCTGGTCCAGCTCCTCCTGGGACAGGTACGGCCATTTGTCTCTAATGTCCGCCTTAGGCTCTACCTCAACTGGAACAGTGACATCCTCTCCATCATCTGCACCATCTGATATATTTTGACAACGTCAATCGTTGTCATAGTGAGGCAACACCCTCCAAGATTTCCATGTACATAATACAAGACAATTATCCTAAAAGCAAATGTAAATAATCATAGGAAACAGGTAACAAGTATCCAACACATATCACAATTTTAATGTTACTTTTAAATCTTGTTAGTGCATGAATGCATGCACATGTTCTTCAGCCTGGGGATGTATCCAGCTGGTGAGGGTCGAGCCGACAGTAACTCGGTTAATCACCAAAGTTACCCGCAATGCAATGCTTATCAACCAAGAATAGTGTGACTCATCGTCAACACATCCACAAATGCAATGCGATGGATGATTACCCAGCCGTCATTAGTCCATTTGGTAATTTAACAATATACTCGCGGACACTATGGGGGATGTGCACAATCCAGCATAGGCCGACGGCTCGGGCATAGCATCCCAAAACACCATCCCCGGCCCACGAGAGGAATGATCATAGGTTTAACTCCCATTCCTTTCTAATTAATATACTACAACTCAATATCAATATAACTTGCAAGACAGTATCAATATTTATCATAATGCCCATATTTTCTAACATTTATCATTCAAACGAAATTTACTTTCATGCCAACATAATTCATAAGATTATAGCATCCACTTCATAACTAAAATTAACGCACATGTGAAATATTTAACATGTTCCATTTAAAAATCAAATTTAATTCAAATAAACTTTTTGAATCCAACAAGAGAACACTACTATATTTTCTTCAAGTTATTTATACATTTCAATAGTGGTGCTATCAACATACCTTGTAACAAAACAATTATGAATATAATCAATATTCAATGAAAATAGGGGAAGCTTGAAGGGTGAGGGACCTCACCTCAAGTAGAATCACTCTTGTTAAAAGACAGCAATAAGAAGAAATTGAGAACAACTCCCCAAATCCTACAATAATTCATAATTCTCATAAATAACTTAACCATTCCATGATGGACATTATAAACCAATATTAAGAGGTGGACTCTCCTCAGGTTGCACTAACTTAGCTCTACCCCAAACAATTTGGTTTCCATTCAAGAGACTAGAGTTCTATACTTAGTTTCAGATTTGAATTTTAATCAAATAAGGTTGTAAAAAAAATCTCATGGCCATTAAATCTGATGCCAGCCCTAGGTATCAACCCATACCTCAATCATGAATGGTAACACAAAACATTTGAATCAATGCAACTCAGTGGTTAACTGAGTTCCACCAACTCAAATCAATAAATCACTGATTAAGGAGATAGCTTCAGTCATCACATGAACAGACTACACAGCCCTACACCCACTAATCCTTGATTGGTTAGAGGACTTACCTGGTGAATCAGTTGAAGCAGTCAATTAATAGCCTCACAATAGATAGATCTGAGTCAACTCGGAATAGATCTTGTCCTAAATGGAGCAACAACACAGAAATGTGTAGAATCCACAGCAATCACAAACTTGCTAGACTCAACCTTACAGCATTCAAACTAGATTAAATTCTGATGAACAAAAGGATCTCCAACTGATTGCTCCAAATCTGAAAGCAACAGCCAAACGAGATTGATTGATCATCACTTCACGAAGGATATTCAGCAGGGGAAAAATCTCTTTAATCAGATCTTGCTGAACTACAATGGAAACAAGGGTGATGCTCGAACATCACCGAGATTTACTAATCTAACATCTGACTGCTATAGATCTAGAAGAATGAAAACTATATCAGACTTACCTGTTTTAAGCTGCTGGAAGAAGAAGACCACACCAACTCAAACTGATCCCGAATTTGGGAGTTTTTTCTTCAATCCAACTCTGACGGATGAGTTGATTCAGCTCTTCAAGGCTTGTGGAGATGGCCAGTTGAACTCCCATAAATCAAGCCCTGCTGAGATGCTGATTCGAAAATCCCAATCTAATGAAGTCTACCATCGGATGAACAGAGAACCTCGATCTAAGCACTGGACTAGATCACAGTCCCTTGGAGCAGGAAGAAGAAGATAAATGGGGGAAAAGAGTAATGAAACTAGGATTTCAGATCTGTTTCTCAACAAAAGAAAAAGGAAGAAAGAACATTCCAGTTCTTTTTATAGCCATTAGCAATCCGCGTGAAATGGGTATGGACGGCTAGAATTCCACTAAAACTCTTCCCAACATATTGTTATGGACGGCCAAGATACATTTTTGAGCATCGGACGCGGATTGCTCACCTGGCAAATGTGATTTTGAAAACCAAGACAAACAGTCTGCCCTTGGCTAGAAATCCACTGAAACACGATGACTCCCCATCAGAGAAAACCACATGATTAGACAAAACCCTCCACGCTCTAAAGAATAGACGGATTGGATTAACAATAGGTGGGCCACAACGATCTGGATCTGGTGTTGAAGGCTCTGTTGGAAGCACAACTGCTGTTTGGACAGACCGACTTTAGTCTCAGATTGTAGCTGTCCTGATGAGAAGTAGAGGCAATCCTCACCATACGTGAGACCAGTAACCACACCCGAAATACATAGACGGTCTGGATTGATCTAAGCTACACTACAGGTGGGCCACGCGGCTGACAAAAATGGACAGCGGTCGTCCTCTCGGCGGAAATAAAAAAAAAGAAGAAGAAGAAATCTCCTTTTTAGGGAAATCGGGTCAGCGTACGCTGACCCATAACTAGAGTATGGTGCACGGCATGTGTACATGTAATTTGATACACACGCCCACCAAAAGTGTGGGCCCCACTTATTAAAAGTATAATCCACACCATCCAATCATAACTGTGGATGTGTTTATGGTTGATGACCCACACTAAAACCATTCCATCAATCAGGTGGGCCGCACACATTGTTTAAACTAATAATAAAATATTTATTTTTATTTTTATTTTTATTTATAAAAAAAAATAACACTAAAGTGTATGCCAAATAGGGGTATTACAGTCTACCCCCCTAACAAAAATTTCGTCCTCGAAATTACCTGGATGATGATATCAAAATAATTGTGGGTATTTATCCTTCATCCCAGCTTCCCTTTCCCAAGTTGCTTCATCTTCTCCATGGCGGGACCATAGTACTTTGACTAGAGGAATAACCTTAGTCCGGAGAACTTGCTCTTTACGGTCCAATATTCGAACTGGTTCTTCCACATAAGTGGCATCATCTCTCAACTCAATATGCTCCCAATGTATAATGTGTGAAGGATCAGGCTCATACTTCCTCAACATCGAGACATGAAATACATTATGAATATAAGCCAAGTTTGGAGGTAATGCCAAACGATATGCAACTGTACCCACGCGCTCTAAGATCTCGAAGGGTCCAATATACCGAGGAGAGAGCTTCCCTTTCTTTCCAAATCGCATAACACCTTTCATGGGCGAAACTTTCAGAAACACATGATCCTTGACTGCAAACTCTAAGTCTCGGCGACGGTTGTCTGCATAGCTCTTCTGTCTACTCTGTGCCACCCGGAGATGTTTCTGAATCACACCAATCTTCTCTGATGTAACCTGAATAAGCTCAGGGCCCAATAAACTCCTCTCACCAATCTCGGCCCAACAGTGCGGTGCTCTGCATGGTCGACCATATAATGCTTCAAATGGAGCCATACCAGTACTTGCTTGATAACTATTGTTATAAGCAAACTCTGCAAGAGCCAAATGATCATCCCAATTCCCTCTGAAATCCAATACACAAGCCCTCAACATGTCTTCAAGAATCTGATTGACCCTTTCTGTTTGACCATCCGTCTGAGGGTGAAAAGCCGTACTGTACTTTAGAGTTGTGCCCAACTCTTCCTGTAGTCTCCTCCAGAAAGCAGAAGTAAACCTGGAATCTCGATCAGAAATAATCTCACGCGGAACCCCAAATGATCGAACAACCTCCTGAATGTATAACCTTGCCAAATCATCTGCTGAGTCAGATATACGAATCGGCAAAAATCGTGCAGTCTTCGTCAATCTGTCGACAATCACCCAAATAGAGTCATGCTTCTTCTGAGTTCTAGGAAACCCAGTGATAAAATCCATAGTGATACAATCCCATTTCCACTCTGCCAACGGTAACGGCTGTAACAATCCTGGCGGTCTACGGTGTTCGGCTTTCACCTGCTGACATGTAAGACACCTTGCCACATAAGCTGCTATCTCTCGCTTCATATTTCTCCACCAATACTGACGTTTCACATCTCTGTACATCTTAGTACTACCTGGATGAATAACCATTCTAGATTTATGAGCTTCATCCAAAATTTCTCGTTTCAATTCGGAATTATTGGGCACACATAACCGGCCTTGATACCGAAGTTCACCATCTTTACCAATTCGCCATTCATAATTTTTCTCAGTTTTACATTTTTCCTTCCTCCTTTTGAATTCCTCGTCAAGATCCTGTGCCTCAATGACCTGTCGAACCAAAGTGGGTTCCACTAACAAATTTCCCGCAAGTGCATAAAAATCTTGTACAAATTCTATCATTTCCCACTCCTTAACCATTAAGGAGGCCATCATCACCTGCTTCTTTTTTCGGCTCAAAGCATCAGCTACAAGATTAGCCTTACCCGGGTGGTAAGACACTTCAAAATTAAAGTCCTTCATCGTTTCCATCCATCTTCGCTGTCTCATATTCAAGTCCTTCTGTGTAAAGATATACTTTAAACTTTGATGATCACAGAATAACTCAAATTTCTCTCCATACAAATAATGACGCCATATTTTCAAAGCAAATACCACAGCAGCAAGTTCCAGGTCGTGCGTCGGATAATTTTCTTCGTGTTTCTTCAACTGTCTTGAAGCGTAAGCAATAACTTTTCTGTTTTGCATCAAAACACAACCTAACCCTGTTCCAGATGCATCACTGTACACCACATACTTCGCACCCTCCTCTGGAAGTGTAAGTACTGGCGCTGAAGTCAACCTTGCTTTAAGCTCCTGAAATGCTTTTTCAGCATTTTCATTCCACACAAACTTGGCATTCTTCTTTGTCAACTGTGTCAACGGTCGTGCAATACGAGAAAATTCCTTGATGAACCGCCGATAATATCCTGCCATTCCCAGAAAGCTTCGAACTTCAGTAACCGTAGTAGGTTGTTCCCACTTCACCACAGCCTCAACTTTAGCTGGATCAACTGCAATACCCTCAGCCTTTACCACATGCCCAAGAAATTTCACTTCATCTTTCCAAAAATCACATTTTGACAGTTTTGCATACAACTGTTGTTCTTTTAATACTTGCAAAACTTTTCTCAAATGTTCTTCATGATCCATTCGAGTCTTTGAATAGATCAGTATATCATCTATGAAGACAATAACGAATCGATCTAAATACGGCATGAAGATACGATTCATTAGATCCATGAATACCGCCGGCGCATTTGTGAGTCCAAAGGGCATAACCAAGAACTCATAATGGCCATATCGAGTTCTAAATGCCGTCTTGGAAATGTCCACATCGCGGATTCTTAATTGATGATATCCCGACCTTAAGTCAATCTTAGAAAAGAATTTTGCTCCCTTCAACTGATCAAAGAGATCATCAATTCGCGGCAATGGATATTTATTCTTCACAGTTACACTGTTCAATCGTCGATAGTCGATGCACAACCGAAAAGTTCCATCTTTTTTCTTCACAAACAAAACTGGCGCACCCCACGGAGAGACACTAGGTCTAATAAAACCTTGTTTCAACAAATCTTCAATTTGAGTCCGCAATTCTTCCATTTCACACGGAGACAATCTAAATTGGGACAAGGAAATTGGAGAAGTACCAGGCAGAAGTTCAATTGTGAAATCTATTTCCCTCCGAGGAGGTAATCCTGGTATATCTTGGAAAACTTCTGGGAATTCCTGTACAACGGAAATGGAGTCTACTGTGAGCTCATCTGACTTTTCCACATCTACAGCCATCAACCGATGAAATACTTCACACTTCCGTTTTCCTTGTAATACAATTGGGGTTTGGTTTGGAAGGGATATTCTGACTGTTTTAGTACCACAATCCAATACAGCTTGGACTTGAGACAACCAATCCATACCTAAAATGATATCATACTGCCTCATGTGCATTACTACCAAATCAACATATATTTCTTGATCCACCAACAATACAGGGCATGCTTTGCATATTTTGTTTGTTTCCGTTAGTTTTCCAGCAGGTGAGAGAACTGTGAGAGTGATATTTGTACGACTAACTTTTAACTCTAGTCGTTCAACTAAAGCATGCGCAACAAACGATAATGTAGCACCAGTATCAAATAAAATATACACCGGGGTTTCTTTGACAAATGCCGTACCTTCGATCGCTTTCAGTTCTGTCTCTTTAGATGTAGAAGCCTCCAAAGCATATACACGTGCAAGTCCACCCTTGGAAGGAGCTTGATATCTGATCGGCTGGGCTCGAATCATAGTTGGAGGTCTAGCTGCCACTTGATTCTGAGAAGAACGATTAGCTACTGGTGGAGTAATACCTTCATCGCGCATCTTCTGGTAGCAATATGGTGCAATATGGCCTGATTTCCCACAGTAATTGCACACCTTGACAGACTGTGTGGAATGAGCTATCTGTGGAGTGAACTTCATCCTCTTTTCTGTCGCAGAAGGGATAAAAGATGTCGTTCGGATTTTGTTTCCCACATCTCTGAAAGGAGCTCGAATTTTGGCCAGACGCTCAAAATCCTTTTCAACACGAATAGCCTTGTCCACAAGATCAGCAAAATCAGAGAAATCTGTCGCACATAGTCTCGACTGAATATTAGCACGAAGTCCCTCCTTGAATTTCTGAAATTTATATTCTGCATCACCAGCCACGCTTGGTGCATAACGGGACAGCTCAGCGAACCGCGCCTCATACTGAGAAACTGTCATACCTCCCTGTTCCAATTTCAGAAACTGTGAAATTTTCTCTTTCCGAAATGACTGAGGAAAATATTTGTCGTTGAATCTACGCTTGAACTCTTCCCATGTCCAACTGAAATTTTCTGGCACACTTCGCAGAACACCTTCCCACCATATATCAGCCTCTCCCTCTAGAACATAAGTAGCCAAAGCAACTTTCTGCTCATCAGAAACACCAAGTGGCCTCATCATTTTGACCAACTTGTTCAACCAATGCTCAGCTTGCACTGGGTCCGTCACTCCAGAAAATGTCGGGGGACGAAGGCGCTGAAATCTCTCAAACAGCTCTACCTCACGCATATCATCAGAACGTGGGGTCGGCACAGGCACATTCCGCCGAGGTGTAACCTCCTGATTAGGAATTGCTGTGTGGATAGTGCGCTGAAGACTCTCTAGCATTGCAGTGAATGCCATATGCTGTTGCTGCATCATAGCCGTGAAATGCCTCATCTCGTATGACGGCATTTCCTGCTGTGTACTACCCAGTGGAGTACTCTCATGAACCGGAGGCGGTGGAGGTGGAACAGAATGAGTCTTCTGTCCAGCAGTAGATCCTCCAGGCCTAACTGACGAATCTGGATCAAGATCGGCCCTCCCATCCTGAACATATTCCTCAGGTGGTGCCAGCATAAAAACCGACTTTGACTTAGAGTAGCGAGAGATCTTTGGAGCCATAATCCTACCAAAACAGGATTGTTATGGTCCATTTCATACCATCCTACAAATTATTTTAATATTTGCATGTAGTACCCCAACAATTATAACTTACAATCACAAATTTCAAAAATATACCAATAATATTATGTGGAAATATTGTAAAGAATTCCAAAGAGCCATTAGTGCTCATGTACCTAGAATTTCAATTTCTACATTCAAATGGCTATCCTACAAGTTTGTGGGAACTAAATTTGGTCTCTAATTCTCATGTTATTCTGAATCTAAAAAGGGATTTTAAGTACTTATAAAACATTGGAATCTGTATAAGTTCTTCCACAAAGCAGGTTTCATTTATCAAATCTATCTCTGATACCAACTTGTAACGCCCCGGTTTTTCAGGGCTCGAGTAATAAACCCATGCTCTGAAAAGCCCGAGTGTAAAGACTATTAATCATCATTTATCAATATCTTTGTAATCCAAATACGAGAGATAGATAGGATCCCACAAAGCAAAATCATCATATCAGAGCGGAAGTAAAGTAATGCCCATAAGGCTTATACAAATCCAATGTTCCAAAAGTAACGAACAAAAAGAAAAGTAAACTAATCGTCAAGGGCCGCCATCTGGTCCAGCTCCTCCTGGGACAGGTACGGCCATTTGTCTCTAATGTCCGCCTTAGGCTCTACCTCAACTGGAACAGTGACATCCTCTCCATCATCTGCACCATCTGATATATTTTGACAACGTCAATCGTTGTCATAGTGAGGCAACACCCTCCAAGATTTCCATGTACATAATACAAGACAATTATCCTAAAAGCAAATGTAAATAATCATAGGAAACAGGTAACAAGTATCCAACACATATCACAATTTTAATGTTACTTTTAAATCTTGTTAGTGCATGAATGCATGCACATGTTCTTCAGCCTGGGGATGTATCCAGCTGGTGAGGGTCGAGCCGACAGTAACTCGGTTAATCACCAAAGTTACCCGCAATGCAATGCTTATCAACCAAGAATAGTGTGACTCGTCGTCAACACATCCACAAATGCAATGCGATGGATGATTACCCAGCCGTCATTAGTCCATTTGGTAATTTAACAATATACTCGCGGACACTATGGGGGATGTGCACAATCCAGCATAGGCCGACGGCTCGGGCATAGCATCCCAAAACACCATCCCCGGCCCACGAGAGGAATGATCATAGGTTTAACTCCCATTCCTTTCTAATTAATATACTACAACTCAATATCAATATAACTTGCAAGACAGTATCAATATTTATCATAATGCCCATATTTTCTAACATTTATCATTCAAACGAAATTTACTTTCATGCCAACATAATTCATAAGATTATAGCATCCACTTCATAACTAAAATTAACGCACATGTGAAATATTTAACATGTTCCATTTAAAAATCAAATTTAATTCAAATAAACTTTTTGAATCCAACAAGAGAACACTACTATATTTTCTTCAAGTTATTTATACATTTCAATAGTGGTGCTATCAACATACCTTGTAACAAAACAATTATGAATATAATCAATATTCAATGAAAATAGGGGAAGCTTGAAGGGTGAGGGACCTCACCTCAAGTAGAATCACTCTTGTTAAAAGACAGCAATAAGAAGAAATTGAGAACAACTCCCCAAATCCTACAATAATTCATAATTCTCATAAATAACTTAACCATTCCATGATGGACATTATAAACCAATATTAAGAGGTGGACTCTCCTCAGGTTGCACTAACTTAGCTCTACCCCAAACCATTTGGTTTCCATTCAAGAGACTAGAGTTCTATACTTAGTTTCAGATTTGAATTTTAATCAAATAAGGTTGTAAAAAAAATCTCATGGCCATTAAATCTGATGCCAGCCCTAGGTATCAACCCATACCTCAATCATGAATGGTAACACAAAACATTTGAATCAATGCAACTCAGTGGTTAACTGAGTTCCACCAACTCAAATCAATAAATCACTGATTAAGGAGATAGCTTCAGTCATCACATGAACAGACTACACAGCCCTACACCCACTAATCCTTGATTGGTTAGAGGACTTACCTGGTGAATCAGTTGAAGCAGTCAATTAATAGCCTCACAATAGATAGATCTGAGTCAACTCGGAATAGATCTTGTCCTAAATGGAGCAACAACACAGAAATGTGTAGAATCCACAGCAATCACAAACTTGCTAGACTCAACCTTACAGCATTCAAACTAGATTAAATTCTGATGAACAAAAGGATCTCCAACTGATTGCTCCAAATCTGAAAGCAACAGCCAAACGAGATTGATTGATCATCACTTCACGAAGGATATTCAGCAGGGGAAAAATCTCTTTAATCAGATCTTGCTGAACTACAATGGAAACAAGGGTGATGCTCGAACATCACCGAGATTTACTAATCTAACATCTGACTGCTATAGATCTAGAAGAATGAAAACTATATCAGACTTACCTGTTTTAAGCTGCTGGAAGAAGAAGACCACACCAACTCAAACTGATCCCGAATTTGGGAGTTTTTTCTTCAATCCAACTCTGACGGATGAGTTGATTCAGCTCTTCAAGGCTTGTGGAGATGGCCAGTTGAACTCCCATAAATCAAGCCCTGCTGAGATGCTGATTCGAAAATCCCAATCTAATGAAGTCTACCATCGGATGAACAGAGAACCTCGATCTAAGCACTGGACTAGATCACAGTCCCTTGGAGCAGGAAGAAGAAGATAAATGGGGGAAAAGAGTAATGAAACTAGGATTTCAGATCTGTTTCTCAACAAAAGAAAAAGGAAGAAAGAACATTCCAGTTCTTTTTATAGCCATTAGCAATCCGCGTGAAATGGGTATGGACGGCTAGAATTCCACTAAAACTCTTCCCAACATATTGTTATGGACGGCCAAGATACATTTTTGAGCATCGGACGCGGATTGCTCACCTGGCAAATGTGATTTTGAAAACCAAGACAAACAGTCTGCCCTTGGCTAGAAATCCACTGAAACACGATGACTCCCCATCAGAGAAAACCACATGATTAGACAAAACCCTCCACGCTCTAAAGAATAGACGGATTGGATTAACAATAGGTGGGCCACAACGATCTGGATCTGGTGTTGAAGGCTCTGTTGGAAGCACAACTGCTGTTTGGACAGACCGACTTTAGTCTCAGATTGTAGCTGTCCTGATGAGAAGTAGAGGCAATCCTCACCATACGTGAGACCAGTAACCACACCCGAAATACATAGACGGTCTGGATTGATCTAAGCTACACTACAGGTGGGCCACGTGGCTGACAAAAATGGACAGCGGTCGTCCTCTCGGCGGAAATAAAAAAAAGAAGAAGAAGAAATCTCCTTTTTAGGGAAATCGGGTCAGCGTACGCTGACCCATAACTAGAGTATGGTGCACGGCATGTGTACATGTAATTTGATACACACGCCCACCAAAAGTGTGGGCCCCACTTATTAAAAGTATAATCCACACCATCCAATCATAACTGTGGATGTGTTTATGGTTGATGACCCACACTAAAACCATTCCATCAATCAGGTGGGCCGCACACATTGTTTAAACTAATAATAAAATATTTATTTTTATTTTTATTTTTATTTATATAAAAAATAACACTAAAGTGTATGCCAAATAGGGGTATTACAGTTGGGAAGATCAGCTTTGCCCCGATAATCTCGTTCTGCTCGTTCCACACTCTCATTCCCTAGCGCCGGTCGTCGTACGAACATGTCTTCGACCTCGTCATCGCTTGGTTCTGAATCGTCTGGCGTAACCCTACGGTTATCCACCTGGGGTGTTCTACGGACAACAGGATTGTCCCGTATAACAACTGTTGGTGGTTGTTGGTCGCCTTGGGCTCGAAGAGGAGCTAGCGATGCTGCAATCTGGTCGAGGGTTGCCTGTATACCTTGCAGGATCAACCGGTTCTCCCGTCGTGCTGCTTCGAATGCTGCCTCGAAGGCTGTCGCCGTTAGATAGTCCCTTGGAGCACCGTCCTTAGGATGAGAATCCAACCCTTCATTAGAGGCCATCGTCCTGAGGAAGAAACCTCTCTCTGATACCAATGACGCAGGGAGGACGTGGTAGGTCGATCACCGTCTCCCTAACCGATAGTTCTTGAATCCACGAGAAGAAATAAAAGATAAAAAGAGGAAATAAATTCCAAATAATTGATTTATTGATAATTGAATGAAATAAAAACGGAATTACAATGCATATAAATAGGAAACTAAACCCTAGGTAAAGTATCAAAATCCAACTCTAACTAAAACTCCTAGAAAACGCAACTTACTATAAATAGTAAACTTACTATTTATAGAAATCGTTCAATCCTACTAGAACTTTTGGTTTTCGGCCAAAAATAGAAAGTTTTCAAACGGCCTCAACCACGCTGTTCTACGAAATATTCTAAGCCCTTTTCATGTTGGGCACTAACTCTAAAACCATACGGATGCAAAGTTATGATCGAATTAAAACTTACTATAAATAGTAAAAACGAAAATAAACTAGCCTAATGACCGTCGATACGGTCGATTCTCGCGATTCCGGATTGGGCAACCCGGCGTAGCGGGGTTGGTTGGCTAAAGTAGCTCGAGCTACCCCAAATTGATATATTATACGTCCCGTAACTCATTCCGGATTGTGAGATACGACCGATTCACGGTCCTGACGGTCCGGATCACTTTCGGCCCCGTCCGGTCTTCTTTTGGTCCATCTGGCCCATGAAATAGTCAACGACCCGTCCTACATCAATGACAAGCATATTCATGAAAACAGCTAGCTCAAGACCATTGAAGAGCCTTTTTGTTAGTTACCTCAAGTTGCAATAGGTACAACACCCATGTTAAATTGTAAGTCACAACCCTAAAAAGTGAAGCTAACTAAAGTAACTAGATGGACTTCAGTCATCCATTGTTACTAATGCCAAAGAAGTTGTGCGGGGCTTAAGGAGTCATCTATCATAAAGGTGGGTCATCACAAGGTAAAACATTCCTTTAAGAGAAGGGGGAGTTTAGTTTTTTAGGTGGAGGGATCTGATGTAGAACAATGTTAAAGGTCAATCTCATGGATGATTGAGATCAAATGAAATTGGGTTAGGCCATTAGATCCAAGGGTCTTAGCACACACTGAGCTTCCAATAACCATAACTTTGTGACAAGTTATCTACTTTGGGTATATAATATGTTGTTGGAAAGCTACATCGATGAGTATTATGTTTCAATATATATATATATATATATATATATATATATATATATATATATATATATATATATATATATATATATATATATCCAGCTTGTTCAACCACTGTGTGCAAGATCCAGACCGTTAATTGGGTGTGTGTGGTGCATGTATCGTGCCCAAAGACCATGATCAATTGTTGGCTACATATTTACAATGCAGCGAAATATAGAAAGTGCATAACACAATCCATAAATGTACTTGAAAACAATAAACGGACGGGCTGGGCTGGGCTGGGTCAATGGGCTCTTAGACAAGTATAGCCTGCCCAATTCATAAATGGGCTTTCACTTGAGCAGTAGGTTTGACCCTCAGGCCTGTACACCAGCCCAAGCCCAATAAAAGTATGCTGGACCTTAATGCCTGGTGGGCTAGCTTGGCCCATTGGAAGCGCTAGTTGTAGCGTTGTCAACTATACCCCGCATCCACACCCATTGAACGGATGCGGATTAGTTCGGACGGCGGCTCCAGCCAAATGGGTGCAACTCTGATCGTGGGGCCCACCTTGATGTATGTGTTGTATATCCATGCCTGTCTGTCAGTCTTGCAAGCTCATTGTAAGGCATGGTCCTAAAAACGAAGCAGATACACATCTCAGGTGGACGACACAGTAGGGATTGAATTACCATCATCAATAGCTTATTGGGGCCACAAAAGTTTTGGATCAAGATGCTACTTGTGTTTTTCCTTCCTCTATGTCTGTGTGACCTTATGAACAAGTTAGATGGAAAATAAATATTATGGTGGACCTAGGAAGTTTTTAACGGTGAGTGTTCAATTGCCCCTATGTGTGGTCCACCTGTGAGTTGCATTTACTTCGATTTTGGACCATGCCCAAAAAATAAGCTGGCAAAACTGACGGACGTGGATATGCAACATGGAGGTGGGCCCCACAGTCAGGGTTGTACCCACATGATCCGGCTCCCATTTACCTAACTAGGAACCCCACCCATTGCCATGAGTTTATATTGGGTTCCAGCCTATTTTGGTCTCGTGATCGGACTCAAGCCCGGTTCTGTAACGGGCTCGGCCTTGTAGCAGGGTGGGGTGCATGTACTTTTTTAAGTTACTCCCGCGGACTAGCGAGGGAAGCAATTGGTTATAAAAACGAGTATTGGGGCTAGGGTTTGGAGAAAGGGAAAGAGAAGGGGGAAAAGCTTCGACTGGGTTTCAAATTCCAGTATCCAAACTCGCCTATTCCCGAACGTATCGGAAATATCACTTTCCCAAACATTGATCGGTTTGAAAAATCGAAGCAGAAGTTTAATGCTTGCAGTCCTCTCTTTCTATGGTCTGCTGGTTTGGCTCTTCTGTTACATCTCTCCCTCTTTTTCTTCTTCTTTAATTTAGCTTTTGTATAGAGTCCTTTGTTACCCGCTGCCCAGAAGCTCTGTGACGTGTGTGACATCCACTCTGTCCTGCAGTTGTGCCATGTCATTCGTGGGGCGGCATAAGTTTTGGATCAAGCTAATATCTATGTGTTTTCAGTTCATCCCAGTAGGAATGGCCTTATGAATGGTATGGATGGCATATAAACATCACGGTAGATTCAGGGAGGTTTCAACGGTAGGCATTACCTACGCACTTTCCCTGTCGTGCGTCCCATTTGAGTTTTGGATCTGTCTCACGAGCATCATAGTGGGCCTTTCCAAGGAAGTTCCTGTGAAAGCCTTTCGCAGGCAAGTCGCATCCCTGAGTTTGGGGATATCTCTTATCCATGTGCTCCTCACCTGATAGTGATGGAGATGGGTCGGGCGGCCTGCCCATTACTGTCACAGGCTCGAAATCTGGTTTGGTGTCTTTGCCGGGGCCAATGACGAATGGCCCAGCCAGCCGACCTGCTGGGCCGGTCCAAACATATGATTTAGAGACATTGGATTCGTGCATGTTTCTGTTTTTGAGATGGGTATGCCTTTGATCATTCAACTGTCTTCCTTATACGGCCGCCCTTAATAGGCTTGGATTGGCTTGAAACAGCCCAATCGCTTGGGTTTATGTTATTTTAGCCCAGCCTAGCCAAATGTTGCGTTTAGGTGCGTTACAATTATGCTATTCCAACAAAAGCACCACCATGAGAATCTCCTTTTTCAAAATCTACCGTATCCACTCATTGATTGGACCATACTTCTATTTTCTAATTTTCAAATGCCAGACATTGTTTTCTATGGGGTGGCCCACTTGACCAGTATATAGGGCTGATTTTTGTAGCTGGTGATTCTCATGTGGACACGACCTATTGAAAAGGTTGGATGTCACATGCACTTAATAGGTTGAAAGTTATCTGTTGAGTGACTCTAGCTTGTGGCTTCAGATTTTCTCTTATAAATATCTATTTGTGCTTACAGCCCACTTGATCAAAGCATATATTAGAATCATTCACCCTAAGAACAATAGGAATTAGAGGGTCTGGGATTAGAAACATTCACCCTAGTAAATACGAATCTGATCAACTTTCGGGTCGAGTTGGGCTGAGGCGCAACCAATTTTTCTGGGCTTGTTGTGCCCAGGCCATGCTAAGCTTGGTGTCGAGCTGGGTTTATATGCTCACCTTCGAGCTGGGTTCATCTTGGTATCAGTAAGATATGCTTACTGATACAACCAGAGATAATATGGCATCCATTGTCATATTCAGTGATTTTGGAAATTAATATGGGTTGATAAAGATAAAATATTAAGCACTTAATTTTAAAAATCACTTAAAATCGATAGTTATTTTTTGTAGCGACTAGCCATAATATTTTAGATGACTGTTGATGAAATACTAGCATTTTGAAAAGATAACATTGCCCTTCCAGGCTTTCAAAATGTATCACCCGTGATAATTTTGTGGGCCTCACCATAATGTATATGCTATATTCACACCATCTGCCAAATCATTTTAGGCAGGAGCAAAAAAAAGAAAAGAAGAAACAGGCAGATCCAAACTTCAAGTGGACCACACCAAAAGGCAAGGTGGACAATGACGTCCACCATTGAAACTTTCATAGGGCCATCCAACTTTTTCATAAGGTAATAAGAACTCGGATGAAGCCAAAACACAAGAATTAGCTTGATCTAAAAAAATTTGTGGCCGTTGCAAAGCTTTCAGTGGTAGGCGTTCAATCCCTATTATATTTTTGTTGTATTTGTGCTTCAAAGTAAAGTTAAAGTCAAAAAGTTCTGAATTTTTCAAACTTTTCCTTCAAATATTTTGCTAGCTTTTTTGAATTTGTCTCTTGTGCATCAAGAATATTCCCACTTCGGATATGAATTGAAATTTTTTTTAGACTATAAGATTAAGTTTTAGCATATACATCATGGCACCCACACAACTTTCCCACGTAAACACGTTACAATCTAGCCTATTTGATTTTCCTGAGAAATAGAAATATCCTGAAAATCACCCTATTATTACTTCTTTACTCCATTTGAAATTCGGTGTAATTCCTACCTCGAAAATCGGTCTAAAAGAAGTAGTTTAAAATTATAACCCCCACCATGATATATATGATATATCCGCTCCATCCATTAGTTTTAATTGAATATCTTGAAACATGAACCAAAAAATGAGGCAAATCTAACATTCAAGTGGCCCACACTATAAGAAACAGTGGCAGTAAGAAGTTCTTATCAGTAAGCGTTGGATTCCTGAGGTGTGGTCCACCAAAGCATTGGATTTGGCCCATTTTTTTGTCCATGCCCTATGTTCATTGGGCAAAACAGATGAATGGTGTGGATGGCCAGATACATCACGGTGGGCCCCACTTATATTTCACTATTCTCCTCAATTTTAGCAATAAAAAAGTGGGGAATCAAATCATAGGGAAAAGGGGTAGTAAATACCCAGGAAATAATCATTATACATTTACATTGTCCATTTTAGCAATAGAAAGAGAAATGAAAAATCAACCAGGCCTAAGTGTATTCATATTCGGCAACTCAAGTAGAAAGGGAGGCAGTGAGTAGATTGCCTGCCAAAGCCTTTTTACAGGAACTTCCTATCAACGCTTCTTCGTAAGTGGGTAGAGAAATGCTTACCATTGAAACCTCCTTGAGTCCACCATGTCATTTATATTGGGATGAATTGAAAACATAAAAATATTAGCTTGATCCAAAACTTTTGTAACCCTAAGAATGTTTCAACCGTCAATGTTCAATCATCTCTATTCTTGTCATGCCGTCCTCTTGAGGTTTGGATTTGCCTCATTTGGGACCCATGCCTAAACATGATTTGGAGAAACGGGTGGATGGAGTGGATTACTCGCAAACATTGGAGTGAGCCCCACCTAACTTCTGTAAGGCTTTCACATCCGCATCCTGCATGTAGTGGATTAGCTGTTAATGGGTAACACATCAATGGACCTTGATTTATGTGTTATATATGCAAGCCTCCCATCAGTTTTTCCAAATCATTCCAGGGCATTGTACCAAAAATGAAGCAAATCTAAACGTCTAGTGGACACCATCGTAGGAAAATAGTAGTGATTGAACGCCCACCATTAAAAACTTCTTAGGTCCTACTATCACGTTTATTTTCCATCCAACCTATTGATTAGGTCACAGCATGAGGACAATACAAATATCACATCATCCAAAACTTTTGCAGCCCTCTTGGAAGTTTTTAGTGGTGGGTGTTCAATTTTCACAATTTCCTATGGTGTGATCCACCGTAGATTTGGATCTGCCTCAATTTTGGGCTCATGCCATACAATAAGCTGAAAAATTGGTGGGGCATTGTGGATTTCACATGGATATCAAGGTGGACCACCTCATTCTTTGTTGTCCCGATCTATTCAATAGGCTGAAGCGGATTGCATGATATGCTATAGTATACTGAGTAAACTCCATAGTGCCCACTGTGATGTATATGTCTTATCTATGTTGTCCATCTCATTTAACACCTCATTTTAGGGCATGAGGCCAAAATTGAAGCATTTCCAACACTCAAGGACCGCACCATAGGAAACAGAGTGAATTAAACACTTAACCATTGAAAACTTTTTGGTGGGCATAGAATTTTTTGATCAAGTTGATATTTGTGTTATCCTTTCATCTAGGTTGTGTGACATTGTGAATAGGTTTGACTACAAATAAACATCACTTGTGAGCCTTAGGAGGGTTTCAACGGTGGACATCATTATCTCAATTGTTTCTTGCAATGTGGTCCACTTGAGCTTTGGATATGCTTCAATTTTGGGTTCATGCCCTAAAATGATTCTGAGAAATGGATGGTAGGTGCGGATAAGACACATATGTCCATGATGGGCTCCATGGACACACAATCCACTTTCATTCAATGCCGGGGATGATCCAATCCATTTATTATTTGGTCTTATTTTCTATGGCCATTTCTTTTTCAAGTCATCAATGGGATGGTTGTGATTGCCTTAAAAAGTGACTCTTTAAAATCATAAGCCATCCATGATGGGCCTTAAACAAAAAGATATTTGAGCTATTTCTCCATACAATGGAATCCATTAATGGCATGGCTTGGCTCATCGATGTCCTTTGACCATTGGACTAAAGGCCACACATGTAGAAATTGAAAATATGAACATATAATACATATCCCTTGATGAGTATCATCTACTTACCCTCTTGCACAATCAATTCATGTTATTGTAGGCGGCAAACATAAAGGATCCAGATTATTCATCTACTTGGCTTTATTGGGTGAAAAAAGCATTAAAATTGAAAATGGATATTTGAGCTATTTCTCTCTACAATGGAATCCATCAGCGGCACGGCTTATCTCATCGATGTCCTTTGACCATTGAACTAAAGGCCACACATGTAGAAATTGAAAATCTGAATATATAGTACATATCCTTGGATGAGTATCATCTACTTACCCCCTTCTATAATCAATTCATGTTTGTACGTGGCAAACATAAAGGATCCAGATTATTCATCTACTTGGCTTTAATTGGGTGAAAAGGGCATTGAAATTTTATTGAAACAAGCATAGGTGTGCCAAATTTGGAGGCATGACAATAATAGGGCTTTATTTTGTAAAAAAAGCATTAAAATTTTATTGAATTAAGCATAAGTGTGCCAAATTTTTGGGCATGATAATAATAAGTTTCGCCTCATACTCAAAAAAATATAGAAATTAAGACAACTAGGGTAAATATGATAAATTGTCAATTTTTAGACATTTGTAATTTACATTTACTAAACAAGTTTTTATGAAAAAAGCACTTATTCCCAAATATTATGACTTTTTTTAACAAATTATGGAATATGTTTTTTAATATTCGTAAGTATTGAAATTTTGCTCTTAAATTAAATTTCAAACCTTATTTTTTAGTTTACCAAACGGCACCTAAGGTTGATGTCACACCCACCCATGCACTAGGAATATCTTTGATAGTGGAGTGAAAGCCTTTCACCCTTTGCATGATTTCTTGTAATGGGAAGTTAGGTGGGGCCCACCATAATTTTTATGAGGAAGCCACCTTGTACATCCATTTTACTAGATTATGTTAAGACATGGGCTCAAAAAATGAGGTAGATCCAAAACTTGAGTAGGCCATCAGTTGAAATATATAGGTAGGGAAATGCCTATCATTAAAACCTTCTAGGGGTCCATTGTGATGTTTATTTGTCATCCGTACTACGGATAAGTTCACTCTTCCTGAGGTGAATTGAAAACACAAAAATATTTGCCAAATCTAGGATTAACTGAATACACAAAAATATTAGTATGATCTTAAACTTTCATGGCCCCACAAATGTTTCAACGTCAATCCTCATTGTTTATTGTCATACAACCCACTTGAGTTTTGGATCTGCCTCATTTTTTGACCCATGTGCTAACATTATCTGGCAAAACAGTTAGATGTGGTGGATTCCTCACAAACATCATGATGGCCCCACTTAGCTGCTGGTTTCCAAAGTCCAGAGCAACCTAACCTAATATAATGTGAGCAGCTAAGGGTGAAACTTTCCACGCAATTAATTTTTATATAGGTTATAACTTTGCTTTAATGCAAAGCTATGGCCAAAATAAAAAAGTTTAGTAGAGTTGCCTTAAGCTTGTTTGATTTTCTAATTTAGTGTAAATACTCTATCAATGAGTAATGATTATTTCCCCAAATATTTACCACACCCTTTCCAAAGAGCATGATTTGACCACCTACTTTTTAAACACTAAAAATGAGGAAGCTAAAATATTTGTGGGTCCCACTGTGATGTATGTCACTTATCCACACCGTCCATTGATTATACCATATAAATTTATGACATGATCTAAAAAATGTGGTAGATTCTAAGCTCAAGTGGACCACACCACTGGAAAAAAAGAAAACAAACACTTACCGTTAAAAAATTCTTAAGGCCATTGTTTCCTTTGGTGTGGACCACTTGAGTGTTGGATCTATCTCTTTTTTGGCTAATGCTTAAAATTGTTATAATAAAACTGATAGACAGATTAGATATTTCATATACATCAAGGTGGGGCCTACAAATATAAACTAGTCCATTTATATCAATTTTCAAAGCGGAAATTACAATGGATTTTCAAACATGGTTAAGAAGTGATAATTACCCATTTACATAGAGTATGTTATTTAATACCTCGGGCTGGGTATTGGGTTGGGTTAGGTCTCCGGTCGACTCTGCTTAAGGTTAGGTTGGGCTTGTGTTGACCTCCACACAGCGCTCACCCACCCATGTTGCAACTCTACTTAGAAATGCAATGTAAATAGATGCTGCATAATTGGGAAAGTGGACCTTCCCTTCTTAGATTTTAGTTAAACTCAAATCACTTATAAATGTATGCCTAGGCCATCAATTGAGGCCACCAACCCTACATATATTGGACCACTAAAGCCTATTGTGCTACCTAGATTATAGGCAAGGCATTCCATTTGGCCTAGGATGGTTATATGTCCCATCTTTGCCTGTGTATTTTTTGTGTTTGAGAGAGAGAGAGAGAGAGGTTTGCTAATTCTACACCCTTTGTAGCTCACCTCACATGTGACACGTGTTCCAATATTGCTCACAAGTGCAAAATCTAAACCTAATGGACGGCACAAATGAGGCACGCATACGCTATATGCCTGAGTGGGATTATTGGACGTTTGGTTTCTAGATATAATTAGATCATACTCAAAAAGTGTAATTTTTGGATTATAATCCATTTAAACGGCATCTCACAATTTGGACGGTTTGGATTTGGGAGCACATCTGTTGCAGTGCTGTTTGAATTGCAGCAAATGGCTCTCAAAAACCAATCACCATTACATATCTGAGTCTAAAGAAGAGAAATTAACAGAGGCGACCCGGGCACAGGTGACTGTGTGGGGCCCACAGAGATATCCGTGACAAATCCACTCCATCCATTTGTTTTGAAAAGACTACAATAAGATAGAATTCTAAAAAATAAGGCAGATCCAAAACTCAGGTGAGCTATACCAATTAAACAGTGGGAATAGAAACGTCCATCGTTGAAACCTTCCGGGAGCTGACCATTATGTTTATATGCCATCCAAACCGTTCAAGGGTTATTACCACTCAGATAAAATGTCGGAAAAAAATATCTTCCTGATACCAGGCGTTCAATCCCCACTGTTTCATGTGGTTTGGCCCACACGAGTTTTGCATCTTCCTGGTTTTTAGAATGCTTTCTTATTGTGGCCTTTCAAAACAGATGGACGGAGTGGATTTGTCACGGACATCTCTGTGGGCCCAACACAGCACTGGCACAGGAATATATATGTGCCTGGGTCCAGGCAACCCGCTTCCAAATTAACATAGGGAAAATCCTCAATACACACTGTTAGCACTCAGGGTCTGTGCGCATGCCATCTCCCACCATTGAAAGTGGTTGGCAAGAATCCAACAGGCATTCACATAGCCAATTTTCAAAGCCCATTTTCAAATGCATGTTAAGGGCCCGTTTGGATTGTAAGTTACCTGATAAGTATCTTGTCAGGGCCCGTTTGTCAGGGCCCGTTTGGATTGTAAGTTACCTGATAAGTATCTTGTCAGGGCCCGTTTGGATAACAAATGCATGTTAAGGGCCCGTTTGGATTGTAAGTTACCTGATAAGTATCTTGTCAGGGCCCGTTTGGATTGTAAGTTACCTGTTAAGGGCCCGTTTAATTAGTAAATACTTATTTACTAATTAAGTAGAAACCAATATGAATTACTTACCTGATAACCTGATAAGTATCTTGTCGTAAGTATGTTTGTTTCCAACATCATTTCTCAAGTTCGTTCGGTCCCTATACATCCACCATCCATCGTTTGGGGCCAACCTTTGGTGTGAATTGTTCATTGTGTGGGCCTTGCCTTAGATGTGGGCAGTACATCATGTGGGGCCCACCTTGGATGTAAGCCATTTGCACCATTCTTTATACAAGGCCCACCGTTGATGTTGGTCATCCATCAAGTGGGCCCACCATCAATATCCACTGCCCATCATGTGGAGCCACCTTTAATGTGGATAGTCCCAAATGTGGGTCCCACCTTGAATGTGGGCCGTCCATCATGCAGGGCCTGCCTTGGATATAGGCCACTCATCATTAGGGCCTACCAATGGTGGGTGTCAATGACCATTGTTTCCTGAGGTGTAATCTATTTGAGATTGGATTCTGTTTCATTTTTGGGATGGACCAACAAGGGTGGACGGTGTGGATTTCATGTGCACAGCATGTGGCCCCACTACCTAGTGGGCTACTCAAAACTAGTTGGAAAAACAGATGAATGGCATGAGTAAAACACATCACACTAGGCCTAGGGAGGTTTTAATAGTGTCATCATTACCACTGCTGCTTCCTGATGTGGAGTCCACCCAAGGTTTAGATCTGCCTCACATGCTAGCCCCACTCACATCCAAACTAGATGGATGGCACAAATCAAATATATCATAGTGGGGTCCAGCAAGCTAGATGGTCAAAGTGGGCTGGCCTGTTGCCACGAAAATTAGCACTTTTACAGCTATGAACAAGCACCTCTTGTTTTAGGCAGTGGTGCAAAGGTAAAATAGCAAAATATAAATGCTGAAAAACTTAATTGAATTTCAGCAAATAAGCAATGATCATTATTTATTAACCAAGCTAACTTATTTCAAATAAGCTACTTAACTGCTGCCATCAGCAAGAAAAGCAACTTATTTGGTGGGGGCCCATGGATACTACCAAATAAGTTACTTTTTTTACTTACAGCAGTGGATAAGTGGCTTATTTGAGATAACTGATTAGTTAGTTTGGTTTGTCATAAATTATAAGTAGCTTTATAAGTATTTTTTTTTTTATTTAAAGTTATTTAATCACTTTAATAAGTAGAAATCAAGATAAGCTACTTAAGGTGTAAGTAGCTTATCTTAAATAAGACCGCTAGAATCCTCCCCTCCATTATTTGATGGTTGCAGAAATATGTGCGCACCGACTCTCAGTGGGCACTGTGCACACAATCTTGCCGAAGGTTGTTTTGTTCGTAATTTTGCTTTCGGTTTATACAAATTTCACTCTTGTTGTGGTCTAAAAAATATGGCTTTTGCTAGTTTGTAAGATTTATGATTTTATGCTTGTTTGTAAGATCATAAATATTACAATGTTAATGACTTTTTTTTTTTCTCTCACTCATTGTACACAACCAAAATGTGCGGCGGCTGAGTGTACCCGTCTTCCATTTGGTGGACCACCTATATATGTGAGTGGGTCCAAGGAACAGTTGAGAAACAAAATCAGCAACTAAGAAAAGCTTAGACAGTCTTTTCTAGCCCAACAGTTTTTTTAATGCTGTGTGGCCCACTGGATGAGTGGACTGACCTAATTCTTTGCCAAAGCTCATGGGACTAGTTGGGCAGCTGGGATCTTGCATATGCATGCCATATGGGCATATATAGGACATGTAGATGGGCTAAGATCTAAAGGCATGTGGAACTAGAAAACCTGTGCATATCCATATTTATCTTTATACCTTTTTAGTTTTTATCTATGGACTTCAAGGATGTATTCAGACACCATCCATTTTGCATTTTCAGTGAATCTGCAGGGGACATGCATTTGGGAGGGGGGAAAGCTGTCCTCCCCTCATTTTCTTAAACCCTGGTTAGTGATGAGTTGTTTGACTGCCTCTGGCACATATGCCAAACATTCGAAAATCGGAACCCTCAATCAAACTCTCCATCGCAAAAAAATGTAGCACAATGAAACTTTCAGAGGTTGGATACCTGAGTGGGGCACAATCATAGGTTCATCTCAACAATTGGTATGCTTTTAACAGGCAGGGAGAAAAAAAAATGTGTTAAAATGCATTTTTAGTGGCACCCAAACACGCCCTAGACGCATCCACCGTAATAAAGTTTGCTTATGGAGCCTTCTCTTATGGTTTTCCCAGTTTTAATGTTTTTCTTCTTATTTTTATAGATTTTGAAAGAGAATTGGTGATATCACCTGCAACCATTGCCGATGGAAGAGCAAATGGGTTGTAGCGTACATCCGGCAGTTTGGTGGTCAGTTTCCTTGTCGTTCTTTTATTGCAAGGTACTACTTGTGGACAATTTGGATTATGCACACGTGTCGTGGTTGATGGGTGTTGATGATAGTGAAAGAAAGCCATGTTTTGAAACGGTATTTGTGGAAAACGAAAATTGAGATTTTTCCCACAGAAGGCTGACATACTTAAAATAAAATGAAAAATGTGTCAACCAAACAAGCCCTGTGTTTAGGTGTTTCCACCTTTTGAAATGGATCAACATCTTTGGAAGGCCATAGTGATAAATCTGGTTCTTCAGTGTTTTTTTTTTTTTTTTTTTTGAATTTTGAGGTTTCCATGGCAAAAATGTCAATAAAAATAAAAAATAAAAAATATAAAAATATAAAAAAGTTAAAAGGATTTTTACAACAAAATTTGTGAGGTATTTATATTTTACCAAATGATGCCTCTACAGTTGAAAATTTTAAGTGGTGCTTTCGGAAGCGGATTGGCTGGTGAATCCTGCACCACGGACTTGGCCGGTGTATTGATGTCGGCAAGTTCTGTGAGCTCCACCACGAGGTATGTATTATATCAATGCCATCTGCTCATTTTTCATCGTCGTTGTAAGTCTTTATAGAAAAAATGAGATGAATCCAAGTCTCAAGTGGGCAGAAAGCAGTGGAGATTGAACGTCTATCATTGAAACCTTCTTGGAGGTCACAGTAGTTTTGGATCAATCTCATATTTATTTGTACACT
The DNA here is from genome assembly GCA_003013855.2 of Liriodendron chinense. Lineage (NCBI taxonomy): Eukaryota > Viridiplantae > Streptophyta > Magnoliopsida > Magnoliales > Magnoliaceae > Liriodendron > Liriodendron chinense. The sequence continues at coordinate 10,827,155 of ML058513.1, forward strand.
TCATCCAGGTCTGTGTAACCTTAGGAAAGTTTTAAGAATCATTATTCCTACCTCCTTTTGTGGTGTGGTCCACTTGAGATTTGGATATGACTCATTTTTTGGATAATAGACTAAACTGATCTCGCCAAATGCATGGACGGTGTGGATTTATTAAATACATCATTGTGGGGCCCCATAAAACCTTGATCTTCTATGGAGCATTTGTACAAACACAGTGCTCCAGGTCTGACATACTCGTCTGCCAGCAAAGTAGGTGGTGTTGGGTTCACCAGCCAATCCGCTTCCGTGCTTTCTTAGCAGGGTTGTCAACGGGCCGGGCCTAGAGTTCATCTTGACCCGGATTTTGAACTGTTTCGGGTAGGGCCGTAAATGGTCGGGTTCGGGGCGGGTTTAGCCAAAACCAGACCCACCCATTTACTAAACGGGTCTGGGTCTAAATTTTAGACCCAGACCCTTTTACTAAATGGGCGGGTCTAGGTGGGTCCGAGTCAGCCCATCAGACCCATTTATAAATGGGTCCGAGTCTGGTAGAGGGAGATCCACCCAGACCCATTTATAAATGAGCCGGGTCTAATGGGTCCGGGTCTGGATCAAGTATGCAAGCATTTTACAAGGCTTAAAACTGGGTCTGGGCTGGACGGGTCCCTTATAACATAGACCAAACCCGCCCACTTACTAAATGGGTTTGGGTCGGGTCGGGTCAAGCCTAATATAAAGGAAACCAGACCCAAACCCGTTTAACAAATGGGTCTATTCTTGGACCCAGACCCGTACCATTTAACAAATGGGTCGGGTCTGGGTCGGGTCTAAATGGGTTGGGTCCGGGTACCCCATCGGGTCCACTGACCCATTTACAGCCCTAGTTTCGGGTAATTGACACCCCTATTTATGAGGAATGAAATTACAAAAATGGTTTCTTTTTTTTTTCGTTCTTTTCAACATAGTGAAACAAGTCTTGCGGGTGTAACATCCAACATGTTAAACGTATACACCACACTATGGTGATAACTTGAACAAAACATTGGGTCAATCAAATCACCTGATGGGCTACGCTAGAATTGGGTATTTTAAATGGCGCACTTTTTTTATGAATTGACCCATATTTTTTGTTTGTTTAACACTTGAACTGAGATATTTTGAATGGTGCACATTTTTAAGGATTGGTGCACCTTATGATTGTATCTGTCATTTTTGTGTTCGTCCAATAATAATATTGGCTTGCATCCGTTGGACGGGTTGGATATGTCACATGCTAGTGGGCCCCTCAACTTTTAACTTCCAACGTTCGTAGAGAAAAAAGTATAAGGGTAATAATGTAATTTCTCCTCTTAGAAAACACTAGCAAGGAATATCCGTTGATGTCACCGGAGGCACTGATCGGTAACATCTAATTTCTTGAGGAATTCTGCGGTGGAAATCCACAATATTTCCAAGCAATTTATATTTCACCAAATAATGCCTCCACCATTAGAAAATACCATGGAGATGCCTGTTTAGGGTGAAATTACAAAAACATCATTATTGAAATTTTTTTTTTTAAATAGTGAAACTCGAGATTTGTGAGGCTCACTTGGTCTGTGTATAACATCCAACCCATTAAACATATGCAGTACACTATTGTGATGATAGGAACAAAACATCAGGTCATCAGATAAGCTACACTTGAGCCAAGATGTTTTGAACAGTATACATTATTTTTTATGGATTTGCCCACCTTATGATTGTATTCCTCTAATAATTATAATACTAGTGTGCACCTGTTAGACAAGTTAAATATGAGACAAGCACCACATGAGCCCCACAACTTTACTGTCAAAAAAAGCAAAGAAGAGCAATAATGTAATTTCTCTTTTTAAAAAAGGATTATCCAAAAATATCAAATGCTGGAGGCACTATTTTGTAAAATCCAATTCAATGAAGAATTTTGCACTAAAAATTCCAAAATTTTAATTTGACTTAATAAAATTTTAATATGTAATTACATAATGAAGTGGTTGAAATTATATTTTTACGTCAATATCAAGATAGTTCCATGGAAAATTTACAAAAATTTCAAAATTGCTGATATTTTGTTATCACAGTAATTCATTTTACTCACCTGTCAAGAAAATATGGTGAGATTTTTATAGTAGTGATTTTTGTCATGCTATGCTTGATATGGTTTTTTTTCTTTTTCTTTTTTTTTTTTTTTTTTTTTTTTTTTTCATGTTTGGATTGGAGAAATCATCTTTGGTATGGTATTGAAAAACTCAATCATAATGTATTGATTGTTTCTAAGGTTCTAGGTAAATATAGATTTCACTTTTAGATAACTTGTTTGGATAGTAAATGAAAATCTGCCTCAGGATCTCGCAGTGCTCATCTTACATCCTGTGCCTGAAAATTCAAATTACAAAAAAGCCTAATAATTACTAAAAACTTTGATTAAAAAAAATGTCACATCAGTCAAAAACCTTTTTCATTTCCACGAAAATCCAAGATTTCCATGGTTTTCTTTATATCCAAAATGGCGTAAAAAGCAAAAGCCCAGCCCAGCAGCCTTCTATTCTGTTATCCATCGTAATCGCCATCAGATCTCACAATATGTCAGACTGGCTGTGGGCCCATTAAGTTTCTTGGCCCTTGTGAGACCCACTCAAACTCGAACATATGATTTGAGGCTGTTGGGCTAATTTAGTCTGCGATCTGGGCACATTGTAATCGCATATGAATGTTTCGGGCCTGGACCAAGTTACCTTTCATTGGGGCCCTCTTGGCCTGACATCAGCCGTTGATTAACATAAAGGTGGGCCAGCTACATGTCACCAATCAATCTGCACCAATATCCAACTGTATCATACCCATCCTTAATCATATTCCCTTAGAAATCCGGCGGCCATGATGATATTTCCTCCCATCAGATGGTAATCGTTGCGTCTAATCTATGTGACATGAAGATGCTACAAAAGAAGCTTCTCCCCCATCGAATAATTCAAAGGCAGAGAGGATAACAAACTCGCAAATGGTAAGCTCTCTATGTGCGCGAGAATGACAAATATACCCTTGCATTGCCCCCCACTAAGGGCTACCCTAACATCACTATGAGTAATTCACCACTCATTTTGCTTGCTTAGTCAAAGGTATCATGTATCTATACTTAATGTGATCCAATGAAAATGCGCCACATATTTATGTAAGATGTGGAGATAAGATTGAGAGTAAAGATTTTCCGCATGCATGAAATGATGATAGACATGGATCCATTTGAATAGATTTGGACCATCTAGGGGCTCTATTTGGCCCACTGCGATGTATTTGTTTTCATCTATACCCTTCATCCATTTGACACATGTGCCCAAAAAAGAGGTAGATCCAATGCTTAGGTGGACACACACCACATGAAGCTATAATGATCATGAAGGTTATTGTTGAAATCTTCTTAAGGCCCACTACGATGTATAAGGTCATGTAGACCTGGACGAAGAAAAACACAAATATCAGCTTGATCAAAACTACTTCAGCTCCTAAGAAGTTTTCGGTAGTAGTGTTTAATCAACATTGTGTGGTCCACTTAAGCTTTGGATCTACTTTATTTTTGGGCCCATATGCCCTAAAATGATATAGCTAGGTGGATGGACAGCAAGGACCTCATGGTACTTTTTTCATTGGGCCATCTCAAGGGCTGCAGGACCCAGGATCATGGCAATCCGCATCCTCAAGTATGGATATGGTTTTGTGAAAATAGCAAGATGTCCAAGTAATTGATCTGGATTGTCTGGATCTCCCGTGCAAAGATTTCATGTGCACGGTTGAAAGGTCACCACCGTTTACAAAATGGTGGCAAACAATCATAGAAATGAGCCCACTTATCCATGCAATTTTCTTGGATATTGACGGGTTGAGGGCATTTTCGTCATTTGGAAGGAGAAGAGGGTACTTTCGATATTTGAACAGAGGGGAGCGGGCGTTTCTAGGGACATTTTAGGGAGTATCGGGAAGGAGATCACATGGGTGGGCCCCACAGCTCGTGAAATGACGAGCTCATTTTTAGCTGGAACTGTTCCGACGGGTAACATCCGATAATCCGGCGGTGTCAGGTAGGAAGGTATCAACGATCGCACAAAAAGACACGTGGCACCGATAGAATCCGGGAAGATGGTCGGATCGGACCAGCAAGCAGGGCGAAGCATGTTGGACGAAGACAGGGACGGGCCTAGGGGTGTCAATGGACCGGGTTGGCTCGACGGGCTTTCGGGCTTGGCCCGTCTTGGGCCGGGTTTGTACGAGAGTATTAGGCCCGAGGGTCGAGTTCGGGCTTAAATTATAAGCCCGTTTTTAAACGGTCCGGGCTTGGACTATGCTGTTGAAAAGCCCGAAAATCTGGCCCGACCCGAATATATATTTTTTAATTTAAAATTTAAATTAAATATATTTTCCTCATTTCAAAATTTAAATTTTAGATAATTTTTTTACCAAAAATCCATCTCCCTCCTAAAACGGAATTAAAGAATAATTTCTCTCTCTATGTTAAAGGCCGGGCTCAGGCTAGGGCCGGACACGGGCTGAACCATGCATTTGTATCTTAAGCCGGGCTCGGGCTTAGCTATTGTGGCCCGTCACGAGTCCGGGCCGGGTTTGGGCATATGTTGGAAGAGGCGTGCCGGGTTTGGACAGAGCTTAGCCCGACCCTAACCCGGCCCATTGACACCCCTAGACGGGCCCTGGGTGGTGATTCCACATTGTAGCTGACAGCTAACATTCGACGTGGGCCCCACGTACTTGGTCCATCTATAAAAGCGACGGTTTGGCTCAACTTTTTTTTATGAGAACGGATCAACTACAGGCCACGTACCACAACTTGTGGTACCATACCATCTTTTTCGTCAAGATACCACCTGTGTAGATCATCCTTACCATTAAGAGCGTAAACCCCACCATTAAACTAACCTGAAACAAAATTCATGCCGGTACGCTCATCAGGTGGGCCACACCGTCTGAATCAATGGAAAACCGACAGTCTAACTCAACGTACACGTATGGCCCACCTAGTGATCTGACCAGTATGATTCCAGCAAATGGTGATTTTGATGGTCACTTCTATCTTTTCCATGGCCCTGATTTCATACAAGTGTGCCATTTTGGCGGAAAAGATGTCACGGTACCAGAAGCTGCAGTACTGTTGCCTTTAGGTGACCAGTCCTCTGTTTTCTACAGAGAAAAACGTTCGAGAATTCCAAGTGCACTCATGCCTGGCCTTTTCTTTTTTTTTTTATCAGCACTGTCTTTTCACACGTGGAAAATAAGAACATGCACGCAATATCCAAGCCGCTCATCATGCAGATCCTACCATATAAAAATCCTTAATATTAAGAATAAGACTGATATGATAGTCAAGTGGGCCCCACAGATATGTTGAATGTTGACCGCTCATTGTCAGTCAATTTCTTTTAACCATCCATTCGTAGATGCATAGCCGACAAGATGAAACAAACTGCCGATTATGTCCATCCTGATTAAAGGCTTACATCTCACACACGTGTGCCACCATGCGACCATGAGTGAAGGGGAGGTTATTACTATTCCACTTTCTACGGTATGTCGGGACGTACTCTGTTTTTCACATCGAGAGTAGAGAAGTTGGATTTGGGGTCTAGTTGCAATGATCCGAACCATTATTTATCTGATGGTTGAACGTTAGACGGATGATATACAAAAGAATCTTGAAAATTGAAATGTCATATCAATGTCCCCAAAAAAACGGTAAGAGTAGAGATGACCTAATTTCAAACGAAAAGAATTTGGCGAACAAAGGTGAAATAGTACTCATTTATGACTGATTCCTTTTTATACCCTCCATGAAACCGTGAAGACCATTGATATCATATATCAATGGTCTGTATCGTTGTAACGTAACCCTTACTCCAACAGCTATTGTCCTGGAGAAAAGATATCACTATGTGGGCAAGTACTACAGCAGAGCTCGATGACTGTACTTTTTTTTACGAATGAAACTATGATGTTCCGGCAGAGTGTGACCGTTGATACACAGGCGCTAAGAAATTTATATGGGTGGCAACCATTGTACTCTTGGCAGATTATCAAATAACTCTCAACCGTTTTTTTTTTTTTTTTTAATTACTCTCTAGTTTCTTGAAGAAAACCCACAAGATTGCCCATTTATTTATTTGGGTGCCTTTTTTTTTAATATAGTGTGCTGCAATCAAATTACACACGTGTACATGGTCTGTGATCTTGATCACACATCACGTGGATTCTAAATAATGTTGTGGGTGAGTGGACAAATGAAGAATATGACCACCTTCTTATAAAAAAAGTTCTTAAATCTACAAAGAAAAAAAACATATTAAGTAGTACTAAAATTGATATTGATGATGAAAATTGCTTATTAGACGTATTTTATGTGCTTATATGGACAAAGGCACTTTGGACTTTTTTCTATTCAATTAAAAGTAGCCAATTTTATCAAAATAATTAAAATTATAAAATTGCTAAAATGGTAAAAGATGTTTAATTCTGCCTAAACTTTTAAACAACTCTTAGATGATTTAAACTAAGATTAAATCACGACCCAACACTTAAAATTTAAAAATATTATGAAAAATGTTAATTTACTAAAAATGAAAAGTTTAGAGTCATATTCAACCTATAAAATAAGTGAATTTTGCAAAGCCATTTAAGGACCGACGACCCTTTGTTGTTGGCTACAGCCTACAACATGGAGCTTGTTAATAGCTTTACAACTATATATACATTAGAAGTGTGAAATGGATGATTGATCACAAAGTTATAGCCATCCGCCGTAATACATGTTTAGACTAATTTTGCCTTCAAACGAACTTTCTAACCTTATATCTTTAGATCGTGACTGTCTATAAGTTATTTGCAACCTGCTTTACATCACAATGGTTAAAAAAGTCCACTGCCTAGATGAGGCAGCTAATTATTTTTTAACTTTTTTAATTTAGGGCACGTAAAAAATTGTTGGGTTTGCTAATTCCACATGCAGCTTGTGTTAGTGCACTTTTCTGTGGCATACTACTGCACCTTATTTGTCAATCACTTACATCAGTGAGTCTAGTGTCGGTTGAGCCTAATGAAGACGAAGACCGAAGACTCAAGATAGACCGGCTGCATCAAGAAAGAAGAAATAGGTAAAAGTGATGCCTTGGTGTGCCTTGCCTTAACCAAAACCTAACCCATAACCTCTTAGATGACTTGGACCAACTAGGTATACCCTTAGTCATCATCATTAGTCTTAGAACTCCATGAAAAACATGATAAGTTAGACTAATTTAAGAGGTGGAAGCTGCTGTAAACAAAACAGCTCAAACAACAGTTTCCGATTGATCTCCGATCAATCGGACGTTGGCTCCGATAGGACTCCGATCAATCGGACAGAAGCTCCGATCAATCGAAAATTGTTCCAGCAAACATTGAAAATCCACTGGACATATTTCCGATCAATCGGACAGTCTTCCGATCCATCGGAAGGGGTCCGTCCGATCTATCGGACCATGTTCCGATCAATCGGAAAAACCTCCAGAGAGTTCTCTGGACTAAACTCCGATCAATCGAACATGACTCCAATCAATCGGACTAGTCTCCGATCAATCGGACCATATTTCCGATCAATCGGAGATACGAGAATCTGCCCGTTTTTTTACCGTTGGAAGAAAATCTATTTAAGAGGGGGATTCGATTTTTGAGCTATGAGGGGGGATTTTGAGGAAATAGGAGCCACCATTGTTGAAGATCATTAAGAGCCCTATTCCTAACCCAAACAAGTGATCTTCCTTGTGATTCCTCACAAGTATGGAGCATTCAAAGCTTAAGAAGAAGATGCACTTGTCCCTTTTTTGATCTCTAGAGATTGGATTGATCTTGATAGTCATATTCCTATCCAATACTCTATGATGAGATCGGTGTAGGTGAGACTCTCTAGGTAACCCATTCCCATAAGCTGTAGAGATCTCAAACCTACCTTCCCTAGCACCTTGGGCATCTCCAATGGAGTATCACATGCAACGTAGCTGATCTTGGAGCTGAAGCCTTGGCAAAGCAGCGGCGTCAAAGATCGGGGGAGCACAAGGGGAGCTGATTCAAGCAAGGGAGAGCGAGAAGAAGCAACCCAAAGCGGCGGTAAACAAGGGGCTTAATCCGACAAGTAAGGTTGTCTTGTTAGGAGTCCATCCACTCAATTCCCTGTGGGAGTTGAGTGTAGAGTTTGTTTGACAAACTCGACCTAGGGTCGTTAGCCGATCCTTGGCTTATTAGTTGGGCCTAAAATCTAGGGACGTCAACAGTTCCTTGGCACGTTAGTCGGCCTAAACAGAGTCTCCAAGTGGGAGCCACCAACACGGGTGCAAACGTGTAGGTTGGGAGGAACCTGTAAACTCCCCGGTTGGGTGGATCCGAGTTAAAACACATTGGTTAGGAGGAACCAGATTTAAACTCCCCAGTGAATGCCGGTGTGCTCAAAGGAGTTGAGTACTTGAACCGGGAGTGGAGTAGACAAGTAGTCGAACCACTATACATCCTTGTGTTTGTGATTGATCTTGAGCTCATTTCTCTTTATGCATTGTGTTTAATTGTTAATTATGTATGCTTAATTAGGAATGTATGCTTAGCACTTGATAGGCACATCCACACTCATAAGATGTACTTTCACTACCTCAAGTAGACTTGAACTTATTGATCCATCCTCATTCAAGTCTATTTGAGTAGCATTGATTAGGTTCTTCATTAGCTTATCATTTATTAATCTATGCTTGTTTAGACTAGGTTGGTTATAGCTTTTATCATATGCTAGTCTTTTGATTGAACCCACTTAGGCTTGAAAGCCGAAGTGTTAATCGCTTACGTAGTTTAATTTGTTAAATTTGTTAAGTAGGCGAAAAGATTTTAAAAAGGTTCTAATCACCCCCTCCTATAGGTTTAGCCATAATTCTAGTTGCTCTTTAAGCTTCCGCACGTGTATGCATAGGGTGTCGTGTTAGACTACCCGACGCAATTTTAGCTTGCTATTCATGCACCAAGACACTTCCCTATATAAAACATGTGTTAAGTAATTAAAAGCTTTCCATATGGTTGGAAAGTACAATTAAATATTATGAGTTGAAAATTGGCCCATTTCACTCCTAATGAGTTAGGCTTGTTGAATAAAAGGACTAATCCATTAAAAAAAAAAAAATTCCCTCTTAATTTGACATTTCTCGCTGCTCAAATTAAGAAAAGTGTGAATTTTGCAAAGTATTCATTTCACATATGAATTGTCAGAGTTAAAACAATTGCTTTCTGGCTGTCCATTTGTTTGGTACTTATGGCCCACCTAATGAGTGTGAAATTACCTGATTTAGGAAAGAACTGAAAATTTAGACGGTGTAGCCCACGTGATAGAAAGATGAGACCTTGTGTACCGACGTCATTTGGGCTTATGCACCACATGGGGATTGGTAGGGTTCTACAGGCAAGTGGAATTATTAAACCCCACCAATTACATATTTACCATCATCTGACCTTCATTAGTTGAGGTTAGAAGTCCACTCATGGCCTACGAATGGCACAAATCGGAGTGATCTTTTGCAACATCTCCTATTTGAACATAGAGCACTGGGCAAGATGACAAGAAGTATCATCTTTGGGCAACGACGCCAGAACTTTAGCCAACATGCCACTCACGTTGGAAATTAGAACCATGAAAATGGTCAGCTATCCCAAGATCACCCTCCTCAAAGATCTGGATGTTCCGATCACAATCACTAGCTGGGCCACACCTATATGTGAAGTTAGGCATCCCTCAACTTTTCATTAATTCCAACTGTGTGGCCCACCTGATGAGTGAACATATCTGATTTTTATGCCTTGTTATCTTTGTGGTGGGGTTTACCATTTTCATGGGACTAATGGCTTGCACAAGTGGCTTGTTCTCATCAAAGAAGGCACGTACAGTACGATTGCTGACATGCAATCCCACATGGCCTGTAGGGTTTGGTAGTCTTCTAGCCCCATGAAAGCTTTTATATACAGCTATACAAGCCAACCTAGCATTACATGAATGGTATCCAAGGGTTGAATGAGGTGGACAAACACGTAAGCGGGCCATTACATGAATGAAAACAATGAGTGACTAAAAAATGGTCCATTGTTTTCCAACGAATGGATGCCCGAGTTCTTTGCTGAATGACATGGATGATGGATCCACCTGATAGATGTCCTATACATTGCCACGTTTGCACGTGTGCTTGGCTCTTTGATACACATGTGGGATAGGGCTAGCAAAAATCATGCTAGGCTCCTCTCAGAATCTAGGGTCTCAAAAGACCAATTACAAAGTTTTCTATAAATTAAAGCTAGCTCCATCAGTTCAAAATCTGGGCCGAAGGCAACCCCAACCTGGGCTCATTGACAGCTATATCTCTAGGAGTGAAAGATTGAGGATTAGTAGCCAATGCACCTGCGTGGAGTAGTTTTGGTTTGAGATTTGAATGAATCAAGTTGAACGTTTTAGCTAGGTTGAGATTTTAACTAATAGGGTTGAACCTATTCAAAATTTAGATTTTTCCTTTTGAGTACAATCAATAAGGCTAGAAAGTGTTAGACATTCTTGCATATGGCATATGCATTTATCAAATGAGGAACCTTGTTATCACATATCATTGACTAAAAATCATGCTGGTTCATTAATCAAGCAGGTGAAAATTGTATGAGATATATATGGAAAATTAGACTAAAAAAATGAAGTGATACATCTATATTACATATAACACTTGTAGCTTTAGGGCATTTGTCCCTTCAGTTTTGTTCTTTTTTCTTCTTCTTTTTTGTGTTAGTAATGCAATGCATCCTCCCTATTAGCTGGGCAACACACCCACATGGTTCGTCATACGATGCACCCACCCACTGGTCAAGTTAGTGTGTCTCCTTAGCATTTCGAACATGAGACCTGCTGTTGAAACGCCTAGGTGTCTTCCAATTGGGCTAGCAGGCGAACTTAAGACCTGTTGTTGAAACGCCTAGGCATCTTCTAGCTAGGCTTGATGAACCGTACTACATGATACTCAGGATGAAATGTGAGTGTCGATATGCACGTGCTAAAAAAATTATATAGGCAGGCAATCCATTGTACTCTAGCAAAATATCAAGTAACTCCAACTTTTTCTCCTTTTTTCATTTTTTTATCTTTTTTAATTACTCTCTGGTTTCTTGAAGGAAACCCACAAGATTGCCTAGTTATTTATTTAGGATGTCTTTTTTTAATAGTGTGCTGGAATCAAATTACACACACACACATACATACATATGAGAGAGAGAGAGAGAGAGAGAGAGAGAAGAAGAAGAAGAAGAAGAAGAAGAAGAAGAAATGCTCACCTGCACACCAGTTTTCACACAAGAACTTGTGAGCACTTTTTAAGAACTCATCACACATAATGTGAGCCCAAAATTTGAAGTGTTCACATGAAGCAGCATCCCAAAAAATCCTTAAGGCCCAACTTTCAAGCTAATCCAAAACTCTTGTGGGCTGTAGTAGAGAGAGAGAGAGAGAGAGAGAGAGAGAGAGGCAAATTGAGGAAATTGTTTCCGATCTCCATGGCCCACCAAAGTTTTGGATCAGGGTAAAAGTTGGGCATGGGGGGCTTTTTAGGGTGTTGCATCACGTGGACGGCTCGAATTTTGGGCTCACATCACATATAATGAGTTCTGAAAAAGTGTTCATGAGTTCTGGATTAGAATTGTGTACAAGTGAGCATTATTAGGGATTCTTTGATCGCAGCAATCATATATGTTGATTTGTTTGTTTGTTTTTATTTTTAAAGATCTTAACCATGATGATCACTTAGATGATCTATGAAGTAAATATTGGCAATATGATGTTGTGGGTGAGTGTGCAAATGAAGAATATTATTGCCTTCTTCTTAAAAATAGACATATATCTTAATATGACTCCTAGTTGTGCATATTAAAAGGAAAACTATGAATTTTGTACATTATTCATTTCACATATATATTGTTAGAGTTAAAACATTGCTATCTGGCCGTTTGTACCTTATGGCCCACCTAATGAGTGAAATGACCAGATCTTTAGAAAAGAACTGAAAATTTAAACAGTGTAGCTCACGTGACATAAAACTGAGATCTTGTACTACCCACGTCATCTGAGCCTATGGCCTATGTAGAGTCCTACAGGCAAGTGGAATTATCAAACCCAACCCCCCAATTGCACAATTGCCATCATCCAACCTTCATGATTTGAGGTTATAGGTCCACTCATGACTGACAAATGGTTCAAATGAAGTGATCTTTTGCAACATGTCGAATTTGAACATAGAGCACTGGGCAAGAGGACGAGAAGCATCACCTCATCAGAACTTTAGAGAAACATGCGGCTTATGTTGGAAAATTTGAACCATGAAAATGGTCGGCTACGACGAGATCACCCTCCTCAAAAGCCAGTCTGCTCCGATCATTTAGGTGGGCCACACCTATATGTCAAGTTAGGCCCTCAACTTTTCATTAATTCCAACTGTGTGGCCCACCTGATGAACGGACTTACCCCATTTTTCTGCCTTGTTATTTTAGTGGTGGGGTTTACCATTTTCATAGAATTAATAGGTTGCACAAGCAGCGTGTTCACATTAAAAGAAGGCACAGTACGAAAAGCAATCGCACATGGCTTGTAGGGTTTGGGCGTCTTCTGGCCCCATGATTAATGCTTCTATACACGGCTGTACAAGCCAACCTAGCATACATGAATGGTATCCGAGGGTTGAATCAGGTGGGCCTGCCACGTAGAACTTCCAGCCCAAAAAGCTGACATCGGTCAAACACTTAAGTAGGCCACACATGGATGAAAGCAACGGACGGTTTAAAGACGGTCCATTGTTTTCCGACATATGGTACCTGAGTTTTTTGCCAAATGACATCGATGATGGATCCACCATGATTGATGTCCTAGACATTTGCCTCGTTTGCACGTTTGCTTGGCTATTTGAGACGCAAGTGGGATAGGGCTAGCAAAAGTCATATTGAGGTTCCTCCTTTCAGAACTAGGGTTTTAAAAGACCAGTTCCAAAGGTCTCTATAATGCCAGCTCAATTAGTTCAAAATGTGGGCCGAAGGCAACCCTAAGTGGGGTCATTGAGACTCATATCTCTAGGAAAGAGATTGAGGATGAACTGCCAAATGCGCCAGCCAGGCATAGTTTTGGTTTGACATTTGAATGAATCGGGCTGAAAGTTTTAGGTAGAGATCTGAATAGATAGGTTTAAACCTATTCAAAATTTAAAATTTTCCTTCTTGAGTATAATTAAAGAAGCTAAAAAGTGTGTTAGATATTCTTGCATAATATGTGCATTTATCAAATGAGAAACTTTGTTACCATCCCATGCATTTTCTCCTCTAGGTTCAATCAAACAAGGACCACAGGTGTGAGTAGGGACCTGGATTCATGAATTTTTGTATGCGATTATGACACACGGGTGTGCCAGAGTCAGCTTGGCTCAATGGTTGATTGAATTGTTGGCGTCACCTGCACCAAGATAGATAGATTAGAGACTAGACACTGGATCCTAAGTCCTCTCAGTCACCTATATTGCGCTCCATTCAAACAATTTGTGAAAGGGCAAGAGGTTAACCCTTCCGAATGAGTTCTTTTTACCTTGTGACAATAGACGTAAGTCTACAAATTTAAGGACTTGTTCTTTTAGCATAATTCACTACCAAAGTTCAACTGTAAAAATAAATGGAGAAGATATAAGCTGAAAGTGTTCTTCTATTAATGATTTTTACAATAATGTCACTCACGGTCAACTTGAGAGACGACGATCCATTCATTGCCCAATTGGAATTGAGCTTCATGGTGGGACAATCGTGATGTGTGGGATGGACAATCTGTTCGTTGCCTAAACAGAATCGAGTTTTGTAGCGAGATGGTTGGTGAGGATGACAGCCTATTTGTGATCTTGATCGAAACCAAGCACATGTCAAGACGGTCGTGATTCAACTATCTGTTTGTCATCTGGTGTGGACCAAATTCCATAGTGAGATAACCGACGGAATCACCTAGCATATAGTATGAAAGCCCTGCAGCCTTTCATTTGAAAACTGAGCGATCTTCCTTGTGATCCAACAGGATGTCGTCGATGAAGGGTGTAGAGTTAAATTAAGGATTAATAACTAAGGGCCTGTTTGTTTTCATTTCCCTCAAGTAGATGCATTATAAATAAGTAATGATTATTTACAATGTTACACATTTTTCAAGAATGACAATTGACAGTTTGCTTTTTGTGCACTGGAATCAAGGAGAGTGTGATTTTTTTGTAGGGCTCACTATGATACATGTGGCTTATCCACTCCGTCCATCATTTTGTGAGGTGATTTTAGGGCATGCAACCAAAATTGAGGCAAATTCAAAGCTCAAATGGACCACGCCATACAAAATAATTGGTTAAACTCTTACCATTAAAAACCTTTTACGACCACGATTTCCTATGGCATGGGCCACTTGAGCTTCGGAACTACCTCAATTTTGGGCTCTTGCCTTAAAATGTTTCGTTAAAATGAATGGACGGCATGAAATCTCACTAGCATCACAATGGGACCCACGAGTGTACTACAATCCTTTTCAAACTCTTTTTATAAGGAAGAAATATTGGTTCCTATCAAATAGGGGTAAATGGTAATAATTACCATTTTACATGCAGTTACCTCAGGGTAAATGAAAACAAACACACCCTAAGGGTCCCATGCTATGAGTAGGGATGGGGCCTAAATTAAAATAAAATGAAGGGATAAATGTCCATGGTGGATGGGGAAGTATATATAAGATTGGTTGTAATGGCATAAGGCCTCAGAATCTTCTTCGGTTGCTATTTTTATAAGATTTTGAGAGGCGGTGGCCTTGCATAATCTTCAGCATCATGAAAGATTTAGACGTTCGATTGTCCAAATCTCATTGATTCTTCGACGTCAAGGTAGCTTATCACGTATTGACATGTGTACAAAAGAGACTCTCGCTCCGAATCATGCATTAGTCGCAGTCGTCACATCTTTGGGCTCCCATATTAGAAGGTTGTTGGAGTCCTTACATCGCTTATTTTTGCAATCCATAGAGAGTGACTTTTTGAAAGGCTCTAGCTAAATAGAGATTTTCTTTGATATGATACTAGCATTTAATGCTTTAAGAGAGAGAGATACTTGCTTTAATGAGACTCTTACTTTTGACATAGAGTACTTTTGATAGCATTTAATGCTCTTTCTTATGTGCATGTCTCTAACTCATCTTTGAGTTATTTACACCACACGTGGTACGACTATCACATGGCATCTTTTGAGTCGTTTGATCTGCGCTGACATGTGGTGACATCTCATTCGTCCAAGTGTGCCAAAAACGGTTACAAGCACTGTGGACTAAAAATCATGCTGGTTCATTAAGGGCTTGTTTGGAACATGGTATTAAATGGTATGGAATTGCATTATAAGGTGGAATTAACACCATTATTGCATAATGATTATATGTTTAGGAAATGCAATGCTATTTTGATTGTGTAATCCCACGTTTGGGATAATTTTTTCCTTTGCAAAAAAAAATATTGTATTAAGTGAAACCTGTATTTGGCGGACTATAAATTTTTTATCAACAGAACATAAAATTGTAATCAACGAACCAGATTTTACAACTGATGTTGGTCATCTACATACATATAAAACTCAATTGTCATGTATAAAGGGCGTGTATAGATAAACGGCATATATATATAGATGGTGTGGATAAAACACATGCATCAACGTGAGGCCCACATATGTAGCGAATTTTCGGAATCCATCGAAATTTTGTCATATCTCCTATTGGGACTAAATGATATAATACCTAGATTAATTCAGTCATTCCCATCATTCTCAAATGACGAATGGAATTTACATTGGATCAAATGCAATTCCATACCACGTAATCTCACATTCCAAATAGGAATTAATTGGGAAATTCCCATACCACTTAATTCCACATTCCAAATAGGCCTAATCGGACAGGTCAAACTTGTATGAGGTACGGAAAATTAGAAAAAGATAAAGAAATTATACATCCATATTACCTGTTACATAAGTAACTTGAGGACATTTGCCCCTGCAATTAGCTGCAGGGAGGGATTAATTGTATGACCCTTCAACTTGAGGGTATTTATGTCCTTTCAACTCCTTGAAATACCTAGTGTCACTTGTTTTCTTCGCATATAATCACACGGAAGGTGTACCGTTCAGGGGCCCTTGTGATGAAGGCTCTATGATGCCCACCGTTAAAGGGACTTTCATATGCAATTGGTTGATTTTAAGCAAAACCCATCTAGTTAGAACTCAAACATTTTACAAAGTATATCTCTTATGACAGCTCACGTTAGAACGTAGGTTTTAAAAAATGAAGTAGATCTAAAGATTGAGTGGATCTTATTATAAGAAAGGTGTGCATGAGTCGCCACTATCAAAATCCTTCTCCCCAGCTCCCTTCATATGTAGCCAGTCTATGTGTAGCGGCACCTTTTCCCTTCGCTTTCTTTCTTTCTTCGTTTTCCTCTCTCCCTATTCTCTTCATGTGTGTAAAATTACACATGCACTATCCCTAGTAATTATTAATGTACATGTCACCACAGGGTAGATAACCAGGTGAACGGCATGAATCTTTGACATGTGCGCCGTACTCATGGGTCTCTGGAGCATAGATCGCCCCCTCATGCAAGTGGGCCTTTAATGTCTGCTGAATCACGATGCTCTTCACAAGGCCTGGCCCATCGACGACCCTAATTGTAAAGGCGTCTCCCATTGAGAGGGAAGAGGTGTTTGTGTGCCACGTGAGCATAAAAATACAAGCATGGATCACACAAGCCCTATATTCCAACACCCTAACCTTTGGACGCGGTTTGGCTGATGACCCCAACACTAGCTAGCTAGCTGATGTCAAAGCTCTGTGGACCTCAGCATGATGTATATGTTTTATCCACGCGGTCCATTCATTTTGCTAGCTCATTTTTGGATATGATTCCATACTGAGGTAGATCCAAATCTTGATTCGACCACACCATAAGAAACAATGGGGTATTAAACGCTTACATTTGAAAATCTCTCATGGGCATCTCAATGTTTATTTACCTTCCAACCTGTTCATAAAGTTCACCAAACCTGGATCAAGGACAAAGAAAAACATCAATTTGATTCAAAACTTTTGTGCCCCCAAGAATTTTTTAACTGCAAGTGTTCTAGTCCCACTGTTCCCAGGAGTGGTCCACTGGAGCTTTGGATTTGCCTCATTTTTAGGGCTAGTGTACTAAAATGAACTAACAAAATGGATGTAGGCGTGGATAAAACACATACATAATGTTGGCGTCTATAAAGGTTTGACATCAGCTAGCTGGCTGGTGTTGGGGTCACCAGCCAAGCCGCATCGCAAACCTTCCATCTTCAAGTGGCCCCTACTCTTGAGCTGCTTTTGACCGAGCCAACAGGTAGCTATCATCCGTTTCATACATGTCTTGGTGCACTGATCAGACTGTCTTGGGCAAGTACCCAGGCAGTGGAGGCTCTTGATGGACGGCTCAGATCTGCAGATGTGCTCTTAAGCCAGCGTCAGGAAGGAGAGTCTACCGTTCCCTTAGCATAAGATCTAAACCAGGCAATGGCATGCCGGTCTTCCTACATGGTTCGTTGCACATAAGCATTACATGAATGATGTGTGTCAGTAGCAATAATATGGACCGTTCATGAGGTGGATCTTGCCAAGGATGGGTCACTACTTATAAATTGCACTGACTAGAAAATCCTACCGGCCAGATGGGTGGAGCTTTTTTCCCATACAATGCTGACCCTTGACAATATTCATCTGCACAGTCCACCTAGAAGTCACTAATTGGATGGTTAAGATCGTTCTAACTCATCATGGTAGGATCCACACGACCATGGATCCTTACTCAAGGCTTAGTGGCAGACTCACAAGAGTTTCAACGCGAAAGGTCGTGGGTTCCACTACCAATTGTGGTGTGGGTGGGTGTAACTTGTGAGGCTGTGTGCGTGAGTAAATAAATAAATAAAAAGAGGGCACCCAAGGAGCCAGAGTTCAATCCAGGACACGGACTGCATAGGTGTGGATTCTTTGTGGGGCCCATCATGATGTACGCTGGCCTCATCCTTCTTCCAGTTAATGTTAGGGCATGAGCTCCATATCCAAATCATAACGACGTCCACTGCTGAAACCTTTCCAGGTCTTACAGTACTGATGCTTATTTGTCATCTAACCTATTTATAAGTCCATGCTGAATGAAGGATAAAAAATAAAAATAAAAAATTACAAATATCAGCTTAATCTAAAACTGTTGTAGCCCACGTAACTTTTCAACGGTAGGTGTTCAATTTCCTCTTTTCCTGAGGTGTGGTCTCCTTGAGCTTTGGAGATTCTTCAATTTTGGTCTCATGCCCTAAAATGAGTTGAAAAAATAGATGGATGGCGTGAATGAAACAACTACATCACAGTGGGCCTCACGGAGAATCCACAATACGCTAAAGCATGGTGAGCTCGTCACTGCACAATGCACACCCTTCAATCCATAATATCAATTTCCAATTTTTTTTTTTCCCCTGATACTCTGAAGGAGTGTGATGAATGATACGCAGGCACTTATAAATTACTTATAGGAATTGTGTGGACACGTGGAATACAAGTAATTCAAATGCACTTATAAATTACTTATAGGAATTGTGTGGACACGTGGAATACAAGTAATTCAAATTAACTGTCCACGTTATGAATCCCTGATTAGATGCATCATGAAACAAAACCTACACTCATTTGACCACAAGATGACATTTCTTAGACAGTTAGAAATGAAAAGAATCTAACGGTCTTATTTCAACAAACACGCGTAGTCCGAATCAGAGGTTAAGGTAGTTCAACCTTTATCTTGGAGCCGCGACTTAAGTTACATGGCGTGCCACAATTTAAGCAGTTTGGTTAGAGTGGTTACATGCCACGTGTATAAGTTCTCAGGGCCTTGTATCAAGTATCATACTCTGCCCGAGTATCAAACAACGCCCATTTTTCAATATTTACTTTTTGCCCCCGAGGAAAATATTGTATCCTCCAACACACATGTTAAAGCAATGGGGCCCAACTGTTTTCCTTACAGGAGCCAAGGAAAAACATCTGGGCCCCACCCATTGTTAGGTGGGTTGCTGTGGCCAATGAGATTTCTGTAGAACGCCTGTGGTGGCCTGTCCACTACTAGCTAGGGACCCTCTCAACAGAGTATAGGTACCACTGCTTTGGCAAATGGATGTTCAGCGGACTACCTTTTCTCGGAGCTCTAAATATAGCCCTCGAGAACAATTTCGGCTAGTGGCTTAACAGTCGGATTCAAGGCCTTCACCCTGAGGACACATGATCCAGTCCGTCCAATGTATGGAATCCATTGTAAATAGGTTACAACTTAAAGATCAGATCGTTTCGCATGACCCTAAGACCTCTGATAATTGGATGTTGTAAATTTGAATTTGGACTATTGACTGGTCTCCATTTCAATCGTCAATTGGGTGTACACCAATTGCCGAGATCGAATACCAGCCCATGGTGATTCTTAAGCTGTGGCCCATCTAAAATGTGTCCCAATGTTTGGACGGTTTAAATGAGTTAAATACATAAATGACCAATTTTGAGTTCATCACGATTAAAACCTTCGTTAGATAGAATGATAATGTCCATGTCACATTCACTCCTTCCATTTGTACCAGATCACTTTAGGATGTTAGCTCAAAAATTAAACTACACAGCAAAGAATAATGGAGATTTTAGATCGGGCTGAGACATTAATCCAATAATGAATCTGGTTTATGACTCAAGTAGGCTACACCACAAAGAAACTGGTAAAGATGGAGAGACCCATTGCTTATATTTCTGTTTTCACTTGATTATACAAGTTGGATGACACATAAACATTTGAATAGCCACATGGAGGTTATAATGGCGGACAGTTACATTGCCATTGGGAGTGTTGGGAATGGAGATGGCCGCCCTTAAAACTTTCCTCGCACTGTTGATGCTTTTGAATCAAGTTGATATTTATATTTTTCCTTCATGTGGTGAGATTGAGAGTAACCTTATAAATGGTGCAGATGGCATATAAGCACCCCGGTGGTCTAAGAAGGTTCCAATGGTGTGTGTTAGTCTCCCCACCTGACGAAAGAGTGGGTGTCATTAGATCATCATATTGGGTTCAAGTAGGTTTTTGTTAGAGGGCTCTCATTGATGAAAGGGGGGCCATCATGATGTGTGTGTCTTATCCACGTTGTCCATCAATTTTATCATCTCATTTTTTGCCACAGGCCTAAAATTAAAGCATATCCAAAACTCAAGTCAACCACACAATCAGAAGCAGTGTGAATTGAACACCTACTATTGAAAATCTATTCAAGGCCGCATTAGTTTAGATTAAGCTGATAATTGTGTTTTCCTTTTATTCATGTTTGTGTAGATTTTATGAATCAGGTATAATGACAAATAAACATCATTGCAGGCCTGGCGAAGGTTTCAACATGTACATCATTATCCCATGATATCTGTGGTTTGGTCCGCTTAAAGTTTTGATATACTTCAATTTTAATATCATCCCTAAAATGAGCTGATGAAATATATGAATGGCTTAATTTACTAGTAGGCTATTCCCCGATGAGTTACCCAGTACGAAATGCACTTCCCAGTTCCCAATGAAGTAGAAAACTTCAGGCTATCACTCAAGGAGGTGTATTTTGGTAGGCCGCGGGCTACGGTTCTCTTTCATTGAAATACTTGTAAAATTGCTAATTTTAGTAGCTAGTTTGAAAGTCGGCGTCTGCATCATAGCATGAAAAATAGACTCAGCGGTAATTAGGGTTTGGTCGGCTTCTCTGGCCAACATTTATAAGCTTCATTATCTAATGTCTAGAAAACAGCAATCCCCCACCTACCAGAATGTCTACATGTATCCGCTACTGCTTTTACCTCATACAAAAGCTATGGTGACTCGCCCTGGAAGATGGATAGAGAAAGGTGGTCCCCAGCGTATGTGCCAAGCTGGTAAACGTTTGCGACATCTGGACCCCGCATCAAGCGGTGCCTACAGCTGCTTTATCCTAACCTGGAAAACAAGTTGCTCTATTCATCAGGTGGCCCCCACTTGCCCACCATCAATTTCGTCCAAATGTTTGTGGCCCGCCTAACAAGTGGTCGGCCTGTTTCCAGTCAATGGCAGGCACACGGTGACCCCTAGATGATCAATGGTGTGGATCGTCCATACGTATACCATGTCTTCAAATGTTCCACGAGTGGCCACGTTACTCTCATCTTTAGCAGTTTGCATCTTCCTTTTTTTTCTCTCTTATTTTTTCACCAAAGTAGCAAAATTCACCAGAGGTAGGACGCGGCCGAGAAAATGCAAACCTTATACTCCGACACTCAAAACATGTTTGGCAATATAAGGTAAGGAAAAAGGAATTTGCCAAGTTAGTGCCACGTTGGCCATGAATAGATAATTTCCAACCCAATTCGATGAGGTGGGAGAAATATAGAGTTCAATTCTGTGAGACACTGACCCAGTAAGATTTGATTTGAGTCATGTGCCATTGTCAAAGGTAAAAACTTATGCCAAATTGAACTCAATGTAGCATGGGAACACTGAGTTCCGTCAGGCTTGAAACTATTAGAGGAGAAGTAACTTAAAGTATGTTTGAAAGTAGATCGGTAGAGTTTGGTGGAGTACTATCTCAACCAACATCATACTTGTGTTGAGCCAATCAAATCTAATCACCATAGGTTTTCATTGGACTTGGTTTTCCTTAGGGTTGGTTTGGAGCATGAATTTGGAACCCCTTAGATTCAGAACCCCTTGGATTTGAAACCCTGTGGTTGTGTTTGGCAACCTAGATTTGAAATCCCCTATCATGCAAAACTATGATATTTATGGGGGTTTGAATTTAATTACTAAGTCAACTTTAATATCCCTAATTAGTGTATGTATGTAATGTTTGAGACAATGGTTGTAATAAGCTCGTTAAGATATATACTTTAGCCAAAAATGATAAAATTCCAAGTCTCAGAAAGGCCACACGCACAAAATCACATATGAGTGACTAACCTAGACAATGTTTGTACAACACAAATCATCTTATTAAAGTAATTTTAGTGAAGCCGTTGATAATCTAATTGTTTTGGAATATCTTTAGTGGGCCATGTGCCCAATAAATTAGTAGTCTAGTGATATGTGACTCCAGGGGATTTGAAATCCTCAATTGCTTTTAGAGGTGGGCACAAACCAAGCCAGCTCAAAAGCTCGGCTTGGATTGGTTCGAATGGAAGTTCAAACCAAACCATGCATCTGAGTCAAGCTCGTTTGAAAAAACAAACCAAGCTCAAACTAGGGCAGTACCGGCTCGGCTCGGCTCGGCTCGAAGCTCGATTTGATTCAGTTTGATTCTGCTCGTAGATTATAAGCACACTATTTCCTGTGGTGTGATCCACTTGAGCTTTGGATATGATTCCATTTTGGGATCATGTCCTAAAATGATATTTAAAACAGATGGACAGCATGGATAATACATATACATGATGGCATGGATAATACATAATACATATACATATATGCACACTGTTTCCTTGCACTTGTAAAATTATGCTTGTGTACTTTAGTTTGGAAAATACTCTTAAGTTGCACTCCTTTGGAGGATGTTAAACATCATATGGTAAGATACATTTGTACTTTTTTCTAACTTTTTAAATTTTTTTTCTAATTAAATAAACAAGGAAAAAAAGAGCCGCTGCCTGTTTGAACTCGGCCCGACCTAGTATGAAATTTTCGACCAAACCGATCCTGGCTCGAACTAGACTTTTCTGGAGCAAACCAAACTCAGGTCGCATGGGTAAGCCCGAAACCCAAACCAAACCGATCCACAAACTACAATGGTACAAAAACAAGCCAAACCAAACTAGGGCTAACTCGGCTCAGCCCGGATTGTTGCCCACCTCTAATTGCTTTATGTGCCAAACGCATAAGGGGATTTGAAACCCCCTCAAATACCCCCAAATCCATGGTGTCAAATGGGCCATTAATTTTATTGAATCTATTTTTTAGCCACACAAAGTATATTTAAAAGTAATTCATTAGAATATGCATGCTCAATCGAGCACATGGTCATTGCAAGCCTTTCATGTCAAGTCATATCAAATCCAATTCCAATAACTTTGAATGCAGATTCTATGCTCATGTGCCTGTGCCAACATAGGTATAGACATTGGGTGGCAGGATTTAATTGGATAGGAGGTTGTTGTCAAAGATGAGGCCAACACAAATCATGTTTGGAAGTTGTTGGGTTCTAATGCATATTCATTCAAGTTCCATCTTTAAACGAGCCAAGCCAGTGGCAAACGGCGATTCACACTCACGCATCATCTTCTTCTTTTTCCGAAAGGAAGAGGAGATCGTCGTGTGGGAGCGCGAAACGGCGAGGGTCCACACCACCTCTAATTGCTTTATGTGCCAAACGCATAAGGAGATTTAAAACCCCCTCAAATACCCCCAAATCCGGGCCCTTAATTTTATTGAATCTAGTTTCCAGCCACACAAAGTATATTTGAAAGTAATTCATTAGAATATGCATACTCAATCGAGCACATGGTCATTGCAAGCCCTTCATGTCAAGTCATATCAAATCCAATTCCAATAACTTTGAATGCAGATTGTATGCTCATGTGCCTGTGCCAACATAGGTATAGACATTGGGTGGCAGCATTTAATTGGATAGGACGTTGTTGTCAAAAATTTAAGGCCAACACAAATCATGTTTGGAAGTTGTTTGGTTATGATGCATATTCATTCGAGTTCCATCTTTAAAAGTGACATACTGTCCAATTAAATTTCACCATGGAGATTGATGATTTTACACCATTAGATTCTAGTACGCTTGATACTGCACTGGCTCATTGATGGAGCACAGGAAAATGTCCTGTTTGATAGCCCACGTGTCTTTCCACGGTGAATGAGGATTTTAAATTCTTGCAAGGGGCACCATGCTTCTTTAATCCAGATGATTGATCTGTTGAATTTTCATCGTGGATGGACCATGCCTTAAAAATGACCCATCTCAAGATATTACAAACGGTGGGACCCACTCATCTGATGTATAGTGTGCAAGTTCACGCCGTGGGTATTCTATATAATTCCTTCGCTTACAAATACCTGTTGGATGAAGTGGTGGCACGTGTATGGTAGGCCCACAACCTCAGTGGACATGGGCTGACCATTTTGGTACACGACGACTACCATTTCAGGTGGTCTCCCCAAGCACGGAGGGAATGTATCCAATGCTTCCATTGAGTCTCGACGCACGGAATTGTGTGTCTCCGAATCATTTCTGCACGCATGGAATTTTTGGATAGGATCTAAACCGTTCATTTATTATTTCCAAAGTTGAATGATCCATGAACCAAAAGTCTCACTGTTTGAGATATCCTAGCCCTTTGATTGGTGGCCCACAGAGGAACGCTAAATGAAAATATCAGCAATGACTCCCATTCAACGAGTTAAAAAAATCCATTTATTAGCTGTTTAAGATAATCCAATCAAAGGAATTTTGGTCCAAGAGAAATCAGTGGCTGGGACCACAAGATGGTTGGTTAGGATCGTGATGTGCATGTGCCGCACATATGGTACACAATCTCATGGCACGAAAATGCTGTACCTCTAGGAACAGTGGTACATTCTTGTACGATGCACTCAGAATTTTGGATTCCGACATGTGTGGGCCGTAATCCTGTAATCCGACTGTTGGCCTATTGCTTGCCACTGTGGATGGACATGCTACAAATATCTTACCGATGGGAAGATTCTAGCCATCAATCCCTGCCCTTTGTAGGTAACGAATCAAAGGACTTAGATTGTTCCATTGAGGAAATTTTTGGGTCATAGCCAATCTGCAGTGGCACGTAATAGATCAATGGTCTGGATTACGGAAACTTGATGACTCTACTAGTCAGATGTAAAAGCCTGATTATCCAGTTGATAATGCTATAATTCCCTCATTAGATCTCCGAGCCTTGCTCTTGGTTCCAATCCATGGGCTTAGGCGGGATGGAATTGCAGTTGCTACATTGAAATTCCATCAAGTGTTTAGAGATGACAGGAAGATTAGAATTAGGTGGAATAGAATTGTATTTGGTTTCTTTCCTTATTTGTATTTTATTTTAGGTTAGTACACACACCTTCCTATTAACACCCCACTGTTAGTCACATCCCAATGTTAGCCACCCATACTTGGGAATTTATACCAAGGCCCACCTCCACTGTTAGTCACGTCACAATGTTAGCCATTCATTACTTGGGAGTTGATACGAAAACTTCCTGCATTGAAGTGAGTTATCTTCACTTAGTATACCACTTAGGCAAGAATCTGGATCCTCTATTAAAACCAAGTAGAGAGCATCTTCTGTTGCTGCTCTGATTGGTCCAACACAGCTTGATTGTGTCAGAACTCAGTTCTGACACAATCAAGCTGTGTTGGACCAATTAGAGAGGTGATGAACAGGATTTCTCTGCTTAGTTTTAATAGAGGATCCAAACTCCTTGAGTAATTGCATTTGTTTCCATGCATGATGGCTGGTGGATGTTGAGATCTTCTAAATCTATATGCCTCACATCGATTCATGTCTTTTATCCACACCGTCCATCCACATGAGCCCTTCATGTGTTTTATCCACACTCTACATCCACATGAGCCCTTTATACATGACATTTGCATTATATGCATGTACAAGTGACCGACATTAATTGTGAATCTAGTCCGTTGATTGCAATTCAATGGTCCACCAAACATGGGTTCATTTAATACAATTTTTTCTTTTTTGTCTTCTTCTTCTTCCTTCTTTTTCTTCTTATTATTATTATTATTATTATTATTTGGAACACGAAGAATTTGGTCCCAGGGATTGGACTATCAAAATACCATTATATTTCCAAACATGCAATCATTGTACAATAATGGTGTTAATTTCATCTAATACAATTCCATACCATTTATTCCTAGAGACCAAATAAGCCCTCGGTCTTCCATTTGTTCAATATTTACAAGGGCTTAAATTAAAAAAAACCATGGTTTTCATTTCATGAACATTAAGGCTTATTTGTTTTAATGCTTGTAATTGGAAAACATTGGAATCGTTACATGGTAAAAAGAAGATGATATTTAAAATTCTCAATCATGTTTGATGCCTGTAATTTGAATAAATTAGAATTTAAAAATTATGTTTGGATGCTTGTAATTAGAATGCATTGTTGGGAACTTTGTGGAAGCATATAGTTGAATCAAACAAAGTAATCACAATCACACCAAGCAAATCAACATAGAAGACAATTCAATTTGACGTGGAAAAATCCTTGCAAGAAAAAACCACATCATAAAGCGATAATGTACTATAAAAACAAAATTACAAATGATGAATCTTACGTGGATCAAAGCACCTAAGAGAAAACCCTAGCATTTCTCTCTCTAAAACCCTCTCAAACCCTAATAATGTCTTAAATTTTTCATAATCCCGCAATTACACCTCATTAAATAGCATAAAGCTGAAACTAGAACACGTCAAAACCGAACTCGAGTTAACACACCGTCGTTTCAGAGGTGAACAATCCAAACCTGTAGAGAGACTCTTCCAAATCCCAAAGAGTTTTTATTATCCTTTAAAATAAAGTTTAATCAAACAACTAATCATTCTCCAAATTTCAAATCTACTACATTTTCAACCTCTCTAAGGAAATAATTCAACACCTAAACTAAATAAGTCTTCTATAAAGTAATGTCCAAATAACCACCGCTCCTCTTCTCTGAATCCTCAGGAACTGTGGTGATTTTGGTGAGCTAAAGCCCAGTGAGATCATTTTCATCACAAGTAATATTCCAGTTGATAAAACGTTAGACGTGAAATACTAACAGCTAGGATTATATGAACATATATAAGAATATGATGAAGATTTAAACATCTTATGTCTTATTAGAAGTGAAGCATGTTTATCATGATGTCATGTATGTTATGATACGTGTAAGAGCACAAACGTCTAGGAACTCGTTGCCACTGAACATTAGGAACTGTCGCAAATCAACCATGCTCACCTAACCGGTACAACGAGGCGGCAAATCAACCATGCACGCCAGTGGGCAAATCAACCATGCACCACTGATCCCACCGAGCAAATCAACCATGCTCAATAAGTGAAACGACCAGAACTCGCTGCCACTGAACATTAGGAACCTGTCGCAAATAAACCATGCTCACCTAACCGGTACAGCGAGGCGGCAAATCAACCATGCACGCCAGGAGTCAAATCAACCATGCTCCTGTTCTGTCGTTGTGTATAAGAATGTATATGAATGTCATGAATCATGGAAACATCTCTTCAAGCATACAATGCATATCAAAATCAAATTCCAATCATACCATGCATGCATTATTCTTATTCAAGTAATTCGTCATCTAACCCTAGTTAATGGTAAACTTGAAACTAAAGAAGGACAACATGTAAGATCTTAGTGTCTCGATACTTACTAGTGTTATTCCAACTAGAAGTCTTGTACACGACCTAATCTAGGTTGAGTTTGCTTAACAATTTCCATGAGATACTAGTACAGAAAATTTGAGGAAAGAATACATAAATAAGGAGGAAAAGAAATCAGGGGATGGATCTTAGAACAAAATCAAGTGATGGATCCCTTACCTAGAATGCGTACCATACACAAATACAAATCAAACTCCTAAACCTTATTAGAAAAAGAGCTAAAGAAGGATCCTTACCTTAGATCCATAACATGAAACGACAAGACAATTGGAATTTGAAGAAAGATGGAAACAAGCTAGTAAGAGAAAGATCAATGAAAATTTCTTTAGAAGAATCACTCACCTGAGGAATTGTAGGCTCAATACCAGCCTAAAAACGGAACACGGGTTGGTTCAACGAGTCGCTCAGCGAGTCGACTCGGTTTGGACGACCAGAAAAGAGATTTCTTCTTCTTTCTTCTTTCTTTCTCCTTTTTCTTCTTTCTTCTCTTCTTCTTCTTTTTCTCCCTTGCTGCCCCAGCAAGAGAAGCAACAGTAACCACAGCAGCAACAGCGGCAACGGCTGTAACAGTGGCAACAGCGGCCTCTTACTCTCTCTACCATTGCTCTCTTTCTCTCTCTATCGTTCCTCTCGTTTTCTTTCTCTCTCTCTCGCAACTTCTCTCTCTCTCTCTCACAGCTCACTCTCTCCAGTTTCTGTAAGGATCCAACGCAAGAAGAACGAGCTTTATTACCAGGCTCGCACGCCAGCGCGATCCGCACCCGTTTCCGAATCCAACTTGGATTCGGATATCCATTCTTGCAAACCGAGCCACCTTGAACCGTTGGACTATAGGTGGGGTCCACACGACCCTAGGGTAGCCGATCTTGATCGTCCATGAAGGGTACAGACTTGGATCTTGCCCAATATCCGTTTTAAACGACGAGTTGAAGAGAGCTGGCTGATTGGCTGTTGGAACGAAAACTCATGAGAACCATATTATCTTGACGAGAGAAGTCAGATGGACGGTTTGGATTTTACGATGGGGCCCACCCCGACGGTCGCAAGGAGGCCCACACACGTCAGCGTGCGGACGCTGTAACAGCGTCCGCTGTTTTCGCGAAGAGAAACCGATGCGAGGTGGGAGTCTTCTTCCACCCACGCTACGTGCGGTGCACGTACACCCACCCCGGGGATCCACTTTCACGTGGGGTCCACCTGTTGTGGTCACCGACGGACGGTGTGGATGAAGCAGCGGCAGCGACCGCTCGCAGCAGCGCTGCAACGAAGAAGAAGGAGGATTCTTCCTTCCAAACACGTGGTCAACGCGGTTTGACCGAGCCTATGTAGTGCACGCGGTGCACGTGGGTCCCACCATGATGCATATGCAAAATCCACTCCAATCATCGGGTAGTCCACATGATTTTAGGGTATAACGCCAAAAATGAGACAGTTCCGAAGTTAGATGGCCCACTTATGGCCCGATTTCTGATTAGGGCACTTGTAGGATGATCGGATGGCTGAAATTTGACATGTATGGTTGGATCGTGTCCTAGAACTATTGTATGGATTTTTGTACGATAATGATCACTAGAAATCATGATTCATGTAAATTGTCTTATAACTTGGGTTTAGTTAATAGCCTATTTATTTTTTTTATTTTTTTTTTATTTATTTTATATGAAAGATCATACCCTAATCCTCATGGATTGTTTAATGTTAACTCATTCATTATATAAATTATTTACTTACTTAATTATTAAATTAAACCCTTAAATTAATTTATCGCAACTAATGGAAAACCAGGGTTATTACATTCTACCCTCCTAAAAGAAAAATTTCGTCCTCAAAATTGAACGTACCTCAAAATAATTCTGGGTATTTCTCTCGAATTTCATCTTCACGCTCCCAAGAAGCTTCTTCAACTTCGTGATTACTCCACTGCACCTTCACCAGTGGGATCGTCTTGGTACGAAGTACTTGTTCCTTTCTGTCTAGAATTTTAACTGGCTTCTCAATGTATGTAGTATCTTCTCGAATTTCCAAAGGCTGCCAGTCGATGACGTGAGAGACATCTCGTTCATACTTTCGCAACATGAAAACATGAAAAACATTATGAATACTTGATAACTGAGGAGGTAGGGCCAGTCTGTATGCCACAGCGCCAACTTTAGCCAATACTTCAAATGGTCCAATATATCTTGGAGCTAACTTTCCCTTCTTCCCAAATCGCATGACTCCTTTCATCGGAGAAACTTTCAAAAATACATGATCGCCCACGAAGAATTCCAATTCCTTCCTTCGGTTATCTGCATAACTCTTCTGTCGGCTTTGGGCGACACGGATACGTTCCTTTATAATCGCAATCTTCTCAGAAGTCTGTTGTACAAGTTCAGGTCCTAATAAAGCTTTCTCGCCCACCTCTGTCCAACAGCTAGGGGATCTACAAGGTCTACCATAAAGTGCTTCGAACGGTGCCATTCCAATAGTCGACTGGTAACTATTATTGTATGCAAACTCTATCAGAGGAAGATGGTCGTCCCAATTACCCTTGAAATCGATAACACAGCACCTGAGCATATCTTCTAATATTTGATTCACTCTTTCCGTCTGGCCATCAGTCTGTGGATGAAAGGCGGTACTGTAATCCAGTTTAGTTCCCAACGCCGCTTGCAGACCCTTCCAGAATCGAGAAACAAATCTAGGGTCACGATCGGAAACAATCGAAACAGGCACCCCATGAAGTCTCACAATCTCCTTGATGTACAACTTACTCAGCTCTTCTAAGGAGTTATTCATTCGCACTGGTAGAAAATGAGCTGACTTAGTTAGCCTGTCTACAATCACCCATACAGCATCATGATTTCTCCCTGACCTGGGCAGACCCATAACAAAATCCATGGATATACGTTCCCATTTCCATTCCGCGATTTCTAATGGTTGTAGTAGTCCAGAAGGTCTCTGGTGTTCAGCTTTAACCTGTTGACAAGTGAAACACTTGGATACAAAATTTGCAATCTCTTTCTTCATGTTATTCCACCAATATGTCCTAGCAGGGTCAACACATCATCAACAAGTCCCATGTTTGACGGGACTCGCCAAAATCTGTCCAAAGAGTTTTTGCTTATTTTTCGAAAATAGTCGATCGGTCCACTCACACCAAACAAGCCGAGCTTGATTTCCCAGTCCTTAGGCCAAACTTTATTTTTCTAACCCTCGTGGGATAATATTGTATATTTGCTACTCCCGTAATTCGAACACAAGACCTTCTGTACAGATACCATGTCAAACAACCACTTGCTCGGAAACCTCAAACCATTAGATGATGGTGTATCAATGTATATCAAGGGACTATAACACTCCCCACTCGTGTGGGGTGAAACTCCAAATATGCTGGTGGCAAGCTTTTAGATCAAGTGATGATTTCACATCAATTTTAATACCAAAATTTATATGCCTGACATTTCACATAATAATTATAATAAACCCATTAAAATATATACTTTGATAATAATAAAAAAAAAAAAAAAAAATCAAAGCCTCAAATGGGCCATGAGAGTGAGCCCACTTTTGAAAATCTAACTGTTGCTGGCATTTGCATTACATTACCAAATTCACATGATTTCACCATATTCCATTTAACATTGATTCACATTACCACTTTTTATCATCAACCAAACGGTCCTTTTACCCATGTGCATCCATTGACCACCGATTACAACCGTTTACCATCAACCAAATAACCCTTTCAACAATCGGCATAAAATCCAAGATAATCGTTGTAATCACTGTCTAATGAGAATTTAGATTTTTGCTGGCCATCTAAATAGATCACTCTTTTAGAAACCCACCCTTAAACAGTGTTTCAAAAAAAGAAGTTCATGATAGTTATTCATGCTCACATCGTTGATATTTATTTATCTCATATCTACCTAGGTCTATTGTAAACTATGAGAGAGAGAAAAGAGAGAAAAGAAGGTTCAATGCTCTTGAATTCCCCTCTACTTGAATATGATGAAAAGAAGCGGCTTTTCCTCGATTAGATGTCAATGACGGTTTAAGTTGTAAAGAAAACCTTAATTTCTGCTTCATAAACATCACCACTCATCTACAATTGGCACAAAATACGATATGATGGTTGACTAATTAGAAATGAAATATCTGCTTACATCCAAACAGACCACTCTTTTGGAAAATTCCCGTTGAATAGTTTTATAAAACACAATCATGATGGTTAACCGTGTCCACACGGGACGCGGATTAGCTACTGACGAGATTTGCTGCTGAAGTGACATCACCAAGCTCTGTGGGCCCCACCATGATGTATGTGTTGTATCCACACCGTCCATCCATTTGGAGAGATCATTTTAGGGCATCAAACATAGAATGAGGCAGATCCAATGCTCAAGTTGATCCCACCACAGAAAACAAAGGGGACAGTGACGCTCAACCTTCATAGGGCCCACCACGACGTTTTTTTTTTTTAGATCCAACCTGTTTATAAGTTAACACAGACATGGACAAAGGGAAAACACAAATATCAGCTTGATCAAAAACTTCTGTTGCCACCTAAGAAGTTTTTAATGGTAGGTATTCAATCCCCACTGATTTTTGTGGTGGGGTCCACTTGATCTTTGGATCTTTTTGGATCTGCCTCAGTCTTTGGCTCATGCCTAAAATGATCTCTCCAAATGGATGGACGGTGTGGATATAACACATACATCATGGTGGGGACCAAAACTTGGTGACGTAATATGGCTGCTCACGCTGTCAGTAGCTAATCCGCGTCATGATGGTTGATACGCAGGCAGTAGGAAAATTGCAAATGTAGAGCATGCGAGCAACTTAAATTAAACTGTCGTGATTGTGGGATCCAATTATAGATGGACGGTACACCAAAATTTATATGGATTTGATACCCTAACTAGATGACTGCTATACATTTAGATGGACGATCAGCTGATAATTATTCAGCGGCCCAATCGACATGCATGTAACTACTTGGACTTTTGCAGGGGAAACTTCAATAAAAGTTCCTGCAATTTGAACGATTTAATTTAAACCATGCATGCCACTTGAACAATTCAAGAATGCGTGAGTATCAACCATCACACTTTGCCAGAGTATCAAATAACTAACCGGAATAGGGAGCGGACTGCTTGCTGACACTGCCAGTCCCGACTACTAACTGGACAGACCTATGTGGGCCCCACCATAATGTATGTATTTTATCCACGCCGTCCATCCAGTTTTCCACCTCAATTTAGGAAATGATGCAAAAAATGAAATAGATCCAGATCTAAGGTGGACCACACCACAGGAAAAAGTGGTGATTGAAAGCTCACCATTAAAAACTTCGTGGGGGCCACGAAGCTTTTGGATAAGCTGATATTTGTGTTTTCCCTTCATACAGGTCTTCTTGATACAATCTACAGTTTGGATAGAAAATAAACATTACATTGGACCCTAGAAAGTTTTTAATGGTGGGCGTTCAATCACCACTGTTTTCCTGTGGTGTAGTCCACCTAAGATTTGGATATGCCTCAGTTTTTGGTTTATTACCTAAAAAAGTTATCCAAAATGGATGGACGGTGTGGATAAAACACATACATCATGATGGGGCCCACAGAGCACCGTCCAGTTTGCGCCGCAGCTATTGGCAGTGTTGTATACAGTTGTACCTGAGCAACGGAATAGTGTATGGTCGTACCCTAGTAATGGAGCATGACTTAAATTGAACCATCCAAGATGGATCATAGACCAACTATTACACTGAACGATGCCATTAGTGGACGATCATGGACTCCTGATGGACGGTAAAAATGAAAACAGTAGAGTATGAGTTCAATGAACATATGCCACTAATCCAAACTGTAGATTGTATTTTAAATCAATCGCATTTTAAGGTGATGACCTCTACAGCGGATCACACGATTTCTACGGTTTAATTTGAATTAAATCTGGCACGCGTACAACGTGCAATGCGTATGGACTATCACTTTATCAGAATATCAAATGCTTATAAAATCAAATGACAGCACTTTACGAAAGAAAGAGAAAAAAAAAAAAAGAAGAAGAAGTTCTTTTGATACTCTGCATTTTGAGGTTCATACACTAGCACTGAGAAATTGTACATGCTGCGTACACCTGCTAAATTGGTACATTTACAGTGGACGGCTAAATGAACACCAGTTGCGGTCTGAATTCAACTAACTGATGTCCAGGAATCGGAGAGCGTGATTGTTAAATCAATATCTGATTTTAGTTTTATTATCTATGCGAGATAGGTCCACCTTTTGGACGGTTCATTTTGAGTTACTTGAATGCAACGCTTACAATCTCTTGAGTGCATGAGTATGTATGTATGACACATCAGAATCTGCCAGAGTATCAAATGATTCCCTTTTCTCTCATTCGTCGTTTCACTAGACTACCAATTTATGTAGACGTCCGGTCGGGGCGCGACTTCCGTGGATCACACCACCGTTATGCATTTTCCTTACATCCACACCGTCCATCCGTCTTTAGAGATCATTTTAGGACATTAATCTAAAACTGAAGTAGATCCAATCTCATTTAGACCACACCACAAGAAACAATGGGATTGACCATTAAAAATTTCTTGTGGGTCGCAAAAGTTTTGGATCAAGATGTTATTTATGTGATCGATTCGTCCATCTCTTCTTTACCTTATCAACAAGTTGGATGGAAAATAAAAATTCTGGTGGCCCTAAAGAAGTTTTTATTGGTGGGTATTCAATCAACGTTGTTTCCTGTGTTGTGGTCCACTTAAATTTTTAATCTGATAAATGTTTGAGATAATTCCCTCTTTCAAAACAGATGAACGGTGTGGATGTAAGGAACATACATCAAAGTGGGCCCCACAGTCAGGGAACCACCCACCTTATGGACCCGGGGATCCACCGAAGCCGCGCCGTCCAGTCGCTTCCACTGCAGTGTGAACAGTAGCAATCAGGCCTGCCTCTACGCAAGTGGTGCCAACAGAGGGATGATCCAGACCGTTGATCTGATGTCTGGCCGCCTGTCAACCCTGCTAAAGAAATTATCCAACGTGAATAAATCTTGAACCATTCAATCAGTGGCCCCGCAACTAGATGGTTAGGAAAACATACAGCAAAACCCCCTATTAAGAGTGTAAAGCTCGAAGATTGGATGGCTTAGATTTTGATAACTTGGAAACATCCGGACCATGGTCCATCCATAGCGAGCCTTATCAGATCAACGGTTGGGATCATAAAAAAAGTGGGCCCCACCTGTACATATTCAACTTCTAAGGATATCTGGAGAGCACGCCGAGGTCTGGGTCTAAGATAAAAATGTAGGTCCGATCATTTTCAACAACAGGATCCTGGGGTACCCATGGTTGGAATCAGCAGTCCAGTGGCCTGTGGATCACCATCCTTTTCCCGTGGGAGGCCTACAGCAATGCCCTCCTCGTAATTACGCTGCAAACAAAGGCCATTTCTTACGAAAGGTAGACCATGGTGATAGTTCATCATAGGGCTCTCAATGGGTCGGATCTGGATCGAATCTAGTTGGATCTATGTAACATCCTGAAAATTCATTTACCTTAGGTGATGTCACAAGGGCTGTACGTATAATTACACTTCAATTCAAACCTGTCTGTTATCAGATTCCATTGTTCCACAGTGGGGCCCTGAATGTTCCGATCATCCGTGGGATTCTTGATGAATCACTGAATGACTTAAGATTTGATGTGGCCCTCCGTCTTCGTGGGCTTGATAACCCACGCGGACGTTATGCCCAATTGAGGGGCTGGACCACTCGACTTGGGTTCCACATGGGGAGCACATGAGATATATAAGTCACCTAGAATAGGTAACTTATGTATCTCCTTTTAACATTGTCCACATAATTGAATCTGAACCGTTGAAACGCCGTAAGATTTAGGCCCCCTATCACAAATAAATCCATAAGCTATTCCCTACTACTGTTCATCCGATCATGGCACGACGACCGTTAATCGCGTATCACACTGTGGCAGTTGATTGCCACGTCTGATCTACGAGATATATCGACCCATAGTACATCTCAACTTGACCGATCTTATGACCGGTTGAGTTTGGGTTGTGCGGGACCCAATGAGCCTTGCAAAACAAATCAACCCTCGAATGGGCTAAAATCTCAATATTGTAAGTCATAGTGCTATTCAGATCTTCTTGGACTTATAAATTGGAAATGTTGAGGCATTTCTCTCCTACACAAGCACCCTTCTTGCTGGAGAAAGAAATGGAGAGCTAGGCTAACTTGAAACTTTGAAGATTTGAGTGTTTGGGTTGAAGCAAGGTTTGGGACTTGTGAGCCTACCTGTTGCTTCCTCTTCATTGTAGTCTTGAGCCACCGACGACCGTAATAACCCGTTGTCGAAACCATTGGTAAGTTAATTCTCATTTTTTCCTTAACTCGATAGTTGCGATTAGTGCTACAAACCCTAACCTAACCATATTCGTGATTTTAGGATTGTCGACTCTAGATTAATCTTGCGAAATCTTACGAAACCCTAAACCCTAAGGTGCGGGATTATATTTCTAGGTTTACACTTATCAAATAATGTCGGTTTAGAATTGATGTGGTTGCTAGATTATGACCAATCGTTGTTGATCGTTTTGAGATGAGATTAAATGCAAATATATTGTTTATTGATTTTTGTAACCAACATGTTTGATGAAATATTTGAATGAAGAATTGCCTCATAACTACATTTTCATGATTTCTTATTGTGGAGCATGCTCACATATGATTAGGATCAAAACAATTATGCATATTTGATGAGTAGGATTTTTCCCAAGTTTAATTATTGTGAAATTTCAATTTAAGTATAAGATGAGATGTGATATGAATTAATTGGCCATAACCTTTGAGACGGGTAACTTGATTTATCGATCACCCGAGGCGTACCTGATTGGATAGGGAAAGATGGATGGTTGACGATAGATCACTATGCGGGTTTTAACTGCTCACGTCGAACCAAACAGAAGTTCGTGTATCAATCAGTTCCGTCTCAACTATGGCAACTTGGATGACTGATGGTTGTTGTAACATAGTCTACTGAATTCGAGGCACCCACGGGCCGCAAATGTGTTAAGTCCTTCGATAACCGAATGTGCAATACAACCCTGACAAGCCTCTTAGGCTAGTTATGGTGGTATGGGACGTCATGACTGAGTTGTCAGCTTATGTTGGGGTGGTTCACCTCCCCATAATGTCCTTGGAGCAAATATGAATGATACCCGCCATATCAGTATGATCGAGGCGATTGGGAGGATTCCATACTTATTAGTACGGAGGGAACCATAATATGTTTGTAGAAGAAAAGGGGATTTACGGGTTACTGGTGATGACCGACGTTGCACCGTCGGAGCCAGGTGACTCAGATTGGACCTATAATTGGACCCAATACTTCGAATTCCACAAAATGTTGTTTGAAAGGGAAATGATAATACAAAACCTAATCATGCATACATGTCATGGATCACTCAGGTAACTGTCCTACTGTTAAAGGCCAGCATACCGAAGGATGATCTACACTCATCTTCATATTGGAGGTTATGGGGTGTCTGGTTGCTTGATGTGGCGCCAATCTATATCGTGTTCCTCATTGTTATCCGGAACATTCATGGTATGCGAGTTCATGTCATTCATGCATTAATCCACTAGACTAGGAACCTCGTTGTTTTGCTTGAGGTTAATGTCTAAGCTTGCTTTATTTAATAATATGTTAAACTTCGAAATATAGTTCTCACTGAATTGATCACTCAAACTCGCACCTAGGTCGGTGTTATAACACACCCCCAAATGAAGTTATGATGGATGCAGGTGGGCTAGAAGAGGAGATGTTGTAGGGCAAGTTTAAAGACTTCGTTGAGTCCTCCTACTTTCAGTTTACCAATGATCAGATCTAGTAGAGAGACCTAGTCTTGTTGGCCTCGTTGGGAGCCGTGGACTCTAGTCTGTAAAGGATAATATTTTAAATACTTTTCCTTTGGGTTAGGTGAAGCCACCCATGGTGCGTGTGCCTCACATTTTGGATGGTTTTGCTTTGTTAAACAAGGATAAGTTTTACTTCTACATATTCCAATTCAATGCCTAAATTTAGTTTTATACTTGTATGATGATACCAAATGATTAACTGAACGTAAATCACGCTTCTGCAAAACAACGGTAATACCCGAAATCACAAGGCCTGATGTCACATTCAGGTCTTGAGATTTGGGGCGTTATAATCTGGCTCCAAGTCCGTATATCTGTACACTGATTCATATCAGATTCAAATCCATCTCGGATCCAAAAGGTGATATCCATATCCGATCCATTTATAAATTGTTAGATCCATTTCCAATCTGAAATCCATATAACCATTGGATTCAGGTTGGATCTAGGTCCGAATCCACCCCATTACAAATCTAAAAATATATATGATATAAAATATATAATATAATATATTTAATTTAGTAGAAAAATGATGCAAATCCCACTATTTACTATGGTATGGTCGGCATGGCCTAAAATAATTTGTAAAACAAATGGTCAGCATGAATATAACATATACAGTAGGGTGATACTGAGTCGGATCTTAATCGGATTCAAATCGAACTCGGATATGTTCCCGTGAATCCATATCCGGTCCATTTAAGTAATCAGACCTATTTTAAGATCCAAATCCGGTCCATTTAACTAATCGGACCTACTTTAAGATCAAATCTACATTATATGGATTCAGAGTGAATTGGATCTCGGATCTGACCTGCTCTATTGAGAGCCCTAGTTCATCACCAAATTCAAAATGACAATGGACCATTTGATGTACACACAGCATACATTTAAGGAAATCCAGATCGTCCAAATCGCAGTCACACGGGCAACATTGTCTAAATATTATGTTTTTCAAGCTTATGTTCCATGCACAAGCAGCACAACCAGAAGTGGATTTGGTGACACTTCGGATCTATCGAGGTGGGTAGGGACCCCTGACTGTGGGGTCTACTTTGATGTATTTGACTACATCCATGCCGTCCATCCATTTTGAAAGGTCATTTTAGGGCATGATCGAAAAAATGAAGCAGTTCCAAATCCCAGATGAGCCATAGTACAAGAAACAGTGGTGATTAACCAATAAAAACTTCTCGTGGACCACAAAATCTTTGGATCAAGATGATATTTGTGTGGTCTCTTCATTTATGTGTTTGTGACCTTATCAACAGGGTGGATGGAAACTAAACATTCCGGTGGAATCCATGAAATTTTAATGGTAGTGGTTCAATCACGACTGTTTCCTCTGGTGTGGTCTACCTAAGATTTGTGTCAGCTTTGTTTTTGGGTTCATACTCTAAAATGAGGTTTCAAAATGGTTAGACGTTGTGGATTTAAGACACATACATCACTGTGAGCCCCATTGTCAGGGGTCCCACCCACCTTAGTGGAACCAGGGTCTCACCTAATTAGCTACCATTTACAATTGGGTTTGGGTCGGGTACCAAGGTACCCATCTCATTTTCCTTAATGCATAACGCACCATACCACTCTTCCGGGCTTGAAATGGACACCCATTTCATTTATGATTTTATTTTTATTTTATAAAAATCCCATATTTAATTTAAAAGATTAAGTTTCATGACAGAGAAAAAAAAAGCTAATGTTTATAAATTCTAATAATAATTAGGTTTAGATGAAGTCAATTAGGTTATCATGATCTGCTTAACTTGCATGCATTCATCATGTGGCCATGTTTAAATACATTTTTCAAAAGGCTTGCAAATTCAGCTACGCATATCAAATGAGCAGAAATAGTTAGTCGATAAAAGTTCCAATGGCTTAATAGTAACTTACAATGAACTTGCTTAAGAAGGATCTTTACTCATGCCTCCGTGGTAGACTTACAAGAGTGTCAACACAAGGTCATGGATTCGAGCACCCATTGTGATGTGGATGCTTGAGCATGTGTGGGGTGTGTGTGTGTGTGTGTGTGTGTGTGTCTATATATATATATATATATATATATATATATATATATAACCTTATTTAAGAAGTAGTCAACTGCCGTCTATTAAGTTCCTAGTTCTTTGATTAGAGTCCCAAATAGATGATGATTGAGTTACCTTAACAATCTCACCGAATGAAACCCTCATATCTTTACTGATATTCATTAATTTATTAATTAGATTCAAATTATGTCTTGTTATGAGACGTCGCCTGTTAGGAGAAATCCCTCTCCCTTTTCTCTTAAGGTGCATATGTACATACCTACATGTGAAGCTTATTTCTTTTTGGTTTGGTTTGGGGCTTCCTCATGTGGTAGTTTATATAAAGAGGGACATTAATAAAGAGAGGTATTCTATTTTATTTTGTTAATCTTCTAGGATTTCTTGTACGAGTGGAAGAGATAACACTTGTGTTTCCATTTCTCTGGTTCTTAGTGAAAAAAAAAGTTTTATATTATTGCCTCGTTGATGAGACATACTATTAAATTATTGAATTATGTAAATCTCTCTCTCTCTCTCTCTCTCTCTCTCTCTCTCAGGCCTGTTTGTTTTCATTTCCCTAATGGTAAACGCATGTAGGCAGGTAATTATTACTATTTATCGTGTTTGACAAAATGGATAATTACTCCATGTAAAAATTGTACAAAAAGGACTCATATACATTCGTGGGCCCCATTGTAATGTCACTGAGAAATCCATGCCGTCCATCCATTTTCCCGGAATATTTTAGGGCACGAGCACACAAATGAGACAGATCTGAAGCTCAAGTGGGCCACACGATCGAAAATCGTGGTCATAAAAGGATTTTAATGGGTGGAGTTCAATCCACTATTATGTGGTGTGGTCCACTTAAGTTTTGGAGTTGCCTCAATTTCGGGTGCATACCCTAAAATTAACTCATAAAATGGATGGACAGAGTGGATTAGCCATTATTATCATAGTGGGCCCCACGAAAAAAATGGTACTCTCTCCAATTTCCATGCACAAAAAGCAAACGTCAAATGTTATTCTTGAAAAACATGTAAGTAAATACATTGTAAATAATAATTACACATTTATAGTGTATTTACCTTGTGAAAATGAAAACAAACAAGCCCAAGGTAAATCTTTCTTTTTGTGCTATTTCTATATTCGCACCATTTAATTACACCCATATTTGTCATGCTAAGCTAGGATATCCATGTCACACCTATTTAGCACCCTAGTAGAAAGAAAAACAAAAGGGCCCTTAATTTAAAGAGCCAGATATCAAATGTAAGTCTCCTCCACTAGAGAGAGTTTGCATCAATATGTTATTATCCCATAGGCAGAATCTATGTGACATTTGTTCCATCCATCAGTTTTTCTAGGTTACAACTTACAATGTGAGTCTAAATTTAGGTAGACCTAAAACTCAATCGGGCACATCAAAATAAACAGTGGAGATGGACCCAACTATCATTGAAACCTTCAAGAGCCTACTGATGGTTCTATGCCCTCCAACTTGTTTATAGTGTGATTCTCACATGGTGGAAGGTGGGAAATCATATATATAACAAAGTGATTCAAATGTACTGTAATTTCTTAAAAGTTTGAATAATATATTTGTGTAATTGTACAGCGACATCACTACCTTTTAATTATAATTGTGCATCGAATCATAGTAAAAGTAGTAGTTTTATAATATGAAAAAAAAATGTAATGGCTACAAATTTACTTTACCCACTTCTTCTACAAGTTTATGGACTCCCCATTTTCAAGCCATAATTTTATTTAAATAAATACTTAGAAATAATATTGGTGGGGAGGTAAAATTAAAATTAATTGAGGGAAAGGAGTGGATATTGCAAGGACATGACAGTGGACCCACTGACCTTTGGATCAAGAAACTCACTGGAAGAAACTCGCATCCACGGATGTCAGCAAGTGCGTGACACGTGTACGGGTGGAGGATTCACCACCATTTTGAAAATGGAGGCGCACAATCACGAGAGTCGTCCGAAGGAAAAAGGAAATAAAAAAAGCGAAAACGCACCCGCACCCTAGGCCATTCCGTCAGATCGCTTCGCTGTGAAACCTGAGCCAGGGGTATCATAGCCATTTTCCAACAAAGACAAGGATATTCTCGTCATTCCCAGCCAAAAAGAGCCGAGCTGGGGTATATTACCTTCGAGCAACGTTCCCAAGGCAAAGCCCTCTCTCTCTCTCTCTCCTTTCTTCGTCCTTCCAGCTTCTCTGTGAAGAGCGGGACATTTTATTCTGTAATCTTTCATTTGATGGTTTGGTAGTCCACCGGCAAGGGGTCCTGATCTTGAGAGATGCTGCCTCCCTCTCTGAGGAAGATTCCAGGCTTCCCTCACATCTGACTCAGAATGCGGGAGTTTTCAGGCGATGAAGCTACCGAGTCACCCACCAAGAAGAAGCAGGACTACCATAAGGAGCTTGTGGTGGTCTCTGTACCACCAGCTTCCGTGCCCCGAGCCCGATCCCAGTCCACCACCCGCCGTGTAACCCCCACCAGCCCCACTTCCGCCACCTCCGCCCCCTCCGTTGC
This sequence comes from Liriodendron chinense, assembly GCA_003013855.2. Taxonomy (NCBI): domain Eukaryota; kingdom Viridiplantae; phylum Streptophyta; class Magnoliopsida; order Magnoliales; family Magnoliaceae; genus Liriodendron; species Liriodendron chinense. The sequence goes on from ML058513.1 coordinate 10,869,295, forward strand.
TGTCGTCGTCGAGAAGCTCCTCCCCAACGGCGACCTCTACACAGGCAGCTTCTCTGGAAACGCTCCCCACGGCACCGGAAAGTACCTCTGGAAGGACGGGTGCATGTACGAGGGCGAGTGGCGCCGCGGCAAGGCAGCGGGTCGAGGGAAGTTCTCGTGGCCCTCGGGCGCCACGTACGAGGGTGAGTTCAAGGCCGGCCGCATGGACGGCATCGGCACCTTCACGGGATCCGACGGCGACACCTATGTCGGATCGTGGGCTGCAGACCGCAAGCACGGCTACGGCCAGAAGAGCTATGCAAACGGAGATTTCTACGAAGGGGCGTGGCGACGTAATTTGCAGGAAGGCCAGGGGCGGTATGTGTGGAGGAATGGGAATGAGTATATTGGGGAGTGGAAGAACGGGGTCATTTCTGGAAAAGGGGTTTTGATCTGGGCGAACGGGAACCGTTACGACGGGCTCTGGGAAAACGGCGTTCCGAAAGGGGGCGGAGTTTTCACGTGGCCAGACGGGAGCTGCTACGTTGGGAGCTGGAGTAAAGATCCGAATTGCCAGCTGAATGGGAACTTTTATCCCGGCGGCAACGGGAAGGAGATGAATCAGAGGCGGAGCCCGACGGTTTCCCCATTTGAAGAGAACTACAGTAATTTCCCACTCCGGAAGAGATCTTCGGTGGATGGGGATGCCAGGGGGAGCTTGGCGGAGCGGAATTTCCCCCGGATTTGTATTTGGGAATCAGATGGGGATGCCGGGGATATCACCTGTGATATCATTGATAACGTGGAGGCTTCGATGTTCTACAGGGATGGGACGGGGTTGGATCGGGCTGGGGCCGCAGAGAAGCGGCGGAGCTCTTGCTATTTCACGGGCAACGTCAAGAAGCCCGGGCAGACGATATCGAAGGGGCATAAGAACTATGATCTGATGCTTAATTTGCAATTGGGGATTAGGTAATGTGTGGGTTCGATCGTGATTGAATCAGCTGATCTGACTATTGCCGGCATTGGCTGATTTCGGGTTTTGGATTTTGGGGTTGGTTGTTTTGTAGGTACTCGGTTGGGAAACCGGCTGCATTTCAGATGCGGGAGCTCAGGCCTGCAGATTTCGATCCCAGGGAGAAGTTCTGGACGAGGTTCCCATCAGAGGGTTCGAAGGTCACTCCCCCTCATCAGTCGGTGGAGTTCCGGTGGAAGGATTACTGCCCCATGGTTTTCAGGTATTGGATCTAAGAAATTTGGAATGTTGGTTTTGGATTTTTGTTGGGTTTGTTTCTATTTGTTCTCATCCTGTTTTGGGTTATTTTGTGCCCGCCTGGTGTAAATGCATTAGGAGCTTGAATTTCTATGGTTGCTTGGATTTGTTTTGGTTGATAATGTGATGAGTTTTGGTGGGCTATCCAGACATCTGAGGAAACTATTCGAGGTAGATCCAGCGGATTACATGTTAGCCATCTGTGGCAACGATGCGCTGAGAGAGCTGTCTTCTCCAGGGAAGAGTGGTAGTTTCTTCTACCTGACCCAGGATGATCGTTTCATGATAAAGACTGTGAAGAAATCAGAAGTGAAGGTTAGCAACTTCCATGCTGATTTCTTTCAATCATTTACCTTGAATTCCTTTGTTTATGAATGCTAATTCACCAGCTTCTGAAGAATTCGAATCCATTCCATGATAGATGTAGTTTACTATTTGATGTCGAGATTCGAATGCTATGGGCTGTAAAATCATGTAGTTTTGGATTTTGATTTACCTAAATGGGCAACAATGCTTATTCATCTTATTTATCAATTAGCTGCATTTGCATTCAAACCATGCTCATTCTCTGCTTGATAATTCATGTGCAGGTGCTTCTTCGAATGCTTCCCAGTTACTACCAGCATGTTTGTCGGTATGAGAATTCGCTAGTTACAAAGTTCTTTGGCGTGCATTGTGTTAAGCCAGTTGGCGGCCAAAAGGTATGTATACCCGTAAACGAGGAATTAGAGATTGATATTCTTATGCTGGAAGTTGTTTTGTGCATTACCAGTATATATAAAAAAAAATTGTTTGTGCATTAATTTGAGATATACCTTTGTGTTTGGAAAAAAAAAAAAAACCCAGGTCCGCTTCATTGTAATGGGCAATTTGTTCTGCTCAGAGTACCGTATCCACAAGAGATTTGACCTGAAAGGATCCTCCCATGGCCGTACTATCGAGAAGGCTGAAGGGGAGATTGATGAAACAACCACCCTCAAGGACCTTGATCTCAATTATGTGTTTCGCTTGCAACGATCTTGGTACAAAGACCTTCTTAGGTAACTTAGCCTTTGTTCCGAACATGTGAATTTTTTAGATTAAAAAAGAGTCGTGGGTTTGTCTTTCCCATGTCTAACATGCATCTACATTGCTGATCGCTGTCTGCATTGCAGGCAAATCGATCGGGACTGTGAATTCTTGGAAGCAGAGAGGATCATGGATTACAGTCTCTTGGTGGGCATTCACTTCCGCGACGACCTTTCTGCTGGGATGTCACCAATGGCTTCACCGCCCAGTAAGTTCATCATTGCTTCTGTTTGGGTGATCAATTTTTCTGTCCAGAGGGATTGAAGGCTACACAACAATTGAAAATATCGGGAATTACCCTTTGAACCTATGTAAATCAATAGGCCATTGTCATGTCGTTTCAGGCAAAAGGGAATCATTTCAAGGTGAAAGAAGTGTATCTGAATGTCGCCTCGTGGAAGCAGAGAGACGTGACATGGATCGGATTCTGTCTGGCCGGTATGATTTCCTACTGGATTCTCTTTAGACCCTCAATTTCCATTATTTCCATCTTATGAGCTTCTGGGTTAATCTTAATTAATCGAGCTATAAGCAAAACAGCTGTCTTTTCCATGAAATTCTAATAATGTTATAGATGTGATGTCTATGGCACAGCAACCGGCAAGTGGTGCATGTTTTGAGTTTGTAGTCAGGCTTCTTTCTAGTTAGCTCAAAACAAGTTCTGGGTTATTTTGTTTTGGGCTTGAAGAAATCAATAACAATTTCTTCTAGGGAATTTGGGATCGGGAGAAGATGGCTTTCTGCTTGCTCCTTTTCCTTCTCATTATTATTATTATTATATTTCATTTCAGAACAAAGTCTCTTCAAATAATCCAATGCTTGTTTCTTGTATGACCTTCAAAATTTTTTATTATTATTTTTTTTTCTTGTCGCCTTGTAGAAAACAGAGGTGCCCGGAAGTAGGTTTTGACACCATCTGTGTTCTATAGTTGGTGAAGACGATAAAATTGAATTGGCATTGATTTTTTAATGCAGTGAATGAAATGACACTGATCAGCATTTGGACAAATCTTGATTTCCATATAAATATTGGCGGAGTTTGATGGAGTAGTGACTTGTGTTTTGTCCTTAGTTTGCTCATTTTGATCGAGAACTGAAAACGAAAGGAAAACTAAACAAAACAGTGATTATTATTTTTAATTGTTGGCAGTTGACTGATGATTGTTTAGAAGTTACTCTATACTAGTCTTTTTACTGCCTGTGTGAAAAGTCGTCCATTCTAAATTTCTAATCAAAGTTTGAATTATAATTCATTTTTGTGAGAGAAGACAATCGAGCATTCTTTGCAAAATTTCAGTTTTCTGGTATGCTTATTATGTGAAAACATGCTTTGAAACAGGAAACCATTGATACGGTTGGGGGCGAACATGCCGGCAAGGGCAGAGCAGGTGGCAAGACGAAGTGATTATGATCAATATCAATCATACCCCTTGTGTGGTGGCGGGTCGACGCCTTCCCGCAGTGGAGAGATCTCTGATGTGATCCTCTACTTTGGGATAATTGACATCCTCCAAGACTACGACATCAGCAAGAAGCTGGAGCATGCTTACAAGTCCTTACAGGTTGATCCCAGCTCAATTTCAGCTGTGGATCCGAAGCTCTACTCTAAGAGATTCCGAGATTTCATACGGAAGATCTTTGTTGAGGACAAGTGAGTACCAATAGGGGTGAAAAGAAAATAGAATTCCCTAGACCATGGTCGCTGCTACCAGCAATGTGGGAAACTGAAGAATTGGGGACAGTGATCGATGTCCCTCCGATCAGATGTGGCGGGTCACATGGAATATGACCATTATTATAGGTGGGGCCTGGCCGGGGCAGGCCAGGTCAGGGATGGGGCCGGGACAGCCAAAATTTGGAAGAATTGGGAGGATGGATATGTGGTGTTGGGCTGAATTTTGGAGCTCAGCCTTTGGGAATTTGTATATGCCAATGGGAGGGGTGAATTGGATTATATTTTTTCACCTTTTTTATTGTTTTGTTTTGTTTTTCTCTTCTTCTTTTGGGTTAGTGAAGAAGATGTGAGTCGGAAGAAAGAAGAAATGGATAGAGAGAGCGCTTTGCTTCCGAAAGATTTCTCAAGTGGGGGGGTATTATTGGGAATAAGGAATGTACAGTGAAAGATAGAGAGAGATGATGAATTTAATTTTTTTCCCTTTTTTCTGTTTTTGTTTTTGTTTTTGTTTTTGTTGGTGGGGTTCCTCTCAGTTCTTACATTTCCTTCTTTTGAGTATATGTTGTTTGAACGGTAGAAAACCACCTTTTGCAGAAGCTTACTGCAAAGCTCTTGCCCAAACAGCAAAAGGGCAAGAGTGTGGGAGAGAGAGAGAGGGAGAGAGCATGAAAAGGAGAGAAAAGCACAAGAAAGATGCGGGAGATGGGCCTTGTTTTTCTTCCTTTTATCCCCTTTAAAATCATATTCTTTTTCTTCTTTGGACCAAGGTCTCCCCATTCTCACACCCCTTCCTTTGACGCAAGGTCATTTCGGTAATATGTGAAAAGCGAGGGACAGTTATTGGGCACCGCGCCCATAACAGGTCAAAGTCCGTGGCAGTAGTGTGGCAGCACCCGTACGCATTGCCTTTCCCTTCTCACGAAAATACTATTTCGTCTGTCGTATCAAAATACAAACCCATATACGGCGTACACCGTAACTTTCCTGCAGTTTCCCCTCAAAAGCCGCCAAATATTCAAATCTGTGCAGAGAAAAGAGGGGCTGTGAGCCTGCTGAGGAAGGGAGGCGTTGCAGTTGCTGCCCCAAACAGAGCAATCCATAAATGCTCCGGCTTTCTTTCTTTCTTTCTTTCTTGGCGTCAACTTGTTATCAATCTTCTCTGTATATTTTCGTTATTTGGGTTTTCTCGTTTTTGGGAGTGTTTGCACCTCTCTCTCTCTCTCTCTACGCTTCTGAATGCTTTTCTTTCTTCTTTTTTTCACTTTTGTAGGTTTTAGCTTTTCCCTGTCTTGGAATTCTGAAAATCCGGATTCGGGAAAGAGGTGGTATTTGATCCGCTGGCTGTGCTTACAAAGCAGGCACGCGTTGTCGTTTACCTCAATCTAAACCATCCATATTGTGGACCAGTTTGTGAATGGTACGTAGCCTTAAAAACCATCTAAGAGAATGATGGTGCCTGCCGGATTGGATCCGACAAGCAGCTGTCTGGATGTGGGATTGTCTGTGGTCCAAATTGGATGAGTAAATGTCTGCTATTCGGTGGATGGGATCGTCTTATAGCTGTAACTTTGGGTGTATGGTGGCCCATATGGCCTGGGCCCGGCCATTTGGATGGTACGGGTTTAGGGAATGAAGGTAGTCGCGTGCATGAGTAGGGACATTCATTTCGTTTCTCTTACTTAAAAGAGACCGTTTATCCGTTTAATCCGAACCAAAGGCGTGGATTTAAAAGTTTTGAAAATTACACACCTTTTCCTTCTGATCAACGGTGATCTCGAAATCCGGACGGTGGGCGTTTTGTGTCATGAGTGGGCGACTGCCCTATAAATAAAACCCAAGAAACGATTCATCATATTACTGAGTAAATCGTGGAGCCCACCGTGATGTATGGTCTTATCTCAGTACAACTGTATGGGGCCCACTATGATGTATGTGTCTTATATGAGCCATCCATCCATTTTTCCAGCTCATTTTAAGGCATGAGCGTAGAGTCGAAGCATGTCCAAAGCTATAGTGGACCACACCACAGAAAACAGTGGGCATTGAACGCCTGCCCAGGGTTGAAAACTTCTTGGTGGCCATCGAAGTTTGGGATCAGGCTGATATTTTGAGTTTTCCCTTCATCCATACCTTCGTGACCTCATAAGTTCCATGACAAATAAACATTACTTTGGCCGTAGGAACGTTTCATCTGTGGACGTCATTACCCCCACAATTTTCTTTGGTGTGATCCACTGGAGCTTTGGGTCATGCGCTAAAATAAGCTGATAAAACGAATGGTGAGGATTGGGTCTTAGTTGGGCCCTGGATTTGTTTCGGCTGTGGACGTCATTACCCCCACAATTTTCTCTGTGTGGTCCGCTTGAGCTTTGGGTCATGCCCTAAAATAGGCTGATAAAACGGAGGGTGAGGATTGGGTCCTACCCACACCAACACCTAGCTAGAGACGGACGGTCCGACGGTCCCCTTAAAGGCTCTGTGGGGCCACTGTGATGTAATGTTTTTATCCATGCTGTTCATCCATTTTGGCATAACGTTTTAGGGAATGAGCCTTAAAAGGAGGTAGATTGAACACTCAAGTGGACCACACTACAGTAAGCAGCAGTGGGGACTGAAACCCTACTGTTGAAAATTTCTTGTAGGCACATAAGTTTTGGATCAAGGTCTAGGTGGGCCTTAGGAAGTTTTCAACGGTGGGAATTCAATCCCCACTTCTTCCTTGTGGTGTCGTCCACCTGAGCCTTCAATCTGCCTTCGTTTTGGGCTCATATCCTAAAATGATCTATAAAAATGGATGAACGGTGAGGATACATCAGGATGGAATCCACGGATCCCTGACAGGACCGTCCGTCTCTAACTACGTCCTGAAGGGGTAGGTACGAAATCCTGCGTCCCAAAACGGAAGGACAGTGTGGATAAGACACATCACGGTGGCCTTAGGGAGTTTACTCGGTTAGCCACAGCCTACTGAGTTAATCAGCACGCAATCCGCGTTCTGCGGACCTTATACCCTCCATCTAATGGACCACACCATGGGTACAAAACCATATTTACACATGGAATAGCCTACCAGCAGATGGACCCGTTGCCAATCTGTTTTGAACCATTGGATTGCAAGCCACCTGAATGAATGGCCGTATGGGATCATTTAATGGGTGAGGCATTCTTGCTCTGTTTCACGTGCTAGATGTCCTCGATCACCGGTACACGTAGCAACTGTAGAGAAAATAGAGGGCGTGGATGGTTTGACATCCTTGATCGACGGATAGGATCATGGAAAACGACCTCATAGGTGGGAGGGGACCACATGAAGAACTCCTGCTTTGTAGTGGGGATGCTGCCTATGTTGGTCTCTGTTGCACCTTGGGTTTGTCGCCTATCAAATAATAACCAAAAAGCAAATACGTGGAATTCCTTGTCAGTAGTTGAAACGCGTCGTAATTCAGTGACTTGCTCCCTCATCTGTAGAACGCAGTATAACTATCAGATATCCCTGTATACAGCATACATGTAAGAGATCTATACCATTCATCAAATAGTGTTCATTGTGGAAAATCTATGAGAAAAAAATTCGGCTGTTACACTTATCAATTGCTGATCTTTAGAACTACCACTGTTTATCTTGAATTCTGACCGTTGGATATTTTTCCAACCGCCCAGTTTGGACATAAACCTTTTGCCTGTCTAGTTAGCATTTCAACAGTAGGTTTTGGTCTATAGAATGTTTAAGGTTTACCCTATCTGGTTAATGATACGGATTTCCGGCATATATATTGGACCCCTTGGATCTATGACACGTATTCCACACCCTCACGTGAGGGGCCGCACACTGAGTCGCGGTCCGGATGGAAAATGGTCGAGGGTGTTTTAGCCATTGTATTGTTTGTCTGCTCACGGAATTCAGGTGCGTAACAAATTGGGAGGTGCATACAGTGCATCGGGGTACAATCAGATTATGGTAGTGCCATCTCTCCAAAGCACACGTGTCAAGGTGAACTATTATTCAGGACCGTTCATCTGGTTGCTTCAGATATCGATGGAAACTTTTTGCAAAATCTACATAGATTGGATGATGCAGGCCATCTGATCAGTGGCCTTTAAAGCGACGCATAAAGCAAAATAACATTCATTGTCGATATAAAAATTCGTCTAGTGAAATAAAAATCACGGCTAAGATCTTTGACGTGTTTTGAACATGGCCCGCCAATCAAAGATCCCACTAGTTAGGCAGGTCTGGTTGAGAGAGTACACACAACGTGAACTGAAGAACAATCAGGTTTCAGGACTCGACGCGTATTATATCCCAACCGTAGGGCATGGATGGCTGTAATTGGCCCTCGGTTTTAGGATTTATTGTCCTTTTATCTTCTTCGGATTGCTGCGAAACAACCGACAGTATGCGGCTCTATTAATTTTCCTTTCAATGCAACTTCGGTAATTTCTCATATGGAATCCTTGGGTCCTTTTGCGACATATGGGTCCCACTATGCATTGATCTGAACCGCTCAAGACATATGTGCCACATTCGATAGATCGTAGTTGGATATCACAATGATTGAATGGGCCTTTTGATCTCACCGTTGTATTCGAAGTGACTGTTGCTTGTAAGCAGGTTAACGGTTCGTAACTTACCTAAAAATGTCCGGTTACAGATGAAAGAGAAGTCCAGCTGATAAAACTTTTTGGGCATGGCGTTGTTGAGGATCACTAGATGAATGGTTTAGCTTATGGCTTCAGAGACAGAGAGGACTATAGTTTCGGCTGATCTAGGAGACTACAAAACTGTACTATGACCGTTCCATTGTTGGAGCGAAATAGCCAGTGGGAACGACTTTAATACTCTGGAAGAGTGTGATGGATGATAGGCAGGTACTCGTAGAGTACTTTGGAATCGCATACTTGACATACAAATCCAAATTAAGGTTAAAATTTGTGGGTCCCAGCTCAGATGTGTCATAAACAAAAAAACATATTTTCGAACCTTTTCAGGGGGGGGGGGGGATGGGGATGTCACTGTTGGTACACAACGTTGGGATACGACACAAGCTTAATATGATAAATATCCCATGGTCTCGTCTCAACAAAACAAGCGTCCAAAAATAAGAAAAGAGGGTTGTTTAGGGCTTGTTTGTTTTCATTTCCTAATAGTAAATATACTATAAATGGGTAATAATTATTTATCATGTATTTCCTTGTACATTTTTCAAGATTGACAACTGACCATTTGCTTTTTGTACACTGAAATCAAGGAGAGCGTGAATTTTTTGTAGGGCCCACTAATGATACATATGACTTATTCACTCCGTCTATTTATTTTGTGAGGTGATTTTAAAGCATGCTACAAAAATTGAAGCAAATCCAAAACTCAAGTGGACCACACCACACATAATAGTGGGTTGAACTCTTATCGTTAAAAACCTTTTACAACGATGATTTTCTATGGTGTGGGCCATTTGAGCTTTGGATTTGCCACAATTTTAGGCTCTTGCCCTAAAATGTTCTCTTAAAATGAATGGACAGCATGAATATCTCACTAACATGACAATGGGGCCCACAAATATACAATACGATGATCATTTTCAAACCCCTTTTATAAGAAGGAAATACTTGTTCTTATCAAACAATGGTAAAAGGTAATAATTACCATTTTACATGTATTTACTCCATGGGAAATGAAAACAAACAGGCCCTAAGATTGGTTTCCAAAATTTAAGCAATTTAATTTGGATTAATGTGCAAAAACTTTTTAGATTGTCCATCTTTCATTAGTTAGAATCAATAGGTCAAAGTGATATTTATAGACAATCGAACGTGGGCTCCACATCATGGATGGTTCAAATAAATGATTAAACCTTCTTTGTTGTGTTCACTTGCTAGCCCAATAGGAAGACACCTTGGCATTTTAACGGCAAATTTTAGGTTCTAATGCTAACAAGACACACTAATTGCACTGGTAGATACATCATATGATTGCATTGCGAAGCTAACAAGGTAGATGTGAGGCATGAAAAAAAAAAAAAAAAACTTGTTTGTTGAAAAGTACAATGGAATGTCCATTGCTCTAGCAATTGATTGGATGATTAGAATCTCATGACATGGGATGACCTTCAACCCAGCCCAACCCACTTGAGATGCAACCCTCACCCTATGTAATGGACAATCTACATCAATGATTGGAGTTATCATTACAAATTGATCACCTATTTTATTAAGCAATAATTAAAAGGCTAGGATCATCCAATCAAGTTAGTTATGAGAGGGATTGGCAATCAAATGTGAGTCTTAAATAATAGACAATTTAGGTCAATGATCTAAACTTCTTTGTTATAATCAATATCGATCATCTAGTTTCCTAGCCATTGATTTGATAGTTTGCAATAGCAAGGTGGGTCCAAAATGATAGATCGTCCATATCATTAATAAGTCGTTCTTTGTTTTTATTAATTTGGACATCTAATTTTATAGTCATTGATTGAATTGTTAGGATCGTCAAATTGTGTGCAGAGCAATATTCTTTTATTACTTGATAGATAGTATATATATATATATATATATATATATATATATATATATTGGAAAGAAAGCGAGCAATACTCTTTTATTACTTACCTAGGGTAAAGCCTAAAAGGAAACAACAAATAGGGCGGGCCCCAACAAAGAAAAAAGAAGCAACCTACACTATAGGCGCAAGGAAAAAAAGAGAGAGGGGGAACGAGGATAGTTTTGATTATTTGTTAAATGCAAGCCAACGTGAAGATAAATTTACATGAATCCCATCAACTCTTATGTTCCTAAAACATCCAAGTAAGGATAAATTTCTCATATTTATTACTCGTTTTTAAAAGGCCTATTATCCTTTGTTGAATGGATTATCCTTTTTTTTTTTTTTTTCATTTTAAGTACACAAATGGATTGTTGGGAAACCAATCAGTAGAAGCACCACAAAGATTCAAATAATCACCACGTGACAATCCATCACACACAAACACACCCACGTAGAGACAATCTGATTTTACGTGGAAAACCTTTGTGGAAAAAAACCAAGGCACAAAGCGACAACAATACTATAAATCAGAAGATTACAAAGATAATCTACCCACAAGCAAAGACCAAAAGATGAACAAAAGATTTCTCAAACCTCACAATCCTCTCCCCAAACCTTAATGTCGAATTAGGATACCTTGGTAGTAACTACGATACCTCTAAGCACAATTAGAAATAGTTTTTATAGAATCGATCCCAGCTGAAATTAGAAACTTGTTATGCAAAACCAACTTCACTTATATAGTCGACCGGTCGTGCATAGTGAAAACAGTCTAGAGAGATCTGCTTCAAATACGACCCATCCAACCTCAATATACGATCGGTCGGCTGACCGGTCTAGATGCCCAAAAACTGTCCAACGTTCAAACTACTTGTTTGGCCAAAATTCGACCGATCGGGCCAGGCTAGCTGACTGGTCTTGAGACCCGTTTTCAACATAGTTTGAAGGCTCTTCCAACATGGGTCACACCTAGGGCTGTACACGAGTCGAGTTGAATCGAGTATCACCCTATTTGGTGCTCGATTCGAACCCTCTTACCCTAGCTCGGTACTCGACTCTACTCGGCCGAGTCGAGCATGGCTATACTCGGCGAGCAGATCAAGCGAGTTCGAGCCTAGTTCGAGTATGAGTTTTCAAGATAGTCCAACGAAGAAGATGATGGCTGCTATCCACCCGTGGGTGGGTGCATCGTGTGACTGACTTGTGTGGGTGCATCGTGTGACTGACTTGTGTGGGTGCAACTAACAAGGTGGGTGTGTTGCATGACTAATAAAAAAAACCATGAGAGAGAGAGAGAGAACTTCTCCTGTGTGAGTTGCATACACGCACGAGCAAACGGACATGGCAAGTCAACGGGTGGCCGGCGTCGAGCAAACATGGCAGCACAGGGTGGCTGGAGGTTGAGCTCAGAGAGAAAGAGGGTCAGGGGTGGTCAGAGTCGAGCAAACAGGGCAGTAGGGGGTGACCGGCCGTCGAGCTTAGAGAGAGAGAGAGAGAGAGAGAGAGAGAGAGAGGGTTAGGGTTTAGGAAAGAGGAGGGGTCTCGGGCGGGTATTAGATTTAGGGATTTTTTAGCCTTTTAGATATTTATACTCCAGGTCAAACGACCAAGTCTAAACGAGTCATATCGAGCCGAGTTTGAGTCGAGCCGAATTGAGCGAGTCCATGCTCGTTGCTCGCTCGAACTCATTCGAGCACAAAAAAATGACTCGATACGGCTCAAACCCACTTTTGAAGCGAGCTGAGTCGAGCGAGTTTTTTGAGCTTACTCGGTTCGTGTTTAGCTCTAGTCACACCCACACCTTTGGGATAGTGGTAGACTGAGTGAATATAACCTCGTTTCAACACTGAGGTCATGGTATCGATTCCCAATGTGGGGGGTGGCGAACATTTGTAGTGTGACTAACAAGTGTAGGTGTGTGTACCAACAGTGGGATGTGTGTACTAACCTAAAAAAGAGAGTACACAAATCTACACAAACCACAGATAGATGTCTGCGTAGATAACTTTGTGCTAGAAATAACTTTTCTTACATCCAAACACCCCATAATCATCCAAAAACCCTGCTTAAAAGCCACCGTAGGATGCTCTGGTAGGGGAGAAGAAAGGTGAAATGGGCCCAAAGCTGCTATACTGACAAACCAATTGGTCCATGATGCTGCATTCTCTACCCCAAAGACATTTTCATCTTTTAAGAACTTACAAACCTGCCCCAGTGAAATCCATGCCTCACAGTTGCTGCTTCTTGACACTTCCTTTTATTTCACCTAAGTAGGCTGAAATTACTTAATTGGTATTTGCTTTTTTATGTGATTGAGCTTAGAACCAATAAATTTCACTAATCACATAAAAATTGTGAGTTCAAGTGATAATTAGATGGTAACAAGGTTAGTTACCACTGTGTGGTCCGCTAATTTTGTATTGTACCAAACTTTGTTTTAATCATTGAATGAAATCTCTCAGTATCTGGCCCACTGGGGGCGCTAATGAAGATAGTTTCTGTCAGGATGTGGACACGATCTCAACTGGATGCTGATCTGGTGAAGCGGGCCTCCACGATCATCGCCTGCTATTGTATTCTTGACTTCAAGGGTGGTTATCCTCTAATCACTAGGCCTAATTGCTACATAACAGTACCATACCACTAATATGCTAATAAATGCATAAAATTAAGGTGAGAGCTCAGCAAAGAGGTTGGTAGAATACATCCAAATTGATGACAATACTATTGTATTCCTGTCATCCAAGTTGTTTTCGAAATACAAAGATGATGGTGGTTGGCTCAAAAATCTCTTTAAAATGGTAAATCTTAGACTTTTGAATCAATGGCCCACAAAATAATGGTTAAGGTGATGATCCACATTTATAAAAAAAAAAAGTTAAATAATAAAAATGCATACGGGTGCCTGCAATCCAAGTTGTTGTTGAAATACAACATTGATGGTAGTTGCCTCAAAAATCTTTTTAAAATGGTAAGTCTTAGACTTCCAAATCAATGGCCCACAAAACAATGGTCAAGGTGATAGTCCACATTTATAAAAAAATGTTAAATGATAAAAATGCTTAGCTGTGCCTTCTGTTGGGATTAGGAGCCCCGCAGCGGAAGCAATCAAAGCAATCGAGGAACAAACCTCAATAGCAATCATACAAGCAAATCGACACACATAAGAGGCAATCTAAATTTTAACGTGGAAAAACCCCTCACAGGTAAAAAACCATGGCACAAAGCGACACTAATCCAGTATGATATCAGAAGTTACAAGAGATAAAAGAAACACAACTCGTATCACAGCCCACAAGAGAAAACCCAAGCTAACAAAGCTAATTCTCACATGAGTAAGACAAACCCATCCCTTTCCCTCATCTCAGAGAACTCTAAGCTTCCTCTTAGCTCTTTTCTCTCACCCTAGAACTCTCACAATCCCTTGGCTCATAGGCGACAACCCTGATCTCGGATTACATCCCCTTAAATAGGAAAAAATCAAAATTAGAAACTCCTTCCGCAATAAACCGCGCAAGAGACCAAGTCCAATTAGGACACTGTCGACCGGCCGACTGGCCGGATGGCCTAAAAACATTCCAGTGAACTGGCTGTTCAAAACTCCACTGTGACTGGCCGACCGATGGCCTTCATGCTTGAAGATTAAGGCGTCAAATCCCAACAAACTCCACCACGACTCAAATCTTCATGCAACACCTTGCCACACACCATCTTCATCTCTACTCCGTCATCATCATAGCTCCACCACTTCTCATGCCTCATCGACTTCATCCTTGCACCTTCACCACCCACTCGCTCATGTGGCCCTTGCGCTCTCCACACACGAGCAACCGTGGATCCCACTAACGATCCCTCAGCTCCACCATGAACAGTGCTCCCGATCAAACCCGATCGTAGTCGATAAACTAGATTAAGATATTGGCGTATCGATCCACCTTCTTCTACCTACTTCTTTCATAGATACCGATTGCTTTCCATATTTTTCTTTCACGAAATCTTTCTCCACATCGAATCTCATGCTAGAAGACATCATTGATGCCTCGCCTTAGATTCTCTTTACCTCCTTGCCAACTTTTATCTCTGATACCACTTGTTGGGGTTAGGAGCCCCATAGTGAAAGTAATCAAAGCAGGTGAGGAACAAACCTTAATGGCAATCACACAAGCAAATCGACACACACAAGAGGCAATCCGAATTTTAACATGGAAAAACCCCTCATGGGTAAAAAACCATGGCACAAAGTGACACTAATCCACTATGATATCAGAAGTTACAAGAGATAGAAAAAACACAACCCAGATCATAGCCCATAAGAGAAAACCTAAGCTAACAAAGCTAATTCTCACATGAGGAGGATAAAACCATCCCTTTCCCTCATCCCAGAGAACTCCAAGCTTCCTCCTAGCTCTTTTCTCTCACCTTAGAACTCTCCAAATCCCTTAGCCCATAAGCGACAACCTTAATCTCGGATTACATCCCCTTAAATAGGGAAAATCAAAATTAGAAACTCCTTGCGCAACAAACTGCGCAAGAGACCAAGTCCAATTAGGACACTGCCAGCCGACCGGCCGGATGGCCCAAAAACGTTCCAGCGAACTGGCTGTTCAAAACTCCAATGTGACCGGCCGATGGTCTTCATGCTTGAAGATTGAGGCGTCCAATCTCAACACCTTCAACCTAAGCTAGTTGTTGAAATACAACGTTGATGGTGGTTGCCTCAAAACTCTTTTTAATATGGTAAGTCTTAGACTTTCGAATCCATAGCCCATAAAACCATGGTCAAGGTGACGGTCCACATTTATAAGATAAGGTTAAATAAAAAAAATGCTTAGATCTTCCAATTGGGGAGTTCTTTTATTTGATGTCCTTTATCTACGTTGATGCCAATCTTATAAACAGTTTAGATCACCAGACATGACTCTAGATCCAACAATACAGTGCAGAACCATCCTATCAATAATACACATGCATTTAAGCAAACCTCCCCAGCCAAACCTTATACAAGTGAAGGAGGCTTTTTTTTTTTAACGATGGTTGACTTCACCATTCGATTGAAATTGATGATGGTCTTGTTGGAAACGGACGCCTCAAATCTATTTGCACAGGGACCATCGACCGGTCGATCATAGTGAAGCAAGGCAGTAAAGCTGCCAGAGGATTTTTAGGCCATCCGACCTGTCGA
Source organism: Liriodendron chinense (assembly GCA_003013855.2). Lineage (NCBI taxonomy): Eukaryota > Viridiplantae > Streptophyta > Magnoliopsida > Magnoliales > Magnoliaceae > Liriodendron > Liriodendron chinense. The sequence continues at coordinate 10,885,016 of ML058513.1, forward strand.
CAGTCTCCTTGTACAAGTGGGTTTCTTGTGCGGTTTTTGCGCAAAGAATTTCTAATCCGATTTTTCTTCTATTTAAGGAGTGTATTACGGGATTAGAGGGATCTTAGATGTGAATGGTAATTGAGAGAGGTTCTAGGTGAGAGAAAGAGCTTGAAGAAGATGATTTTCTTCTTGAGGAAGCTTGGATTTCTCTTCTGGGCTTGGGTTCCATCTCTTGTAACTTCTAATATTATAATGGATTGGCGTCGCTTTGTGCTGAGGGGTTTTTCCACATTAAATTCGGATTGTCTATGTGTGGGTGGTTGCATGCATTGTGATTGCATTGTGTTGCTTGTTTGATTCAATTTGCTGTTTATGTTCGGTTTTGCTTCCTATCCCAACAACTAGTATCTGAGCAATCGTTGGGGTGTAGCAGAAATTCGGATCTGAGACAAGAGCATGGCATCGGGCATGAGGTTCGACATAGAGAAGTATTCAGGGGAAAATAATTTTGAACTTTGGAAGGTGAAGATGAAAGGCCTTCTAATTCAGTAAAGATTGCAAGACGCACTCCTTGGAAAGTGACCAGAAGCTACGAAAGAAGAAGAGTGGAAAGAGATCGATAAAAGGCCAATGTCTCAATCCAATTGTGTCTGGCAATAGAGGTCCTATATAACGTCATGAAAGAGAAGACTGCGGCTGAAACATGAACGAAGTTGGATAATATTTACGCGAATAAATTTCTGAAAAATCACATATACTTAAAAGGCTTCAGTTGTATAACTTAAGGATGGTGGAGGGGGCCAATTTTGAGAGCCACATCAGCAATTTCGATAGGCTTATTTGCAAGTTGATGGATGTAGATGAACCGATGAAGAACGATGATTAAGTGTTTATCCTGTTGAATTCTCTTCCATAATCATGAGTCACTTAAGGACTCATTGTGCGCAGGTAGGGGGACTATTGGCATGGAAACCATTATCTTAGCTCTTCAGGCGAAGGCGATGAGAAGGAAACGTGGCAGCGTGGGTCCCTCTACGGATGAGGCACTGGTTATGAGGGGGAGAAATTCTGAGCGGGGTGGAGGATCTATGTCATCAAGATCTAAATTAAAGGTAATTAGAGGTACATAATGAGATGCTGGAATTGTGGGGAAGAAGGGCATATGAAGAGGGATTGTTTGAATCTCAGGAAAAGGCAGGAGAAATCTAGAGATTCTTCTAGGGAGGGAACTAATACCGTAGAGGACGGTGGTAATGGTTGTAATGCATTGATTGTATCCGGCATAGAGTCTCTTGGTGGAGAGTGGCTCTTGAATTCAGGTGCATCATATCATATATGTCCTGACTGGAGTTCATTCATGTCATATAAGGAGTATGATGGTGGAATCAATGTTTGTGGGTGATGGCTACGCTCACAATGTGGTGGGGATTGATTTGGTGCGCATTAGGATGTTCGATGGAGTTGAACGGATCTTTGAAAATGTGAAGCATGTCCTTAAGATGAAGAGGAATGTGATATTTCTTGGTGCACTCGAGGCGAAAGGGTGCAGGTTCATCGGTTGCGATCGGTATTGTAAAGTAGTGAAGGGAGCACTTGTGGTGATCAAGGCACGAAGGTGCGATAATCTTTACAAGGTGATCAGGAGCATATTTCATGGTGGAGCTGCGGGATCTACGGTTGCTCGTATGTGGCAAGAGAAAAATGACCACATGCGAAGAGCAACAAGGCGTGTGAAGATGGAAAGATAAAGTCGATGAGGCAAGAGAAGCGACGAGACTATAATGATGACGAAGTAGAGGTAGAGGTTGTGCGTGGCAAGGTGGTGCGTGATTATTTGAGTCATGGTGGAGTTTGTTGTAAATAGACGCCTCAAATCTGTTTGCACAGGGACCACCGATCAGTCGGTTATAGTGAAGCAAGGCAGTATAGTTGCTGGAGGATTTTTAGGCCATCCGACCAACCGGTCGGTAGTCTCTTTATACAAGTGGGTTTCTTACGCGATTTTTGCACAAAGAGTTTCTAATCCAATTTTTCTCCTATTTAAGGAGTGTATTACAAGATTGGAGGGATCCTAGATGTGAAAGGTGATTGAGAGAAGTTCTAGGTGAGAGAAAGAGCTTGAAGAAGAGAGTTTTCTTCTTGGGGAAGCTTGGATTTCTCTTGTGGGCTTAGGTTTTGGGGTCTTGGGTTCCATCTCTTATAACTTCTGATATTATAGTGGATTGGTGTTGCTTTGTGCTGTGGTATTTTACCCGTGAGGGGTTTTTCCACGTTAAATTTGGATTGTCTATGTGTAAGTGGTTGCATGCATTGTGATTGCATTGTGTTGCTTGTTTGATTCAATTTGCTGTTTGTGTTTGGCTTTGCTTCCGCTGTCGACCCCCCTATCCCAACAGGCCTGATGGTCCTTGCTTCTAATTATGAGCTATATAAATGTCTTACGCCATGTTTGGATGCTCAATTGAATTAAATTGCAAAATCCAATTCAGCAGAAGTGGAAATGTCCTAATTGGGGCCATCGTCACAATGTTCATGGTTAGGCACACTATCCACCAAATAACAAATTGGGTGATGCCGGATTGGACGTAAAATGGAAGGAATCTCAATCAAAGGTTGGTTGTCCTTGTGATTTAAATGGTCCCTCCTCCCTTTATGTTCGAATGAATTGTCGCAATCCATCCCAACGGAGCGTCCAAACGCTCCCTTAAATGGTCCCTCGTAAGCTCGAGAACTTTTTTCTTGAGCCAGTGAAGCACTACTTGGGAGGGAAATAAGGCTCTTACATTAGCAAGGGATTATCTCGGTGAGAACTTCCATGCATCATTCTATTATTATTGTGATGTAGATGTGTGAGCTAAAGAGATAAAAAAGGTCGTGTTGATGCATAGACTCTGAAGCTTTTTGACCGATCAAAAGCTGAATCAAAAGATGGGCAATGGATGGCAGTGGGCCACCTTCCATGACAAGGTTTGTCTGTTGGGGTGGTCGATTGATGGGTCCCACCCATGAAAAGATGGGATTCGGACATGAAATGGGTCCCATCATATCAACCTATGGTGGCCCATTGGACTATCGAATCGAACCTACCAAAGAATATGTGGTGTCCGTCGGAACAATGTGTGTTATATTAGACATTAGAGATGATATTGGGGGTGTTTTGGTAAAAATATACTTTCATTGTGTCAATTTGAAGTACATACGTAAGACCATAGGAATCCCTGCTACATGCCACAAAGAGAAAGTGTACCTAATAAAAAAGTAATTTTGTAATTGACCGATGTTGTTAGAACAGTCGTAATAACTATATTCACTTCTGACTTTTAAACAGAGAATATCCAATCAGAGACTTATTTTCTTTCAAGGGGTAGATTCAGAGCTGCTAACTATGGTAAATTTGCTAATTATTTATATCACACTAAAAATAAACCCATTTGATGATTCTTTCCTTCCATTAAACTCAGATAGTTGAACAATCCATTTATCATATCTCTTTATAAAGAGTAAAAAAATACTATAATGGTCCTGTTACTTTTATATATTTATTTATTATTTTGTTCCAGCTCTTAAATCAACCTCTTGCATTGAGAAAACTAGCTTTGCAATTAAAATGATCATGATCATCATCTTCTATTCTACTACCCATCATACCACCCTACACATGAATATCACACCCCCCACTCATGCCATAGTGGGATTTCACCACCTATGAGTACTTGAAACTCTTGGAAATTTTCCACTGAGGGAATGATTGCTACCAATATTTTTTTTTATCTAGGCGGTTCATAAGGTGGGGACTACTATGAACATGCCCTAGCCGCAAAACCATGCCGGCCCACTCACAGGGTGGGTGACACATATTATATAAGAATGTGGATGTTTAAAATAAAATGACTAATAATCTATATTCAAATTTCGATGCATGCATGTTCACGATGGTCCCACCTAATGAATGGCCAAGACCTACCATATGCATGCCACCAGCTGGCATGCGCCTTACCAAGAGTACAGTAGGTTGCTGGGATATTTCTTGAAGCCTCTTGTACTTTTGTGCTAGAAAGGAAGTGCTACAAACCTTGTCACCATGTCTGCATGTGTACGCTGTTCCCGAATTTGACCACACACTGAAAAATGCACAGATGTCCAATGGAATCCCATACACGACCGTAAATGGCTGACATAGTTACCATGGCTTACACATCAAATTACATACATAATCCTAGCCAATGGCTCACTTTTATCGGTGGGTTAGTCCAAACATGTCCTGATGGTCCAAATGATATCGAAAATTATATTTGCAGCCCCCCTCTATTTGGGATTATTACATATACCTCCTTTTTTTTTTCAATCATGGCCAACCAGTTGTAACCTTGTGGGCCCATGATAGTGCATGAGTATCATTCAACCCGCTCAGCATGGTCACTTCACCATGAAAATGGGACCCTCCAAAAATAAGGCTGATCCAACGTCTAATGGCTCACACAGAGTGATTTGGAGGTTTTTGAGAGGTGGTCTGTTGTTTTCGATGGTGTACCTGGCAGATGATTCGCTTAGCTTTGAATTTTGGCTGTCCAATTCTTTATGGAGAAGCAATTACCCGTGGGTTGGATGCTATTTATACATAATGGTGGGCCCACATGCATAAAAAATGTACTTCAAAACAAGGGTATTTTCGTCATTTGGTAACTGAGGGGAGGCAGCTGCAATTAGGGAGCGGATTAGGTGACCATGGGGCCACCCATGTATGTATTGTACGTCCATGCCCTGGATTTGTTTTTCTAGCTCATTTTACCATGAGCCCAAAAATGAAGCATATATACATCTTAGGTGGACCATACCATAGGAAAAAGTGGTGATTGAATGCCCACCATTAATAGTGGGTGGTGCATTATGTGACGAACGGTGTGGGTGCATTGCACAGCTAATGCCCTTGCATGACTAACAAAAAAAAAAAAAAAAAAAAAAGGTCACACAGACATGGATGAAGGAAAAAAAACCAAATATCAGCTTCATCCTAAAATTTTTATCGTCCACAAAAAGTTTTTAGTGGTCAACCACTACCGTTTCACATGGTATGGTCCACCCGAGATTTGGATCTGCTTGAATTTTGGGCTCATTCCTTAAAAATGATATGGTAAAACAGATCAACAGCTTGGATATACAATAAAAATGTGAATGTGGGCCCCACAGTCAGGGCCGCTTCTAATCCGCTCCCATGAATAAAAGCATATGAAATAGTGGTCCAAATGTTTTACCAGAGAATCCGGATCCTCTGTTGAAACCGAAGAGAGAACCTCTGCTTCTGCTGCTCTGATTGGTTCAATCTCATCCTGACTGAGCTGTCAGGATGAGCTGGACCAATCAGAGAAGTGACGTTTCTCTGCTAGGTTTCAACAAAGGATCCGGACTCTTTACCGGAAGGAACTATTTCGAAGGGTGAATCTGGTCCGTTCATCTGGTCTGTTTTGGGTTTCAAAACACTAATCTTACCTAATCAAAAGAAAATGCATGATTAGACAGATTCACAATGCTGAAATATTTTAGTAGTCCTAATGATCAAACCAATGGCTTGATGGGACCGTCTTTCGTGAACCACTCGTGGGATCGCCGGATTTTGGTGTTATACAATAAATAAACGGAGCTTCTTGTTAATTTAATAATTTGATCTTGGTTTTTCATTTTCTTTCATTTTTTTTGCAATTATTGTGAAAATCACATGAATCTTGCTCTCCACGCAGTAGGGCCCACCTTGCCTGGATGCCTCATAAGTTTGTTACAGGTGGGTCCGTTTGGTCGCCAATTCATGTATTGAAGATACGAGAGCCTGATTTGAAAGATATATACAAGAAAAATTGGAACAATGACTGAACTACCCTCCAATATATACATCATTTGAGGGTCTAGAAGTTTTCTCCCCAGGGGTATTTTAGTCAATGTAGATGGTTTCCTTCATGAGTCAGGATCGATTGTTGGCTTCTTCGGAAACATGATGTGGTCCCAAAATTCAATGCGGAGAAGGACTAATCGGCCTTGACTCATATGTTAGTCTTGCACCATTTTAGAACGGGTGGTGACTCTTCAACCACACACATGGCATAGTTGTATGGCAATCCAGACCGTTCAAATCTCGTAACTTTTTGTGGAGCCTGACCTAGAAACTGCAACTGAGAAGAAAAAATCAACCATCTGATTTCTTCCCTTCGGTTTTGGACCATTTACTATCTTACTTGTAGCCCGACTTTAATTAGATGGTTGATCATTCTGATCTTGGAGACATGATCCTGTAAGAAACTCTATATTGCGGAATACATAGGACCTTGCTGTGCATTAGATATGTAGATCGAATAACTGTAATAAAGACGTACCTGTCTGGTGAGCCATCTCCAATATCTGAGGTCTGGATCTTCCTCTCCTGGGATTGCTGTAGAGAAAACCTTAGATGGGGCTTGTTTTCAGTGTAATCCCGGATTGGGGACCCAGCACCCTTTAAATAGGGTTTGTAGTGGGTGTGGCAGTGTTTGAAACCCACCAAAACACTGCCACCCTTGCTCCACACGAATTTGGCTATCAGGAATCCATGTTCAATTACAATACTGCTATAGGCAGTGTAGACGCACAACCCCCCTTAATTCTGTAGATCACGACTGTAGTAGAGTCCACTGATCAGTCAACACATGAATCTGCATCTGTATTCAAATCCACTATATAGAAAACTTACAGATCCATCCATGATGAGACTGACAATTTGGATTGTCCGGATAGATGTACATCACTACCATTTTCTAAATGGTACAAAACTAAGATAGGAATCTATTCAGACTAATCTTGCTTTTTGTCATTTAAATGCACTTTCTCAAGTAGGAGTTGGCTGTGCCTTTCAATCTTCCTAACCAAGATTTCTGACCATAAAAAGGGAAAGTTCCTTCTGTCCTTGATCCAAGATTCTCTTAGAGGCACACGTGGACAAGATCCAGACTGTTTATCGATCGAGCCCTTATCCTGAAGGATGAATAGCTTAAAAAACTATCAGTAACCATCCGATCAGCACCATAGAAATGTAATCCAGAGTACATAAATAAGCAACTATCCACAAATCAATAAGAGTGGCCCACCTGAAAGAGGGCGCAAATGGGTCAGGTTGATCATTGGGTCTACATCCAAAACATAGACCAATGGGGGAGGTCTGGGTCAACAAGTCCTGGGAGCGGATTGCCTGTGACCCCCGGCACAGAGATATCTCCGTAGCCGGGGCTGTGTAGGGTTCAAAGGGATGTCCGTGATAAATCCACTCCGTCTATCTGTTTTGGAAGACCAAGTTAGACAGGATTATAAAAATACTGCAGATCCAAAACTCAAGTGGGCCATACCACACGAAACAGTAGATCTTGGACACTTAGCGGTGACAATGTTTGGAATGAGGATGATATGTTTTCCTTCTTACAGTATATCTGAGTGTTAATAATTCTTTGAACGGTTTGGATGGCATATAAACATCATGGTCAGCTCCAGGAAGGCTTCAATGGTGGACGTTGGTGTTTTCACTATTTCGTTGGTGTGGCCCATCTGAGTTTTGAATATTCTTGATTTTTATTTTACTGATCCAATTTTGTCTTTAAAATAAGATGGACGTAGTGGATTTATCACGGACATCCCTGTGGACCCTACACAGCCCCGGCTACAGAGATATCTCTGTGCCCGGGGTCACAGGCAATCCGCTCCCACAAGTCCTGCCAAAATTACTAAATGGGTCCGGCCTGGCTAGATACCTAGAAAATGAACCACGATCATATGTATTCTGGTGGAACTTTCAATGACACCGGTATTTCTGTTTGAGTGAAAAACATTCAATGATATCATTAAATATACAAGATGACCTCAATTGATAATTGTTCTGTGTATCTGATGGATATGGAGCCATTATACTCCTATGATTCTGATTTCATCAATCAAAGGCGCCTCTAAAAATCTATCAAACCTGACCTGATTTATCTTTTTTGGGCCATATTTTTCTTTTTGGTCCATACTATTAAATGACCCAACTCACACACATAAGAATGTGCAAGCCAATGCGAACGAGGATGAAGGGCATGGGAAGTTATGAGAGAAAAAACAAGTCTTCAGACAAACATAAAGTGGCCTAAAAGAGATAGATGACCCACTTAATACTGAGAACAGTCACATGGACGGTGGTCAGAAACCCACGACATGTTTGTTGATGGAAGTCGTTGACTTGATAGAAGATGAGCTCCTTTTGATAGGATTACGATGATGGCTATGCATGGGTTGTTTTCATGGTTAACCTACCATCAACACACGTTTGATGGAATCCATCTACATTGTCTGCCAAAGTGATGTTTGAGTTTGTACCCATCCGTCGTGGCACGTTCTTCTCCTGTGGATGGGAAATGTGAAACCGTTCACCTACTTTTCTAAAACTCGCAGCTCGCACATTCAAGCATGGCTAACGTGTCATAGATCCAAGCGTCTAATCCACGGACCCGACCTTGTAGATTCTGCAGGTCGAAAGCCAGGTTAGTCCATCCATCTGATGCGCCACATTCGTACCTTGGATTTGGACTGTTGATAAATTTCTCCTAATCATGCATTTCTTTCTTAAAGGTGTGGCCCACCTGGTAAGCCAATCGAGTGGCCTGGATTTCTTTCACTGAAAACTTCTTCTAGGGTTTGGATCTTGCAATGTCGCCACATTGGCCTAGTTAAAGCACTATATTCTTTCTACTTTAGATCCAATGGAACAAAGTTCATAAAAGAAGTGGCGTATCTATCAATAAGGACGGTGTAGATATCACTTTTTCGGGTATGTACTTCACTATTGACCCGTTTGGGACTATGGATTTGATGAGAAGTGATGAGAAATCACCTGCTTTCTCAGTTTAGTGAAGCGGATTTAATGAAAAGTATAATCCATAGGAATCCTTGAGAAATCGAAAGTATATTTCCTAACACCTTTTCAGTTCCTCCCAAAAGGGTGGGATTTGATGAGAAATCCTTTCAAATGCGAGATCCAATGTAATGTATACCAAACGATCCGCTGAGGTGGGTGGATCCCTAATCGTGGTGTTCATCGTGTGATGTGTGTGTCTTATATCTACGCCATCCAATATCCATTTTGAAAACTCATTTTAAAGCATGCATCATCCCAAAAATTAAGTACATTCAGATCTAGATCTCAGGTGGACCATAATAACATAAACAATGGTACTTAGCTATTAAAAACTTCTCATGGGCCACAAAAGTTTTGGATCAAGCTTATATTTTTATGTTCTCTTCATCCAAGACTTTGTAACCTTGTCAATAGGTTGAATGGAAAATAAACATTCCAGTTGCTCCCATGAAGTTTTTAATGGCGGGGATTCAATCACTACTGTTTAATGTGGTATGTCCACCTAAGATTTTGATCTGATTCATTTTTGAGACCATGTCCTAAAATGAGCTTTTAAAATGCATGGACAGTGTAGATGTAAGGCACATACATCATAGTGGCCACACAGTAGGGGATTCACTAAAACCATGCCTATATAATCTTGACCATGGGACCCAACATGATGTATATTTTTCACATCTATGTTGTCCATCCGTTTTGAAATCTCAATTTAGGGCACGATCCCAAAAATAAAGAAGATGCAAATCCCAAGTAAAACACACCACAAGAAACAATTGCGTTTACATTCCCAACATTAAAAAATTCTTAGGGTGAATGTTTATTCACCATTTAACTTGTTGATAAGGTCATAAAGACTGGAATGAAGGGACCACACAAATATTTGTTTGATCAAAAACTTTTATGCGTCATTAGGCTACTCTCCACTTTTTCCTGTTTTATAGTCCACCTAAAATGTGGATTTGCTTTATTTTTGAATCCCGCTGTAAAATGATCACTAAAAATAGATGGACAACATGGATTTAAAAATGGATGGATGGTGGGATTAAAATCCAAAATATAGGTGGGCATACGATGGAATTAAAATCCACACCATCCATTCCCTCTTATCTAACTTCTCTCTAATTTTTCGCTGCCAAACAAGAAATGTGAAATTGATAAGAATTGGAATTGAGAGAATTTATATAATGGATTACACTTCTTATCACTTTCTCTCAAATCCATGGTTCCAAACAAGCCCTAAGCTTACGAAAGATGCAAACCGTTAGATGTTTATAAAAACTCTCCAAATGCCTATTTGGGTGCACTTAAAAAATGAGCTCAACCCATTATACTTAATCTTTAAAAAATGGGTTAATTTCATTTGAGTTAATGATAATTATATGATTAGTGAATATCATTATCATCTTCAAAGTCTTATCCTGACTAGTTGGGGTAAGCTAATATGTATTAGCAATCATATGTTTAAAAAGAAAGGCCTCGTAAACAATAATAAAAATCTTTAATATATAATTACAATTAATTAAAATGAGATGCAACTCATTTTTAAATGGCATGCGAGCATGCCCTTGACGCGATGATATCCATTGTGAGAGGTTGGTTCCCCTACAATTATTCTGCAAGGCTTGCATGTTGGCCCACCACAGAACATGTGTGGTGTCTGGAATGTCTGGTAGGCTTGCTCCACTGTAAAAGTTGGATGCCTCAAAATTAGGCCGATCCAAGCATCATGTGAGCCGTGGTGTGAATTTGAAACATTTTGAATGGTTCTTAGTAGTTCTCTGTGGCACGGCCCACTTAAATTATTGTGTGGGTATAACTCCCACGTGGATGTGCTTATCTCCAATAGAGTTTTCATTTTCTTTTATTACGATGGAGATGTGAGTTAAGAAATACTTAAAAGTTGTCCTTGATTTTTAGACCCTTCTCTTTAACCTTGGTCAAGGAGTAGGGCTATTTGCCTACTTGGAAGTTGAATAAAAGATAGGCGATTGGGCTTGAGGTGGGATCACATGAATCCAACCAGCCAAAAGCAAATCAATCCAACCATCATATGGCTCTACCATTTGAATTTGTAGGTTCATGGGTGTTTTTCCATTGTCTTCTATGGTGTGGCCCACCTGATGATTGGATCAGCCTGCTTTTCGGATTTCTCTAGCAACTTTTAGGGTCGCACCTTATGGATGGGCTGGATGGCTTAAAATCCAACTATGTGGGTCCCTTATTTGCTCGACTCCACCACAACTGTTATTGGAGCCAACTCCATGTTCCCTGCTTGGAGCCTTTTCATTGGTCCATGTCCTCACATAAGTCTGTAACCCTGTCACATCCTCAATGCAACCTGGTCACACCTCAGTGTAACCTGGTCACAAGACGTCATGCAATGTGATGCCGACCAATGAAAAGTCTCCAAGCAACGGTTTCCTGCTTAGAAGCCAACAGAGGATCCGGACTAAGATGATTGGACAATTTTATTTTTTTTCCTACTATAAAGTGCAAAAATACAGTGCAATATCCCCTCTATGATGGAGTTTTGTACCCTTGTATCCTACTGGTACGAAACCCATGTGAAGGTCTTAATCACCTATGCACGTGGATCACACATGTGAGTGGGCCACACAGGGTAACCCTTGGCATCTTCCATGATATTAAATCTTCCCTGCAATTAGTGGTGCATGGATAATAGAGAAAAAAAAAAAAAAAAAAAAAAAAAAAAAAAAAAAGCTCAAAAGGTTTGTACAAGGCAGCTCATGTACGTGCCACAACAAGATCCTATCCATCCATCATGAGGTTCCCATTGTTCTGATGCCCATTCCCCAAAAAATAAGCTTGGACCTGTTCTAATTTTGTATTATTTTTGTGCACTAGAGCTCATGTCACCAAGTGAAAAAAAGGGCCTTACCTGAAATTTTCTAAGCCGACACCTACTTCAAACATTAATGGACCATCTAATAAATGGACCAACCTGTTTTTTTTTTTTTTTTTTTTAAAATAAAGAAATCCTAGATGCTCAGGCCCACCAGTTGGCACCTGTTTGCCACTCTGTCAGATGTGGTGGTGTCAAGATGGTATTTCCCGTCCATGCATGTAGGCGTCGCCAACCTCAAATAACATACATATGCCAAAAAGATCCATGCTTACCAAATCCTTTCTTGAATGAGACGAAGAACGCCCCTTTTACCATCGAGATATGTTATTGTTTATAGATATATAAATATTAATTATCTTAATTAAAGTTTTTTGTTTTAAACTTATTTATATATAATATATAAGCACATATATAGTCATTTAAACCCTAATGGCTTGTGCCGCTGCCAATAGGAAGCTTTGTAGGCCCTACCATGATGTCCATGAGGAATCCATTCCCTGCATCAGTTTCATCAGCTCATATCTGTCCTAAAAATGAACCAGATCCAAAACTCAAGTGGGCTCACCATAAGAAATAGTACGGATTGATTACCCACCATTAGCCATATAAGTTTTGGATTAGGCTAATATTTGTTTCCTAAGTTCATTCCAGCAGATGTAAACTTATGAAGGGTTTGGATGGAATATAAATATCACGATGCGCCTGGGAAAGATTTCAATGGTTGGTGTTCCATCTCCATCATTTCCTGCAGTGTGGTCCAATTGAATTTTGGATCTACCCCAATTTTGAGAACGTGTCCTGACATGAGCTGGCGAATGGATTTCTCACTGATCACAGTGGGCTCCACAAAGATTCCTCTAATAGGAAGTTCCTATTGGTGGGGAATAGGCAATTCGTGTTCCACCTCTGTTTTTTCCCTTCTTCTGTCTGTTTTTTTGCTAACTAGAGCCCACGTTCCGGTCGAACCCAAGACGCCACATGTACCATGGCTAGAACGTGAAGGTGCACAGCCCACAGTCCACGTATTAGAAAAGGCTGAAGTGAATGGTCCACTCTTTAACCGATGGGCGATGCAGATGTATCTGGTAGGTGGGTCCCACTAATTCAATTCAAACAATGGATAGCGTTCGCGGCAGCAAAGGTTGGTATCTTGATTAGAAGCTATCTTTCTAGTTCAAGACAACTTGCATTTGCAAACCATTCCAGCCAGATGTCTCCAGATACATTTATGGGTTGGTTTCAATACTCCAATGGTGTGCCATTTAAGCACATTCCTATCCTGTCTGCCAGTACAGTGCATGCTATCTGTTCCCGTGAAATTTAAATGGCCCACCTTCCAAGTTCAGACCGACCATGCAACCAAATGACCATGACCATCATAGTGCTCTTTTTTCCTTCTTTCTGATAAACGGTCGTGATCATCATTCGCTTATGACTTCCAGCCAAGATTTTGACTCTCTGTACATGTCATCTTATAAAGGGCCAGAAAGAGAGAGAGAGAGAGAGAGAGCCCAACCTCTTCTTTAATTATATTCATTTAATATTTCAATTTTAACATAGCATTTATGTTTAATATTTAATTGAATTTTTATTATTCATTTTATTTATAAATATGAATATTATTTCAAAAGTGTGTCCAAAGTATCATGTACCTCTCTTCCTTTCCAAGCCAAACTCAGCTATCTGACACCGATCTTGCAGTTGCTACTCTAATCCAATTCCCCCCTTTAAGCATTCTAACTGTCTAATTAAGACCGTCTCTTAAGCTATAAATATATTATTGTACACTTCTTCAAGATAGTCAAAGCCTCCAAAATAAACAAGAGATTTGGCCATACTAGGCTATTTGTTTTGTAATTCCCAGGTGTAAATGCCTGTAAATAGGTAATAATTACTAGCGTAATTCCTGCACCCTTTTGAATGCTGGCATTGACTCTCTCTCTCTCTCTCTCTCTCTCTCTCTCTTTGGGTTTGTACACACACCCCACTGTTAGTCGCCCTGCACTGCTAGTCACCCCTCCCTGGGAATCAATACCACTCAGTCTACCACTTGAGCTATGGATCTGAGTGTAATGCTGACATTGACTAATTGCTTTTTGAGTACCAAAATGGAAGAGGATACAAATTTCATGTGGGGCTCATTGTAATGTATGTGGCCTTATTCACATCGTTCATCTGTTTTGCGAGCAAATTTTAAGTCAGGAGCCCCAAATTGAGGCAGATCTAAAGCTCAAGTGGACCATCCCAGTGGGATTGAACACCTACCGTTAAAAACTTTTTTGGGGCCTTAGAAGTTTTGGATCAAGCATATATTTTTGTTTTTCCCTCATCTGTCTCTGTGATCTTATGAATGGGTTAGATGATAAATAAGCAATCTTATGAACCTTAGAAAGAAAATACTTTTCAATAGTAGACCTTTTATGACCACAGTTTTGCGTGGTGTGGGCCACTTGAGCTTTGGATATGCCCCATTTTTTGGTTCATGCCTTAAATTGTTCCAATAAAACAGATGAACAACTTGGAAATGTCACATACGTACGGTGGTGCCCACAAATTTAAGTTGGCACCTTTGAGACCACTTTTTGAGGAGGAAATATTCAAATATGTAGTGGAGATAAGAAAAATCAAACACCGCTTAACTGGATTTAGTCTTTCAGCGAGTTTCCACAACTCATCAAAGACACAATACTAAACTTTTGCTATATATGCATAAAACAACTTGAAGGCAAAAGAAGATGAAGTGCCGCATACCTAGTTTCATCTTTTCTTATAAAAGGATATTAACTATGTAGTTAAGAGGTAGATCACCTGTTCTTGCATTGCTCGTTCACATCTGGCATTTGGTGGTCTGTGTTTAGACTGGCAGGCATTTCTTGGGTCATGTTGTATTCCATGAATGACTTGTTTTGTACTTGGCATGCGGATGAAGGAGGATCTCTGGGCAAAAAGAAATGGAGAATTCTCCTTATAGCTGTCATCTGGGTAGTTGAGGCTGAAAGAACCAGCTATTGTTTCCACAATATAGCATGGCTGCAGCAGGGGTTTTCTTGAGTGTATTAGTGATGTGTGGAGGTTGGGCTTCTTAATTTTTGTAGTTAGGGGTCAACTGTTATGGAGCAGCTCTGTGTTTTTAGTCTCTTTGCTTTTACGTTTGCTGTTGTTTTTTGTTTTCTGAGTTGGTATTTTGTTTCTGTGTGTTCTGTTTGTTTTCTTGGCTTTCAATAATATTACTCATCTTTAAAAAAAATATGCAGTTAATAAAATGTTGTCCTAATATAGTGCAGTAATTGTAGGATGCTTCTATGCAGCTAATAAAATGCAGTCCCAATAAAATGTAGTAATTGCAGGATGCTTTTGGGTCAATAGACATAACCATGACGCGCACGTGCCAAGTGCGTCACTAAAGCATCACAGTACACCTAAGTAGCCTTACAATTTGCTGCTAATATGCACGGGCATGTGTGAATGTGCTCAAGGTGTGAATCACTAAAGCATCACAGTACACCTAAGTAGCCCTACAACTTGCTACTCACATGCACACGCATGTGTGTGAATGCGCTCTCGGTGTGTCACACCTTGAGAGGCCACCATCTACATAATGAAATCTTAAGCAATAGATATATGAAAAGAGTCCTATGTAAACCACATTTCAACTCCCCATCCAATATGGAATTAAAACAAGTTTTCGAAACAAATGCTATAAATAGTACTTTTAAAGTTTGCTTTAACGATAAATAGCTGTGGCTCACAATTGCTTGCTATGTCATTTCTTTGATCTAACTCGTGACAAAACAATGTGTATGCTACCAAAAACATCATGAACTTGCTTCTTATAGAATTTCATAGAACAAGGATCAAGTATAGAAAGGTTGCAATGATCCTGTAGAAGAATATGAGAATTGAAACATATTAGAAAAGAAACAGGCAATGGAGAAAATAGAAAACATTGAAAAAGAAATAATAGATTTGTAAGTTCCCATCTTAACTTAAATAGTCAATATCTCCAGACAAATTTACTATCATTTTCTAAATATTACAGCAAATATAAAAGAATAGATATGACAAATTGTCTTCAAGATATAATTAATTACTCACAAATTCAAAATTTAATACAAAGATTTACAGCTTTAAGTATTGAAGAAATCTCAAAGTATTGACACCAATATTCCTCACATGAGCACTCTTAAATTGACAAGTAAAAGAGGGAGGAGATAGCGATTACTAAACTATGGATGGTTTAAACAAGCAATGTTGTGTCTCTAAACTGTAATATTTAAGATAAATAGATCATATAGGGACATGATATCCTTTCAATTGAGACATTTATGTTCCTATTCAGGAGATCCGTACACCCTTTCGTATACAATAGTCATCTTTTGGACCGAGACTGTTATGCAATAGTTTAATTACCATCCAAATCATAGTCAAACCAACTATGACCACATATACAACATCTGTCACCAATGCCACAGATCTAGATGGTAGTTAAATGTCTTGCCATCTAGACGGTGACCTTTATCACCAACTATTGTCACTAATGCTACACATATAGCCATGTTTTAGGCACAGTTAACCACTGTTATAGCTAGAGCCTTACAATATGCAATCTTATACATGAGTGAGTCGACCCTTGTCAGATTGGCCTGAATCGAGTACAAAAACGATAAGGCTCATTAGGATCCTTAAGAGCATGTGCATATACGAAGTGCAAAGTGGACCCAATAAAGTGGGTAAGCAGCTCTAATGTGAAGATTAAGTTTACTACCTTCCTTTTACCACTAGTCTACATGAGCATTTTTTTAAGAAGTTTTAATTTATAATATATTTACTTACTTTCTAAAAATAAAATATCTTATTTAAAAAAAAATACAAAAGAACAAGTCTAATATAATCAATAAGGCCTTGGCCAGAATAAATATGTATACTTTAGTAGAATGTGATAGATATGCGCGGGTGCTTAAAATTACTTAGAAATTGTGTGTGTGGCTTCATTAAAAAGAGAATGAGGCCAATGATTCATATGCAACATCAAAGCTAATAGATTGGACAGCTGACATTTCTTGACAGAGGCTATTTTTTGTCCATACTCATTCCACACTGAGTCCCTTCAGGCCAACTAACTTAATCAAGGAAAGATGGTCCATGTGTACTAAATGCTTGGCCCTGTTGTAACCCTAATGCCCGGCAATCCAATCCACCAATCAAGCTATGGCGCACTTGCCTAATCATGAGTCTTTCCAAGCATCATTAGTTGTAGATAATGATGTTTTCTAAGTGCATAATAGAGAATTAGTAGTGGGCACTTTGGCTTCTAAATGCAAGACACATTTCATTAAACTAGAATCGTATCTTTTAGGTCATCATATTAAAATCAAATGGGTTTTTTTTTTTTATTAATCTAATCTTTTAAATCATAGGCTGGATTACAACGTGGACGGGTCTGCCGCCACAAGGCATGGTGTACTTCCCATGGTTGGTGGGTGGGAAGTGCATGAATTAAAAATCAATGAACATTTTTAGATGAAAATAAGAGCTTAATCACTGGGCCCACCATTGTATTGTCATTATCGATTGAACTGTCCACTCGTTTAAGCACGATGGTTAGATTAATTGCTCCCTAGAAACATGATGGGGTAATCCAACGGCCCAAATTCAATATCCATAAAGGCCAATCTTGCTTTGTTGGCATTTTAAATGCTCTTAAAAGAATGTGGTTGTGGTGACCCTCCTCAATACTCAAATGTACCATACATGGTGTTAATTAAGGAAGATTTTGAAGACATGGGAACATAATAAAAGTTCCAACAAGAGCTGGACCACCTACTTAAGAGTTGCAAACAGCCCATTTAAAATCTTGCACATGGACAGTAGTTGGAGGCCCACCCCATGTTAGGAGATGGAAGACGTTGACTTGGGTAGCTGAGGTCCGTTGGATGGGAATCGGACGGTGGTGGTTATTGGAGATTATCTTATTTGCCACACCTTCCATCCCATGTTCGGTAACCGATTTTAGCATTATGATCATGATTCATGATTTGGGAATCGCATATACCCATCATACCTGGCACATCCAAACGCTAAGGATGTAGTGTTTGATTACGTGTTAGATATCTGACCATACAGCACACGTGTCATCCGGACCATCCATCCGGTAGGGTACCCCGTCAACATTCCATACAGAAAAATAAATGTTGGTTTGATAATCAGAGAGGTCAAACTCATATCACAAAAATGGGTGGTTAGAAAACAAGTCCAACAATAAAAATGTGAGGCTCAATTGACTAGTGGACGACCCTGATTTTTAATAAATGGGATGTTCACATTGGGCCCTACCTGATGAACGGCCCGGATCTCCAACAAGTATGCCGACAGCATGGATATTTGACACGTATTCTGCCCCCGACATGAGTGACCGCTCACTGAATCAGGGCCCTTAAAAATATCAGCTGTTTTAATAAAGAAGGTCCCAACTGCAAACAGCTGGACTATCAATTAAGGTCCACCCAATAGATGACTTCCGACCTTTCACGTGTGTGCACCATCCAACCCGTCCAATAGTTTTGCCTGAGGGTTACCTTATGTAAAACTCTAAATGAATTATCCACTCATCAAGTGGACCACACATGAATTTTTCTATTTATCAATGACTACATAATTTTTTCATGGTGTGGCCCACCTAATGAGTAGATAGAGCTCTTTTTTATATAGATATTCCTCATGTTGGGACCAACCTATTTGAAGGCTTGGATTTCACATGCACTCAACAAGTTGGAAGTTATCCACTGAGTGGACTGTAAGTTGTGGTACCACCGGTTGGCCATGAGACCTCCTCGTTTTAATAAGCGTAACTGAGATAGCGTCCAATAATTTGGAATTTCTGAATATGCAATAGATGGTATGTAACATCATCCATCTACTCAAAATGATTTTTCACGTGTGCTCAGCCCCACAGGCGTGTAGCTCTGACCCATTTACACACAAGCACACGTGCCAAATGGCATACGTGTGTGAGATCAGATCTTTCCATCAGGTGGGCCATATTGTTTAGATTTCACTTCTCATGAAGTTTACAAAATGGACGGCTAGAAAAAAAAATATGTTTTAGTCATTGGCTTGCCTTGTACATTGTGGCCCACTTGAGGAATGAAACGCCTTCTTTTTTTCAATCAGATCTAACTACTGTGGCCCACCAGATGGAAAGATTGGATGTCGAATATGTGTGCCATATTGGCACGTGTGCTTGCGTGTAATGGGAAGCGGTTTACACGCGTGAGGGCAGAGCAAACCTCATGATTTTTCTATAGTTAATGGGGAAGAATCTGTCTCCACTCCGTTTGAATGAGGCCCACACGTCGATGGCATGATTGATGGTGGCCCACAACGAGAAAACTCAAATGAGGTGAATTTGGACTCTCTGTCTATGCATTCAAGTTACACATTCAAAGGGGGTGAGGTTCTTTATTGTGGCATTATTGGATCCCCCATACGAGAATAATACTGTGGATAGTATCCTTGGATCCTTAGTTTGTTCAAGTGGGGCCCACTGTATGTAGACCGTTGATCTGATCGGCCATGACATGGATTGTGATGCTCCACAATCTCACAATCCATGGTGTAGTAATCAAGTCCATTGATCTGCTGGACCCACTGTAGATAAACCATGTCCCCAAAAATCCTCATATTGGGAGATCCTAACCATCAATCTGCGGCTTTTCTTCAATGGAACATGGAATATTGATGTATTTTTCTCAACTGTCTACAGTAGGCTGCTGATTGAAGGATTATGTTTGTCCTGTAAGGAATATCGTTTGTGCATGGTCCATCTGTAGTGGGCCACATCAGATCAACGGCCCAGATCGCCATATTAAAGAGAGAAAAAAAAACAAAAAAACAAAAAGTAACCTTTTTGTTCCGGTTCCAACGCCTCACGAATTGAATAGAGAACAAAGGACATAACAACCGTCCATCTTAATAATCTATATCTGCCCTTTCGGGTCCACCAAACTTTCTTAAAAAATATATATATAAATAAAAAAATAAAATAAAATGAACGTGCCATAGACGTCCTCAGTCACTCCTGCATGCCTAAATAAATGGCTCACCTCAACGAACTCAAGAAAAGAAATGGGGAATGATAGGGTGCTGGCCCTACACCACAATGGCCAAATTTACACGTGGCAGATACCTCAATTTAGAACCGCCCAAGTAGTGGGACCCACTTTAGATTGATCGTATCGGCAATATCAGATTAATTAGAAAATCCTGACCTTGTATTGATGGACTTTTCTTGAAATTGGATTATTTACCAATTTTCAATTTTTAAGTGTAATTTTTGGGTTAAAATCCAACTTGGTGGACCCCACTATTTGGGCGTATTGGATTTATGGTAAATGCCACGTGTACAGTAGAGAGGCACCCCTGCACTGCACTTGTGGTCTAATGCCCAGCACCCCCTATCATTCCCCCATGCGTGAAGAGAACGCAGCTAATTAATCTCACACATTCGTGCAAGAAATGCTACCCACTTAAATGTGTGGGGCCCACCATCTAAGTGAACCAATCAAAGCGTCGTATGAAGATGATACAGAGTAAACTTGGACGGTGGTGCGATTATCTACAATTTCAAACTATCTGATCATATATCATACCAGCAATGAAGGGATAAGATCATATGCAGGAACATGTTTTATTATATTCATGCATGAAATGTTATGGTGATTCGTAGTTTGGATTTTCTCTCTCTTAAAAAGAAGGATTTTAGATATGACAGCCTAACCCGTGCTAGAGAATTGGATAATGATCAAAACAGATTCTCTTTGCTAGAATACATTGCAACACGCTGCTAATCTTAGCCGTTTATATTATGGGCCTCATCTTGGATGGAGAATAATAAAATACAAATAAAAAAAAAAAATCTCATATTAGAATATTTCAACACTTTTGATGATTTGAATTATTCCCTTCGAAAATGGAAATCTCCATCATCTTTGAATAGTCCAAAGGTTAAAAAATGTTCTAATTCGAGAGAGATTTTTGTTTTCTGGGTCCACCGTTTATGAGAATGCTCATCATGTAAGTATGGTTTGGGTCATTGAAGAGAACATTATCCAAGGGCTACAGTTCAGACACGTCATCATTATCTAGTTGGGCTACACAAATCGGGTTGCGCAGCCAATTCCATTTCACCGTGATTTTAAAAACTAACGACTAGATTCGAAACTCGGCCTGAGGGAAGTGTGTTGAATCCACCAACCAGGCAATGGAACAACTGCTGCACCTGACTATTTTACCACTTTAATATTTATATTTATTTAAATAGGGGATTACACTTAAATACCTCTTAATTTATTTAATAAATATCGACCTAGTCAAGTCTTCAAGTGGACCCCACCCAGCTATAGAGTCTGAGTTTGAGTTTTTTTTTTTTTTTTTTTAAACTATGTTCCCAACTTATATATTCTAGAAAACCTCTGAAAACAGACACCATGTTTTGAAACCAGCCTAATCAGCCAAAATAGGTGTATGACTAGGTGAGTGATCATATATTTACACCTGAAATTCTTTTCAGATGTAAATTTTTTATAACTTAAAAACTTTACAGGCATTCAAACGACCCCTTAGTTTCAACCATAGTAGAAAACCTCATCTGATTGGTTAGAAGTTCAAAACCTGGTATCTTTCATAGATAGGTAATGAGTCCAAGACAATCTCTCTCTCTCTCTCTCTCTCTCTCTCTCTCTCTAAAGTGCCAGGTGAACAAAAAGATGAGCATTGCTTTTGAGTCTCCAAAAGGACAAAAAAAGAAACACTTGGATGAGACTGATTCATGGCTTTTCTCTATCAAGCTTTGGGGGGAGGTGGACCCCAATCAGACACTATCCATGAGACATTTCATGGCAAGAATGATGCATATAGCATACACCCAAAGAGAGTTCGATCCCACTATGGCTTGCCCCTATCTTCAAGGCATCTCTACTCCCATGTCACCTTCACCCATTTCTAATCACGTCCTCTACTGTTTCCTACAAATCTTTCTCAGTCAGATTTTGGCAATATCAGAAGATGCTCCTCATCTAAATTTAAATCTATGGACTTGTTTAGGTGCCACCCAAAAAATGATTAAACTCATTTTTACCCACTGCTGCTGGCTATTGAGTAAATGGTTACGATTCTCTTGCACATTGTGTGGCCCATGGTAGCTTGACTGGGCCTTATGTTTGGGGCATGCTACTTTCATAATATGGTCCAATTTGGCTTCATGGGAATGTGCATGAAAATAATTTTTTCACTCGAACATGATCAAAGCATAAAGTGCCAATTTACATGATGCAAGCTTGCCTTTCTTTAAAAGTAGAAACTGTTCGGGAAGTACAGCAACCCCACTCCGCCCCGCCGCACTTATCTGGAATGGACTGAGTCCATCAAGACAAACTTGAAATGGCAACTGAACTCAGCCCCATACAGAATCTTGCCAAATCGAGCACAATGGTCATTCCACACAAGGCCCCCTTGTCCTTGGCATCAAGAGCTTGCATCACAATGAAAAAATGATATGCATAAACACGTCCGGAGAGGTTCACACCACATCCTCAGCATGGCCCATGTCACCTTGGCTGTAAGCATTGTGAGAAACATTCCATATCTCTAGCTATAGAATGCCCACTGTCCTCTTGACCAAAAGGAGGCCCCGCAACCTTACGTCCACATTCCCTTGCCGGACCCTCCACCTTTACCATTGTCACAGGATGCGATATAAAGATGCTCAACGGTCATAACCCATGATCTTGGCATTCCACAATTCTACAATCTCAGACATTGTTAGAGGATGCTCCACTGACCCTATCATGGGCCCAACCACACATCATTACAGATTTGCAATATTCCAGCGCATGCTTGTCCCTTCGTTGCTTTTTTTTTTTTTTTTTTTTTTTTACTTTCCTTAGTTCCTGATCCATTACTTAGCCATTGGAATGTTCATGTGTCCTTTGTCCTACCAAGGTGCAACTTTCACGTATTAGTTTGGCCCATGTTGGGGCCCACCAAGTGTGCCATTCTGAAACCTATAGGACAGTCTTTCATATGATGTGCAGCTGGTATTGGGTGGGGCCATGGGATACCTTTTTTCTCCAATAGGTAAGAGATGGGTCCACATTGGGGCACCAAACCGGAGCAAGTGAATATTAACTCGTAGCGAGCTACCTTATTTATGTGATTTTCATATGCATGCAATCCAGCCATCCAGATCATGGCCCCAAACTACAGTGGTCAGACAATCCCACCTGCCCAATTGCTGCCAACAAATTGACGAGTAAAAAGAAAGTAATCCGCAGACCAAACTTAAGGAGACATTCCATGGTTACTATTTTCAGGCTGTGCTCAATCGACAATGGAGGGCCAACGATATGCATGCCGCATATCCAATCGAAAATGGAGGGCCAACGATATGCATGCTGCATGTCCGATGGATGGGTTTCACACCTTCTTGAGTTTCAGTGTACTTGAGCGCATCTAGGCCCTTGCTAACTGTGACTTCAGTCCATCCCATCAAACCTCCATGGTGGTTGAGGAGCAATGCCAAAATGCAAATTCAAGCAAAACTCAATCCCACAACACCCGGTCTGAATGTGAAAGAATTCCAACCAATACATTGTAGAATTGGTGAGAACTTGGGGGTCAACTGAGCACGCTTCGATAGAAATAAGAGGACCATCATCTGTACTTCTTCAGAAGAAATGCAACATGAACACATGAGAGGAGAACCCACTTTTATTACCTGCCTAAGATACCTTTTGAGTTTTACATGCCATTTGGGCACACACCTTAACAGCTCGAAAATGGCGAGCAATGCTAATGGAATCACAAGATCCCGAAAATGAAAAAGAGAAAAAAGAAAAGAAGATTAGAAAATTGGAAAAAAAAAAATGTAAGGGGTGAAATTTGGAGCAGACTCTTGCTTTTGTGCATCATTCATTTCTCAGTCGAACATTTGATCAGTGGAGAGCTGGCCGAATATATCAGGACATGAGTCCCATTTGCCTTGTTCCCTGGCCTCCCAATATCCGCCCACATACCGGTATGTATCACTTCCTTTCTCCTTTGCAAACCAATGCGGCTTCCAACCACGCTCTTGCATCTTCCGCGACTGCTCGTTAACCACATCAGGTGTTAGTTAATTACCATGTAAACAACAAAGCCATTCAGCTATCCAACTGGAACCGATTTAGTAGGAACCCACCAAAACATGATTGGAATGGCCTTATTTAGGCAAAAATAGAGATAGCAAGCCCGAAAAAAAAAATAAAAAAATAACCTTCCTCTTCCGTTGGATGTTCAAGGCAACTACTGAAGGCAGGCGTTTCATCCATCAAAATGTTTCTGCTAGGTGTACTCATAGAAAATTCCAAATGCAAAAGAACCTTTGCTAAACAGACCAAAATAAAATTTGCAAAGATATCTCGTCATTTTACATGGAAAGTGCTACAGCTGCTCCCAGAGAATAAACGACATTTTTTGCCACTCTTGGGTACGTCCACATAACCCAAAATCTAAATTCAGAAGTGAATGCTTTTCTCCGCATGATTTAGGAAAGAGCTCTGCATGGATGCACCAAAGCATGAGCAAACACGTTTTTCTTTGCTTGTTTAAAAACCTTAAAAGTAACCCTTTCAATAAATACATTATATAGGGTGGCAGACCAACAGTGGGACTTGCCCAATGGCCAGTCCAGATCAGTGATGAAACTGCCCATATGTCCAACACATGTGAGTTACACCATTTCACACTCCCGTTTATAATACAAACAGACAAAACACTAAAATGACAATTCACCTGCCGTTGCCTCTGCTCCAGCCGCAGCTTCTCTGCATTGGCCGTTTCATACTCCCCATTCTCTAGGCACCTCTGATCAGGTCTCAGCCGCGAATCAGTGGGCGGCAACTTTTCCTGCCCGTGATTTAGGATTCAAGTTAAAAGGGCCTTTCACAAATAAAATAAAATAAAAAGAGTATTTTCTGTTGAGAAAAAGATTGGGTTTTCTATTTTGCTTTGAGGTTTTCTTTTGGCCTCATTATTCTCTTTTGCAAGTCTTGGGCTTTTGCCTTTGGTTGGTAATAAGAGAAAAGATTGGGATGAGATTAATAGTACAATTAAGTCCATCCTATCAGTCTAATTGGAAGGCAATATGAAATTCTAGTTAAAATATTAGCAATAAGATTCCGAGTGGTTCTAGCGAAGGTAATCTCCAAAGCCCAAGGAGTGTTTATTGCTGGAAGACAAATTTTGGACAGCGTGATAATCACCAATGCATATCGACTCACAGCACCAGCAAGGTAAAAAGGGAGTTGGCTGCAAGCTTGATAAAGAGAAAGCCTATGATCACGTACACTGGGTTTTTCTAGATTTAAGTTAGGGCAAATGGGATGTGGGCAGAAGTAGAGGAAGTGGATGTTAGAAAGTGTTCATTCGGCCGAGCTTTTGTTGTTGGTCGATGAGTCGCCAAAGTTCTTCAGGTCCGAGAGGACTTTGGCAAGGGGATCAGCTATCACCCTATTCATTCATGATGGTAGCAGAAGAGTTAGCCAAGATGTTGGTGTTGGACAAAGGTCCTTGCGGGTTTTATCAGCGGAGTCAGGGTGGAGAACACAGCTTCAGATCTCATACTTCCAATTCGACAATGATACCATCCTTTTCCATGACACTGATAAAGAGAAGGTGGATAGTTTGAGGAAGATTATAAGATACCTTGAGGTGGTTTTGGGGTGGGGCTGAAGAGGTCAACATCCTAAAAAGTGAGTTATTGGGGGTCCATATGTCCAATGAGGAGGTGGTAAGATTTGTTGAGGTATTTGGATGTCGTACAAGATCTTTCCCATCTACATATCTTGGCCTTCCTTTATGCGTTGGCAAGCCAGGAAAACACTTGTGGGACAAGGTTAACGAAAGGGTAGAAAAGAAATTGTCGAGATAGAAGAGCCGTCATCTTTCTTTGGGAGATAGGTTAACACTTACTAAAGAGGTATTCTTGGTGCCCTCTCTAAGGTGGCAGCTTTTGCTTGGTAAGCGGGAAGTGAAAATGTGCTCACTATAGATAATCTTCAAAAGAGGGGGATGGTGCTCTGAATATTTATGCAATGTGTATGCAAGATGTGGAGCCGATTGACCTTTTTTTTCATCGATTACTCTTTTGCTAGAGGGATGTAGGTGAACTTCTTTGAAACTTTCCAAACTTTGTGGGTGATGCTGGACTCTATTGAAGGCCTTCTCCTAGCAGGGCATGGGGGCGGGGCCAAAAAAAGGGGAGGATGCTTTGGAGGCTAACCCTTTTGGCAGGAATTTGGGCCTTGTGGGGTAGGAATAATCGGTGTTCCTGAAATAGGAGCAGGAAAGTGGTGGAAGTTTTTAGAAGTGCTAAGTTAGATGTATTGGGTTGAGCTTCCTGTTTAAGTCCCTCAATGAGTTTTACTTCTCCTCTTTGGTTTAGCCCTTGCTGTTGTATTTTGCCTTAGAGTCTCTCTTTGGCTTTTGCTCCAAATAAAATTCATATCTTTTAGAAAAAGGAAAAGAAAAAGGTTCATCCTAACCTTCAACCCGGGGGTGAGCTCATTCAGGGTAATTGCAAAGCGAGTCAAGTTATATCTAGTGGGAAATAAGGGCGGCTTGCTCCTTTTCCACAGCATACACGCCTCAGACAACGATTCTGATCCTTTGCCCTTCGCAGAACAGTCACCTAACACATAATGCATGCTCTCATCCCATTTCCCAAATAATGTGGCCACCGTTTTCCCACTCCTGTCTTGTACTATACCTTGTACCTACAATAAAACTGAAATCCATAAATTACTGATAAAAAACTCAAATCAATAAATTGTGGCTTGTTTAAAATCACAAAGTTATCAGGAAATAGTAAAATCCTCTTTGTATCATTATCATCTTACAGTGTGTATGCAAACTTATTTGCATGGTCTTGACAGTAATGGAAAAACTCAAAAGAAGTATTTCATTGTCCCCATGGGCAAACTAATGAGGATAGAGGAGGCTCAAATGCACCCATGTCAAGTGAATGTAAGACATGCCTATTGTGACACTATTATCAGCCTTGCCAATGCATCAAATAGCAGCAATCCTCAAAAATAGCAAAGAAGGTGTGATTAGTTCAGTGTTTGACTCCTCAGGAGCATTTATAAGCTGACAGAAAACATGTTGAACACCATAAAAGCACCCATTGAGGAAATTCTTACATGCATTGTTTGATAGAAAAATAGACAAAAATGTCAAGATCCACCAAACCCAAGTTTTTCCTTTTGGTCTTTGCATCTTTTAGAGTTCCAGGGCCACCACCTTGCCAAAACCAGGACCTATTGGCCTCAGGATGACCAGCACAATAACCAATTCAACTCTAGAGTGGAACGCTGCTAACATGGGTGCAGTTAACCAGGTGATGATAAACCATTCAATCAATGGCCAAGAAAATGGATAGTCCAAATTGATTAAACTAAAAAAAAATCAATTCACTGATCGAAATTGCATCTACACAGCAATTCGGGGGTTGTCCAAATGCATCAGAAATTATAACTACTAATTTTAGAGGTCAAAACCTCAGTAGGTCTTGTTTTCAACTCTTCAGAAATGGGGACCCGTTATCTTCACCCTTATTTGAGTATCCAACTTTGGGTACTCTTTTTTTCTTTCCTTTTTTTCTTTTTTCTTTTTTCTTTTCTTTTTGCCAAGATACAAAGTATAGCTGAAATTTGACATCCATGTTTCTGATGCAGGAGTGCCATCAGGAATTCTAATCTAGCTGCTCATGCTTGTACCAGCATGGAGTTCAGATTAAACTAGAAATTTTAGTACGTCTTTAGGAGCCTTTGCTAAGCCCAGATGTGGACAGGTCAGTTAATGCACACACCACAACATCACTATGTAAAATCCCTATCCCCCAAGAATCAGGTCAGTCAAGTAGTCATGTGGGCCATAATTAACTGAACAGATGTACAGTCGTGAAAAAATTAGCCAAACTTTTCTAACCCATCAACTTATATCTAATATCATGACATACCTACTGAATGGACCACCTTTATTATTGAGCAGTAAAACCTACATGATGAGATCCACCTGATGGATGGCTTGGATATTTTACCCGTCTGTTATGCTGGCATATGTGGTGGCATGTGCATTAACTGACTTTTACACGCGTGTGGTCTTAGCAAAGCTGTCTTTCATACCTTGCAATTTACTTTAGGGTGACCCAAACTGCCCTTCTCCTTGACAATGATTTACGGCTTATGAGCTAAGTGTACAGTGAAACTATCATTAGTCTTTTATGCCTTTTAGCCATTTAAAATGTCCTTCATGGCTGGACCCCTCCCTAGCCATCTATATAGATACATTTTCTGGTGTGACACAGCTGTAGCTCCCAAGCTTTCACAAATGAGCAAACTGCACTTACTGCAGCTGTACTTTGCCTCTTCAGGGTTCTGTTTCCATGATGAAAGAAAACTAGCAAATTAGTGAATCTAGGAGTGATTTATCATATTATAATCCAATTAACACCACCAGAATCTACTTGCAAGCGACAATGAACAACTTCAACAATAGAAGACAAACCCGCTGAACTCAGGAGAGCTGTATGATATTTGTTCAGCATTCCACACAAAAGAACAAAATTCGAAATGAACAGGTAATTAAAAAATGCTGCCACCATTTATGATATCACTGCAATTATGACAATGAGCTAACATCAACAATGAATTGGTCTGAAAGAGAACAAAATAAGTGAAATACTGATATACTTGTCAGCATTAAAGAGTGATGAGGTAATGAATTAATCACCTGGTGAGGATTTCGGTCTATGATTGATTGCTCCTTGAATTTTAGCTTACACGAATATTCACTATTTCCTTGTATTCGCATGGTACCATAGTGATCGCAGTAGAGCTTCCCCAGAATAAGGTTGTAAATGGAAGTTGTGACCTGAAGGAATAAATAAAAAATAAATACACATTTCAGCTTGAACCCTAAGAGGAATCAAATGTTACTATTTTCATTCATGATTTTCATACCTTGCTCCACTGAAAAACTTCACCATCATCAAACTCAAGAGTTAAAAGACCAACAGGATCAAGCTGGATTGAACGACCCCAAAATTTGCTTTTCAGATTACTGTCTCCCCAAAATTTCCATCCTCTACCTTCACAGTGGCATGCAACAATCATTGGATGATGACTGACCTGTCTCAAAGTAAAATGAATCTTTAACTACAGAACTTAACCCTGAGTCATTACTTATCTTGGCAAGAGAAAAAAGAAAGAAGAAAGAAAGGAAAGAAAGGAAGAGAAGAAGAAATGAAATGAATGCATCAAAATACCAATTGCATTTTTCCCGAGTCACTACATATATTGGCAAGAGAAAAGGGGGAAAAAGATGAAATGAAGTGCATACATCAAAATACCAATTGTGTTTACCTGAGAAATGCATTACAATATGTTAACTAGAAAAAAGAGAAAAGAAACAAAGACGAGATGAAGTATATCCAACAAAGTATCAGTCATGTTTGACTGTTTAAGAAATAATACCTCACCTCATCTTACTATATATGAAAAAGAAACAAGAGGTATTTAGTCCCGTTCATTAATTCTTTTGTGGTCACCTGAGTTAGTTTACACAGAATTCTATACAATTTTAAGGTGACATTGAGGGTGTTTTGATCATTTCTTAGATATCCTTTTCTAACATCATAGCAAATTTGCTCTTAGTTTCTCGCCACATGCCTTTTTTAGAGGCTTCTCTCATGCCTCAGAGTGCATGTTCCCACTTTTCATGCAAGTTCCAGTCCAAGACACTAGCAGGTGGTGTGCATCATTTTTTATTTTATTTTTTAATGCCTTTGTAGGGTACATGTTACCCACTAAGAATATACCCATGGCTCAAAATATCAACACCACAAAAAAAAAATGCGGTATAAAGATCGGTGCTCATTTTCCTTCAACCATCCTTTTGTTTCATGCACATGCTCTTAACTAGTGAGTTGCCTGGCCTATTTTTGGCCTACGCATTTTCATAGTGAACCATCATCATCAACATCATGTAAGCCTTTCACCAATTAATTGGGGTAGGCTATATGAATCTTGTTCTGCCATTCCACTCTATCAAGGGCCAAACCTTCAATTAAACAAAAGGCCATGAAGTCTTTTCTTAGTGACTCCATCCACGTCATATTGGACCTTCCCCTTGCCCCTTTAGAGCCATCAACTTGTACCAACTCACTTCTAACCGGCAGGGTTCTGGGTCTCCGTGACACATGACCGAACTATGTTAAGTCTACCTTCCCTCATCTTATTAACTATTGGCACTACCAATGTTTTCAGTATCTTGCGATATCACCGAAATATCCCATGATATATTTGTTATCCCAACTGGCAACATAGAACCCAGCCTTAATATCCATTTTTCATGGTATCGTGCAATATATCACACGATATCGCGATATATCATGGATATCGCTGTATCGTGCGATATCTACACTCCACCTTTATAAATTCTTTATGTATCATATGATATATCGATACGGATTGTGATATCTCAAGGGATAAAAGCAAACCGGCATTGTTTTTCCTAGAAAATCCTCAAAAAATCACAAAAATCATTTTTTTTAAACTTCCTAATACATTGTAAAGTGATTTCGACCATTCTACTCTAGATTGTTGGAAGAAAATTTTCGAAATTTCTACGAAATCGAGATCAAAAGCTTCTTGGGGTCAGATTCTAAAAGGTGCGTATTTTTTAATTTTGATTTATTTTTTCATTTTTATATATTGTAAATAGGCATCAAATTGTAAGAAATCCATGGTTCTTCATGTTTTACATGAAAAATTGTGAATTTAGAGCTTCGATTTCAAGATTTGGGGGAGATAGACCAAGTTGTGGAAAATTGAGGAAAATCGAAAATTTCCCAATTATTCCCAAATTGGTTGCAATCGTAGTGTTAAAACATGAAATCAAACAGGTATATAACCTGATCTACACATTCTTCGCAATTTGGAGATTTTTCAACAAAAAAAAAAATTAATTAAAAAATATTTTTTTCAAAATCCATAAGTTTTATTTCTTTTGATTTTGAATGTAATGCTTGTGTTTCCATACATGTTTTTTTTTACATTTATAAATATATGAATTGACTTTGAATATAGTTGCTTCAGTTCAGTCAGACAACATACAAATTATGACCCTATACAAAGGAAACCTATTATGTACACTTGTTTTTTGTGATTTTTTTTATTACTTTTAAGTATATATTGGTGTCGTTTTTAACAATCCCTGAAATTTCATTAAAAATTCAACCCATTTCCCAATATTTCCCCATTTCCCAACAACAACGATAAATTGTGTGATACAATTGATATATCCCGTGCTATAACCAATGTGTATCCATATCCCAAGGGTGCGATACATTACGTGTAATGTGATAACAATATGGAAAACACTGGGTGCTACTCCTAAGTTCCTTCGAATGCATTCATTTTTAATTCTATACTTCCTCATCTTGTCATTCATCCATTTAAACATCTTCATTTAAGCTACACTCATTTTATGAATATATTGTTCCTTAACTATCCAACATTTCGTCCCATGAAGCATAACTGGTCTTATAGCTATCCTATAAAATTGCCCTTTCAATTTGAGCGGTACAAGACAATCACATAAAACTTTAGCAGCACATCTCCATTTCACCCAGCTAGAATTCTACGGGCAATATCCTTCTCAATCTCTCCACTCTCATGAATTATTGACCTAAGGTATTGAAAGTAATCATTTTGGGAATTTCTTGGTCAACAATCATAACTAATCCCTCTTTTTTCACTTCTTTTTGTCACTAAAATTGCACTTCCAAACACTCTAGGACTAATTTTAAATTCTTTATATTCTAAAGCACCCCTCCATAAATCTAGCTTTGTGTGTACGCCATCCCTCGTCTTGTCAATCAAATTTATGTCACCTGCAATCAACATACACCATGGATCTCTTCCTGCAAATGCCTCATTAACACATCCATAACCGATGCAAAAAAGCATAGGCTCAATGCCAACTCCTTGTGCAAACCTACGGTAATTGGAAACTCACTTGTTTCTCTATGTCTCTCCGCCAGTGGTCCTCACACTCATCACTCACCCATACATATCCTCAATCATGTCAATATATCATCTTGAAACTCTTTTTCTTTCCCAACCTCCACCAGATTAACTCTGCAAGGACCCCTATCGTGTGCTTGCTCTAAGCTAGTAAAGACCATGTGGAGATACAACCTCTCCTTATATTTCTCCATCAATTGTTTAAGTAGGAAAAATAGCTTCAGTGGTAGACTTCATTGGCATGAAACCAAACTAATTTTCTGATACATTTGTCCCATGACTTAATCTTTGCTCAATCACTCTCCCGAAGTTTCATACTATGGCCCATCCACGATAGTTAGTGCAACTATGTATGCCTCCTTTATTCTCATAAATAGGCACCACTGTCTTTTCCTCCATTTATCTGGTATTTTCTTTAATCTTACAATCTTGCTGAACAACTTTGCCAACCAAAATAACCTAGTATCTCCCATACACTTCCAAACCTCTATTAGCATACCATCTAGCCTGAGGGCCTTTCTTATTTTCATCTTTCTCAAAGCTATTTTTGCTTCAGATACCTAATCCTATGAAAGTATAAATGGTCTCCGATATCATTTGAGTTTATAGTTCCTTCCATCCCTATGCTCTCAGAGTGGTTGTCATTTAATAAGTTTTGAAAAATATCTTTCTTACTTTCTCTTGTCCCTAGTCTATTGTAACAATCATCATAAGCCTCAAGTTTAGCCTCACTTTACTACTTTCTTGATAATTTTTTACATTTCTATATTGTTCAAAATTTTCATCATTTCTAGTCCTTGCCAAGCTTTAAAACATGAATGTTTTATCGTGAAGAGCTTTTGTACATCGTCAATCCACCACCAAGTTTCCTTATATGATTGGCTTGTCCCTTTACTCCCAAAACATCTTTTGCCACTTTCCTAATGCACTCAATCATCTCATTCCACATAACATTTACTTATTCCTTGACATTTCACTTTTGTTCTTCCATTAATTTATTTTTGAATAGCATTGTTTTCTCTCCTTTCAAATTTCACTCCCTTTCTTCCCTCTTAATGTAGACATCCATAAGGACCACAACCATTAACCAATATTGTGTAGTAATACTCTCTCCTAGTATCGCTTTGTAATCCTTACATATTGACCGTTTTGTTCATGTAAGTAGAAAGATATCTATTTAACTTGTAGATGATCCACTTTTGAAAGTTATCAATTACTCATCTCTCTTTTCAAAGTGTGTTTGTTGGAGCCAGATTGTAAAGAAATGGAGGATAGTATCCCTCATCATATTTCTTCTCCCAAACCATATCTTCCATGTACACTTTCTTATCTTCTACTTTCTTTTCCTACATAACCATTTAATTCTCCTCCTACAAATACCCTCTCTTTGTTCAGAATTCCTTGCATTGGTCCATCCATGTCTTCTCATAATTATCTATTGATTTTATCCTCTCACTCTATGTCTCTACCTCTGGAGCATTTGCAGTAATAACATTAATTATTTCCTCACTTATGACAAGTTTTATAATAAAATCCTATCACTTACTCTCCTTACATCTACAACTCTATCCTTTAAATTGTTACCTGCCATTGTCCCTACCCTATTTCTATTAGTCATTTCCTATAAGCTAAAGTTTATATTCACCAACTTAATTAATTTTGGACTCTTTCCAATTTGTCTCCTTAATGCGAGCTTGTTAACTCTCCTTCGTTGCATCGTATCTATTAACTCCATATTCTTACCTATCAATGTTCTTGTATTCCACATGATAAGTTGAATCATATTCCCCATATTTTTGCTAAGATTAGGGAGTAAAGAACAAATTTTATTTTATTGAGAGTATTTATGTAAAACTTTTATCTAAGAGCATCTTTTTTGTAAAAAGTCTTTCCTGAGACTATATTAGGCTTAGACCTCCACACCCTAACCCATCATTGAGCATATGAAATAAAGTTCTTCTTTCTCTTACATTGTGATGAACTAAAACCTCTTGCGATTGGAGTGATTTGGTGGGATACCATGGAGTGAATCAAAGTTATTCTGGGTTCAGGGCCTTGCCTTGTTGGTAGACTCTGCGGAGTTTCAACAAGGTGTCTCGGTTTCTAAACTCATCAGTGGTGAAATATCCACGCTGCTAACATTGCGTTGCATGATTGACTGGGTGAGTGTGTTGGGCAATTGATTGGGTGGGTGGGTTGCATGACTGACCAAAAAAAAAAAAAGTTAATTCTTATCTCCGTACAGCCATACGGCTGACTTGTACAGTTGTCCGTACGGTCAGCCTTTACTCTCTCTCTCTCTCTCTCTCTCTCTCTCTCTCTCTCATCCATTTGTTTCTCCTATTTAACCCGAATCCTTAAAACCCAGTTTCAACCCTAGTTTTCTAAAACCCTAAGTTTCAAAACCTAATTCCAAAAAAAAAAAAAAAAAAAAAAAAAAAAGAACTCTCAAAACCCTAATTTCAAACCTTAATTTTCAAAATCCGATTTTCAAACCCTAAAGTCTTAACTCTAAACTACCCAAACCCTCACAAACCAAGGTGAACCCCTTTGAATTGAGAACAACCCCTACGCTTAGATGGAAGTCCTACCTTCCATAAATCCTAATTATTTGGTATTTTATTGGATCTACATTGCGGGACTATCATATGGCTTAAATTCGAACATGTTACATTGCTGATTTTTTTTTTTTTTTTTTAACTTGTGATAGATTAGCTTTGTTTTATACTTTAAATTGTTCTAGTTAATCCGTTGATAATCTCATGGCATCAATCTAGGCTAGGCCATCTGTCTTACATCAAATTTTAGTATCAGAGCCTAGGTTGCATCTAGAGTAGGGTTTTCATATTGTCGTGTCTAGGATTAGCAATCTTCCCTATTCTCATAACATTACATCTAGAGTCTTTAGTTTCAAGGTCCTCGATTTATGCCCACTCGTACTGGGTGTGGTTTTAGTCATCACCCCACAATGAATCAAGAACAGCTTGTCGAGGCTATCAATGCCACCGATAACCGTCGCGCATAACCCAGCTGGAGGCTTCCCTCCAGGCAAACCCTGACAATGGAGAAGATAGCCAATCTCAAGCGGGAAGTGAAGTTGGAGGACGTGGAAGAGGCCGTGGCCGAGGTGCATACCTAGCCACCCGTGGAGAATATCTAGACCACCATGATCCCGATGATCGGATAATGAAGACTGTGAAGATTGAGGCCCCGAACTATGATGGTAGATTAAACTCCAAAGCCTTTCTCGATTGGCTTGCGGACAAGGATCATTATTTCAAGTGGTATGATATGTCCGACCACCATCGAGTGAGATTCACCAAGATGAAATTGGTGGGCCAAGCCAAGTTTTGAACAAATGTCGAGCGGAAAGTGGAGAGGTTTGGAGATGATATGGGGGGCATCTTGGTGCGGAAATCCAAGGATGCACCGTATCGATAGCCCACGAGGTGGGACCTGTAAGATGCAGGATAGCCATGAGGTGGGACCCATTGTGGGACCATGCGATTCGTGGACACGTGCGACACGGGGGTTGCCCACGGGGAGGACTCCCCTGGGTTTGCCTGGGTGAGCCAAAATATAGGGATAAATCGGTGCTCCCCCAACAGCTCTAGAGCTTTTGGTGTGCTG
Source organism: Liriodendron chinense (assembly GCA_003013855.2). Classification (NCBI taxonomy): domain Eukaryota; kingdom Viridiplantae; phylum Streptophyta; class Magnoliopsida; order Magnoliales; family Magnoliaceae; genus Liriodendron; species Liriodendron chinense. The sequence continues at coordinate 10,920,519 of ML058513.1, forward strand.
GCCGCTTGTCCGCTATCAGATGATCCAGTCTCACTATGGGCCGAGATGAAAGAGATTTTAAAGGAGAAGTACCTTCCTCTCTCTTACCGCCAGAAGCTTTTAGATCAGCGGCAATCCCTTTGGCAGGAATCAATGCTTATGGCTGATTACATTGCCAAGTTTGATGAATATATGATGCGTTGTAATATCGAGGACCCGTTAATGACCCTTTCTCATTTCACCGACCCGAGCTTCAGCGTGAGCTCATTCCTCACAACATCAACACCCTGGAGCATGCCTATCAACTGGTACAGGAACTTGAGTGGTATCTAAAACTGCCATTTGTGAGGCGATTCGACTCTCGTGAATCCAACATTAAGGCCACTCTCCAGGGAGCTAAGCCTAGTTTTGGAAGTCAATCCAAAGCCCCTACTAGTACTCAACCTAATACTAGGGATGTGAGGGACAAAGATCTAGCTAGTACCTAGTTCAAAAGGAGGTGAGCATACACGATGTTATAATTGCCAAGGATATGGTCATTTCGCATGCCAGTGCAGTGCCCCACGAAAGAGCAAGGTAAGGCCCTCATAATTGGCAAGTTTGATGAGGATGCAAACGATCGGGGCGATTATGAAGAAATAGAGTATTAACCTGAAGTTAGTGCTAGTAATGAAGAAGCTAAAAGAGTTGAAACCGTGTCACTTGTAGTTATCAGATGTGCCTTGGCCCAGGTTAAAAGAGAGTGATGATTGACGCAGGAATTCAATTTTCCACACTAATGCAAGTGTGGTGACAAAAACCGCAAGGTGATAATTGATAGTGGTAGTTGCATCAATGTGGTCTCTGTTAGCACTGTCTCGTTTGGGTTTGAAATCGTCCCTCACCCTCAGCCCTATCGAATTTCATGAGTTGATGCGTCCTTGATACCATTTTCTCGGCAATGTCTCATTCCCATTCAGTTTGCCTCTTACAAAGACACTATGGTGTTATGTCTTGCGTATGGATATAGGCTACATCATTTTGGGTAGACCTTGGTTGTATGACCATGATGTGACACTATTCAACTGCTCGAATATGTGTTCATTTATATATAAAAAAGTACGAGGATACAACTGAATCCTCTTCCACCTAAAAGCACCTCGAAGAAGAAAGACGACGTTAAGAAGAGCGATCCTAAAGATATGAGGAAGTCCCAACCTAAGTCTCTCCACATAATAAACACCAAAGAATTTGAACGGGAGACTAAAACTGATTTGTTGGTGTACGCCCTCGTGGCAAGAGAGGTCACGCCCGAGGTTAACACAAAGTTGTCACCTGAAGTGAGTCGGGTGTTAGTAGAGTTTAGAAATGTTTTCCTTGAGGACCTACTGGATGAACTTTCACCCATGCAGGGACATTCAGCATGCCATTGATCTTGCCTCCAGGTCGACTCTACCAAACCTTCCTCACTACTGAATGAACCCCACAGAGTATGTAGAGTTGAAGAGGCAAGTTGATGAGCTTCTTAGAAAATGGTTCATTCAGAAGAGTTTTAAGTCCATATGTCGTGCCAGCCCTCCTCACACCTAAGAAAGATGACACTTGCCGCATGTGCGTGAACAGTCGGGCCATCAACAAGATCACAGTACCGAGTCTTGACGATATGTTGGACATGTTGGCCAACGCCACAATCTTTTCCAGTCAATCAAAAGTGGGTATCATCATATACATATTCAATCAGGAGATGAATGGAAGACAACCTTCAAAACGAATGATGAGCTATGTGAGTGGTTAGTCATGCCTTTTGGCTTGACCAACACTCCAAGTACGTTTATGAGAGTGATGACCCAGGTGTTGAGACCCCTTATGGGTAAGTTCCTCGTGGTATATTCTGACGATATCCACATTTATAGTACCACCTCTAAGGAACAACATCTCCACCATTTGAGGCAAGTTTGTGAGGTCCTAAGTACAGAGAAATTGTATGCCAACCTAAAGAAGTGTTCTTTCGTGTATGACAAAGTTATCTTCTTGAGGTTTATTGTTTCTTTTGAGGGCATGTTTGCAAACCCCGAGAAAGTCAAGGCCATAGTAAGTTGGCCTAAACCACAAAACATCCATGAGGTGCGTAGCTTCCACGGTTTAGCTACCTTTTATAGGCGATTCATTCGAGACTTTATTTTCATTATGGCTCCCATCACAGATTGCATTAAGAAGGGAGAGTTCAAATGGACTAATGCGGCCTCCAGAGCGTTCAAAGAGATGAAGGGTAAGATGATTGAGGCTCCTGTCATGCACCTTCCTGACTTTTATAAAGTCTTTGAGGTTGCGTGTGACACATCTAGTGTAGATATAGGTGGAGTACTTAGCCAAGAAGGGCACCATGTCACCTATTTTAGTGAAAATTTGAATGAGACGAAGCAACGATATTCTACCTATGATAAGGAATTATACGTGGTAATTCAATCCTTGCGACATTGACGACATTATTTACCACTGCAAGAGTTCGCCTTATTTTCTGACCATGAGGCCTTGTGATATCTTAACTCCCAAAAGAAATTAAACCCAAGGAATGCCAAATGGGTAGAGTTTCTCCAGGAGTACATATTTGTTCTGATACACAAGGCTGGGGTCGAGAACAAACCTGTCGATGTCCTTAGTCGTAGAGTGGCATTACTCCAATCCATGAGCGTGGAAGTCACTGGGTTCGAATTATTAAGAGGAGACTATTTCGTGTGCCCAGATTTTGGGAAAGTGTATACGTTACTTTTAGACGCCCAGTCAAGGAGTGACAGTGATTTGTCTAGATCGATGAATTTTTATTTAAAGGTGACATACTCTGCATTTCCCGCACCTCCCTACGGGATTTTCTTGTTTAGTAGCTTCATGCCGAAGTAGTCGGTCATTTTAGTCGAGATAAGACAATTGCCCTTATAGAAGATAGATTTTATTGGCAGTCTCAAGCGAGACGTTACCAAAATTATTGGGCAATGTAGGACTTGTCAGCTGGCAAAGCAGAAAAGGCAGAACATGGGATTATATAAGCCTTTGCCAGTGTCACGCGCTCGTGGTAAGATATCAATATGGATTTCGTGCTTGGGCTACCCAAGACGATCAGAAAGCACGATTAAATCTTTGTGGTAGTGGACCGTTTTTCAAAAATGACCAATTTCCTCCCATGTTCCAAAATGTCTAATATGTCCAACATTGCCAAGATTTTTTTTTTAGAGGTGGTTCGCTTGCATGGTTTGCTAAAAACCATTGTGTCTAACAGAGATGTGCGATTCATGAGTTATTTTTGGAAGACACCTTGGCACATGATGGGTACGAGACTTCAGTTCTCATTAGCATTCTATCCCCAAACTGACGGTTAAATGAAAGTGGTCAATCGAAGTTTAGGAAACATGTTGCGATGTCTTGTAGGTGACCATACTAGGATCTGGGATTCAGTTCTACCCGTCGCAGAGTTTGCATATAATATTTCAGTCAATAGTCCTTTTAAGGTAGTACATGGTTACAAGCCTAGGAAACTTATAGATCTTATTCCCATGTCAGTCTCCCATAGACCTTTAGAGTCCGCAGATGCATTCGCACACCATATCCATGATTTGCATAATGAGATTAGAAAACGGATTAATATGAGTCATGAAAAGTACAAGATATTTGCCGACTCTCATCATGGGTTTAAAGAATTTCAAGTAGATGATTATGTGATGGTTCGTATAAGACCGGAACAGTTTCCGCAAGGGGCCGTTAAGAAATTACAAGCCCGTAGTGCCGATCCTTATAAGATATTAAGAAAATTGGGCTCTAATGCGTATGTTGTAGAACTTACACCTTATATAGGTATTAGCTATACATTCAATGTGGAAGATCTTGTGTCCTTTAAGGGCTCAATAGCTTCACCCTCTAGCCCTTATTCCGACCCACAAATTGACCCGGATAGCTTTCCCAACCTGTCTCACTAACCATGGCCTTTGCTAGACCCTTCTTCTCAGCCTTTGCCTTCTCTACCATCCATACCCAATAAAAGGGAAAAGATTGAAGATATTTTGAATGAGCAAGTGGTTTCCACCAGACACGGAGGTTTTCAAAAGTATCTTGTCAAGTGGAAGAACAAGCCAAAGTTAGACTATACATGGATCACAGAGGCAGAGCTTTGGAGGTTGGAGCTGGATCTCCTCGAGCATTACCGAGACTTTATTTTGCCAAAGGCGGACTCTTCTCAACCGATGGGAGTTGATGAGGACATCTGAGCACCAGCCAGAGTATACCAAAGAATAGGGGTGCACATGGAACAGGTGGAACCGGTAAACCAGACCGGAACCAGTTAGTTCGGATCGGTTTGGTCCAGTTCTAAAGCTCACCGGTTCCGAAAATCAAAGAACCGGTTAGTTTGGTTTGGTTCTCGGTTTGGGGTTTTGTAGAACCGAACCAAACCTAGAACCAAACCCTGAAACCAAACCCTGGAACCAAACCTAAAACCGAACTCTGGTTGTTCAATCCTCACTGTTTCATGTCGAGTAGTCCACTTAAAATTTGGATCTATTTGGTTTTTTTTAATGTGGCCCACCTAAACATTGCCTAGCAATGAGGATGGACGGTGTAGATCTAACAAACACATTGCATTGCATCAAGGAATCCAATGCAATTGGGCTAGATTATAAAAAGCCCAGAATCGTGGAACCGAACCGGTTTTTACGGTCCGGTTCCGGTTAGGTTCTAGGGTGCTAACGGTCCGGTTCCGACTTGGTTCGATTCTAGGGTGCTAACGGTCTGGTTCCGGTTCCGAATTTCCTGGAACCATTAGGAACGGTTCGATTCCAGTTTCACCCCAAAACTGGACCAAACCGAACCATGTGCACCCCTACCAAAGGAGGGGAGCTCCCGTTTCTTTAAGGCTAGGTGATGCATACATGGGGCCCTGTGGACCCAATTCGAGTGCCTAGCCCGTTGAAGACCCCACATGCATGATTATGCATCTTTGAAGACCCTATACTGGGAAGATGCGCATGGGCTACTTAGTTGGACCATTCCGACCATTGGATCATTGTCATTGGAGACATCTTGATCACAGGCCACGAAATAGTTTAGTTTATTTAGTTGTTTATACGACCCTTTTCATCTCATTCAAAAGTTTGAATAGCGAATTCTAATCCCCTCCTTCCTCATGCACCGCAAGATCCCGTTACTAGTTACTAGTGCTTTATGATTATGATTACAGGTATGGAAATGATTAATATCAAAGGAAGAACTAAGGATGATATCTTGGACACCAACTATAATGCCTACTCGTGTCCTATGTACAAATATCACAAAAGTGGGGGGGGGGGGGGGGGGAGGGGGGGGAGTAAGCTTTGATATTCCAGAATGCAAATTACGACCAGACAAACTAGTTCAACTAGATCAAGACTGTTGAGTAACCTCTAACCAAAATTTTCACAGCTATTGGCGTGCTTTCCAACTGAACTTTTATCCCCCTTTTTTATTAACGGCTATCTAGTTCACAAGATTTGTTGCATTTCATTTTCTGTTTTAAAGGAAAATGAGAAAAAAATAGTAAAGTGTTGGTATTTTCATATTTCTTTTTTCTTTTAGTCTGATACCTGCCAAACTTGCATTAGGAGTGTCCCCAATTAATCAAATATTAAAATAACTAACATGAAGCAAATAAAGAGGCCATGACCCTCTAGATCTAATCATCTACTGTTATTAGCCTCCAAATTCTGATTAAAACTGGCTTTCTTGTTGTATTTCTCCAGTAAGTTGAGAACTGTATAGTTAATCATATAAAATCAAAAACATAGTTGAACAAAACAGAGAAGACAAGCCCAACCACCTGAAAGACCTCAAACCTCTATATTTTGTTAAACATAGTCGAACAAAAACAAAGAAGACAAACCCAAACACCTGAAAGATCTTAAACCTCTATATTTTGTTTCAATCCACCCCCTTAACGTTTTTTTTTTCCAAATTTTATATGTTTCTCTGATACCCAAAGGTAATTCAGGATAACTATGGGCATACTGCTCAGTGGTACTATCACCTAACACACTAGATTCTCTTATGATGCTAGGACAATCAGTCGCAGCATAGTGGTTATTACTTCTTTGATTTTACAATATTTCCAAGCTTTCTTTTCCTTTTCTTTTTCTTTTTTTTTTTCTTTTTTTTTTTTTTTTTGTAAATACACGCCTTTAAATTTTAGATACGACAGTTAAGAGACGAGACAGAGTAGAACTAGTATACAAACTTGCGAGGAGATCTTTGTAGTTGTTGTTCCTTCTGATAAAATCAGTCAGTCTTCAAAAAGAAAAGAAAACAAAAGGAAAAACTGGTACTCGTTTCTGTAGGAATGCGCATTGCATCTGTTTATTGATTATTAAAAAAATAAAAAAAAATCTCTTTCAATGATTTCTTATTTCATCAGTTCTTAAATCATAGTCTGTATACCATTTCATGTTCTAGACCTTAACATTGTGCAAATTCCACTTTCTGGGTAGGGTGCCATAGTTCGGCTAAAGTGTTGCATTACTCATGATCGAGTTGGCATGAGGGGGATGTTTGGTAACCAACCATGTACCAGTGGACTTCCTCCTGTTATTTGCAGCAAACTGCTTAAGCATGTCCTTTCAACTTTTGTCCATTGGTGGTACATGTGTATGACTCGGCGCCAACTTGGGTGTTTGTGTTTGTTACCCTATACAAGGGAATCCTATGTGTCTACCCTGTGCTCAGATGTATTCTATCTTTTTGCAACTACCTTCCATTCCCTAGCTTTACTTGCTCTCCCTTTGGGGAGTGCCTGCATTACTTGGGCTGGGGATTAGTACTAGGTGGGACCATGTTGTCATATGGGAGGGTTGCCAATGTCAGCCTCTGCCACAGCTAATTCCAGAGCCTGAGTAAAGGAGATAGGTTGATGGTCTGGCAGGTAGATGATCATAACACTTAGCCAATCCATCACTTAAAAATCAACCATAAGTTGCCGGAAGAAAGTCCAAGATGACGGTGATTATCAATATTTATTAATCTTTTTACTTCTTTTGTATTTTTTGTTACTACTATTAATTTCTATACTCATTTATTAATGATCTGGTTCAGACCCGATGATTAGAATAGCCACCTCACTGGTTTGATGGTGATCCCATTTCTAAAATGCTAGGGCAATAAACATGTCTAGAAGCAAAAATCCTGAATTCTTTATAATGCCTTCACAAGGAACCATTGAAAGGGGGGGGGGGGGGGGGGGGGGTATACCATCTCCAATGTTTATGATTTCCTACTTGTATATCCAAGGTATTCAATAACAGTAATGGTGGCCGTAACAGCCACTGCCATTACCATTATGATATGGACTGTAGCGCCCTTTAAGAAGAAGAAGAAACCTGTATCAGCCGGCCTTTTTTTCTGTAACGCATAACAGTTCCCACCATTACCATTACGTAACAGCTGTTACAACTGTTATGTAACCATTTTTTAATACCTTGTGTATATCTCCCATGACGAGTGCTGCTACAATCCATTTCTGACCAATTGCTTATCACAAGACAAGGATTTGTCGATTCAAGATCTCATATGAAATCAAGGATGTTGTATTAAGGTAATTAGGTTTATGGGTGGTCTTTGGATATCTACCGGGCAGTTGTGGATTATAGGGATTGGGATTCCCAAAGCACAAAGCTTTCATTGAAACAAACATAAGAGCCTCCAAAGAAGCTAGTATTGCAGTAATACAAATAAGAATCTTTTTTTTTCCAGAATGATCAGTGTACAAGTGAAGAAAATCAGAATCATGTCCACCTATATTACTGGAATACTATCAGTAAAGTACAGAAAGGATCAGGTACGATGGATCGGAAGATCGCATCCAAATTCTTAGTGCACAGGTATGACGATGACTAGTTAGTGGTTACAGCTAATCACAATAACCATGTTACAATACTTCCCTAAAAATATTGCAGGTTGATTTTGTTGCCCAATTAACAACACTCTATAAATAATTATAGTTCTAAAGTTGAAAAACTTGCTGATCTGGATCTCAAGGAATGGGAATCTTTATTATGCAACCATGTTACCAATTATGCAACTCCGTTACCAACAGGCTTCACTGTTTCAAATAAATATTGCTGATGCAAAGTTCACATGCTTCTTTTTGTTCTCAGCTAAATGGTAAATCATACTCTTTAGAATTTATGCGTAAGAAAATAATTAAACACACACATGCACTCACAGACCTTGCACACATGCACACCGCATGCACCACACACGCACACACACCCGGCCTGCGGGAACAAATAATACTATTAGCATTAGAAACTTAGCAGTTAGTTCATCTCAGAGGCTTCCTCTGTGCTGAAAGAATATCTACATGCTATAGTTCATCTCAGAAGCTTCCTCTGTGCTGAAAGAAGATCTACATGCTGAAAACCTATGAAAACATTCATGAAGATTCAACTAAAGAAATATCAACACACATAGACACACACGCACGCACGCACAAACATTATTAGGTCAGGATTACACAGAATTAGAAACTTAGCAGTTAGTTCATCACAGCAGATTCCAATGTGCTCCATGAAAATCTACATGTTGAAAACCTAAAAAAAAAAAAATTAAAAAAATCCAGAAAATTCAACCAAATAAATATCAATTATGACAAAACACACATGACTAAATAATATTATTAGCCAAGATTACACAGGATTAGAAACTTCGCAGTAGTGCATCAAAGCAGATTCCTACGTGCTTCAAGAAAATCTACTAGTTGAAAACATAAGAATTTATTGAAGAAGATTCTACTAAAGAAATATCGATTATGAGAACAGTGTTCTTGTAGACAAACCTTCTCTGAGAAAAAATGGAGGCCTTTGTCTGGATAGTCAGCCTCATATGTCTCCCCCAAAAGTGGATTAAATGGCTTGCAGTTTCTTCCTTCAGTGGAAGCATATCCCGATACAGCAAATGCAGCAACGTTGAGAATCCTCATAAGGCTATCACCCTATAGATTTTCATCAACCAAGCATTAGAATTTTTTTTTTTTTTTCCAAGTGCTGATGAGCTTATTGGGAGTGGGCTTTTGGGGCTTATATTATGAGCAAATGGCATCGCAATGAGTGCATAAACTATATGAAAACAAGTAACATATCATTCTGATGAGTTCTATGACAAATTCAATGCAGCAAGAAGACTCTTCAAAAAGATTTTGCATAGATATCAGCAAACTAACTTCTCTTTTTGGTAGGGCATTGGGCTACCGCCTCTACAAACACCATGGTAAGGAAACCTAATCAAAGGCAACACCATGGGAGAGCGGGTACACTACTAACTCGGCTACCAAGTTGGGAGTATTCTCAAACTAACTTAACAATATTGGACCGTATAACCTAGTAGGAATATTGAAAAGAAAAAATGCGCACCCTGTTATCCTCAATATATTTATCCAAACTACAAATGACATCCTGAGCACTCAATGCAATGCATGTATTGGGTCCAGGGAAACTGCATTCACCAAACATGGTGACAAACGCGCAATTAAAATATATACCTACATATCGAAGTACAATCAATTAAACACCAAAATGAGACAAATTAATTGGCAACTGAAACAAATAACCTAACAGCTGCAAAAAAAAAAAAAAAAAAAATTTCAGAGAGAAATGATCTAGTGGGCTGTGTATAGAAACTTTCCCATGCACTTAGTTGCATTTGGACATGCTGACAACCCATATCATCAATCTGACCCATCCATTCCGCTCAAATCACTCTTAATTGGATGCCAAGAAAAAAAAAACATTGATCGGATGATCAAAACCATCAAGTCATTGGCAGGGAAGATGGCTGGACAAGACCATTCATGGAACATATGTCAAGTCACGGATATTTAGGACCATCAAATTGCTACAATTTTTGCTAAGTAGCAGATGAAGAGTGGACTGACCTAATGGATGGTCCAGACAGGTGTTGTGGATGCCAATAAATCCACATGCAACTACATGTATCGGAACTTGGAAGGTATCCACATGCTTAGCCCAGTAGAAGTCAATGAAATCTAATACAATTAAACCCAGGATACCCAGATATGTGAGGGATACAAAATGGATACGGTATGTCTTCTTCTTTTTTTAATTGAAAAGTACATGGATACTATATGTCTTTGTGATTTTATCTTGAAGTATTAAGATATAGAATAGTATGAATGACCCCATGGTTCAAAATATCAGCGGATGCATATTAGAATTACAAGAAAGCCACCCTGTTGCCTCTTTCATGAATATTGCTGACATGACATAGTATCGGTCAAAAGTCACACCCAAGGTGTTCCCTATCCATTATGATACGGCCGTAAAGGCCGATACGTATAGGTTACAGCCATGATCGTTATGCGATATGGGAGTAAAACGGAGCAGTTGGTTTTTTGGGACCGTACCAGCAGTTACGGGACAATGACCGTCACCCCCATAACAGTAGAAAAACAACCACTTTTTTCTATTTAAATATATTCTCTCCTCATTTTCCACCTTTCTCATTCCAAAAACTTTCCTAGATTATTCTACAGAAGATTTTGACCACTCTTACTCTAGTTTTTAGATTAAAACCGTAGATTGAAGTGATTTGGGTGAATAGAAGATCCAAGGGCCAATTTTTCAAAAATCGAAAAAAGCGATATTTATGTTTTTTTACAATTTTTAATTCTAATGCTTGATTGTGATGTGTAAATATTAGGGACACCTAACCATGTACATAAATTCACTCGACAACCAAATACAACACTCTCACCAAAGAGTGGACCATTATGCTACCATAAACATGTTCAAAACAGAAGAAAAAAAAAGTAATACATATTTAGAATATTTGCATTATTCTAGATTTTCTAAATATTTTTTCAGAATTTTTTGGGCATAAAAAAAATTTCAACCATTACAGGTGTTGTAAGTACAGTCATTATGCCCCCATATCGGCTGGTACTACTGATACCCGTATCGGTAACAGTGGTAACCGTTACAGCCACTGATACCAATACGGAATACCTTGGCCACACCACCATGGCCATGACATGGTTTGTAGTCCAATACATACTGATGCATCAGTTCCGGAACCAACTTGTATGTGCTCAAGTACTGATAGTTTGGGCCTTCACCATGCATTACCCATCTTAGGGCCCGTTTGGATGACAGAGGAAAACCAGTCCTCATTTTTCAACCCACAGGATCACTGTAGCTGTCAGTATAGCTTGCTGAATCGTCCAGGTTTGTGGCTGTTGTGTGACCCACCTACACAAGTGGTTTTTGGGGCATGGTGAGTTAATGTCACAGAACACCTTGTTGATAGTTTGGATCCCACAGACTTGAGCAGGCAGAAAATCACCATCTACCAAACTCATTTTTCTGCAAAACTCAAGAGAGCTGTTTCTCAGACAGCTACAGTCACGCAGGCATATTCAAATATGATTAAGGGTGTCTCTAAGGGCCTGTTTGGACGCACTGTCAAAATGGTTGTTTGTAGGCAAAACCCTTGTTTTGGATTATAACAAGGGTCTTGCAGCCTATTTGGAAACCCACCCAAAATCGTCAGTTTCAAAATCACCTGATGAAAGGCACTAAAAAGCCCACTCACCAACAACCAATTGAGTCGACAAAACTGTTGCTTTAGGGGAAGAGCCCTTTTGAGTCCAAATGGGTTCTAAACGGGCTGTATGAGTATCTTCGTATATCATAGAAATCAACTCAAGTCACCGAACGTAACCTTGAGAAACATTAAATCAGTAAATCATCCTATTCTAATTTTCTTAAGCAGTCCAATCTAAATTCTCTGAAATTAAAATAAAAAAATAAAAATGACACCTTCATGAACTTACCCTTTTACCCCATTCATAGGCCCGGTCGATAAGGAAAGAGTACTCCAAATCTTCAAAACATTTCTGTAAAGAAGACAGGGGCTCATTAAAGTAAACAGGAAGACAAACTTTGGTCAGATCCTTCCCAATATTATCCTTTATCATTGACCAGAGGCTGACTCCCTTTTCTTTTTCAATTGGATCAGGCAATTTTTTACGCCGCCTAACATGAGGATAGTTAAATCCCACAGATCTTATAGAAGCATCACCGCCATTCTCAGAACCAATAGCATAAAGCTCTTCATCATCTGAATCAAATGATGATCTTCGGAAATCAGATCCGCTGCTTTTGAAAGAACTTGATGACAGAAAATCCCGTGTATCAAAAAATGTGTTCTCATCTTCATCTGTTTCTTCCTCTGCAGCATCATTTCTTTCGTTGTCATCCTCGGAATCTGTTGCACTTCCTTCTGAAAAAATCATTTCAACACACAAATAAGACTCCACAGAACACATCAATTAGAACTGAAGAAGATAGAAAATAGCAACAGCCCTGCAGAAACCAGTAAATAAGCAAAACCTGCAAGCATCGATATCTGTTAATGTTTAGTAGAGAACGGTGACAAGCTTAATTGTGTATCAAGGCAGAATTCTTAAACCAACCTCCAATTCAAGGAAGATTTCTGAGGAATGCCTTATAAGCAAAGTAAACTAAGAAGACGGATCAAGGAAAATTCTCCAAAGAATCAGAAAGTTTTCAGTTAATTTGACCTTGTCAATAGCAGCAATTACTTCTACAATAAAAAAAAAATAATAATAATAATAAAAAACACTAAAGTTCCAATGGACTTAGAGGTGGAAGACAAAGTCGAGATGTACCTCTATAGTGGTGTATGATACAATACATGCCAAAGAAAATTAAGAGAAGAGAAACTGCTGTAAGACAGCTATCTAACCGGCCAAGCAACAACAATTAAAAAATAGATAAATGTGAGAACTAGAATATGTTAAACAACCACTTGGTCTAAAAGCTCGAGCCATTAGATCAAGTGGTTGTTTGACATGGTATCAGAGAGGAAGGTCAGATGTTCGAATCCTGGGGGCAGCAAATGTGCCTCCATAATATATTCTCCCACAAGGGGCCAGGAAAATCAAGCCTGGCCTGTTTATGGTGTGAGTGTCCCTCCACCCTTGCCCAATATGTTCCCATGCAGAGCTCCACCACGCACGTGTGGGGGAGTGTTTAAAGTCCCCTGATATACATTGATACACCATCCTCTAACGGCTCAAGCTTTTAGAGCAAGTGGTTGTTTAACAGAATACTGCTATCAAGCAAGCCTATCAAGTAACCTACAACATGAATTGACCTCGAATCGAGATAAGATGACGAACAAAATGCAAATTAATCTCAATCTAGGGGAATTTGGATGCAAGTTGTGTCTGGCACATGCTGTCTAATTCATGCTATCTTTGATTAGTTTAGATTCAATTTGATATTCACCGAATTAAATTAAAAAATTGCATAAATTACTCTTTTTTAGTTTCATTTTGTTTGCCCTCATCTTTATTTTTTTAAAAGGTAACACTAACAGGGATTAAACCCTGGATCATTCAAACACGCTTCAATATCTTTATTTTTTTAATTTCATTTTGTTTGCCCTCACCTTTATATTTACATGTTCTATTGATAAATTTTGGAACCATATTCCACACATACATGTCTGAGTCCAACACTCACAGAAACTTTTGAGTACGAACTATATTTCCAATTAAACACTAATATTATACTTCTCACTAGATTTAGTCTCATGCAACACAAGGCAAAAGCCACAAGATGTCGTCCTTAACAACACATGAACATAGAATCCTGCATCACATGCTCGTGATATAAATTTGTAACCTTTATTTTAAAGGAAAGGATTATTGTCAGTAATCATCTAGTTGAATCAATAAATCTACAAGAAAGAATAATCACCTTTTCTAGCCATTACACTTTGATTAAAAAAAAAAAATTAGATTTGCCATACAGATTATTTTCCAAGTCCATTTCTTTGTTTAGTTTTCACGTAAAATAAAATCGAAGTAATTAATATTTTAAGACTTTACCAGGGCTAAACGAAGAAAGGCAGAAGGCATATTCACAAATTCTTTAAAAAGAAGATAAAATCAAGCATAGCTCTAAAGGATTTGCTCTTGCATCAAATGCAAGCATTTGTAAAGATAAGCAGACTGGTGATGCACAACAAAAAATGGACTACGAATTTCATGGGACATCGTACCACTGTATTTGTCATTTCTTGGAATATCATCCTCCTTTGTCTGCCTTTGGCTCTCATCAACAAGTGTATTCTCCAAATCAACTTTTTCTGTCTACATAACACAGTATCAAAACAGTAGTTTTTCAGTAGACAAATAAGAAAATCTGAGCTAAGAAAGCCTTGCACTGTAATTCTTGTCATATTAATATACATGGTGGATGGATATGTTCACCAAAACAAAGGATCCCAGCAGCAAAGATAATTTGTCAATTCTTTAAACACTACAGTGATCCCTATAACTGGAACTCTTCAGGAAGAAAACTAAGTTTTGTTTGTTGTGACTCTCATCATAGCATTGGGACACACACCACTTTACAACCAACTGATATGATTCATAAATTTTGGCCACACTACAACACAGATGCATACAAGTATTACTGGCCTCATGTTTCACATGAGGAAAGAACTTGTTGCCCATGCAAGTTGAATTCAATGAAACATAATATCAAGGCTTATGAATACCACTTGTACTGAGAAAGTATTTCCTTTTGCTCCATTTTACAGCTTATCCAATCAATAAGGTAAGAATATATCCTTTGCTTCTTCTCCAATCATCTTAATATGAGTAAAAATCTCTATCAATCTTTTAATTTTGTATAGAGCTTGAAAGTCCCAGAGTTTAACAGGCTATCATGTACTTGGAAAAGGCTTTCTTTCTATTTTATCTGAGGGATCCCAAGGGGAAAAAGTGATAGAATTTTTAAAAAAGTGATCATATGTACCATAAGCAATTGAAAGAAGGATCTAATGCTCAAGATCCAATTTCTACATCATTGTGAAAGGAAAAATGAATAAAAATAATAAAAAGATCTATATCACATATATGATATCACACATTTGTACCTCTGTCTTCCTGATGGATGTTTCAAACCAAACCATTAACTATTTGTATTTAAAGCTTACACTAAATAGCCAATACCATTTTCTTGCAAATTTATGGCAGATTACACATCTCTAAAATGCTCACTGCTATGTGGTCAACTTCGTACTGATGGGAGTTCTTAATGGTTATAGAGGACCTCAAAGCTGTGTTACAAGAATATGGCTACAGGTTCCATGGATCCTCTGAACCCAAACTCCCAGGATATGACTTCAGCAAGGATTGGTTACATTTCATTAGTATAATCATGTCAAAACATCTTAATAATATCAAGAATTGGGTTTGTATCCAAATTGACATGATTCACTTGGCATTGTCAGTAATAAAGGTCTATGGTCCAAAACCCGAATACATCTAGAATTCGAGCATCAGAGAAGGGGATCCCTTATTGGTACCCTCATCCAAGAATCCAACTCGGGTGCTCCATTTTTTTGAAGGACCCAAGTGTCATAACCCCAAAAGGTCCATGAAAAGCACAGCCTACATGCATAAAGGTGTTTTAACCAAACATCGAGAGGTAATTGTGCAAAACATCTTCCAACAGGATTGTTAGTGTTTATTGCTTGATAATAGAGGGAGAATAGAAGAATGATCAGATGGCATCTCCATGAGGTAAAGGATCATATTCTTGCAAAAGCAAGTGGTGGTGGTGGTGGTAGGGGCTGCAGCAGCAGCAGCAATCTTAATAATAACCTTGCACATAGACATTACCAACCATACAACCTTAATGTCATTAACAGGACCAAGACTAACTGCAGTCCTTGTAGACTCCAATCTAGGGCTGTCAATGGCACGGATCAAGATCCGTATCCGATCCGTATCCGATCCGATTTAATCGGATTCGGATCAATAATCGGATAATCGGGTCGGATACGGATATCCAAATATGATCCGTTTAATATTCGGGTCGGATTCGGATCAACCTTGATCCGGCCCGTTAACGATCCGACCCGAAAAAAAAAAAAAATAAAATAAAATAAAATAAAATAAAATAAAATAAAATAAAAATATATGAGAATCTCTCTTTCTCTCTCTCTCTTTCTCTCTCTCCTCTCTCGGATATCCGGTCGGATATCGGGTCGGATCATAATCGGATCGGAAACGGATTTCGAAAAATTTAATCGGGTCGGGTTCGGATCATATACTTGTGATCCGAATCGGATTCGGGTCGGATTCGGGTCGGATATATTCTTAATCGGGTCGGATTCGGATCATCACTGATCCGGCCCGTATCCGACCCGTTGACAGCCCTACTCCAATCCATTCAAATTCAAGATGCGCTTAAAATCTATAGTTTACAAGAGTCCCGGTTCATAAGAAAAGCCGAGTCTCTATGGTTTCTAGAGTAAACTAGGATGGGCACTATAGTTTATCACAGGGGCAGCTCGCCCTTAGTTACTTTAAGGATATTCCGCGGTTGTGTTTTTATAATGCTTGGTACAACCATTTTACTTCAATGAACTGATGTTCAATGATAAACCCAAAAAAAAAGAAGAAGAAGAAGAAGAAGAAGAAGAAGAAGAAAAGAAAAAGAAAACGGGGGGGGGGGGGGGGGGGGGGGGGGGGGGGTGTCTTTTTAAACCCTTATGGGGCATCATTGCCATTTCTTGCCTTGTGGATTTTTGTCCTGAGAAGCACTGATGCAACAAACACAACTCTGTAAGCACTGCAGTGACTAGACCTTACATCTTACATGTCTCCAAAACATACTTGGCACTTCCATCCTTTGATGCATGAGCTTCCATAGAAACTCTCAAAGATTTGATAAGCTACTTGCCAACGCTTCCTAAGAAACTTTCCAATTGTTTGAACTTTTAAGCGACTTGCGAACACTACAAGATAACATTATGTGATCTGAAAATGTACCCTAAAACCTGGGCACATATCACAAACTACAAGCACAGATGCACAAAAAACTAAAGACAATTACCCGTGGATTCAATACCACAAACAAATTGACTTCAGCAACCATAATATATTAGAACATTTTGTGCCGCCATTCGCTAGGGTGATTTATCAATAAACCACAACACAGGAAGCCTGGCTCCTCTATTACCAAAATAACTAATTCAACTTTTTTTTTTTTTTTTTGAAACGATGAATTCAACTATCATCATCATCATCATCATTTAAGCCTTATCTCAATTAATTGGGATTGGCTACATGAATCATATTCTGCCATTCCCCTCTATCAAGGGCCGTAGCTTCAGTTAGACCATAGGTCATCGAGTGTTTTCTCACTACCTCCACCCATCTCCACTGGGGCCTTCCCAACTAATTCAACTATATTTTTATATTTTGGTAATGCATGAGCATCCACGATAGATACAGTACATATATGAGTTACACCATATGTGACCATCATATACGAATTAGATGAAAATAACCACCATTATAATTTATCAGTTAAATGACACTCTAGGGTATTTTCAAATCTTAATCTACCCATATGCATGTTGTAACGAGTGTCTGATGCATTTGACAGACTTCTTCTCTTCTTCTTCTTCTTTTTTCTTTGTTGTTTTCCTGTTTCGATTGGTGGAATCTTCTTTTCTACCATGGAAATGAAATCGTTTTCTTAGATGTGACATTTTCTGCAATTTGCAAAAAAATGAAATCAGTTGTGGATATCGATTTCCATTTCCACAATTTTCCTCAAAAAAGGGTGATTTCCATTTACCAAAAAAAAAAGCCCATGAAATGGCTATTCCCATGTTTCTTGAGAGAGCTCAAACTTTTTGACGATTGACCCTTTCCACATATCCATGGAAATCACATGTCCTAAAACAAACAGTTTCTATTTCCACAAATTTCCTCACGCATGAGGGTTTCCTTTCTAAATCTACCTTTTGGATTCAACCAATCCAAACTAGCCCAAATTCCCTGTTAGATATCTTATCTGCTTGACATGTCTGATGATTCCACTAAAGATCCTCCCATTTGAATTACTTTGAAAGAGAAGAGAACTGAAATTAGGATGAGTTGCAAGTTACAACTTTTGTTCAAGTCAGGTAATATGATGTAAAGGGTAATCCGAGAGAGGTAGTGCATTCAAGCAACAAAAGAGATGTCAAATACAGCAGGATGTGTATGAAACAAAGAAATACAATCCCATCACGCCATTTCCTCTTCATTGGAAACCTTTTGAAACAGATTAATTTCAAAAGATTTTAGCATAAAACAGGATATATGTCATAGACAAAAAAATTCAAATGGAAACTAGCTTCCATCAACTAAAGTGCCCATGGTCAGAAAAATTATCTTTTGAAACAGATACAATTTCAAAAGATTTCAGTATAAAATAGGATATTGTAGTAGACAAGAAAAATCAAATGGCAACTGGTTTCCATCAATTAAATCCCAAAACGTGTGGTTGGAAAAATTATCTTATATTCCATTAATGTTTACAAATGAAAATATACACAGAAGAGTCCACAGCTGCTCCCTTCAAAAATGACTGCTACCACCAACGGAGAAGAACAAAAGAATCAATTACAAATCCATAAACAGATCTACTAATGTAGAAAAGAGAGACAACAACGAACCCAACACCAAAAAAACTCGTAATTAAGTTCGTGAAGCACCGATTTCTGCAAGAATTTGAAGAGTACCGAATTTCCAAATTTCCATGATTAGGTTATTATACCTCGAGCTGCCTCAGGGTGTCGATAAGCAAAGACTGCTTCTGCTTGAGGAGCACCAGTTGGTTCTGCAGCGCTGCGAACTCGTTCCTCATGATCTGTTCGCTGTCCTGGATTGCTGCCTCACTCACCCCCTCCTCCACCAACCGCTGCCTCAACTTCTCCGTCGATACCACAAAGCTATCGACGGGAGCCATAAGCTCACTGTTCGACATCCGTGGGAACATGTCCTTGACTGCCTGCAGCGCTTCCATCCATGCCGCCCGGTCTTCCCGGGCTTCAGCCCGGAGGTGGAGCCGCTTGGTCCCAGTGAAAATTGAGAACCGCTTGTCATCCGATCTGCTCTCCCTGATTGACGATACCTGAATAACATGAAACAGAGAATTGGATCCGGATCCAATCTCATTACTAAGAAGCAATACATTACGAATCAAAGGGAGATTTCGATCTCCAACCTTGAGGTGGACCTCGCCAAAGGGTTTGCGGTGCAACTGGGAATGCCCGTTCTTGTGGCGGCCGATTCTCTTGAGGGACTCCCCCCCAATCACCTTCGATCCCTTCTCTGTTTCTTGATTAAGCTCGATCTTGTCCCGGCCATGGATCTTGTAATACGAGAGGACGCCATCCTGCAGCACGAACCACCGTGGCCGCCACCCTTTCCCATAATTCACCCACTTGTAGAGAATTCCTGAGATCCCGCTCCCAACGACATCATTCAACTTCACCACATCACGGTGGTCCCCATGCAGGAGTGGGGATGTATCACGGGGCGCGGTGAGCGACCGGGACCTGAGGAGATTGGGTGGGCGGTGACGGGAGTGACCGTTGGTGAGATCGATTGAATCACGACGGGTGGCGGGCGCGCGCAGGGAATTGGATCGGACGGTGGAGGACGGCTGAGGTGGCGGGGGCATTTCGAGAAATTCCTTTAGCGGTGACGACGACGCAGGGTTCCGTCCGACGGGGACCGTTGATCCGCAGCAGAAGGGATGCATGAAATTGGGGTGATGGACGGATCAGATCATGGAATTTCGGTAGAGGTGACGAGCACCGAAAGATAGGAGGACGGTGGCATTGAGAGAGATGGAGGGGAAATCAGCGGGGATTTTGAGAGTAAGGTGAGGAGGAGGAGAGTGGCCTGTGTATACGGGCCTGCGTGTACGTATCAGTCGTATGTATTACGTATTTTTATCAGATAGAGATGCGTGAAGGAGATGAGAAAACCGAGAAGAACGCTGCGACATGGAAGCGACGAATGCGCCGGCGGGGAATGGATGGCTCAGATCTGACGAGAGTGGAGAAGGGGAAAGGGAAGAGATTTAAAAGGCGGTTGGGTTGGAGTTTTTGGAGTTTCCCCTCTCTCGCTGGTTGCGGAAGAGAGACTTTTCTCGTTTTTAAAGTTCACGTCTCTGCTTTTGGTGGTGCACGGGATCATCAATTCAGATGGTCGCTTTCTTCTGGTGGTGGCATTCAGGTGGACAGAGACGGGCGGACTGTCGACAAGTGGCTCGCGTGATGGGAGCTGGTCAGGAGGAGGCGAACCCATCATGGATTGGATTGGCCGATGTATAACGTACGTGTCGGATTGCCTCATGGCTCATTTGCCAATAATCACAGCCATCGAACTGTAAAAATCGTATGGCTCAACCTCCATCAGATAAGCGGCACTCCTTTAATGGTTACGCGTTCCGTGTGGGGCAACCTCTTGAAGATCCGTACACGTGCAGACAGCTGTCCAATTTTCAACGCATCCGTTTTTTTGAACACGTAGGATATCACGCTGGCTCTACTTTCTTAACGGATAGGATATCACGCCGGAGCGTGCGATCAGGGAACTGAGAGTCCGCCCAGCACGTGCAGAAAACCCGAATTCCCAAGCCAAGACTCCGGCGTATCACCTGAAATGGTAGAGGGCTGGATTACCATGGCTTTACCCTTTCTTTAAACCTCTTAAGCCCGCTTTCTCGATCACATGGGGATGCTGCCGGCGATCCGGCTCGCGTGATAGCTGCAAGACGAGCCTGAGAGGAGCACGTGTCTAGTCAGGCAAGGATGATATGGTGGGGCCCAGAGAAAACAGGTGGAGGGACGGTTTGAGTCAGATGGTACTCGTGTGCGCGAGTGGCTTGGCGGTTGGTAACTCGTCTTGAATTTACTTCTTGGTAACGGGAATCCTACAGTACGCCTGGTGCGTAGTACGCGTAAATACTATTTTTAGGACAGCGACTTCAAATTTTGTAAATGCTTCCCGTACATGACCCAAAATGGGTATACGTACCGCGCCCCTAATGCCCCTCGTTTCTACCATATGGGAGTTGTACTGCCTAGGAAGAAACTGTTGCAAGATGAGCTTAAAGATAGCTACCAAAAATGACCTCCGATATCTCGCTGCACTCCCTCCCACGTGTGTACGGAGACGTGTGTGAAAGATCTAATCCGTTCATCAGACTATCCCCACTTGGGTGATTCGATTTTCAAAAAAACAGTATGATATCATCTTAGGCAGACCATCATTGGAGTGGGTGTTACCCTGATCATGGGCCCACCTTGATGTATGTGTTGAATGCCCATGCCATCCATCAGTTTTTCCAGATCATTTTACGGCAAGAACTGAAAGATGAAGATCCAACTCCTGGGTGGAACACACCACGGGAAAGACGGTGATTGAGCATTAAAAACTTCTTATGAGCTACAAAAGATTTGCATAAAGATGATATTTGTTTTTTCCCTTCTTCTAGGTCCATGTGACCTTATTAAGGGGTTGGATGGCAAATAAGTATTACAGTGGTCCATGGGAAGTTTTTAATGGTGGGCATTCAATCACCGAAAGCAGATTGCATACTGAGTAAACTCTGCAGGGTCTACCATGATTTATGTATTTCATCCACTCCTATTCACACATTTTACCAGATAATTTTATGGTAAACCATGATTTATGTATTTCATCCACTCTATTCATACATTTTAACGGATAATTATATGGCTTGAGAAAAAAAAAAAAATTGAAGCATATAGAAAGCTTAAGTAGACCACACCACAGGAAACAATGTGAATTGAACTTGTACTGTTAAAAAATTCTTAAGGCCGCAGAAGTTTTGGATCAACTTGATATTTGTTTTTTCCCTTCATCAATGTTTGTGTGATCTTGTGAATAGGTTGGATGACAAATAAACATCAATGCGGGTCCTAGAAAGGTTTCAACGGTGGAAATCATTATACCCACTGTTTCTTGTGGTATATTCCACCTGAGTTTTGGATATGCTTCAATTTTGGTTTCAACCCCTTAAATGATTGAAAAAGTGGATGGACAGTGTAGATAAACTACATACATTTATAGTGGGCCCGACAGAGTTTACTCAGTACAATAAGAGTGTGCTGAGTGACTCCAGAT
This sequence comes from Liriodendron chinense, assembly GCA_003013855.2. Classification (NCBI taxonomy): domain Eukaryota; kingdom Viridiplantae; phylum Streptophyta; class Magnoliopsida; order Magnoliales; family Magnoliaceae; genus Liriodendron; species Liriodendron chinense. The sequence continues at coordinate 10,942,543 of ML058513.1, forward strand.
GCAATCCGATCTCTCAATCACCACTGCTTCCTATAGTGTGGTCAACTTGAAATTTTGATCTACTTCATGCTTGGGATCATGCCCTAAAACAACATGTCCTTCAAGATGACCCCACACTCAAGTAAACACCTTGTGTAGGTAATGCCTACTCCACTCTCCATAATTGGACATAACCAAGGAATGGACAAGAGAAATCTATCTACGATCCAAATTTTACACACAAGTGACCCATGTTCTAATCATACTTATCAAAACTTTTATATAGGAGATATTTTGATGCATTTTAAATGTAGTCGTGCATGCCAAGTAGGCCATGTAACGTATTGTACCTTATTTGTCAAGCTCTTAAAACATAGGTGGTAGAACATTTGAGAGCTTGTGATAGTTCGTAACACATGTAATATTATAGTGCATGTGCACCTCAGTTAACACATATGGCATATATTGGGTGCTTAAAAATTGACGGATAGCATGCAAGGATGTTTAAATGCAGAAGTCATAAATGTAAAATAATTGGTACATATGATATATGATATATGTATGTAAAACATTAGGCTCTTATATACACTACATTATAGCTTAAGCCCATCAGTGGTGAAATATCACGCTTATAACTCGTGAGCACTCTTTCATGGTTCATCGCACATGTCGTGAGCCTAAAATTCGAGATGTCCACGTGATGCAGGACCTCAAAAACCCCCAAGGCCCATCTTTCAACTTGTTCTAGAACTTTGGTGGGCCATGAAAGTAGGAAACAGTTTCCTCCCTTGATTTGCCTCTTGCTTTCTGCTGCAGCCCACCAAAGTTTTGGATCAGGTTGAAAGGTGGGCCTAAGGGATTTTTTGAGGTGCTGCATCACATGAACGACTCAGATTTTTAACTCACATCATGTGCAATGAGCCATGAAAAAGTACTCACGAGACTCTAAGGAGAGAAGTGCCGGGGTGAGCATTCCTCTCTCTCTCTCTCTCTCTCTCTCTCTCTCTCTCTATATATATATATATATATATATATATATATATATATATATATATATATATCCAGTGAGTCTTTATACAGGAGTGACCTCCCTAGGACTAAGCTCAATGCTGGTCAAAGCTTTGTGAGCCCCATCATAATGCATGTATTATGTCCATGCTGTTCATCCATTTTTTTCCATATGATTTTAGTGCGTTGCCTAAAATTGAGGTAGGTCCAAATCTCAAGTGGACCACTGAGCAGGAATCAATGGGGATTGAATGCCTGCTAATTGAAAACTTCTCCTATGCCACAAAAGTTTTGGATTAAGCTTGTTTTTATGTTTTACCTTTATCCAAGTTGGTGTGACTTCATGAACATGTTGAATGGAGAATAAACAACATGGTGGGCCCTAGAAAGGTTTTAAATGTGGGCATTCAATACCTACTACTTCTTGTGGTGGGTTCCACTTGAGCTTTGGAGTTGCCTCATTTTTTGGGCCCATGCCTAAAATGAACCCGCAACATGAATGGACAGTGTAGATGAAACATATACATCATGGTGGGGCACACATTTCCAGTACTGAGCTCGGCAATGGAAGGGACACTACCAATCCGAGTTCATTTATACACAGCCTAGTCATTTTTGTCTTTTTAATGCGCCAAAGGGCACTTAATACTAAGTACATTCCATCAATGGAGGGGTAGCATGTGTGTACACAACCCTGCACGCATTCATATGGCCTCATAACATCCATACAATGAGATAGCTTGACTGGTTGCTCTAATCTTACACAAAAGTCTCTGGCTTTCTCATGTGAGGTGAGTGCAGTTAGCATTACTTCATAGTTAAAAGATAGAGAAGAGCTTTGATACTCTGATAGAGTATGACAGTTGATACACACATTGCAGAGGCTGCATGGAATTAATTCAAGTCTAAGCCATCCAAATCATGAATCTAATTTAAATGGACCATTAACCAAAATTTACATGTTATGAACCAGCCAATCACTAAAAATAATTAATAGGTGGTTTAAATGAAAAATACACAACAGTCTAAATTCAACAAATTAACGTTGGTAAACCAAAATCTGGGGTTGTTCGGTTGATTTGGAAGGTGATGGCCCATCTATGCTCGTTGCATAATTTGGACCGTTTATTTCGAGTTGATACAAGCAATTTTCTAAACTCTCTCTTCGCCGGCTTATCAACCATTACACTCTTTCCGAATATAAAATTCGCCCGGCTTCATGCGATTCAGTGAAAGTGGAAATACATGCAGAGCAGGCATTTTAAAATACAAATTTTCAAAATCCATTTGGAAATGCGTGTTAAGATTCCCTTCAACGATAGACGGTAGGAGATGTGAACACGTGGACTCATCACAGCACATTTTGATTTTTGAGTACTCTTGGGAGTGTGATGGATGAAAAACGCAGGCACCAAGAAATTGCACACGTGGCATACAAATGACTCAAATTAAACGGTCCAAGCTATAATCCCAATTTAGATGTGACACTAGTAAAAAAATGAAGCTCATTTGATCATCTGACTATGTGATATTACTGGACATTTATTGGACGGTTGAAAATGAAAATATTCAATGGTAATGTTAAAATACAAGTGTCCACGAATCCACAAATGAGAGGTTAGGATTGCTCCGCCAATACGAATTTTGGACTGTTACTGCTGGCCAAGATTTCACACGTCAGGCATGGAGTCTCTTTGATCTGTTGGTCTGTGACGCGGATTGGGTACTACCCGGCCAATCCCTGGCTAGGAACGTACAGGGGTTCTAAGGGGCCCCCTTGATGTATGGGTTTTATCCACACCGTCCATCCATTTTGCCATATCATTTTAGTGTTCAAAACCTAGAATAACTGAGATCATGGTCCCAAGTAGATCACATCACAGGAAGCAGCGGTGATAGTGATACCTACCGTTGAAAACTTCCTAGTGCCCATCGTAAGCCCACCTTCATGATGATTTTCCACCCAACCTGTTCATAAGGTCACATGGACCTGGATGAAGGGAAAATACAAATATAAGCTTGATCCAAAACTTTTGTAGTCCACAACAAGTTTCAACAGTAAGTGTGTTTAATTCCCACTGTGTGATCCACTTCATCCTTGGAACTTCCTCAAATTTGGGCCTTTACCCTAAAATGATATGGCAAAGTGGATGGACGGTGTGTATAAAACCCATACATCACGGTGGAGGCTCAGAGCCCTTGTCCGTTCCTAGCTACGGACAGGCAGGGGAAGTACCCAATCTGCGTCGGTTGGTCTGATAGCCGCATCGTTGGTGGGGGATTCGCTAGAAGATCCCACCCCTTCATTCCATGGCCTGCAAATGGACTGTCAAGGACAAAACACAACAGTGTCCCACACTCAGCATGAAATGGCCCCACTATCGAAGGATTGAGATCATCCAATTTTTTTGGGAATCACCCATCCACACTAAGGCCAATCAGATCAACGGTGTGATTACAAAACCATGGGCTACTGAGTCATCGAATTTATAAGATGAACGGTTTCTAATGAGCAGGACGGTATGATGGAAGAGAATTTCAAGTCTGCTATTGAGGAAATGGACAACACACTCGGGTTTTCACACCATGGTCGAGTGATTCATGCGCCCATCGATGGAACACGCGCAGAAAGACTCGACAGGATATGTCCTTGATTTTTAGATTTGACGAGTGGGCGAGTGGTTCGGTGGTCAGGACCATTGTCTGTCGGTCGAGTCTTGCCATGGACTAACGACACCACAACTCAAAAAAGGTTAGAGGAGAGATTTTTAAGGGCATGGACCATCCGTGATGGGATGTAACCAATCAATATTCTGCCTCCTGGGTTATCGAACCATGGGCCCTGTCGTGGGATAAATCCGGCAAGGAGCTGACCCGGTCACCAAGAGATAGAAGTAAAGGAAGACGACCCATTTTTTATTGGTCAGTTTGGATCACGGCTAAGAGGTCAGTTTGTATTGTAGCTAATAGGTCGGTTCGGCTCAAAGCCGAGTTAAATAGAAACCGACCTTATCTCTACTTTTACCGGCATAAAGTTGGAAACCATCCCCCAAGATCGGAACGGCCCAAGATACCCGCCTGAATATTCGGCCTGAGATATTAGTCACGATTCTAGCCTAGAAGATCTCGGTCGAAGCCTATAAATGTTGGAGAACGCTGTGAATACAGGTATGAAAAAGATATCTCTCTCAAATTAGTTTTTATCATTCTCAAAGGTAATCACTAACTTAGGCATCGGAGGGTTCACGGCTGGATCCCTAGCCACCCCCTTATTGTTTTCTGTGGTGTTTCGCAGGACCAACTAGACCTCTGATCCAAGCCCAGTTTTCAGCCTCAACGAAGGATATTAGTCACGTTCGTTCGTTCGCATACAAATCATCTCACATCGTCTAGTTGACTAGTTTTCAGCGTCAACAGATTGGCGCCGTCTGTAGGAACGACGACAAAATTTTTATCCATTTACTAAATCCTTCATTCAAAGACAGGAACTAATGGCTGGTGGAAGAGGCAATAGGAAGGGCAAATCTCCCACTAATGCTGATCCCTCCTATGAGCCGCATTCTGAAAATGAAGAGCCTATCCATGAAACTCCAGTCCTCCACCTCGGAAGTTCGTCTCGCCACCTGAATCTTCTAAGTGGACGGCAGAGGTCCCGAAACCGCGAGGGCCAGACTGTCCACATTAGAAGAGCAAGTTGGAGGCGTTGCAGAACATTTGGGTGGAGTGGACAGACGATTCGAGCATGTGGACTGGGAAACTGGATGAAATTGCAGCATTGCTAAATAATTTAGCTCAGCCTTCACCCATCCTCGAAACCAACCCAGAAGCCCAGCTACTGCAACAAAGCTCTCATCTACCTCGATCAATTTTCAACCATCCTCAGGCCGACGAGGAAGAGGTTGTCAGCCGAGCTTCAGGTTCAAGGCTTCTACCGGCCGCGGGGCTTCCCTCAAACGACCTAAGACACAAAATAGAAGAAAGGCGATCTGCCCGAGCTAGTCAAGGGCAGGTTCGGGTGGACGATAATATCACTTCTCTTGAGGCCGAGCTGAAGGAGCTTCGGGAAAGGATTGGCGATATCTAAAGAGCACAACGCGCCCGGGCTCCAACTACAGCAGATGTCCTCGTGGATTCATCTAAATCCCCGTTCACTGATGAGATTCGTGGGGAACCTCTTTCGAAAGGCTTCAAAATTCCTCAGCTCAAGCAATACTCCGGGAGAGGAGATCCAGCCGAACATCTCAAAAATTTTAAAGTTCGAATGGAACTCCACGGAGTTAATGGGCACATCATGTGTAAGGCCTTCCTTTGTCCCTAACTAGCTCGGCATGGACCTGGTTCCGCAATCTGAAGCCAATGTCCATTTCCTCTTTTACCGAACTGAGTAGAGCATTCGCGACCCATTTCATCGGGAGCACCGATCCAAGAAAACATTCTACGCACCTCGCTGCAGTTAAACAAAAAGATAATGAATCATTGAAAGATTATCTCTCACGATTCAACGCCGAGGCAGTTCAGGTAGAAAACCTATCTCAGGACGTGTTGCTACATACGATGATCGGGGGATTGTGTGATGAAAAGTTCCTCTGGTCGATAGGGGAACAGGCTCATCAGTCAGTGACTGAGTTCCTCGATCGGGCTGCAAAGCACATAAACGCAGAAGAACTGATGAACGCCCAGGGGTCGTCTCATAAGAGGAAGGACCGCAAAGAAGAGAACAACACCAAGAGGCACTGTCCCGATCGCAGGTCACCAAATTCGAACACTACACCGCGCGGAGCAAAAATTCCGACCCCACGGTTCGAGAAATATACCCCGCTTAAAACAACGATCGAGCAAGTGTTCTTGGCCGAGAAAAACAAACAAATGTTCAGACGGCCCGCAAAGATCAAAACCGACCCGGGAAGAATGTCGAAGTCCAAATACTGTTTATACCATAAAGATCACGGGCATAACACAGTGGATTGCTTCGACTTGAAGCGACAGATCAAAACTCTCATCCGGCAGGGTTTCTTGAAAGAGTATATTGCACAGCGTCCGGATGATCAAAGGTCCTCGGCTCGAGAAGAGGACAGAGAACCGGTGAATAACGACCCGTTGGAAGAAATCCATATGATCTTCGGCGGGCCAACCACAGGTGATTCTGGCAACACCCGCAAGTCCTACGTTCGTCAAGGGCGAACCTCTGAACCAGGGCTTCAAGTGAATCTGACCAGCAGGCCCTCAAAGATTCCAAAGGTCGTTCGTCGCACGATTTCATTTTCGGAAGAAGATGCTGAAGGAGTGCTACATCCACATGACGATTCTCTCGTAGTATCGATGGTGGTCACTAATAAAAAAAAACTCCACAGAATGATGGTGGATACTGGGGGTTCTGTCGACATCATATATGCCTCGGCATTCGACAGAATGAAAATTGATCGGTCCAGGTTAAGACCGATCAGAACTGCTCTAACCGGATTTACAGGAGATTGTATCATGCCTGAAGGAGAAATAACCCTACCGGTCACAGCAGGAGAAGAACCCAACCAGAGGATGATCATGGTTGATTTTCTCGTCGTCAACACTCCATCAGCATACAACGCGATTATCGGCAGGCCCATCATCCGAGCCTTAAAAGCCGGCATTTCTATCTATCATCTGGCCATGAAATTCGAAACCGATGACGGGATCGGTGTAGTCAGAGGAGACCAGCAGGAAGCTCGCCGATGCTACGAGCTGACGCTACGTGGGAAAAATAAAAATATGATATCTGTCGTCTCACACACGACTCCGCTGGACCCTAGGGAAGAAACAACAGAACGTGGTTCGCCAGCCGAGGAGTTAATAGACGTCCTTGTGTCTGATGATGACCCGAGCTTGGTCGTTAAGATCGGATCTCAATTAAACAGTGGTGTCCAAGCCGGATTGATCACTTTCCTAAAAGAAATATGACGTTTTCGCATGGTCCCACAAAGACATGCCTGGAATCAACTCTGAAGTGATGGTTCACTGGCTCAACGTCGACCCGTCCTTCAAACCAATCGACAAAAAACGGCGAGCCTTCAGCACAGAGAGGTATGCCGCAATCGAAGAAGAAATAAAAAAGTTGCGCCAAGCTGGTTTCATCCAAGAAGTCCATTACCCCGATTGGCTCGCCAATGTCGTTCTAGTTAAAAAAGCCAATGAAAAATAGAGGGTCTGTATCGATTACACCGACCTCAACAAAGCCTGCCCTAAGGACAGCTTCCCGCTTTCTAGAATAGATCAGCTCGTAGATGCTACCTCAGGATACGAGCTTCTCGGTTTCATGGATGCATATTCCGGGTATAACCAGATACAGATGCATGTTCCTGATAGGCAAAAAACAACGTTCGTCACCGATCGAGGGCTTTACTGTTATAAGGTAATGCCCTTCGGACTTAAAAATGCCGGAGCGACGTATCAGCGTTTGGTGAACAAAATGTTCGCCGAACAAATCGGTAAGACCATGGAAGTCTACGTAGACGATATACTCATCAAAAGCCTGAAGTCCGAAGATCACGTCAACAATCTCCGACTTATGTTCAGTATTTTGAAAAAGTACGGAATGAAACTCAACCCCAGTAAATGTGCCTTCGAAGTAAGGTCGGGGAAGTTCTTCGGGTTCATCATAAATCAGAGAGGAATAGAAGCCAACCCGGAAAAGATCCGCGCACTAGTCGAAATGAGCTCACCAACCACCGTGAAGGAGATACAGCGTCTCACCAGGCGGATCACCGCACTCAACAAATTCGTTTCTAGAGCTACAGATCGGTGTCTTCCATTTTTCAAGCAACTTCGCAAGTTCAACTGAGATGACCTAGACGCCAGAATGCGAACAAGCTCTCCAAGATCTCAAAGCATACCTCGATATACCACCGTTACTGTCCAAACTTGCGCAAGGAGAAGAGCTACTACTTATTGGCTCGAAGACATGCAAGGTCAAGCCCTACCCCATCCATGGAATGCGCAACACTTGAAAATCTACCTGTCAATAAAAGCTAAGTATTTATTTCTCATACTCCTATTAGGAAATTTGAAATACGAAACAAAGGCTAATTTCGCCCATAGCCGTATTTATGCTCAGCGGACATTACCGCCCAGAGCCAAGTTCTAAAATTGAGATCGGTCTCGGTCGAAACCTTCGAACCGACCATTATTTTCGCAAGTCCTAAATGCTTCGGTTATGATCTAATTTGCTCGGTCACGAAATAAATGGATAAATTCAGTGAAAATAACCCAAAAAAGAGCAATTGAATAAAAAATCTAACGAAGTACAAGTACAGATCAGAAAAGAAATATTTCAATTGCAAGACCACAAAAGGGTCAGAATTACAGGATGAATATGTTACATAAGGCCCCAACAAATGGGCTAAAAAAGAAAAAACATAGAAACATCCTATGAGGGGGGATCAGCAGTCGGCTCGGCGGCAGCAACGGAGTTGTCTTCTTCCTCCACCTCAGAGTCAAGAAAGGAGTCCGAGTGACGGCTCTGAACCGTCATCCGACACTTTTTGTAGCCAAAGTCGAACATTTCGTCGGCCTCGGCAACTTTAACCTCCAACTCCGATTGGACCTTCGCCAGGTCTGACCGCGCAGACCCTTCGGCAGCCTTCAGCTCTTCAATTTGGATGATGAGCTCAGCCTTCGCCCTCTCCTTATTCGATAGCTCGGCCTGGAGAAGTGCGATCTCGCGTTCCCGAGCATCCAAGGCCTTCACCGCCTCCTCCTCAAATTTCGTGCCCTCGTCCAGGGAGCGCTTGGTAGCCACCAGTGTCCCCTCAAGGCCAGAGATCGTTCGCTTGTCACGGGTGATCTCTTCCCGAAGGAGCTGGCATCCGTAGGCCACCTACACAAAAATCAACAAATAAATATACAAGGTACATAAAATGGCTATTTTTATAGCAAGACAGAATCTATATCATACCTTGGTCCCAAAGACCCCCAGAGTGTTGAGCAGAGAAAGTGCAGGAGCCTTCGCCATTATATCCACCTCGGCTTCAGGAACTGCCTTGTATGCCTATTGGCACAAGTTATACAAATGACTGCGGCATCTCCGGTCCTCGGCGGATAGCAGAAGAAGACTGAACCGGTGTGGCTTGGGCAGATTGCCCAGATGGACCAACCTCGGTGCCCCCCACCAAATCTATGACTTGAGAAGGATGAGGTTGAGGCATCGTAGGGGGGTCGGGTAGCTCAACTTCAGCTGCGGGTGCCTCTGGGATCACCTCGGGAGCCGGTTGTGGAGGAATGTCGGTTGCTAGGGGCAGCAGAAGGGCGTTCTCGTGGACGACTCATAGCCACCTTCTGCCGGTTCTTCTCCTTGATTTGTTCTTTCTCTTCAGCGGTCAAAGCTGACGACTTTCTTCGCGGAGCCGGAGCAGACATACCTGGCAAAGGATATATGCATATACATACATGAGCTGAAAAGTTAGAACGGAACTGACTTATTCGACAAGAACAAATGCTTACCTCAGGGGTTGATGCCCACGTCTGATAGGGTCTCGAAAGACAACAGAACCTTGATGCTGCGGAAGTTTGGATCTAGCTCCCACAATGCGGCTATGCGATCTTCCTCTTCCGAGCTCAAGCTGGGAGGATCTGCACGAACTGAGAAGAGAAAGGAAGAGTTAAAAAAAAAAAAAAAAACGTGGCAAAGGAAAGTGTTCACCGACCCGACCTGGGACAAAAAACCAGTTGCGTACACGATTACTTGGGGAGTTGACTTCGGGCCTGTGGACCTTCCCAACCTTTCGAGACGAAAAACCACTCCCCCTTTCATCCATGAACTGAGGAGGGCTGATCATTGATGAGGCGACACCCTTTTCTCCCCCGAGGCAACAAGTAAAACCATCCCCAGGAATCAGGATGGCTCTTCAGCTGATATAGGTTCATTAGCTCGGACACAGTTGGATTCGACCCGTGAACTTGGCGCCACAAGACAATGCATCCTATCAAGGTTCTCCAGGAGTTGGGAGCCAGTTGGCCCGGGGCCAAGTTTTCCCAAGAAAGATATTCCCTTACAATAGGAATAAGAGGGAGGCGAAAACCGGCCTCAAAAAATTGAGCGTATACGGTTATCTGATCTCCTGGAGGGCGGATCGGAAAGTCATCTAAACCGGGCAATCGAAGGTCTATTGCTCCCGGAATACAGTATTCTGACCTAAGTCTAATTAGGTCAGACTGCGTAAGATTGGTCCATATCAGATCGGCCGGGTATTCAGAAACCCTCTCAACTACCCTCCCGGAGGTACCCGCTACAGGAACCTCATCTGACGCAAAAGAGGAAGGAGTCTCCGCCAATGGGGCTCTCCCCGAGGACTCAACGGGAACTGGTTGGACTTCCCCTAATTGGGACTCTCCAATAGGCTGAGGGATAGACAGGGTTCGTGAAGAACTTTCTTCCGAACCAGACATGTCTTCCTAGAAAACAAAAATAAAAGGGGAAGCAAGGCGGATAAAGGATCAACGTACCGGATCACCCTTCAGAACGGGACCGGCCAAAGAAGTTGGATTCGAAGAAAAAAAAAATAAGGGGAGAGTAACAGGGCGCAGCAGGGAGTCGGGTAAATTCTTAAAAAAAATTACCTAAGTACAGTATTTATACTGTGGAAGATGACAGCAGCTAAACCCTGCTTCCGCCACGCGGCACGCGCCCATTGCCTTAAAGAGCGAACCGACGCGACTTTTAACATGACCCGCCACGTGTCAATATGCCATTCGCCCGCCGAAATAAAAGCTTGCTGCGCCGTACAATCATCATTGCATCTTTTCGAAATTCGAATCGACACATTTAATGCACCTTTGCCGCCAATGTAAAATCAGTTGTTACCACTGAAGGTTGCTTCCGAGCTGAGAGAACTCACCTCGGAAGCAGGGGGCAGCTGTTGTGAGATAAATCCGGCAAGGAGCCGACCCGGTCACCAAGAGATAAAAGCAAAGGAAGACGACCCATTTCTGATTGGTCAGTTCGGATCACGGCTAAGAGGTCAGTTCGTATTGCAGCTAATAGGTCGGTTCGGCTCAAAGCCGAGTTAAATAGAAACCGACCTTATCTCCACTTTTACCGGCATAAAGTTGGAAACCATCCCCCAAGATTGGAACGGCCCAAGATACCCACCTGAATATTCGGCCCGAGATATCAGTCACGATTCTAGCCTAGAAGATCTCGGTCGAAGCCTATAAATGTTGGAGAACGCTGTGAATACATGTATGAAAAAGATATCTCTATCAAATTAGTGTTTATCATTCTCAAAGGTAATCACTAACTTAGGCATCAGAGGGTTCACGGCTGGATCCCAGCCACCCCCTTATTGTTTTCTGTGGTGTTTCGCAGGACCAACTAGACCTCTGATCCAAGCCCAGTTTTCAGCCTTAACGAAGGATATCGGTCACGTTCGTTCGTTCGCATACAAACCATCTCACATCGTCTGTTGACTAGTTTTTAGCGTCAACAGGCCCCACTCGTGAGAAATGAAGCTCTGAGTGCGACTCGACCGAGTTGACTCGGACCATATATGGTTCGGTGCTGACTCAGGTGAGTCACGATGCACACCGACTCGACTTTAGCCTAGTGGTCGTCTAAGCACACGGCTCAAAGAATACCTTGAAAAGCATTGGGGTCAAGGATCATATACTTCCTCAAGATTAGTGGCTTAGATCTTCCAATGTAATAGGGAAATTTTAGCCGTCCATGGGTTCAACTCTCCAAACTAAGAACCGGAAAGGGTCATATAATTCCCAAGAGGTTTGCTAGGCCGACACGCATGTGCAAAGCATGCCTTCTACGCATCACGATAGCAGAAAGGCTCAATGTCCAAGCCATCCACCCCAGTGATACCGACATTGAAGATGTACTCACCCAAGATTCATCAGGCCGGTACTCTCATAAGGTGGGCCAGTGAAGTTTCTTCAGCCGTACATTTATTATACAAATTGGGGTCCACTTGATTGTTGGTACAGGGCATCGGAGTAGGACCCCTCCAATGGGGGTTGGATCTCATGGTTATTCCTAGAGCTGGGCACAAACCAAGCCAGCTCGGATTGGTTTGAAAAAGCTCTGCTTGAATTGGTTTGAACTGCCAGGGAGTCAAGCTTGTTTAAAAAAAACAAACTAAGCTCAAACCAGGGCAGTACTAGCTGGGCTCGAAGCTTGGTTTGATTCAGCTTCATTTGGCTCATAGATTGTAAGCACATTGTTTCTTGTGGTGTGATCCACTCGAGCTGTGGATATGATTCAATTTTGTGATTATGTCCTAAAATAATATATAAAAACAAATAGGCAACGTGAATAATACATTTACAAGACGACGTGGATAATATATAATACATATACATGAATGCACACGGTTTCCTTGCACTTGTAAAGTCAAGCTTGTGTACTTTTGTTTGGAAAAGATTCTTACATGTCTATTTTGAAGTTGCACTCCTTCGGAAGATGTTAAACATCCAATAGTAAGATACTTTTATATTTCTTTTCCTGTGTTATTTCTAACTTTTTTAATTCTTTTCTATTTAAAAAAAGAACCGCCACCTATTCAAACTCAGCACGGCTTGGTTTGAAATTTTCAACAAAATCGAGCCCAGCTCAAACCAGATTTTTCTGGAGCAAACCAAACTCAAGTTGCAAGGGTCGACCCAAAACCCAAATCGGGATGATCCACAAACTAGAGTGGCACAAAAACAATCCTAACCAAACTAGGGCCAACTCAGTCCGGCCCAGATCATTGCCCACCTCTAGTTATGCCATACTAGCACATAAGGTGGTGCGTGCATGAGCTTCTTTTGTACACACGAGTGGTTTAGCTATAATGATCCGAGCTCTGCCCTACTCGAGCTTGGCTTGAGCAATGATCACGTTAGCTTGAGTTTGGCTTGGCTTGAGCTTCAAGCTCAAAATAGTACATCGAGCGTGACTTGTTGTTCGAGCTCCATCGAACCGAGTCAAGTCAAGTCAAGTCAAGCTTCGTCTTTTTTTTTTTCCTAGAAGCTTTGTCTTTGTCAAGCCTCAACCTGACACAATCTAACCTTAAAAACTAACCTAAATCAGCCACATTTTGGAACTTTTCTATTTTAAATATAATTTATTAAAAAAATTAAGAAAACCCTACCTGAGAGAAAAGTAAGAAGCGTGGTGGGTTGGGTAAGGATAGAAAGGGGCGGACAAGTGGGGTTGGGTTACTTAGGGTTTTTGATAATATATATTATATATATAATATTATTTCGAGCTTAAGCCGAGCCTAGCTTTAATCAAGCTTCGAGCCAAGTTGCCCCATGCTTGAGCTTAGCTCATTTCAAACGAGCTTATTAAACACGAGCTTGGCTTAGATCGAATTACCATACAAGCCAAGCCAAGCCAAGCTGAGATGTGCAACTATAGGCTTAGCAAAACAATCCCCATGGGTCTTAGATCTATGCAAGAGAAATACAAAGATGAGGAGACCGGATCGGCGGCTATAATCATTGATTTTAACATATTTTCAGTGCATGTTCCATCAACACTATGCTTAGACAAAAGAATGGCCTGGATCCTTGAATCATGGGCCCACTTGGACAAACTAACAACTAAGTATGCCATCCACCTCTTTAAACGGTGGTCTCAAAGAAGTAGCACGACTTAAATTAATGGTCTGCGGGGCTCTTGGGCAATGCTACTTCTATGGTGAGGCCCATAATGATGGCCACCATTGATTGTATTGAAAAAGTTCAAGCATAGCAAGAGCAAAATAAAATAAACCTGGATCTATGTCTAGGTATGCATGATTTAATAAAAATGTAAATTTATACGTTTAAAAGATAATTAAATGACAATCAACCCGACATTTTCATTTCTTTTCATGGTCTATTTAACCAGCTTGCCTCATAATGTTTATTATATTTGCCAAGGAAGTTTTATAGGGTAAGAAATTCTGTAGACTTCCTAAATTACTCGCCTGCGCGTGGGCACACACATAAGCTTCTAATTTATTGTCAACTAGCTTTCATGATCATATATATAAGGACCTCTCTAATGTAATTTTTATTCGCAAGTAATATTTACAATATAGTTGCATAACCGCTCGAGATCTTTACCAAATTAAAATTTCAAGGACGTCTAACCAAGGTTGAAAATTTCCTTATGCACATTGCACATAGATGTACATAACAGCACCATTTTTTCTATTAGATACATATCCTCATAGTATCACCTTAAGATCCACTATTATAGGGATTGATCAATTAAAAAAATTGAAATTGTTGGTTTTGCAAAACAATGCATAGGTGATTTTAAAATAAATTGTTTAATTAAAATATTTTATAAAGCAAGTTTAATTGTCCATATTGATGAATCATTTTGATTCCTAATAGAAGGCTAAACTTGTAAGGTAATAAATGCTTTGTTGAGAATCCTAGCTTCCGTTGGAGACCTAATCGACCACCCAACTCATTATGATTGACCTAAAAGGTTCACATATTTGTGAATCAAAGTAATTAATTAAACCTCCACTATGACCCTAAGTTTTCTCAAGCATATGTGGATAAACAAAATCAGCATAAGAAGTACAAGTTAATATGATAATGCAATCCAACTTGACTTCATAGATCTAGTAAATGTGTACATGCACACACTTACACTATGCAAAGATAATGTCCCATGATAAAAAAAAATAAATAAATAAAAACTCATTATGTACCCAATATCTCATGTATAATATTGGCTTATTGATAAGTTATCTCGAATTCTTGCCTAGCTAGCCTAGTTGGAAGACCTAGGCGTTTCAACAATAGGTCTCAGGTTCAAGTGCTAAGGGGACACACTAACCCTACCAGTGGGTGGGTGCATCGTGTGACTAACCGTGTGGGTGTCTTGTGAAACTAACAGGGTGGGTGTGTTTCATGACTAAAAAAAATAAAAGTTATCTCAAACTATCCTCTACTTATAAACGATACTTTAGGTTTAGGAAGAAGTTGACAAGTTAAGCCTCATAATATATTTTATATTAAAATTATTCTATTTCATTCTTCAAAGACATAACACCATAAAAGTCTCCCAACCAAGTTTGACCCAATTAGTTCAATTACATGCATGTACAATGACAATAAGCAACGAACAAAGGTCAATGAAGGAAAATATATAATCTATTAGATAAAAGAACATACATTCTAATACATATTTTTGACACCCATTCAATATATGTATTGCAATAGTTATATATATATATATATATATATATATATATATATATATATATATATATATATATATATATATATATATATATAATTTTGGAGATGTTTGGTGTGCTAGCTAAGCTTGATGTCTCTACTCTTAACCATTGATTGACAACTTGTTTGAGTTAAGCTTGATTAATAGGCTCTTGATTAATAGCCAAGCTTGATTATTCTTTATGGTCTAGCTATTTGATTGTTGCAATTCGATTACATAGTTAGGATAATTTGAACAATATATGTGTTAGTTTGTGCTCCTTTTAGAGTCTCCAACACAACTTAAGGGCTTTAATTGATGCATATGCATCCCATGTATGGTCCAATGCTCCTTAAACCTAATAAATTATAATACTCCTGATTGCATTGAGATATTTGGATGGTGAAATAGATCAATACTGACTACTCATTAGGACTGGCACACAATCTTGGTGGGCTTGGATGCGATGTTCCATCCATTCATAAGTTTGGTATTTTATTTTATAGACACTCCAATACAAAGTTGCGGTTTAAATGGTTTAATGGTTAGGTTAATGACTTCTCATGGTGACCTTTGACATGTGTGTTAGATCTGATGGATAGCATGATTCGATCACTTAGATTCATGTAATTGGGATTACCATAACATATAAGTTCTTTGAGGGCATTGAATGAGAAGTCAAAAAGAAAGAAAACATTCTTGGTAATTTAATATTTTTTTAATATTTTAATTGTAAAGAAAATGCCTTCACTCCAAAAGGTAGTCACTCTAGTAGCTTGTTTAGATAGCGAAGTACCTCAATAATGTAATGTAAAAGTATATTGTTCCTGAAAACATAATATTTGACTGACAATTCTCATATTTGGCTTATTGTGGTAAAATCATAATTAATGATGATGCTTTTACATGACTGTAATATTGAATTATAAGATTCATAACCGATATGCAGGTTTGGATTTGAGATTTCCATTATAATAAAATGCAAAATTATAATGATAATAAATTTCTTCAAAATTGATTTAATTGGAGATAAATGATAGTAAAAGCATAATTATGATTTTTGCCATATGTTTGGAAGAGACAGAATACCACATAAAAGCAGTGCAAATTAGCTATGTGTTATATTCATGATGTTTGCTCATTTTTTTTTCAAATAACTTAAAGGCATGAGTTAAAAAATGAGACAAATCTAAAGATCAAGTGGACCACACAATGGAAAACAATAGGTCCAATGGTGGACCACTTAAGCTTTGGATTTAATTCATTTTTTTATTCCTGCCCTAAAATAATTTGCCGAAATGGACGAACGGCATGTATAAAACACAAATGATGGTATGGCCTACAGAGTTTGCCATATTGTACAATACCAGACACAAACAATCTGAGGCTCTCAAATGAGATACCATGTCCTGGTAAATAATTACTATTTATTTATCTTTAATTACTTATAATTACATGACATTATTAGGCAATTGCAATCCAAACAGGCCCTTTAAAAGCCGTTTGAACCAAAATAGTAGAGAGCACCACTCAAAGAGGCTCCAGTGACATCTAAACTCGGCATACGCTATTGGTTCTCTTACACCATCGCACACCAACACGTGTCATTGATTCTCTCTCCCACCACATCACACCAACACATGATAGTGAAGCCAATGTGTGAAAGATCCAAGAAACTCATCAGGTCGGTGTTATGGGTAAATCCGAGCTGACCTCAGGTCACGGGGAAAGCCTATAGTCCAGCGGACCCAGGTATAGGTCCTCAAATCTGACCTGAGACTGGGCCGATGACCGACGACCTGAAGCCTGACGACCCAAGGCCTACAGGACTACTTGAGGCCCGATGACCTGACGACCTGAGACCTCCAGGATGACCTGAGGCCTGACGGCCTGAGACCTACAGGACAACCTGAGGCCCGATGACCTGACGACCTGAGGCTAGGCCGGCGACCTGACGACCTGCCGAGATCATAGGCTTCAGCCAGGAAAATAGGCGAAAGATCTGGAGAATCGTCGGGGAATACGGGAACATCTCCTATAATTACGGAACGGCCCAAGAATCACGCTGATCCGAGAATCCCTCCCCTAAAATCACGGCTTCAAAAAGGGAATACAACTCTGCAACCTAAGTCTATAAATTGACGCATCCTCTTCATTATCAAGGTACGATACAAAAACTGATCAAAAGAGAGATATTTAATCTTTCAAGATCCAACTAACTTAGGCATCGAAGGGCTAACGGCTGGACCCCAGCCATCCCCCTTAGCTTTCCTTTGTGCTCTACAGGATCTAAGAAACATTCAGTTCAGATCCAGACCGCACACCTGCAGGAGATCAGTTGCATCCATCCGTCCAAGTTGGAGGTCACCTCATCTCATCTGCTGACCAGTTGGAGGTCACATCATCTCGTCTGTTGACCAATTTTCAGCATTAACAGATTGGCGCCGTCTGTGGGAATGACAAAGTTGTGTTCTCACCATTTCTGAGCTCGGCACACGATTTTAGTTCTTCTTCTCCAAGTAAGTGCGCCGCCTTACAAATTTGATAAAGGGGCTGAAGAAAGAGCTCAGGATGACCTGTTCAGGAGAGCCTGCGAAGGAAGACCTGTCCAGAAGGACCTGCCCAAGAAAACCTGTTCAGTAAGAACTGCTCAAGAAGATCTGCGGAGGAAGCCCTGCCATAGGATAACCTTCCCCAGGACGACCTGTATGAGGTCATTTACATAGCACATGTAAGAGGCTGACGAGGCCGAGCTGAGCTATCAGAGCACAGAGGTTGACGAGGCCGAGCTGAGCTATCAGAGCCCGGAGGGTGACAAGGTCGAGTTGAGCTATTAGAGCCCGGAGGGTGACAAGGTCGAGCCGAGCTATCAGAGCCCAGAGGCTAACGAGGCCGAGCTGAGCTATAAGGGCCCTAGACTAAGAGTCGAAAGACCGACTTGGGCAATCGGAAGAGCCCTACACCAAGAGTCGAAAGACTGACCTGGGCAATCGAAGAAAAGCCTTAGACTAAGAGTCGAAAGACCGACCTGGGCAGTCGAAATGGCCCTAGACTAAGAGTCGAAAGACCGACCTGGGCAGTCGAAAGAGCCCTAGACTAATTGTCGAAAGACCGACCTGAGCAGTCGGAATGGCCCTAGACTAATAGTCGAAAGACCGACCTGGGCAGTCGAAAGAGCCCTAGACCAAGTGTTAAAAGACCGACCTGGGCAGTCAGAATGGCCCGAAACTAAGAGTTGAAAGACCGACCTGGGCAATCGAGGAATAACCCTAAACCAAGAGTCGAAAGACAGACTTGGGTAGTCGGAATAGACGAAAGAGTCGGACCAAAACGTGAAGTGTCCAAAGGTCACCTCTATATGTCAACCTGTATAATTGGCAGAGCCTACGGGCCACCCTACCAGGCCGACCTCATGCAGCTGGCCAAATTCAAATGTTAGCTCATCCATTTCTCTTTACTCCCAAGCCGAGCAAGTCAGGCTCAAGAGTAGGGGGGCTTCTGTTATGGGTAAATCCGAGCTGACCTCAGGTCATGGGGAAAGCCCATAGTCCAGCGGACCCAGGTATAGGTCCTCAAATCTGACCTGAGACTGGGCCGATGACCTGACGACCTGAAGCCTGACGACCTGAGGCCTACAGGACGACCTGAGGCCCGATGACCTGACGACCTGAGACCTCCAGGATGACCTGAGGCCTGACGGCCTGAGACCTACAGGACGACCTGAGGCCCGATGACCTGACGACCTGAGGCTAGGCCGGGCGACCTGACGACCTGCCGAGATCATAGGCTTCAGCCAGGAAAATAGGCGAAAGATCTGGAGAATCGTCGGGGAATACGGGAACATCTCCTATAACTACGGAACGGCCCAAGAATCAGGCTGATTCGAGAATCCCTCCCCTGAAATCACGTCTTCAAAAAGGGAATACAACTCTGCAACCTAAGTCTATAAATTGACGCATCCTCTTCATTATCAGGTACGATACAAAAACTGATCAAAAGAGAGATATTTAATCTTTCAAGATCCAACTAACTTAGGCATCGGAGGGCTAACGGCTGGACCCCAGCCACCCCCTTAGCTTTCCTTTGTGCTCTACAGGATCTAAGAAACATTCAGTTCAGATCCAGACCGCACACCTGCAGGAGATCAGTTGCATCCATCCGTCCAAGTTGGAGGTCACCTCATCTCATCTGCTGACCAGTTGGAGGTCACCTCACCAATTTTCAGCATCAACAGTCGGGACCACCGTAATCATTTCTGGCCCAAAATACAGGTCGTTGGTCTCATAAGGTGGGCTACATGCGTCAAAGGAATGGACGGTTGAAGAAAAGACCAAGTATGGCTCATATTCAATGTGTATATGTGGCCCACCTGATGAGGGGGCCTTGATAATCTGGTCAGTGCTTACAGAGCTGCTGACACCTGATTAGCGATCAGGATCCACAGTACATGCGTTCAGCTCACCAGCGAGTCTTCAGTTGGAGTTTTTTTTTTCTTCTTTTTCTTTGTTGGATGTGGAATTTCCCTTTAATCGCTACTCGTGTCGGCCTTTGATAGGGTGATTAATACCGTCCACTCCCCATTATTTTGTTCACATGGCATATCCATGTGGTGGCCCACCATATCGAGCAGTCTCGATCAGAACATGTGGTTTCCACGTGTAACATTAGCAGCGAGGAGCACATAACTTCTAAAAGGGCAGCTGTATATTAACATGTTAACTGACGCTCGATGTGCTGTAATCGGGATACATACGACTGTGGGAGTGGTAAACGGCCCAAATTCAAGAAAGACGTGTTCAGTGATCAGAGGTAAAGATTGTTTAATCAACCAGAATTTTTAGCACATTGCCAATCTGCAGTGTGTCCCGTTATTTGGACGGTTCGGATTTAAGGAATATGAGAAGTATACTCGGGGCCGGTCATGGTATTAACCGTACGTGCAAGTGCTCGACTGCTCGTTTAGCATCACACATGTAAAAGAGGCACGCATGTGACATGACAGCCAATGATGAAGGTGTTGTGCTGAAAATTTGACGATGGGGTGGTTAAATATCCACCTTGCATGGATGGATGCTGCTGATCTCGTAAGGATCTAAACGAGTGTGTGGACCCGTTTATTAGTCGTGTCAGATGAGTACGAAGGAGATGGTTGGCTAATTGTCAAAGATGTTTATGCATACTTTAGTTTAGGGGTGAATGCCTTTATTTATAAATCATTGGAGAGTTATAATGAACCAAGATAGTAGATTCAATAGTGAACGTTACGCTAGTTGAGGGCGGTGTGATCTCTGGAGGTATGGATCTTGCTTGAACCATTACGAGATGTGTCCCATCCTTTTAAAAGTCATCCATGGATTCTCATACACCCCTATGGCAATCGTGATCCAGGTCGGTCTAGTGTTGATGTAGTCCAAGGTCGAGCCATGTGCTTATTATCCATGTTAATAGATAACTCAACTCAAGTTTGTCTTTGATAGGTCTAAAATGACATTCGTAAGAGTAGATTTATCTTCATGATGGCTCTAGCCCTCAGCTTTCTTTCTGGGCTTGCCTCACGACCTAAGTTCAGATTGGATTTACCTATAACAGAGGGTATCCTCACTATCTAGTTGCCATGTGAGATCATCAAGTGGGCCACGTATGTACAAACAAACGGACGGTTAAGAGAAACTCATAAAAATCCTTAATCAATGTACAAACGTAGCTGATCGGGCTGATTTTCAGAGACATGAAATTCAGACAAGTGGTTCCCGATGAGCGGATCCAATATCACACACGTATGACACATATCCACGTGTGAAGTGAGTGCGCTTAAAAGGTGACGTGGAAGTGGAGAGTTACACTACTATTCCAGGATGCGGAATCTACCCTAAACGGATTCGATTCAATCCTGTTGCCCTTGCAATGAAAAGTCATCCAACAGAGAAAGCCTCCGTCAGCTTTTCTCTCTGCCGACACGTGCGACCGTCGCTGTCGGATGAAGCTGACGTCCAGCAGACAAGAGAGGAACGCAGGACACACGCGCGGCCGACGTATTTACGAACGATCCTTCGTCCTTTCCCTGCAGACGCAGAGAACTCCTCCTCCATGTTTGACTTGGAAGATCCCTGCAAAGTGAATTCAGCAGCCACACGTGCCCACGTGCCAGATCCAGGCCGGTGGGCCCACCCTGTAGATTGAGGACGAGGATTTCCTGCAAAGTTGCTGCTGTAAGCCCGTGCAAGAGAGCGGATGGACGTGGCGATATTCGAATAAGCTCGTGACTCTGTCAAAGATGGGCCCAAGCAAAGCGTGCTAGTAAAGTCTGTGGGGTCCATCGTGATTTACTTATTTTATCCACTCCGTCCATCCATTTCAAAAAATAATTTTAGGGCTTGAGTAAAAAAAATAAAGCACATAAAATCTCAAGTGGATCACACCACAATAAACAGTGTGAATTGAATGTCTACCATTGAAAAATTATTGGGTGCCATAGAAGTTTTGGATCAAACTTATATTTGTTTTTTCCCTTCATCCATGTCTTTATAATCTTATGCACAGATTGGATGACAAATAAACATCACGGTGGGCCCTTGCAAGGTTTCAACTGTTGAAATCATTATTCCCACTGTTTCTTGTGCCATGGTCTACTTGAGCTTTGGACACGCTTCAATTTTTGGGTCAACCTCTAAAATGAGCTGCAAAAAAGGATACGCGGCGTGGATAAAATCACATGCATTCACGGTGGCCCAACAGTCCGTTTTCTGGCCTTATCATTTTATCCACACCGTCCGTCCATTTCGCCTTATCATTTTAGCATATAAGCCCAACAATGAGTCAGATCCAATGCTGAAGTGGATAAAATCCATACATCACGGTGGCCCCTCATAGACCCAGCCTCTGCCGAGCTTGGACAAGAGGGGTATTACCCAATCCGCGTCCTAAGGTGGACTGTTGTTCGTTCGGACGCGGATTGCATGGAACACAGGAAAATCAGGTGGTCCCCACCGTGGTGAGAAATCCACCCGGTCCATCTGTTTTCCAGCTCATTTTATGACAGGAGGTAATCCTAAAATGAGGCGGATTCAAAACTCAAGTGGGACACAAAATAGGAAAAAGCAGGGATTGAATGCCACCCATTGAAACATTGACGAGACCACAGATATTTTGCATCAGGTTAATAACTTGGTATTTTCAGTTCATCCCAATAGAAATGATCGAACATTTTCCACTTGTCTATAGGATGCAGATTGCGTGGAGACCCTGCAGCCATGGGAGTCGGACTGTGTCGTTCCTCAGTATAGACACAAAGCGTCTCTACTGAGCTGCGGAGAGGCCCACCATGATGTATCTGTTTATCCACTCTTTATCCACTCTGTTCATTCGTTTCTAAGATCCTGCTGACCATATGAGACCAAGAGTGAGGCAGGTTCAACGGTCAGATCGACCACACCAGAAATGACTCTTGCATTTAATGCAACTTGCCTTAATCATGTGCATTTAATGCACCAGGAGCTCAGTATTTGGTGTGGTCGACCTGACCATTGGACCTGCTCATTCTTGGTCTCATGTGGTCGGTCAGATCTTAGAAATGGAATGGACGGAGTCGATGAATAGATACGTCACGGGGGGCCCTCCACAACTCAGTATGTACGCTATGCGTCCATACTAAGAAAGGACGCAATCCCACTCCACCGCCATGAACCTCCATAGTGACCCAGTAAGATACAATTGGTGCACGTGCCATTATCAAAAGGTTATATGCAAAGCATGTTTAAAAGTTGTTAGGTTTAATAAACGTACGCGGATTAGCTACTGAACTTGATAGCAGCGAGTCTTGCTACTGAAGTGACATCATTACGTTTTGTGGGCTCCACCGTGATGTATTTATTTTATCCACACCGTCCATCCATTTGGAGAGATAATTTTAATGCATGATACAAAGAATGAGGCAGATCCAATGTTCAAGTGGACCCCACCATAGAAAGCAGTGGGGACAGTGACATCCACCGTTGAAACCCTTCTAGGCCCACCATAATGTTTATTTGAGATCCAACCTGTTTATAAGTTAACACAGACATGAACGAAGGGAAAATACAACTATCAGCTTGATCGAAAATTTCTGTGGCCCAAAGAAGTTTTCAACGGTGGGAGTCATTGTCCCCACTATTTTCTGTGGTGGGGTCCACTTGAACTTTGGATCTGCCTCATTCTTTGGATCATGCCCTAAAATGATCTCTCTAAATGGATGGACGGTGTGGATACAACACATATATCATGGTGGGGTCCACATAATGTGGTGATGTCCTGTCAAGTTGAGTAGCTAATCCGCGGCCTTAATAAACCTCATCCTAACAGAGATCCCAACTGATCAGTGCTGAATAACTCATCACCCTTTAGCATACCGGGTACACTTTGAGGAGCCGTGGACCAGTATAATGGCATCCATGGTTGGAACCTTCATAAGTATAGTGAAATTTATTTGTCAAAATAGGGTTATACTGATTTTTTAATTTTTTCAGCATTTAAGTAAGATGAACATGGGTGAAGGGAAAACACAAATATGAGCTTGATCCAAAACTTCCAAGCCCCCAAGAAGTTTTCAAGGTAGGTGTTCAATTCCCACTATTTCCTTTGATGTGGTCCACTTGAGCTTTGTACATGCTTCAAATTTGGGTTCATGCCCTAAAATGATCCAGTAAAACAAATGAATGGCATGGACAAGACACATACAACACGATGGGCCCCATAGAATTTACTCAATATGTATGTTACCAAATTACGTCCCTCCAACAGTGGCACATGGCCCAATCAAATCTTAATACATTAGTCACTGTTGGTGTGGTTTTCAACCACGCGGAACACATGTGGGTTTTGCTATGCGCGAGCATGCTAGGACTGATGTGGGTCTAGTCTAAACCATGATTATTGTAGAGATCGAGCAAATCTGGGTCGTTCGATCACCGTCTACTCAACTAATAGTATTGCGCTCATCATTAGACCAACACATATGCGGATACAACACACATATCATGGTGGGGTCCACAAAACGTGGTGATGTCTCGCTACTGTCAAGTTTAGTAGCTAATCCGCGGCCTTAATAAACCTCATCCCTAATAGAGATCCCAATTGATCAGTACTGAATAACTCATCACCCTTTAGCATACCGGGTAAACTTTGAGGAGCCGTGGACTAGTATAATGACATCAATGGTTGGAACCTTCCTAAGTATAGTGAAATTTATTTGTCAAAATAGGGTTATACTGATTTTTTTTTTCAACATTTAAGTAAGATGAACATGGATGAAGGGAAAACACAAATATCAACTTGATCCAAAACTTCCAAGCCCTCGAGAAGTTTTCAAGGTAGGTGTTCAATTCCCTCTGTTTCCTTTGATGAGGTCCACTTGAGCTTTGTACATGCTTCAAATTTGGGTTCATGCCCTAAAATGATCCAGTAAAACAAATGAATGGCATGGACAAGACACATACAACACGATGGGCCCCATAGAATTTACTCAATATGTATGTTACCAAATTACGTCCCTCCAACAGTGGCACATGGCCCAATCAAATCTTAATACATTAGTCACTGTTGGTGTGGTTTTCAGCCATGCGGAACACATGTGGGTTTTGCTATGCACGAGCATGCTAGGACTGATGTGGGTCCAGTCTAAACCATGATTATTGTAGAGATCGAGCAAATTTGGGTCATTCGATCACCGTCTATTCAACTAATAGTATTGCGCTCGTCATTAGACCAAGCAATTGGCGAAGGCTAGGGCTCCCCCTCCAATGAGCTCCTTTTGCCTTCTCAATCAAGGACTTGCAAATAGGGCTGCACATCTGCCTCGTTAACCTGCCCAACCCGCCCGACCCGACCCAGGTAGAAACTCGATCCGTCCCGACCTAGCTGAGAAAACGGTCCGTTCCTGAGTAGATGCAGCTGGACCGTTTTTAATTTAGGTACGATTTAGGGTACATGCCAAACCCGCCCGACCCAAACCGCTCCATTTATACTGGTTTATTACTTTTAGAAATTTCTATATAGTATTATCAATAGGTTGAATGGTCAATAAACATTGGGGTGGACTCTTTAATCTTTTAATGGTGGGAGTTCAATGACCACTGATTTTTGTGGTGTGGTCTACCTAAAGCTTTTATCTGCTTCCTTTTTTGGACTATGTCCTATGATAATCTGGAAACGTAGATTGACGGCATGGATTTACAATATATACATCGAGGTGAGCCTCATGGTTAAGGTCTCACCCACATGGCTGGTTCCGGGTCTCACCGACTCTCACCCAAGCTGCGCTCATCTCACACTCATAAGGAGCGGATTAGGTGACATCCGGGATCCACCAAGGTGGGTGGCGCTTGACTATGTGTCTTAAATCCACACCGTCCGACTATTTTGAAAGATCATTTTA
Organism: Liriodendron chinense; assembly: GCA_003013855.2. Taxonomy (NCBI): domain Eukaryota; kingdom Viridiplantae; phylum Streptophyta; class Magnoliopsida; order Magnoliales; family Magnoliaceae; genus Liriodendron; species Liriodendron chinense. The sequence goes on from ML058513.1 coordinate 10,968,123, forward strand.
GGATATAATACCAAAAATGAAGCTGACTCAAATCTTAGGTGGACCACGCCATACAAACATAGTCCTAACCCAACCCGACCCAACCTGGTTTAGCATGTAGGGTAGGGTAGGGTAGGGTTAAGGTTGACTCTTTTACAAGTAGGGTAGGGTTAGGGTTGGGTCAGCCCAACCCGGTCACGACCCGGACCTTTAAATATATTTAGGTTCAGTCCAGGGTTGGGTCCAACACGACCCTAACCCAACCCATGTGCAGGCCAACTTGCCAAGGTGCAACAATTGTATGCTAAACGAGCGAAAATATTTGGAAATGGAGATGGATTGCAAAAAGTAACTGATTACAATTTCTTACCACACTAATGTGGCACTCGCTGACCCTAACTGAGAGCAACAGTGCGGTACTGATGAGCAGAGTGATGGCAAATTTTGAGATTTACAAGTAACTAAAAAGGGTCGGCCCAACGTATGAGTGCAGGCAGATGGGTCCTAAAGCTAAGTTTTTCCTTTAGATCCGGTGCATAGGTACAAATGGAAGGGAAGTACAACTACTAATGCTAAGGCTACGAGTCAGTCCAGAGTAAACACAAGGACAGACTGATGCTACTCGGACCTAAAAATCCACCGCTAACAAACAGTGGAAAGGAGCTAAGCTAAAGTGCTACGCTAAGAATGATTAGCATTGCACTAGTTTGATGTTGTTGGATTCTGGAGTTGGATCAATGTCCTTCTATATATGTTAATGCTATGTCCTGTTTCTGCTATTTATAGCCTTTCCTGAAGAAGATCGAAGACAACTGATGACTCACGTGGAACTTTCGTACGCATCCAGCGGTTATCTCCTTTACTGGTCGTGGCCTGGGTTTGGGGAACGTGCTCTTGCGGCTGCTGAGCCTGTAACGCTTAATCGTTCTGATCCGGACACTCATCTAGCTGACATGGCATTCTAAGATATCAGCATTTTCATCAATATCCAGCGTACAAGCTATACATGCCACGTGGAACAATTTATAAGGTTGATCTGATCTGCCAGATTTTGGTACAAACAATCACCAAGGATGTATATGGTGACAGGTCACCATGCAATTTGGGTCTTCCCCATGCTATAGGAAGCTTAGTGGGGCCACCATGATGTATATGTGCAAACCAACTCGTTCGTATTTGACCGCTCATTTTTGTAACAGCGAGAGCTAAAAAATAAGGCAAATCCAAAACTTAAGTGGGCCACGCTGAAAGAAACAGTGGCAAGGGGTGCCATCATTGAGTAATGTGAATATGCCATTCCAACCCCTTAATAAGGTAAGCCCCCATTGAGTAAAAGGAAGAACTAAATATTAGCTTTGAGTTTTCAACTACCCTTACTTTAAAGCTCGTGTACTAAAATTTGGTGGCGATAATGGTAGACTTAGTGGATGTCAAGTACACATCACCAATGACACCCGTAAAGATTTTTGCTCCGTGGACTCTTTAACCGTAGTGAATAAGTGATGAATTTCTCAGTAATTTCCGGCTTACAAATTTCTTGGGAGACTCGTATTATCATCACAATGTTGCTAAAAAATATTAAAATAGTCAGAAATTAATAATTAATTTAAAAAATGTAAATTTATGGATAGGGAATGAATTATTTTAATTTTGAAATATTAGATAAATTGCAATAATTTCACAATAAAATCACAAAAGAGTTAAAACTTACGGAGATTTTGAAAATATTGTGAGATTTTTAAAATCTCAGTAATATTTATCACAAGTTTTGTCCATAGATATTACTAAGTTTAGTAAATGGGAATGCTGTAAATTGCCAGTTATCATAAGTTCTGTAACTAATTGAAAATTATTATATGTACACAACACATGATGGACCGTCAAATAAAATTGTAATTTCATCGCAGCATTTCAATTAGTTGATATTTGGAATTGTAGGAAATTCCTATAACATCAGGTTACAAGCAATTTATGTTTGGTAAAAAGGTGGATGATTACATTAATTAATACGATAAGAAATGGAAAGTTGAAAAGTGGCTAGTGACCTACAATCAAAATACTTGTGTGGCCCACCGGACGAGCAGCCAGACTGGCTCCTTTCCTTGGGAACATAAAATGCGGGGCTCATCTGACAAGCGGCTTGCACTCTGCAGTTTGGCATGTAGCTGGTGCTCTTCAACAAGCGCATGGGACTTGGAGTCGGTTGTGAGTCTTGTGACCCCTCCCATGATATATGTGTTTTATCCATGCGGTCCATCCATTTTTCCAACTCATTTTAGGGCATGAACCTAAAAATGAGACAGATCCAAATTTCAGGTGGACCACACCATAGGAAACAATGGTAATTGAATGCCCACCTATAAAAACTCCTTAAGAGCTACATCAATGTTTATTTTCCATCCAATCTGTTGATTAGGTCATATGGACCTTGACAAGGGAAAACACAAATATCAGCTTAGGTAGTGATCTACCAGAGATTTGGACCTACCTCATTTTAGGCTAATGCTCTAAAATAAGTAGACAAAATGGATGGACGCCATGCATAAAATAGGTACATCATAGTGGGCCCACAACACCAACTAGTACTAACCTTCGTATTCGAGGGGTCACTTCCGATATGTGCCCGCTTTCATGTATTGGAATCTCATGGCCGGTTTGTTTTGTTCATTATTTCAGTAATATAAAAGAAATAAGCAATGATTATAAATTGCTTATTTGGTGAAGTATGCAATGATGGAATTTTACATTGTTTAATTTATTCTGATAAAATTGTAATAATGACAAATTTTTATTACTTCAATGTGAAATTATCATTAAATAATTAATGTTTGAATGGAGATTTTTACATTAATTTACATGAAAAGTGCAATGATTATAAATTACTTATACATTGAATACATTTGCATTTGCCGGTTGGTTTGATTTGGCATTGGTAAAATAATAATGACAAAATAGGACAAAGCAAGCAAGCCTTAAAAGGATAAGATCATCATTTCATGCATGGTTTTGTGCATGATAGCTGCATATGATACCTTTTCTTTAGCGTTGGTGTAGACACCCCACCCTAAATGTGATCAAAACAAATCTTTGACTTTGATTAAGCATTAATCGAAAGTATCTATATAGCTTGACACTCATCATATAATTGTATGAGTTGGACAAGGTATGACTTAAGGCAAGTTTCAGAAGCAACCAATGGACCGAATTAGCAAATCGAGTGGTCGCTAATCCATTTCCATTCAAAATCGTCAAGATCTCTAGGACATTCAAACATACATTATTTTGATAAAGTTTCCCCCAGCTATCCCAAAAGGCCCTCATAAGCCCTGGGGATAGCTCGGAAAGGCGCTCTGTGTGACCTGAAAATGTTCAAAAAGATGAATTGTCGAACCCACGACTCGTTCAGTTTGATCTTGGCCACTTGCACAAAGGTATTTGTAAGTCGTGAAGCAATTAAGACACTTTTTCTCAACTCAAACAATGTCGAAAGCTCACAAAAATCTAGCCACAAGGAGCTCAGGTACCTCTCGGAGATAACCACCAAATAAGATCGACTAGTACTCGACAAGATCAAGATGAGTACCCTAACTCTAAAAGATTACAAAGCAACAGATGCATAAAGGTTTATTACAGAAAAAAAAGGATCTTTAAAAAAACAAACCTTACTAAGGGATTTGCAGAAAGCATTTATGAATTGTAATACCTTTATTAAAAGCTTGAAACAAAAGCAAAATAATAGGCCAAAACAGGGGCCCTTTAAGGGCCGTTATTTGGCGTCTTTGGTTTATTTATGAGCCGCACTACAAGCCATGCAAAGGAGTGACAAAGAGCTAAGAGTTAAGAGAGGAAAGGGCCATGTGATCATTCTAAGCTGGTTGGGTTACGTCGAGTAGAGCCAAAGTTGGCGCGCCATTGCCTAATTAAGGCCATATACGAACTAAAGTTCTCTCTAATCCCTTGTTATCTTAGAAATGGCTAGGCTGTGCCGTTACTCTACCCAACTAAAAGCATGAGTATTCCAAGCCAAATGAGCTACTGAAGTCAAAAGTGAAGGATTGGAATCGAAAATATTCGACCATCCATTTTTCAGAAAAAGGGTGTTGGGTCTCCCATTTTTCTTCTCACATCTTAAATTAATTTGCATTTCAATCCACACATTCCAAACATATTAGCAGTACACATACTCACATTTTTCTTATTTCTGTAATTCTCTCTCCTATCTACTCTCTTTTTCATTTTGTTCGCCTACTCGAGTCTTAAACCATGCAAAGTAAGGCTAAGTGCTATTTATTTTATTTTTTTCGTCTGTCTGAAGTCTTAATCTTTCCAAATCACGACTAGATGTAGTGAAATTGAAATTCTGCTAAATAAAAAAATTTATAAAATCTTATAAAATAGAGATTGTACATATGTAGACACCCCATCTAGACTAGAAACTTGGTGAAGCATGGATGGTCCTTAAGAGCCATTACCCTAAAAGTCATTAGCCAAACTATAAACCATTACCTAAGCCAAGCCTAAACCAAGCCTTAGCCATTTTCTAAGCCAAATTTCAGCTTGAGCTAAGACTTCAAATTTGGCTAAATTTAAAATAAAGGCAAGCCAAATATAAGCCAAATGTGAAAAAAACCAAAACACAACCAGCAATCACCAACAAAGAGGAGGAGAAAGAGAGTGGGAGTGAAAGTGAGAGAGTGGGAAAGAGAGTGAGCTTGAGAGTGAAAGGTGAGCTGGAGTATCAAAAGCCTTCATCCTTTTTAGCCCCCTAGCCTCCTCCTCCTCTCTTAGCCACTTAGCCCACTTAGGTCAACCTACCCAAGCCATGGTGCACCCAAACCTTCTAACCATTTCAAGTCCAAGCCAAAGATCGTGCTAGTATTATTAGCATTCATACTTCATCAATCACATCATCACCTCTCTTCTTAACCTCCCTGCTTCTCTAGGTCATCATTGAATGTATGCTATGTGACTTGCCGGAACTCCGGATCCTATCACATCAGAAACTCATGGTAGCCTTGCCCTCTTACATGCCATTTTAGTATCATCACACCTGCTTTTAACCCCTTTTCTTTTCTAGACATTCTCTGGATGTATGTTCTATGGCTTGCCGGAATTTCGAACCCTATCACATCAGAAATCTGTGTCTACATAGTCCTACTTTCATACTTTGCATCCAATCATATTATCCCCTAAGATTAGCTTACCACACAAAGTAGAAACCGTACATTTATATGGTCTGAGAGGGTGCCTAACACCTTCCCTCTCTGTAACCGAGGTTCCTTTTACGGAATCCCAAGCCACATATCAGGAGTCAATTTAAAGCAAGAGAGTCTTCGAATTCTCTAGCTTTTATGATTCAGCGGGTTCTAACTGACTGTAGAATTTTAAGATAAGTGGCTAGTGACGACTCTAAGTCTACTACATTAATCCAAATTAGCCCTTAACCATCACTAAAACAAAATGCATTAGAGCTTGGGCGCCGATTTTTCACGTTTACAACATCGCGTGGGCGGAAAATAGTGCTTAATTGCTTCCTTTTCCGTAACTGAAACCTTAACTTGGAATCTATAGTTGTAGAAAAATCACACGAGTAACTTGAGTTGAAAAATCTTACGATTTCTGGACCTTTAAGCAATTCTATAGTTTCTAGTCGACCGTAAATTCTAAGCTCTATTTAGTTAGTAGTGATTCCAAATCAAATGCGCTTTACCTTTAAGTCAACTCTACATTCAAACCAAAGTAAAACACAAAGCGGAAGAAAGAAGAAAGCCGAGAAAGTCAGGGCATTCTGTGCTCTCATGCAAGGGGGGTTCACAACTTGACAGGGTGGATCCTGCAGTACCCTGCGAAACAAATTAAATCCACTTAATGTCAGTTCATTTTAGATGTGACTTTAGTGGATCCCTGACTAGGTCCACCATGATGTATGTGAATTACATCCACATTGTCCATCCTTTTGGTTAGATTATTTTAAGGCATGAGCCCAAAAATGCAGCATATCCAAATCTCAAGTGGACCATGGACACCAAAAGAAGCAGTGGTGATTCCACCACTAAAAACTTCTTATGGGCCATTAGAATATTTATTTGTCATCCAACTTCTTGATAAGGTCGAAAAGAACTAAATGAAAGGACTAAAAAAATATAAGTTCATCTAAAAAATTTGTGGCCCCTTAAAAGTTAAGTTTTTAATGGCCAATTACTACTGTTGCTTATGGTGTGGTCCACTTGAGATTTTAATCTACTACATTTGTTTAGCTCATCTCTTAAAACAATTTGGTGAAATTAATAGATGTAAACGTCCATCATGGTGGGCCTTATAGTTAGGGATCCATGGACCTTGGTCAACAGGATCCACCAAAGCTGCATCCATTCATTTCACACTTTTGACGTGGAGGACACAAATTGCTTGTGCCCTACACAGAAGTTCATATTGTTGGAAGCTATGTGAGGCTCATAGAAATGTATGTGACAAATCCACTCCATCAATTAGTTTTACAAGACCACAATAGGACAAGAAGCCAAAAATCAAGCAAATCCAAAACTCTAATGGGTTACATCACATGAAACAGTTAGAAAGGAAACATCCATAGTTGAAACCTTCCTAGAAGGGACCATGATGTTTATATGCCATCCAAAACATTCATAGGGAAAATATCATCTCGATACAAAACTTCCATGGCCCCAACAAAATTTCACCCGCTGCTCTGTGTGGTGTTGCCCACCTAAGTTTTGGATCTGCATGACTTTTGGACTCTTATACTAGCACAGTCTTGTGAAACTGATGGACGAATTGATAACGAGCATCTCGACGGCGCCCCCACATAGCTTCCAACCACATGAACTTGTTGTGGCAGTGGCACAGGCAAGTGGTAGAGAAACATGGAGCGCCCGTACTGTTTGTAAGAAATCCCAATATATTAGAACATGAGCGGAAAAAAAAAAATAAAAAAAAATGAGGCAAATACAAAACTCAAGTGGGTCACATGATAAGTAACAGTGACGGTTGGACATCTGCTGCTGAAACATGGGGGCCACAAAAGTTTTGGATTTGGCTAATATTTTTGTGTTTTCAGTTCATCCCAATTGAAATTAGCTTAGAGATGTTTTAGCGTAGGCATTTCCCACCCACTCTTTCTTATCATGCGGCCCACTCAGAGTTTTGAATCTGCTTTATTTTTGGACTCATCCTTGAGATATGAACAAATGGATGGCCAAGGTGGATTTCTCACAAATATCATGGGAAGCCCCACGTGCCTCTGCTATAATGTTTGTGAGAAATCCACCATGAACATCTATTTTGCCGGATCATTTCATTTTCAGGACATGAGACCCAAAATAGGGGGAGCTAAAGCCGAAGTGAATTTCTCACAAACGTCCCAGTGGACCTCGCCTGGCTTCCGAACCTAGCGCTTGCAATCCGCGTCCCGCAGTTCTGTCGAGTAATCATACGTAGCTCCTACGTGGCGTTTGCTGTCCACGTCAGCGGAGCGAACGGAGGAGAGGTTCCCTCTGAGTTTGGCTCGGCTGAACTCAAGCTGAGCCGAGAGGGGGCTACGCCTCAGTAGTGGAGAACGCGGATGCATCGTGTACTTAGCGTCAGCTGGCGGGACCGCAGCTTAGAGAACGACACGCCGACTACTGACACGCTTCGGACGCGAAGCATCTTGGCATGGCGGAATGGGCCACGCCCTCGACGCGTGTATAAGACACGTGTCCTCACGTTACAGTATTGCCTTCGTTTCGTTTCGCGTACGAGGTTGCTGGACAAGGTTGGAAGCCGTAAAACGGTACGGAGTGGCTTCTTCCATGCAAACCAACTTTTCTTCACCGTGGATGTGGTCACTTTTCTGTGCGATCAGGACCGTTGATTGGATTGGCCATCATGCTGATAAGGCATGTCTGAAAATGCAACACAAACTGAACTGTTGGCCATTCAATCAGTGGCCTTGAGTTAGCTTTTAGTCGAGCCAAATATACGTTTACGTTAACAGGAATTACCGACGGTTGTCAAGTGTCTTCTTCTGGACTGTGATGGGACGCCAATTCCCCGCGTGCAGCAAACAGTACTGTGGGCCCCACCATGATTTGTGTGTGGCATCCATGCCGTCCACGTATCATGTTTGGACGTTGGCCCAAAACAAAGACCGATCCAAAACTCCAAGTGGGAGTACTCACCATAGTGATAAGTGAGTACGAACAAGTCTACCATCGTATGCATTAAGATTTTCTGTAAAGTTGACCTAATTGATCAACAGTTTGGATTTACCTATGAGCTGAATCTGATGGCTGGTAATACTAGTGGACCCACTAAAAATATGACTGATCGAAATTCCAGTGCGCTACACTCGCACGGGCACAATGTTATTGTTGGGTTAGGAAACTCCAAAGTAGAGGAGTTTCAATTGGTTTCAAACTCTTCACCCCTTGTACCTGTTTGGCTCTCCAATCTTACCCACATTAGAAACTTCTCATTCTATTTAGGTGCTTTCTTAAAGGTATAGCCGTATGAAACTTTCAATGTTAGGTGTTCCTATCCCCACTCTTCCCTTTGGTGTGGCTCATTTGAAACTTTCAATGTTAGGTGTCCCTATCCCCACTCTTCCCTTTGGTGTGGCCCATTTGAGTTTTAGATCATGTTGATTTTTGTCATCCCACTCTAACACGAGCTGTCTCAAATGATGGACGAAGTGGATTTGAGGCACACATCACGGTGGACCACATAGAACCTTTCGTTGCACGGCCACCTGCAACAATTGTAGTGAAAAAAAAAATCTCGTCGACCATGATACTTCCACATGGTGGTCCACCACATTTACAGCAACGATCACCTTTTATGTTTACCACGTGCATGTCAGGGACCGCAAAGTATGATGCATTTCTCAGATATAAAGTTCTACGAAGTATTTGTATGGCATCAAATGATCCCAACCGTTGGACTGATGAAGTTGTCCATTGAATGTCGACGACGGTTGGCTGTTTCATTGAAAGCGACTTGTCTGACAGCTACTATTGTTCTTTTTAGGCGAGGGCCCATCTAAAAGGGCTAAGCTTCCAGATCGATAGTCCTGGCCACCCAAAGTGTGTGACACATGTACGGTGGAGATGCTAGACAAGAGCAAGCACTGAGCAACCATCTCTATCCAGGCTCACGGGGCTCACATGAGAAACTAACACTAAGAGCTTGCAAATAAGCTAATTTTACAACGTGGTGTATGGAGCCCACCGTTCGCATGGCATCAAATACGTCCAGCATGTGTGGACGCTTGTGTTCTCCTCGTAGATTAAAAATTTAGGCAAATCCAAAACACAGGCGGGCAACACCCATGTAAAATCATGCATAAAACCTTTAAAATCACATGGTGTGCCCCACTTGACTTCCGAAATGGCCTGATTTTTGGCCTTGCCGATTCATCCAAGAGCTTGCATCTTCTGAATGGATTGAATGGCTTATAGAAAATGAAATGGGCCCCACACACCATCTAAAAAGTTTCAATGGTGGGCGTTCCATCCCAACTGTATGTAGTTGCCCATGCACAATCTCCAAGATTTTTTTTTTCCTTTTTTTTTTTTTTTTTTCTCTAGATGTAGAGTGAACAAGAAAGGTGCACCTGGAAGCGTATTGTGTCCGACCCGACCTGGGCAATAATCCACCCAAGAAAAATGGATGGACGGCATGGATAAAAAGATACATAACGGTGGGCCCCATAGGAGGCCCTATATGGATGGATTATTGCCGGCCGGGACGGACACAATCCGCTCTTCCACACTTGATGGACAGATTGGATGGGGCCCTATGCCACAGTGGCCCCACATACCGTTCATGTTTTAGAATTATTAAAAAGAGAGATGCACAAGTGCCCTAAGAACATGAGTTATGGTGTTCCGAGTTGCGATGGGACACTTAGTTTAATTCGTTGATCTAGACCGCTCAGTAGGCCCAACTCATATTCAACGGGCTACCATGAAAACATTACATTGATCTAATAAATATTAACCATTTGATCAATGCCCTTAAACATTGACAGTCAAATTATTTATACAAAAATAACCTGCGCGCGAGCAATTTGTTCTGCATGTTTGGGACCATCATAAAATGCTTATGATTCTAAAGAATTGTAATCATTCCATCCATGCCTTTAATAAATAAATAAAAAACAATGGTTACAAAAAAATCGAAATGAATTGAGCATGGATCAGATAATCCAAATGGTACCCTATGAAATGAATTCTTAACTAAATGATCAGCTAGGATGAGCTGATTGGACTGTCCAATTGAACCGATGCAACTAAGGAGCAATGTAACACATTATGGTGCTACGAGAGCACCCGAACAGTACTTATTATTATTATTATTTCATTTTTTTTTCTCATGTCCTAAAATGAACTGGAAAAATGGATGAACGGCATGGATATACTACACATACATCAAGGTGGGCCCCACAGTCAGAGCTGCACTGTGTTGTGTGAGACCGGCCGCACCTAATCCTGCTCGAACCAAGAACTGTACACGTGGCATATTTGCAAATGAGATATAAACCATCAGGATCGTGGGCCTGATTAATTTAGATGAGTTACAATCTAACAATGGCAGTAGTTAGAACTTCTAACCAGTTGATTGGTGGACATCTCATGGACGGGTAACAAGAATAGTCACTGGCCTGAGTTCAACAAACAAATGGCCATTAACACATGGTTAACATTCAATAAATGCGAATAAGAAATATAAATTACCTATGCTGGGCCCACGATTTAGACGGTTTGGATTGAGCTAAAGGGATGCGTGAGCATGAACTATATCACAAGGCAGGAGTATCAAATTGACCGGAGAGTAAAAATGGGGATGGCCTTTTCTACCCATAAGAGGGAATCGGATTGCGTGCGGAGTTATGCGTGCGGAGAAAATGGGGATGGCCTTTTCTACCCATAGGAGGGAGTCGGATTGCGTGCGGAGTTATGCGTGCGGAGTTACTCCGCACGCTCTTATCGTGCAGAGTAAACTCAGTTGGGCCCACCTAGAATGTATGTGCTTTATCTATTCCGTCATATGTTTTTGCAGCTCATTTTAGTGGTTGAGCCAAAACTTTAAGCATATCCAAATCTCAAGTGGACCATGCCACCGGAAAAAATGGGAATAATGATTTCCACCGTTGAAACCTTCCCAGGTCCTACAGTGATGTTTATTTGTCATCCAACCTGTTCATAAGATCACATGGAAATGGATGAAGGGAAAACATAAATATCAGCTTGATCCAAAACTTCTGTGTCCTCCGAGAATTTTTCAATGGTAGACATTCAGTTCACACATTTCTTGTGGTGTGGTCCACTTTAGATTTTGATATGCTTCATTTTTTGGCACCATACTTAAAATTTTCTGTTAAGATGGATGGACGGAGTGGATAAAATAAGTAAATTACTGTGGGCGCCACATAGTTTACTCCGCACGCTAGCGTGCGGAGTTACTCAGTACGCAATCCGCTTCCCCATGAGAGTACGCTACAACACGTGTGAAGGGTTGGGTCCAGAAGGAGGACGCATTTTGGGAAGTGACCCAGCACCGGGCGCGGATTCCCTGCGAAAGCCTTGTGCTGCACTGGGAACCAAGGTGGGCCACAGTGATGTTTTTGATGAATCCACCCCGTTCATCCGTTTTGGGAGCTCATTTTAGGACATGACAGCAAAAATGAACCGGATCCAAGACTCAAGTAGGCCGAAAACGTGAGGATTAAACGTTCACAGTTGAAATATTTGTGGAGCCACAGGAGTTTCGAATCAGGATAATATTTGTGGTTCCAGTTCATCCCAGTAGTAGTGACGTTATGAACGGTATGGATGTCATATAAACATCACTGTGGACCCTCAGGAGGTTTTAACGGTAGTAATTTACCTACCCACCTTTTCCTTTTGTGAGGCCCACTTGAGTCTTCGATCCAGTTCATGTTAGTTGTCATGTCCTAAAATGAGCTCCCAAAACGGATGAATGGGGTGGATTCATAAAAAAACATCACTGTGGGCCCCACCTTGGTTCCCAGTCCTGCACAGGGCTTTCGCAGGAAATCCGCGCCCCCAACACCAACCAGCTAGCTGATGTCAAAGCTATGTGGCCCCACCATGATGTATCTGTTTTATCCCTGCTGTCCATCTTTTTTCCAGCTCATTTTAGGACATGGGCTAAAAAATGAGGCAGATCCAAGTTTCAGGTGGACTACATCACAGGAAACAGTGGAAATTTAACCATTGCCGACGAAATTATTTTTAAGGCCCGTAAGTTTTGGATCAGGCTGATATTTGTGTTTTCCCTACGTCTAGGTTTATTTGACCTTATCAACCGATGGCAAACAAACATTGCAGTTGTCCCTGAAAGTTTTTAATAGTGTAAATTCAGTCAACATTGTTTTCGTGTGATGTGTTCCACCTATGATTTGGATCTGCCTCTCATGCCTTAAATTGAGCCGGAAAAGTGGATGGACAGTATGGATAAAACAGATACACCATGGTAGGGCCTACAGGGCTTTGGCAGCCAGTTAGCTGGCTGCGTTGGGGTCAAAAGTCAAACCGCGTGCCCGAAAGAATGGTCGATTCTCATAAAAGTCTTTTTTGAATGTGAAATGATGCCCTCCATAATGTGACAAAATTATTACTGGCTGGCCATTTTGCCATGCTTTGACCGTCTTTAGCTGCCCCGACTGGTATTGATGGTGACCCACTGTTTTACCATGACTATTAGTAGCTTAAAATAGAAAGTAAAAAAAATGAAGCTTTCCTTTGGCAAATCATCTTCAGTGGTTTAACCATCAATCTTTTCGGGTTTACTTCTATAGGGCTCTTGGTTTTCCAATTTCTCACAAAATGCAAAATAAATAAAGCCTTTTAACATGAGTAGGTAAAATAAATTATGATTGTTACTTACGTCTGACCATCACAAATGCATTTTTAGCATGGTTGGATCAAAAGAATCTCAAATGAAAGCAAAAGTACTTCGTCAAAATTTAACATATGTTTGGGTCTCAAGCATATCCAGTCTAAAGAAATTTATTTGGTATACAAAAACTTTGCCATTTGAAATATTGACCATAAATTAAAGTAACTTTTAATCATGGGCATCATCACGAAACACACAAGAAAACGTATTAATTTTCATACAATAATTCTTTTGGAGTCCACCGACTTGCAAAATAGGTTGGGCACCTCCATTTCACAAGAAAACACATGCATTCAATTTAGCACTATGATTTTAGAATTTATAGTTATAAGTGTTTCATCTTCTTCTTCTTTCTTTTTTCTTTTTTTTGTTTTTAAATCGCTTGTAATTATATTAGAAATGTTTTGATAAGATTTATTTGGATGCTTCTATTTTTGACAAAATAAGCATCGAAAAGAGATTTTTACTAGTTTGGATAATTTTGAATTACAATTTAAGTTTTCCTTATTAGTAGTATAATTGAGAAATCATATACATGTTATTCAATAAAATACTTGAATTTTCTTTCTTATTTTCTTGTACAATTAAAAATCCACTTTATAGATTCATGATTTTATTTACTGGGAGACACGGTGATCTTCTTCTTACTACACACTTTCCCTATATTTCCATGTTATAAAATTATCTATTTTACAATGACTTCTATGTGAAACAAACAATGTAATAAAATTATCTTTGTAGTAGAATGTAAGGAATGTCAACACACATTGACAAGAGTAAATAATCATTACTCATTTACTGGCATTTAACCTTGTAATTGGAAAACCAGACAAGCCCTAAAAGAAAGGAAAGTGCTTGCATGACCACGTGTGGACGCCTATAGCTTTAGCTGGGCAAACAGCTTTATAAGTATGGGATTAATTCATATCATCCATTAGGTCCACTGTCTAAACCCAAAGGTCAAACTAATCCAAAAGTGGACTGTATAATAGAAAACTGTAAAATAATGCTTAAAATTTGAGGCGACCGAAATAAGTTTTGGAACAGCATGATTTTAGAGCGTCACTTTATCACGTGTGAATCACATCAAATGAATATATTAAATGGTATGTCTGAACCACAAAGGGCCCATACAAAACTAATGGTGAGTTTCCCATCCCGACTCTATTTTGTGGTGCGTCTTACTTGAGTTTTGGATTAGCTTGATTTTAGTTTTCTATTGATATGTGAATGCATTTTGGTACAAGCTCAACTAGTGGGGATTGCCCGCTAGCCCAGCTGGTAGACGCCTGGCCGTTTCAACTGCTGCTCTTGGGTTCAAAACTAACGCCACCAGTGGGTGGGAGCCTCCTGTGACTGACCAGGTGGGTGCGTTGCCCATCTAACAAGGGGTTTGCGTTGCATGACTAATTGTTGCCCATCTAACAAGGGGTGTGCGTCGCATCCCCTAATCCAGTGTAACTGAATTTTTACAAAATAATACCCGATTATTACCATATTTACATCCAAGTATCTTCTTAAATTCTAATTTCATCAATCTACCTTATTAATTTGGATAATTGTCGACGGGATACCTTCCCGTTAGTTTTCTCTCATTTCCATCCAGTTTTTTAATAAAATGACAAAAATGCCCATATAAATGATGAGGTAGCTTAATTACCGCAAGAACGCTTTTGTCTACTGACGCGACTACAAGTCCATGACCATGGGCCCCACCATGGTATATGTGTTTTATCCACGCCATCCATCTGGCTTGACAGATCATTTTATGACATAAGCCAGAAAATGAGTCAGATCTATATCTCAAGTGGACCACACTACAGGAACAATGGTCATTGAGCTCCCACCCTTCAAACTTCTTAGGGCCCACAAATGTTTTGGATCAAGTTGATATTTGTTTTTGCCCTTAATTTAGGCATGTCTAATAGGTTAGATGGCAAATACATACATCACGGTGGGCCCCACAACACCCAACACATCACCAGATCACTGCTAAGTGGTTTTGGCAGCAAGGGGAAAAACAAATATAGGGTTAGGTTCAGCGCCGACCTCACCCAAGGACCCAACACAGTGCGACCCTGACCATGGGTCCCACTTTGATGTATGTGTTGTATATCCACACCGTCCATTCATTTTTCCTACTCATTTTAGGGAATGATTCCCAAAAAAAAAAAAAAAAAGTTGATCCAATTCTCAAGTAGATCACATCGTAGGAAACTGTAGTGATTGAATGCTCACCATTTAAAATCATCCTTGAGCATATCTCTAATCCTTGGATGAATTGCTCAGCCGATTCACGCAGGAGAGATCTAAACGGTAAATCACAGCACACATGCCAACACCGTACAAATGTGTGAGATCTGAGCCAATCCTTAAGTGGGTTAGACCACTAACCCACCCTGTCCCATAAATGATGCTGATTCACTCATCAGGTGGGCCACACTGGCACAGACAAAATGGAAGGTTCAGAAAAAAAAATCCCCATACTCAAAGGCGCACATGTGACCCACTTGATTAGTTGGCCAGGTCCCTTACACGTGTGCCAGTTTGATACGTGCCATGATTCGCTTCTTCTATCTCTCCTTTCATTGACCTAAATTAGCATTTCTAGTCATCTTAAGAAGAGCCATGCCAAGGCTAGCTGATGAACCATTCAGATCCGATCCATTCATCAAGAGTGTCCCACTACATATCGTACTAGCTATCACGAGTAACCATCACATTTAAAATACCAAGCGAGCATTTCATTGAGAATTGATACCTACAACCACCTTGGTTGATAGAAACAAATGCATTGGACGATACAAATGGTGCGTTTTCCATGCCCTACCCCTCACATGATAGCTTTTCATTGAATAATGTTTGGAAAAGGGTAGGAGAGAAGGAATAGAAAAATGGCTGTGAATGGCATGATTATGGCCTTTGAAATTTAAATGCACTTTGCAAATATTACGTAATTTTAGAGGAAGGAATTTGGAGTTCCTTTTGAGGTGATTGAGATGAACACCCACCCACACTGATAAATAGGCTCTCCCTTTAATTTTGCACCTGCTGTGAAGCCTCTCCAACAGATCTATATCTTTATTTGACATCTAACATTTTATTTACTTTACACAGGCCTCAATGAAGGGAAAAAACAAATATCAACTTAATCTTGTAACCGTCTAGAAAGTTTTATACGGTGGGCATTCAATCAACATTGTTTCCTGTGGTGTGGTCCACCTAGCCATTGGCACGGTAACGAGCCAATCGGCATTCCAAAAATCAAACATATTCAAAACTTGGGTGAGCCGCACCATGTAAAATCATGCCCAAAACCTTTAATATAATGTGGCACGGTCCACCTGAGTTGTGGCACGGCCCCAGTCTTAGTGGGCATTCGTCTCTATGGATCCAGTGGCATTTATGAAATTTTGTCTGCCACACGATTTTGAAGGTCTGAATGGTGGGTGTCTCCATTCCAACCATTCCCTGTGGTGTGACCCACCTGTGGTTTGGGTAGGCCTGTTTTTTTATGATAAAGGGTGGCCTTTAAGAGACACCTCTTATGGATAGATTGGATGTAGGCCCCACAGCATACATGTCTTACACGTGGAATTAGCTTACTCGTTAGTTTGTTTCTTAAAAGCATCACTTTTTCAGAATTTTCGCATCCTCCCGTCCTGAACCTCAGCGACATGACAGCCTTTTCATTTTTTCGAATACGAAGCGGCCGAAGATTCCAATGTGACAATGGATAACGTGAGTGTTGACATGGCAAAGTTCTGTTTGCCGCACCATGATATATGTGTTATATCCGCATTCCACACCGTTCATCTATTTTGTGGAATCAACTTAGGGCATGCGCAAAATTGAGGCAGATCCAAAGCTCAAGTGGACCACACCACAGAAGGTAGTGGGGATTAAATGCTTACTATTGAAAACTTAATGGGTGCCACAAAAGTTCTAGATCAAGCTGATACTTGTGTTTTCCCTTCATCCAGGTCCATGTGACCTTATGAACAGGTTGGATGAAAAATAAACATCATGATGGCCCTAAGAATGTTTCAATAATGGCTGTCATTGTCCCCATTGTTTTCTATAGTGTGGTCCACTCGAGCTTTGGATCTGCCATAATTTTTCTCTCATATCCTAAAATGATCTTCTAAAATGGACGGACAGTGTGGATACAACACATACATCATAGTAGGGCCAGAGAACTTTGCCACGTCAACCCACCACAGAGGTCAGCCACACCACGCAATCCGCGTCCGTTCCAAATTTCCAATCTACCTCTGAAAAAGAGAAGAAGCTACAGTTCTTTTGATTGTATTGTTGGGCTGTGGGCCTTTCCCCTTTCCTCCTTCATGTATTTTGTTAAGGCCCGATCAGGGTCAGGTACAACTTTGTAAATGGGATCAACCGTATAGCTCATAAATTTGGTGAATTATCTGGTCAATCCAGACCGTCCAATTGAAAGGACACATCATGGATGAAACAGACGAGTAGTACAAAATTTTCAGCAATTTTCCATTCGATCGATAAACATTTTTTTATTTATTGTCGTCGTTGTTGTTACTGCCAATGCTGGAACTGTTCAAAGATGGGCCCCATGAGTTTCAGGCACTCACTTCGTGGCCTGTGGACAGCCAAACAGGACATCTCAAGAGAAAATTGGGTCAGGAGCTAGTGTTCGTCGAGTACGAAAGGGTACAATTTCATAAATGATCTCAACGTAGTAATCGTGCACTTTGGTCATGGATCCAGACCGTTCAATTATTTGGGCCACCTCTCGATTGATCACGACCCAAACGTCACATTTCATGAGTAGGTCGTATACTTTCAACCAACTTGAACCACGTGCTACATAATTGTAGTTTGGCGGATTACCACACTTTCCTAGCATCTGCAGTATCCAGATGTGGACATGCCGACAGATCAACGATAAAAGTCGTGACTTGATTCTGATAATATGATTGATGCCTTGCAAATCGACTATTAGACAAATCAAGCAATGGCCCACCTTCAAATCTTTAGATCCAACGGCCAGAACTGTTGATGGCATCTCCGTGCTGGGCCCCACCACTAGATGAACAATCCAAATCATCCAAATTATAAGTTGTTCCACAAGTGTCTCACTAATGGGAGTTTCAGGATATCACTCCACTTTAAATAAACACATAATCTTTGGAATTATGAGAATTATGAGAGGTTAGAACTCAAATCATGACATGTGCTATCATTCGATTTTTTGTCTCATCATTTTTCTCCTTTGGCATGGTAAGAAGGGGCCTAAAATTATAAGAGGTGGAACTACAGCTGTTGGATATAGGCCATGTTTAAATGATCCAAACCGTTCATATGATGGGTCTTTCGGTCCACATAGATACCCAAATATAAAAACTCTCCTATTGGAGTATTTCAGCCTTTTATCCTCTAAGTGCCTATTTCGTAAATAGCCCTATTTTAATTAATGGTAATTATGTATTAGAGAGTAGAAGCCTAGTCTCCTATTTGGTACCTAATCTATACATGTGAGGTCCTCATCGGTTGACCAATCCACGGATCCGATGTCCCCATCATGGATGAACCATGACTAAAAAAATCTCCAAGAAGGAAAATATCAACCGTCAAATGTTTTACTTTTCTTATTGAATGTGGACCGTTCATGCATTTTTTCTTAACCATGTATTTACATGCCAACAACGGGAAAGTTTAGAGTTCATCCGTGATTGGGGAATATCAGATCAACTATAAGATAAATCAACCATGGCCCCCACATATACAAATTAACAAATTAGCTACCAAACAAGGAGGTTCCTTGTTCATCACAACAGGCTCCAATAGATTATACTTCTTTTTCGTAAAAATTAAAAATAATCATCAAACCAAACATTATAATCTCTAATACATAATTATAATATTCGATGATTTCAAAAGCAGCCAACTTTAGCGGTGCATCCTGTGAGATAAAGGTTTTAAAACTCATCATGATGATGGTGTGACCCACTGTGATGTATCTTATATCCACGCTGTCCATTTAGACGGTGGATCCCACCATGATGTGTTTTATATCCAAGTCCAATTGGACAATGGCCCCCACCATGATATATCTTATATTCGCACTGTTCATTTGGACCATGGAACCCACCATGAGGTATTGTACATGCACACCATTCAATCGGACAGTGGACCCCTCTAATCAGCGGAGCGGATTGGCTGGTGTACCCTACACCAGCAGCCTTGCTGGTGTGGGTGCATGACGAGCGCAGACGAGTGCATCAGTCCTCGGGAATGGTTCAATGAAAATAAAGGCTATGTGAGCCCCACAATAATGTATTTAATATATGCACACCGTTCATCCATTTGGAGAGATTATTTTAGGTCATTTCCGGAAAAATGAGTAATATCCAAAGCTCAAATGGAACACACCTAAAAAGGAAGTGGGGACAATAATTCTCACCGTTAAAACATTTTTAAGGCCCACCATGATGTTCATTTTCCATCCAAACTGTTAATAAGGTCACACGGACCTGGATGAAGGGTAAAAACAAATGTCAGATTGATCCCAAACTTCTGTGAACCCCATGAAGGTATCAGTGGTTGACGTTCAATCTCCACTTCTTTCTGTAATGTGGTCCACTTGAGCTTTGTATCCATCTCATTTTTTATATAAAGCCTTAAAACCATCTCGAAAAATGAACAGACGGTTTGGATGAAACACATACCTCTTTGTGGGGCCTACAGAACTTGCTAACGTCAATACACCAGCCAAGTACCATGCAATGCGCTTCCTCTAATCAGTGCAAGACGTGCCACGCAAGTGATGCCGATCAATTGTATTTTAAGCCTAGATCCAACAGCTATAATCCCGACATATCCGATCACAAAAGGTGGGCCAGGCATTATAGCAAACCTCAATCTATGATTACAACTCAAAAGACTCCATTCCTACTAGATTGCTTTTTCTTTTTAGGTTTCTTCTCAATTTTATTCGAAGATACTTAGCTTAAAAGTATAATACATTCGAATCATTGGTAGAAATGAAAAGGCATGAAAGACTCACCAACTGATCCTAGACCTGACTTGACCCGGATTCTAACAACCAGTACAAGAAAGCTCAACTAGTGTACTCAAATTTTATAAATTAAGGCTACAGCATAAGGACGTGTTTGGGTAAACCTAAAAATGGTTTTCGTCCTTTTCGTCCGACAGGTAGGTGGTGGTGCACCGACCAATAAGATCACATGCACTGCTGTGTGACCCACCTGCTTATTCGATAGAGGTCATTCCACATGATGGTGCTACTTGTGGATGATTTGGACCCAACAAACACGCGATGCATTGGCCTGTGTGAGGAGGAAGTAAGTCACCCCGTAGGCCAAATGATGGCAGGTGCAACGTTGCCATATGATTGTTTTGTAAGACTTTATTAGGTAGGCCACACATGATCAACAATTTCAATAAGACTGTTGGATTATACAGAATGAGCGATTTAATGGGCCTCACGATAGTTGTGATCGTTTTTTAATAGTTTGGAGGGACACTTGAACCATAGTCCCTACATGCAATTCTTAAGACGGATATGAAAATCTACGGTGTCAAAACCTCATAGGGAAGAAGCATGATGGGTCAGTTTTTCGGGCCCTCTTTTCTATAAATAAATGTATTGGTCCCTTACCTACACACATGAGAGAAAGTTGACAACGTAGCGGCATCGAAAATGTTATTCCAATTATTCTCTACCATTAGGGCTGTAAATGGGTCAGCGGACCCGATGAGGTACCCAAACCCAACCCATTTAGACCCAACCCAGGCTTGACCCATTTATTAAATGGTACGGGTTTGGGTACAAGAATAGACCCATTTGTTAAACGGTTCTAGCTCTAGTTTCCTTCATATTAAGCCCGACCCGAACCCATTTAGTAAGTGGGTGAGTTTGGTATATGTTTTAGAGGACCCATTCAATCCAGAACCGTCCAAACTCAATTTTAAGCCTTGTAAAAATGCTTGCATGCTAGATCCATGCTTAGACTCATTAGACTAAACCCATTTGTAAATGGGTCTGGGTGGATCTCTCTCTACCAGACCCAGACCCATTTATATGATGGGTTGACCCGAACCCAACTCAGACCCTCCCATTTAGTAAAAGTGTATGAGTCTCAAATTTAAACCCAGACCCATTTAGTAAATGGGCTGGTCTGGTTTTAGCTAAACCCACCCTGAACCCTACCATTTACAGCTCTACCTACAGTGTATAATCTTCATTATTGATATATAGACGATTAGATTATTCCATAATATATAGTTAACAATTGTCACCGTCACCAATCACTCCACCTCGCTCGCATATTTTTTTTGCCATGTTAGCATTGGAAGAACTTTTCAGTTGGTGGCCCATCATTAATCATCAGAGCGAACTACGTAATGAATGGTTGTTAATACAGAGAATTATGAGGGTTAGTAGGCCCACTAAGGTGATGGTACACATGTGATTTAAGGGCAGTATATATATGCTTCTAATGAGCGTCGTATCTTATTGAAAATGAGGAAAATGCCAAAGGATGAAAACGCTGGAAGGATTCTCTTTGTTTTTTTATATATTGGTCCGAAACTTTTTTCAATGCTTGACACCTGCATGTAAAGAAGGAAAGAATGCCGTGGAAAATCAAAAGACATCCAGGTGTGTAGTATTCTCTCTAAAGTCTGTGATATGATGCATGGAAATCGTAATAGATCGATTCTGGTCACCTGCGCATGTGTCAAAATGGCTCAAACGGTGAACATTCATGCCATCCATTACATGGGTCCTACTGTTTAGATGCCTAATCCCTTCATTAGTTAAGCAATGGTGGATTAAATAAATGGACGGCTATAAAGTTGGTTTAGCCATCTATTTATTTTGTACACTATGGCCCACCTTATGAATGGATTGACTTGATTTTCTGGCGGCATTATCTATGCAGAGGGATTCATATGACAAATGGCATCCACTCTGTCCAGATTGAGACGTCTATCCCGAAGCGGATTGCCTGCAGCACCTGTCTCAGGGTATATTCCTGGAGCAAGAGGTGGCCTAAGCTATGTGGGTCCCACTTGATATATGTGTTTTATCCACACTGGTCATCTGATTTTCCAGCTCATTTAAGAAAATGATCCCGGAAATGAAGTAGATCCAAAGCTGAAGTGGACCACACCACAGGAAACCAAGGAGATTGAACACTCACCGTTGAAAACTTCTTTTAAGCCACAGAAATTTTGAATCAAGATGATATTTGTGTTTTTACTTCATCCAGATCTCTGTGACCTTATGACCAATTTGAATGACAAATAAACATTACGGTGGACATTAGGAAGGTTTTAACTGTAGGCGGCATTCCACTGTTTCTTGTGGTGTGGTCCACTTGAGCTTTGAATCTGCCTCGTTTTTTTTCTCATGTCTTAAAATGAGCTGATAAAATGGATGGACGGTGTGGATAAAACACATACATCCCGGTGTGCCTCACAAACCTTCAGCGCAATGGGCTTCCCGTCTGTGTCCTAATAGGGGGTGGACCATGGTGAAAGTCGGTTGTCATTTTCAAGATGAACGGCGGATTATGTACCGTACATAGGGCATGCATGCATGCATGGCAATGCAAACTGTGCAAATAGTGGCCCATAGTGGATGAAGAATATGCCAACAATTAAACTGATAGATCACAGAAGCATCTCAGAACCTCTGCGGATTTTTTTTTTATTTTAATTTATTTTTAACCGTCCATTTAGATAGTTAGGATCCTTCAATCAATAGTTCAAGATATGCTCAATGGCTCAGTGCATGGCGAGTGTTATGAGATGGACGGTTTAGATCATGGAACCACGGCCACACACATGAGGAATTCTATGCATCGGTGCACCTTTGTTCCCATAGTTTATCTGAGTGTTAATAATCCTATGAACGGTTTGGATGGCGTATGAATATAATGGTCAGCCCCCGGAAGGTTTCAACGGTGGACATTGCTGTTCCACTGTTTTATTGGTGTGACCCACATGAGTTTTGGATCTTCCTGATTTTTATAATTCTGTTGTATTGTGGTCTTTCAAAATAGATAGACGGAGTGGATTTGTCACGGGCATCTCTATGTAACCCAAGCAGCTCCAGTAAACTTGCATTTTTAGTTCTAACAAGAGGAATTGGTTCTGAAACAATCAGGGTGAAATTTCCGCTACTGACAGCACCAGTGGGTGGTTGCGTTCCATAACCGACTAGGTGAAATTCCTGGGTGCGTCCCATGACCGACTAGGTGGGTGGGAGGGTTGCATGACTGACAAAAAAAAAAAAATCTCATATGTTCCATACCACAAGAAACAGAGGTTATTGAATGCAACCGTTAAAAAGTTGCTACCAAAGTTTTTATCAATTTTGAGATTTTTATTTTATTATTTTTTTTTCCTTCATTTACTATGTCTCTGTGACCTTATCATGAGCTTGGACGGCAAATAAATAAACGGTGGGCCCTAGGAATTTTTCAATAGTGGGCCTTAGGAATTTTTCAATAGTGGGCATTCAATCACCATTGTTTCCTGTGTTGTGGTCCACCTGAGATTTAGAACGGCTTCATGTTTTGGCCCATTCCCTAAAATGAGCTTCCAAAACGGATGAGTATGAAACACATAGATTAAGGTGGGTACCACAGTCACGAACTCACTGAAGTCGGTGTTCCCCAGCCGCACGGCATCCGCTTCTATGAAAAAGGTATTCCGTATTCCCCACCAAGAAGATTATCTCACCTTTCTTCATTTGTTATAGCTTCTTTTCATCTCCTTCCCGTCTTTATCTTGCCTTCAGCGTTTCTCCGTTGTTTTAACTCTTCCATGCTTGTCTTGTGTTTGTTTTTGTTTTTTCCCTTGGATATCCACGTGGAATTGAGCTTAGGCCCTTATCTTTTGTTTGGGACTTTGGCTTTTCTAAATTGTAATTTGCTTGAGAATTTTATTTACCTTCCGAAAAAACACTCAAGCTGATCCACTCGCTAGGTGGGCCATACATGTATGGAGAGTCAATCCATCAGTTCAACCGGAGTCGGTTTGCGTCCTTCTTCATTAAGCGTCCATACTGAGCTGTGGAGGGGCCCACCGTCACGTATCTGTTCATCTACTCCGTCCATTCCATTTCTAAGATCTGGACGACCCCGACAGACCAAGACTGAGTAGGTCCAACGGTCAGGTCGACCGCACCAAATACTGAGCTGGGGTTGCAAGCATTAAATGCAAGAGTCATTTCTGGTGTGGTCGATCTGACCGTTGGACCTGCCTTATTCTTGGTCTCATATGGTCGGCATGATCTTAGAAACGGAATGGACAGAGTGGATAACCAGATACATCACGATGGCCCCTCCACGGATCGGCGTCCATACTGAGGAAGGACGCAATCCGACTCCAGTTCAACCTGGTGACCTACAGACTGGGCCTACTGCTTTAATGGGAGCGGATGAGGTGAGACCCCGGTTCCACCGAGGTGGGTGGGACCCTGACTGTGGGGCAACTGTCAAGCACGTGACGCCATCCACACCATCCATCTGTATTGAAAGTTAATGTTAGGGCATGATCCAAAAAATAAAGCAGCTCCAAATCCCCGATGGGCCATAGTACAGGAAACAGTGGTGATTGACCATTACAAACTTCCGATGGGCCACAAAAGCTTTGGATCAAGATGATATTTATGTGATCTCTTCATCTAAATGTTTGTTACCATATCAACAGGTTGGATGAAAAATAAACATTACTGTGGAGTTCATTGAAAATCCATGAATTTTTCAATGGCAGATATTCATTCACGGCTGTTTCTTTGGTGTAGTCCGCCAAAGATTTGAGAGCTTCAATTTTTGGGAGAGCAGATTAAGTGAGAGCCGGGGCTCACCCAAGACGGTGCGGCCCCTACATTGGGTTACGGTGGGGCCCACCTTGACGTATGTATTATGTATCCATGCCGTCCATCCGATTTTCCATATCATTCGAGGGCATTATACAAAACATGAAACGTATCTAACTATTAGGTGCGCATACCATAATAAACAGTGGTGATTGACCATTAATGGGACCAAAAAAGTTTTGGATCAAGATGATATTCCTTTATTCCCTTCATCCATGCTTATGTGACCTTATCAACAGATTAGATGGCAAATAAACACTAAAGAAACATTAAGATTTTCTCTAAGAAATTTTTAATGGTAGGACGGTCAATCACCACTCTTTCTCCTGGTATGGTCCACCTGATAATTATATTTTTGCTTTCTTTTTTTTTTGTATAATGCCCTAAAATGATATGGAAAAACAGATGGACAGCGTGGATACGTAAAACATATGTCAAGGTGGGCCCCACGGCAACTCCTCGGCAGGGGCCGCACCGTCTTGGGTGAGCCCGGGTCTCACTTTTGGTACCATACCTAAAATGATCTTTAAAAATGGTTGGAAGGTGTGGATTTAAGACACATAAATCACTGTAAGCCCCAAAGTCAGGGGTCCCACCTACCTCGGTGGATCCAGGGTCTCACCTAATCCGCTCCCTGCTTTAATGGTACTGATGCCCTGCATAAGTGGCATTTTGATGGGAAAGATGGGAAATCTACTTGGACCACTTGCTCTTCATGTGCTCTTTTTTTTTTTTTTTAGGCAAACCTTGGTCAAATGTCATGATTTTTATAAGAAAATATGTATGTGGTATGGCTCAGATGATAAAATGTCACTTGCCATAATGGCACATGTGGTGCATATGGGCTTTGGATGTCTGTGGGTTGCCTTGATTTTTCATTATAACAATTGTCCGATGAATGTCAATTTAGGACGTAGAGCCCATCTATGGTAGGTTCCAACAGATGAACGGTCTGGATCTTGCATATGCTGCTGCTTTTTTTAAAGAAAATTAATAAGAATTATTAATTTGTTAGAGTCATCATTGAGACAGGACGTGTAGACTGGAGGAATGGTCAGCCACGGACGCGGATTGCCCGGGAAGGCGGGAAAGCCTTTCGCATCAACTTCCTGCCACGGGCAACTAGGTGGGGCCACCGTAAGGTTTGTGAGAAATCCACCCTGTCCGTTCATTTTTCCCCATCAGGTTTGTGAGAAATTCACCCTGCCCAATGGCATCCACTCTGTCCAGATTGAGACGTCTATACCGAAGCGGATTGCCTGCAGCACCTGTCTCAGGGTATATTCCTGGAGCAAGAAGTACCTAAGCTATGTGGGTCCCACTTGATATATGTGTTTTATCCACACTGGTCATCCGATTTTTCAGCTCATTTTAGAAAATGATCCCGGAAATGAAGCAGATCCAAAGCTGAAGTGTACCACACCACAGGAAACCCAGGAGATTGAACACTCACCGTTGAAAACTTCTTTTCAGGCTACAGAAATTTTGAATCTAGATAGTATTTGTATTTTTACTTCATCCAGATCTCTGTGACATTATGACCAATTTGAATGACAAATAAACATTACGGTGGACATTAGGAAGGTTTTAACTGTAGGCGTCATTTCACTGTTGCTTGTGGTGTGGTACACTTGAGCTTTGGATCTGCCTCGTTTTTTACATTATGTATGAAAATTAGCTGATAAAACGGATGGACGGTGTGGATAAAACACATACATCCCGGTGTGCCTCACAGACCTTGGGCGCAATGCGCTTCCCGTCTGTGTCCTGATAGGGGGTAGACCGATGGTGAAAGTCGGTTGTCATTTTCGAGATGAACGGCGGATTATGCACCGTACATATGGCATGCATGCATGCATGGCAATGCAAACTGTGCAAATAGTGGCCCATAGTGGATGAAGAATATGCCAACAATCAAACTGATAGATCGCAGAAGCATCTCAAACCTCCGCGGATTTTTATTTTTTATTCTTAACCGTCCATTTAGATAGTTAGGATCCTTCAATCAATAACTTTCAAGATATGCTCAATGGCTCAGTGCATGGTGAGTGTTATGAGATGGACGGGTTAGATCATGGAACCACGGCCACACACATAAGGAATTCTATGCATCGGTGCACCTTTGTTCCCATAGTTTAGTTTATCTCAGTGTTAATAATCCTCGGTTTGGATGGCGTATGAATATAATGGTCAGCCCCTGGATGGTTTCTACGGTGGACATTGCTGTTCCCACTGTTTTATTGGTGTGACCCACATGAGTTTTGGATCTTCCTGATTTTTAGAATTCTGTTGTATCGTGGTCTTTCAAAACAGATAGACGGAGTGGATTTGTCACGGACATCTCCATGTAATCCATGGGGGCCTTGCCTTTTTTTATCAAGTTGAGATTTTTATTTTTTATTTTTTTATTTTTTTTTCCTTCATCTACTATGTCTTTGTGACCTTATCACGAGGTTGGACGGCGAATAAACAAACGGTGGGCCCTGGGAATTTTTCAATAGTGGGCATTTATTCACCACTGTTTCCTGTGTTGTGTTCCACCTGAGATTTGGACCAGTTTCATGTTTTGGTCCATTCACTAAAATGAGCTTCCAAAACGGATGGGTGGCGTGGATATGAAACACATAGATCAAGGTGGGCCCTGTTATGGGATAATTTTTCATAACCGACCCGAGGACAAAAGACCTCGAAATCCTACAGTAAGCTGAAGGCCTGAACTGACGACTTCACCCCCTTCAAGGTCAGATCGGAGCGGACCCAATCTGACGAGCATACAGAAGCCGAACTCATCCCTTCCTCACACTGCCTATAGATGATGGTGCATCCCCTCAAGATCGGAACCGTCCGAAAGATCAGAACGGTCCGAGATTCTCGCCCGGATTCCCGGACAAAAGGCAAGATATGTGCCGTGATCTCAGCTCAATAACTCTCTGATCAATGCCTATAAATAAAAAGATTAACTCCAACGACAGGTACGCTCTAATCTCTACGACAAGTAATCTTACGATTCTCAAAGGTGATTACTGATTTAGGCATCGGAGGGTTCACGGCTGGATCCCAGCCCCCCCCCCCCTTTACCATTTTCTGTGGTGTTTTGTAGAATCTAAGCCAAGCCGTTGATCGAAACATCTCTGCCGATTCCACCGAAGGATATCTCCACCGACGATCTGTTCCTACATATACAAATCCCATCACCTCGTCTGTCGACCAGAAATCAACATCAACAGATTGGCGCCGTCTGTGGGAACGACAACAAAAGTAATTTCTTACAGAATCCTTCGTTCAAAACTAAGAGCCAATGGCCGGTGGGAGAGGCAATAAGAAAGGGAAAGCCCCTGCGAATGATGAGCTTTCCTACGAGCGTCATTCCGAAGATGAAGCACCTGTTCGCAATACAACAATGCTCCACCTCGGCAGCTCGTCACACCGCCTCAATCTTCTGAGTGGACGGCAGAGGTCCCGAAATCGCGGGACCAGACTGTCCACATTAGAAGAACAGGTGGGAGGCGTTGCAGAGCAATTTGGTGGAGTAGATAGACGCTTCGAGCGCGTGGACGGGAAATTGGACGAAATTACAGCCTTGCTGAATAGTTTAGTCCGACCCGCACCTAACCTCGAAACCAACCCCGAACCTGGGCCACCTCAGCAAAGCTCTCATCCACCACGCTCACACTCAAGCCGTCCGCTACCCGATGAGGATGAAGTCGTGAGCCGAGCCTCCGCCTCGAGAGTTCGAGTGGCCACGGAACTTCCTTCTAATGATCTAAGGCACAGAATAAAAGAAAGAAGATCCGCCCGAGCTAGTCAAGATCAAGGGCGGATGGACGATAACATTACTCCCCTCGAAGCCGAGCTTAAAGAGCTTCGGGAGAGGATCGGTGATATCCAGCAAGCACAACTTGCCAGAGTGCCGACAGCAGCAGATGTTCTGGTAGACTCATCTGAGTCCCCGTACACCGACGAAATCCGCAACGAGCCTCTCCCGAAAAGCTTCAAAATACCCCAGCTCAAGCAATATTCCGGGATAGGAGACCCGGCTGAGCACCTTGTGAACTTCAAGGTCCGAATGGAACTCCATGGGGTTAATGGCCACATTATGTGTAAAGCCTTCCCGTTGTCTTTGACTGGTTCGGCCTGGACGTGGTTTCACAATTTAAAACCGAAGTCCATCTCCTCTTTCACCGAGCTGAGCAGAGCATTCGCAACTCAGTTCATCGGAAGCACTGACCCGAGGAAGCATTCGACGCACCTCGCTGCAGTCAAACAGAAAGACAACGAATCATTGAAAGATTACCTCTCACAATTCAACGCTGAAGCGGTTCAAGTGGAGAACCTATCCCAAGACGTACTGCTACACACAATGATAGGAGGATTGCGGGATGAGAAGTTCCTCTGGTCAGTAGGGGAACAGCCCCCTCAATCAGTTGCTGAATTCCTCGATCGAGCTGCGAAACACATAAACGCAGAAGAGCTGGTGAACGCTCAGGGGTCGTCTCATAAGAAGAAAGAACACAAAGAGGAAAGTAGCACTAAACGGCATCGTCCAGATCGCCGATCCCCGAACTCAAACGCTAATCCACACGGAGCCAAAACTTCGGTTCCAAAATTTGAGAAATATACTCCGCTCAAGACGACCATCGAGCAAATATTCTTAGCCGAGAAGAACAGACAGGCGTTTGGACGACCAGCGAAGATAAAAATCGACCCCGACAGAAGGTCAAAATCCAAATACTGTTTATACCATAAAGATCATGGTCATAACACGGTGGATTGTTTTGACCTGAAGCGACAAATAGAAACGCTGATCCGGCAAGGATTCTTGAAAGAATACATCGCCCAACATCCCGACGACGAAAGAACTTCAGGTCGGAAAGAAAGAAGGGAGCCGGTCGACAATAACCCTATGGAAGAGATCCATGTGATCTTCGGCGGGCCTACCACTGGAGATTCTGGCAATGCCCGCAAATCCTATGCTCGTCAGGCACGGACATCCGAGCCAGCTTTGCAGGTGAATCTAACCAGCAGACCCACAAAAATTCCTAAGGTCGCCCAGCGCATGATATCTTTCTCCGAGGAAGATGCCAGAGGAATAATACACCCGCACGACGACTCTCTGGTAGTATCAATGGTAGTCGCAAACAAGAAGCTCCACAGGATGATGGTGGACACAGGGAGCTCGGTCGACATAATATACACTTCGGCATTTGACAGAATGAAGATTGATCGATTTAGATTAAGACCGGTCAAAACAGCCCTGACCGGATTCACAGGAGATTGTATCATGCCTGAAGGAGAAATAACTCTACCGGTCACTGCAGGAGATGAGCCGAACCAGAAAATGATCATGGTCGATTTTTTGGTCGTCAACACTCCCTCGGCATACAACGCGATCGTCGGCCGACCCATCTTACGAGCTCTAAAGGCCGGCATCTCCATCTATCATCTGACCATGAAGTTCGAAATCGAAGATGGAATCGGTGTGATCCGAGGAGACCAACAAGAAGCTCGTCGGTGTTATGAGCTGACCTTGCGCGGAAAAGGCAAAAACCTGATATCCGCCATCTCACATGCAGCCCCCCTGGATCCCAGGGAAGAAACGAAAGAACGTGGATCACCAGCTGAAGAGTTGATAGAGGTCCCTTTATCAGAAGAGGACCCGAGCTTGGTCGTCAAAATCGGGTCTCAACTGAATGACGACATCCAGACGAAGATGATCGCCTTTCTGAAAGAGAACGCCAACGCCTTTGCATGGTCCCATCAGGACATGCCCGGTATAAATCCCGAGATAATGGTCCACCGACTCAACGTGGACCCGTCCTTCAAGCCGGTTCGTCAGAAAAGACGAGCCTTCAACACAGAAAGATATGCCGCAATTGAAGAAGAGGTAAAGAAATTACGTCAAGCAGGTTTCATTCAGGAAGTCCGCTATCCCGACTGGCTCGCCAATGTCGTCCTCGTCAAAAAAGCCAATGGGAAGTGGAGGGTTTGCATCGACTACACCGACCTCAACAAAGCCTGCCCGAAGGACAGCTTCCCGTTACCGAGAATAGATCAGCTCGTAGATTCGACCTCGGGCCACGAGCTTCTCAGCTTCATGGATGCTTACTCTGGGTACAATCAAATCCAGATGCATGCCCCCGATAGGCAAAAAACGGCGTTCGTCACTGACCGAGGGCTGTATTGCTACAAGGTGATGCCTTTCGGGCTGAAGAACGCCGGAGCAACGTACCAGCGTTTGGTCAACAAAATGTTCGCAGAGCACATCGGCAAAACCATGGAAGTCTACGTGGACGATATGCTCGTAAAAAGTCTGAAATCAGAAGACCATGTCGACGACCTCCGGGTTATGTTCGGAATCCTGAAGAAGTACGGGATGAAACTCAATCCCGGTAAATGCGCCTTCGGAGTAAGATCGGAAAAATTCCTCGGGTTCATTGTGAATCAAAGAGGAATTGAAGCCAACCCTGAAAAGATCCGTGCGTTGGTTGAGATGAGTTCGCTAACCACCGTGAAAGAAATACAAAGCCTCACGGGGCGAGTCGCCGCACTCAACAGGTTTGTATCAAGAGCTACCGACAGATGCCTCCCGTTCTTCAAGCAACTTCGCAAGTTGAACGAGGTGACCTGGACGCCAGAATGTGAACGAGCCTTCCAGGACCTAAAGGTATACCTCGGTTCACCTCCGCTACTGTCCAAGCCCGCACAAGGGGAAGAGCTACTACTATATCTGGCCGTATCTTCCGCGGCAGTAAGCTCGGCCCTAATCCGCGATGACCGAGGTATACAAAGACCAATATACTACATCAGCAAAGCTCTCCTGGATGCAGAGACCCGTTATCCTAGCGTAGAAAAACTGGCTCTAGCTCTGATTACAACGGCGAGGAAATTACGCCCTTATTTCCAAGCACACCCGATAGTGGTATTAACGAACCAGCCGTTGAGACAGATACTACAGAAGCCGGAAACTTCGGGTCGCCTTGCACGGTGGGCCATCGAGCTCGGAGAATTCGACGTCCAGTACCGACCCCGCACGGCGATTAAGGGGCAGGCTGTGGCAGATTTCATCGCCGAGCTTACCGACTTCTCCAATCCCGAAACTAATGCCCCCTGTCAGGATAACATGGAAGAACCGAACCCAGCAGAAGATTCGAACTGGTCGCTGCACGTCGATGGATCGTCGAACTCGCAAGGATGTGGAGCGGGAATAATCTTGACCTCCCGTGATGGCATAAAAGTCCAGTATGCCCTGAGGTTCGGTTTCAAAGCTTCAAACAACGAAGCCGAAGATGAAGCACTTCTCGTCGGATTACGGCTAGCCTCGGCAGTCGGAATCCGACGCATCACGGCGTACAGTGACTCATAATTGGTCGTGGGTCAAGCAACAACGGAATACCAAGCAAAGGGAAAAAAGATGTCCGTGTACCTGCAAAAATATCACGAGTTATCCGCTCGGTTCGATCATTGCAAAGTTGTCCGAGTACCGAGGAGTCACAACACCCATGCAGACTCCTTCTCTAAGCTAGCGTCGGCAGGAGACGACGAACTGGGACGGGTCGTCCCCATTGAATTCCTCCCCCAAAGAAGTATCGCGGACGACGTTAAGAATGAGGTATGCGCTGTTTCAACTGAGCCTGATTGGAGAGACTCTATCGTCCGTTTCCTACGGGAGAACATATTGCCCGAAGAAAAAACAGAGGCAAGACGGATCCAGTATAGGTCAGCTCGGTACGTACTACTCGACGATATATTATACAAGAAGGGTCTCTCGTTGCCATATCTCCGCTGCCTCGGACCAAATGAAGCCGACTACGTCTTAAGGGAAATCCACTCCGGTGTATGTGGAAATCATTCTGGGAGTAGGGCATTAGCGCAGAAAGCAGTTCGCCAAGGTTATTACTGGCCGACGATCCAAAAGGACGCCCGTGAGATCGTCAAGCGATGCGATAAATGTCAAAAGTTCGCACCGGTACCTCACTCACCTCCCGAAGAGCTCACTCCTATGTCCGGACCGTGGCCCTTTGCGCAATGGGGGATCGATATCATTGGTCCTCTCCCTACGGGCAAGGGACAGGTCAAGTATGCGATCGTGGCCGTCGACTATTTTACGAAATGGGTCGAGGCAGAACCGCTTGCGAAAATCACCGAGAAGAAAACAACAGACTTCATCTGGAAGTCGATTGTATGTCGGTTCGGTGTCCCAAACACTATCGTCACCGACAATGGGCCTCAATTCGATAATGCGAAATACAGAGAATTTTGCCAGAACTTAGGTATAAAGAATGTGTATTCGTCTCCTCATCATCCCCAAGCCAACGGGCAAGTCGAAGCTATCAACAAGATTATCAAGAATCATCTGAAAACAAAACTCGGCGAATTCAAAGGAGCTTGGGCTGAACAGCTTCCCGAGGTGTTATGGGCATATCGGACCACAGCTCGGTCAACAACAGGAGAATCCCCATTCTTCCTGGCCTTCGGAGTGGAGGCCGTAGTCCCGGTCGAGATAGGGCTACCGAGTAACCGTATCAATAATTACCGACCCGATCAAAATCGAGACGAGCTTCGCTCTAACCTCGATCTGCTCGACGAAGTCAGAGAAACTTCCCAAGTTCGGATCGCAGCCTACCAACAGCGCGTTGCTAGATTCTACAATTCCCGGGTGAAGGAAAGGCGGTTCAGAGTGGGAGACCTCGTCCTGCGGAGGAACGTAAGGGAGAAGAAGGATAAGATTGCAAGCACGCTCAATCCGAACTGGATTGGACCCTACAAAGTTATTAAAACAGTTCGGACCGGAACTTATTGGCTCGAAGATTTACAAGGTCGTGCTCTACCCCATCCGTGGAACGCGGAACATTTGAAAATCTACTATCAATAAAAACTAAGTATTTACATTTTGTTGAGGTACGAACAGAGGCTAGTTTTGCCCGCAGTCGTATATGAGCTCTAAGCTTCCATTATTTTCACTAAGTCCTAAATACTTCGGCTACGATCTAATTGCTCGGCCACGAAGTAAACGGATTCATTACTTTCGCCAAGACCTAAATACTTCGGCTACGATCTAAATGCTCGGCCACGAAGTAATTTTGGCGGCAATATATATAAAAAAATCTGACGAAGTGCAAACACAGATCAGAAAAAGAAAAAGTAATTCATTTCATAAGACCATGAAAATGTCAGATTACAGAATGATTACATAAAAGCCCTAGAAACGGGCTACAAAAAAAATCCTAAGGGGCAGGATCAGCGGTCGGCTCAGCAGGGGCTGCGGTGTCTTCGTCTTCCTCCACCTCGGAGTCCAGAAAGGAGAGGTCCAAGTCCGGATGATGTTCTTGGACGGCCATCCGACACTTCTCGAAGCCGAAGTCGAACGCTTCGTCGGCCTCGGCGACCTTTACCTCCAACTCCGCCTTGGTCGTTTCCAACTCCGACCTCGCAGACCCCTCGGAGGCCTTCAGCTCCTCCACCCGGATGATAAGCTCGGCTTCAGCTCTCTCTTTATTGGAGAGTTCGGCTTGAAGAGCGGCGATCTCCCGCTCCCGAGCTTCCAAGGCTTTTGCAGCCTCTTCTCCGAACTTCCTGGCCTCGTCCAGAGAATGCTTGGAGGCTGTCAGCATACCTTCAAGGCCGGAGATCGTACCCTTGTCCCGGGTGATCTCGTCCCGGAGCAATTGGCAGCCATAAGCCACCTACACACACAAGCAATGAATGAGTGAATGAAACACTTAGCTATATTTATAGCATAATGGTATTAGAATTCACCTTAGTGCTGAAGACCCCCATCGTATTGAGTAGAGACAGGGCCGGAGACTTGGCCATTATGTCCACCTCGGCTTCGGGGACTGCCTTGTACGCCCATTTGCACAAATTGTACAAATGTGGCGGCATCTCCGGACCTCGGCGAATGGCAGCCGAAGTATCCTGGGCCGATGTCCCAGAAGGGCCGGCCTCACCGCCCTCCACCAAGTCAATGACTTGGACAGAAGGTTGTGGGAGCTCAGTTGGAGGGTCGGGCCGCACGACCTCGACCGGGGGCGCTTCTGGGATCGTTTCAGGGCCGGAAGTAGAGGAGCTTCATCAGCCGGGAGGACAGTAGGGCGTGCTCGGGGACGCCTCGTAGCCACTTTCTGCCGCTTCTTCTCCCGAAGCTGTTCTTTTTCCTCAGCCGTCATAGCTGACATCTTCCTTCGGGAGGTAGGAGCAGACATACCTGAGGAAAACAAAGCATCATATAGATAAAGTATGAAGTATAAAAGTAAATCCGAACTGTTCAGTATTAGAGAATGCTCACCTCGGGGATTGATGCCTAAATCAGATAAAGTCTCAAAAGAAAGAATGAGCTTTACACTGCGGAAGCTTGGGTCCAGCTCCCACACTGCAATCAAGCGCTCTTCCTCCTCCGAGCTAAGGGCCGGAGGATCACCACGAACTGACCAAAAAAAAAAAAAGAGGTCAGTAAAAAAAAGGGGGGGGGAGATCGGACCCGACCTGGAACTGAAAACCAGTTGTTGACTCTTCGGTCCGGGAAGTTAACTTCGGGTCGGGCCCCTTCCCAACCTTTGGATACGAAGAACCACTCCTCCTTCCACCCGTGAATTGAGGAGGGTTGGTCTTCTATCAACCGATGTCCTTTCCTCCCCCGAGGTGACATATAGAACCACCCCTTTGAGTCAGGATGGCTCTTCAGTTGGTAGAGATGCCTTAGTTCGGAGGGTGTCGGGTCCGATGCGTGGACTTGGCGCCATAGAGCGACACAGCTAATCAAAGTCCTCCAGGAGTTCGGGGCCAACTGGCCCGGAGCGAGGTTAACTGCGGACAGATACTCCCTCACAGCAGGGAGAAGAGGAAGGCGGAAACCGGCCTCAAAGAATGGGGCGTACACAGTGACCTGGTCTCCAGGTGGACGGGTCGGAAAATCATCAAGTCTAGGAAGCCTAAGGTCTATGGCCCCGGGAATACAGTATTCCGACCTGATCCTAATCAGGTCGGATTGGGTAAGAGTGGTCCAGATCAGGTTGGCCGGGTAATCAGAAACCCGGTCAGAAACCCGACCTGAAGTCCCAGCCACTGGAACTTCCTTCGAAGCAAAGGAAGAGGGAGTTTCTGCCAACAGAGCTCCCCCCGAAGGTTCTACGGTGACAGGTTGGACTTCCATCGGTCTGGATTCTCCAACAGGCAGAGAAGAAGATAAAGTCCGCGAAGAACTCTCTTCCGAACCAGCCATTAAAACTAAAAAAAGAAAGGAAACGAAGGTGGAAACTGAGAACTGGGCGTAGGCAGAAAGATGAACGTACCGGATTCCTTTCCGGACAGAAAGTGGGCCAAAGAAAGAAAGCAAGGACAGCTTGCTGAGATCACAGCGGTCCGAAGGGGATCTTGAAGAATGGCCCAGAGGAAATCGCAAATGAATCAGAGGAAGAACTGTAGAGAGGAAGAAAGAAATCGCAAACGGGGAAGATGAAAGAAATCCGAAAAAATTCTTAAGTACAGTATTTATACTGTAGCAGGAGACAGCACGCAGGACGTGGTGTGCCGCGCGGCAGTTATCTACGGTCTCAAAGAACGAACCGACGCGACTATCGACGAGGCTTGCCACATGTCAGCATCTCATTGGATAGTGATATTCGGCCCGTCCGTTCGGAGATACGAGGCCCCACGTGTCATCACACCATTCGTCCGCCGAAATAAAAAGCTGTCGCGCCGTACGATCATCATTGCGCCTTTTCGAAATTCGAAACAGCGCATTTAATGCGCAGTTGCCGCCAAAATGAGGTCAAATACATTAACTCCCGAGATAGAAATATCCACCTCGGGAGTGGGGGGACAGCTGTTATGGGATAATTTCTCATAACCGACCCGAGGACAAAAGACCTCGAAATCCTACAGTAAGCTGAAGGCCTGAACTGACGACTTCACCCCCTTCAAGGTCAGATCGGAGCGGACCCAATCTGACGAGCATACGGAAGCCGAACTCATCCCTTCCCCACACTGCCTATAGATGATGGCGCATCCCCTCAAGATCGGAACCGTCCGAAAGATCAGAACGGTCCGAGATTCTCGCCCGGATTCCCGGACAAAAGGCAAGATATGTGTCGTGATCTCAGCTCAATAACTCTCTGATCAATGCCTATAAATAAAAAGATTAACTCCAACGACAGGTACGCTCTAATCTCTACAACAAGTAATCTTACAATTCTCAAAGGTGATTACTGATTTAGGCATTGGAGGGTTCACGGCTGGATCCCAGCCCCCCCCCTTTACCATTTTCTGTGGTGTTTTGTAGAATCTAAGCTAAGCCGTTGATCCAAACATCTCTGCCGATTCCACCGAAGGATATCTCCACCGACGATCTGTTCCTACATATACAAATCCCATCACCTCGTCTGTCGACCAGAAATCAACATCAACAGGCCCCAAAGTCACGAACTCACTGAAGTCGGTGTTCCCCAGCCACACGGAATCCGCTTCTATAAAAAAAAGTATTCCGTATTCCCCACCAAGAAGACTACCTCACCTTTCTTCATTTGTTATAGCTTCTTTTCATCTCCTTCCCGTCTTTATCTTGCCTTCAGCGTTTCTCCGTTGTTTTAACTTTTCCATTCTTGTCTTATGTTTGTTTTTGTTTTTTCCCTTGGATATCCACGTGCAATTGAGCTTAAGCCCTTATTTTTTGTTTGGGACTTTCGTTTTTCTAAATTGTAATTTGCTTGAGAATTTTATTTACCTTCCGAAAAAACACTCAAGCTGATCCACTCGCTAGGTGGCCATACATGTATGGAGAGTCAAACCATCAGTTCAACCGGAGTCGGTTTGCGTCCTTCTTCATTAAGCGTCCATACCAAGCTGTGGAGGGGCCCACCGTCACGTATCTGTTCATCTACTCCGTCCATTCCATTTCTAAGATCTTGACGACCCCGACAGACCAAGACTGAGTAGGTCCAACGGTCAGGTCGACCACACCAAATACTGAGCTCGGGTTGCAAGCATTAAATGCAAGAGTCATTTCTGGTGTGGTCGATCTGACCGTTGGACCTGCCTTATTCTTGGTCTCATATAGTCATCATGATCTTAGAAACGGAGTGGACGGAGTGGAAAAACAGATGCATCATGATGGGCCCCTCCATGGATCGGCATCCATACTGAGGAAGGACGCAATCCGACTCCAGTTCAACCTGGTGACCGACTGGGGCCTACTGCTTTAATGGGAGCGGATTAGGTGAGACACCGGATCCACCGAGGTGGGTGGGACCCTGACTGTGGGGCAACTGTCATGCATGTGACGACATCCACACCGTCCATCCGTATTAAAAGTTCATGTTAGGGCATGATCTAAAAAATAAAGTAGTTCCAAATCCCAGATGGGCCATAGTACAGGAAACATTGGTGATTGACTGTTACAAACTTCCTATGGGCCACAAAAGCTTTGTATCAAGATGATATTTATGTGGTCTCTTCATCTAAATGTTTGTTACCATATCAACAGATTGGATGAAAAGTAAACATTCCTATGGAGTTCATTGAAAATCCATGAATTTTTCAATGATAGAGATTCATTCACGACTGTTTCTTTGGTGTAGTTACCTAAGATCTGAGAGCTTCATTTTTGGGAGAGCAGATTAAGTGAGAGCCGGGGCTCACCCAAGACGGTGCGGCCCCTACCATGGGGTTACTGTGGGGCCACCTTGACGTATGTATTATGTATCCATGCCATCCATCCGATTTTCCATATCATTCGAGGGCATTATACAAAACATGAAACGCATCTAACTATTAGGTGGGCCATACCATAATAAACAGTGGTGATTGACCATTAATGGGGCCAAAAAAGCTTTGGATCAAGATGATATTCCTTTACTTCCTTCATCCATGCTTATGTGACCTTATCAACAGATTGGATGGTAAAT
This sequence comes from Liriodendron chinense, assembly GCA_003013855.2. Taxonomy (NCBI): domain Eukaryota; kingdom Viridiplantae; phylum Streptophyta; class Magnoliopsida; order Magnoliales; family Magnoliaceae; genus Liriodendron; species Liriodendron chinense. The sequence continues at coordinate 11,006,814 of ML058513.1, forward strand.
AAACTCTACAAAAACATTAAGATTCTCTCTAAGGAGTTTTTAATGGTAGGACGGTCAATCACCAATGTTTCTTATGCTATGGTCCACCTTATAATTGGATTTGCTTTTTTTTTTTTTTTTTTTTTTTTTTTTTTTTTAATGCCCTAAAATGATATGGAAAAAACGGATGAACAGCGTGGATGCATAAAACATACGTCAAGGTGGGCCCCACGGCAACTCCTCGGTAGGGGCCGCACCGTCTTTAAAAATGGTTGGAAGGTGTGGATTTAAGACACATAAATCACTGTGAGCCCCACAGTCAGGGGTCCCACCTACCTTGGTGGATCCGGGGTCTCACCAAGGTCTCACCTAATGGTATTGATGCCCTGCATAAGTGGCATTTTGATGGGAAAGATGGGAAATCTACTTGGACCACTTGCTCTTCACGTGTTCTTTTTTTTTTTTAGGCAGACCTTGGTCAAATGTCATGATTTTTATAAGAAAATATGTATATAGTATGGCTCAGATGATAAAATGTCACTTGCCATAATGGCACATGTGGTGCATATGGGCTTTGGATTTCGCTGGGTTGCCTTGATTTTTCATTATAACAATTGTCCGATGAATGTCAATTTAGGACGTAGAGCCCATCTATGGTAGGTTCCAACAGATGAACGGTCTGGATCTTGCATAAGCTGCTGCTTTTTTTAAAGAAAATTAATAAGAATTATTAATTTGTTAGAGTCATCATTGAGACAGGACGTGTAGACTGGAGGAATGGTCATCCACGGACGCGGATTGCCCGGGAAGGCGGGAAAGCCTTTCGCATCAACTTCCTACCACGGGCAACTAGGTGGGGCCCACCGTAAGGTTTGTGAGAAATCCACCCTGTCCGTTCATTTTTCCACGTCATGTTAGGCCATGGGCCTAACAACAGGAAAATCCGAAACTCACGTGGGCTACACGACAGGAAAAAGTGGGTAAAGAAATGCATACCGTTGAAACCTCCCTGGGTCCACTGTGATGTTTATATCCAATCCATGCCGTTAATAAGGTCATTCCTTCTGGGATAAATTGAAAAAAAAAAAACAAAAACAAAAATATTAACCTGATCCAAAACTTCTGTGACGCACGAATGTTTCAATGGTGGATTTTCAACCTTACAGTTTCCTGTCGTGCGGCCCACTTGAGTTTTGGATCTGCCTCATCTTGGGCCTATCTTCTGACATGACGTGGCAAAATGGATGGACAGGCTGGAAAGGCTCTCGCACGCAATCCACATCCGTAAGCCACAACGGTTGTAGGTTAGCTTATCATACAACCTGTTTCATTTGCTAATGCAAAAAGAGAAAAATGGGCCCCAACATTTGTTGTAGGTTAGCCACAACGATTGTAGGCTAGCTTATCATACAACTTGGACTCAACAGAATGGCCATGCGAGCATGAATTGTACCGTCCATTGTTTTGGATCGGGTGCCACGCCTGATGATGAGTGGACCGGCCTGATTTCTGTGACAGGTGATCTTCATGGTGGGCCCCACCTCATGCACAGTGGGGATGGTACTACAAACGTCGCATGTGAGAACAACCGGTCGAGGAAAACAGCGTGTATTCACTGAGCTGGAGGTGGGGCCTATCATGAAGCCTGAGTCGTTGGTCCCTGTCTCCCTGAGAAGAAAAAGAGTATGCCTACGTAGAAACGAGCGCATTTTATAATTGTACTCACTAAACACGCTGGAAACGATGCACACGTGCAGGATCGGATCTGGTCATCAGGAGGATGCAATGTCTCAAAAATCAGATCGAATTTGGTCATCAAGAGCGCAACATGTGTACATATAGTTTGGGCCGTTGGTCAGTTTATCTTAACCATTCATTCATTACGAACAGATGTGGCCCACCTGGTGATCATCTGCTCTAGACAAAGCATCTAGACGTTGGGATAAAATGTCCATTGAATCCACTAGTGCAATTATGCTTCATTTCCACATCTACGGTCAGTACACTCAACAAACTAGACCCGAACGAGTTCAAAAGGTTGGGTAGGGGCCCATCAACAACCAAAATAACAACTGGTGTGCATGGGCTAGGCCGAAGATCATCAAGCCTGGCCTGCGGACTATCTGGGCTCGGGCTGAGCACTGATGTCAGGATAAGCATCTCGATTCCGTTGGCCAAGTACCCATTCCAATGGTGTTAAATAACTCGATCCGGGCCATTGAAGTGTTGGGCCCCTTTGCCTATCCGAAAGAAGGCCTGGGAAATCTCACAAGTATCGTAAGCCAGGGGTCCACCAATCTGGGGGATTTTATTTAGGGGCCCACCATGTCAACGACAAGGATCACCTAACCGTTGGCCCCACTTGTGCAAAATGGAACCACCATGGCTAGGTTCAATGTCGTGGTGCATCACAACCTGAATGGTAACCTAGTGCCTCGATTTCGTGCTAGTGGAGGCCACTTTTTGGTGGATCCACACTGTTGGTACGACCTACTTCGGACCATTATTGTACTCTCTCGGTAACGATTTGTTTTTAGGCTACTAAACCAAGGAAAACAGTCGTCCGATCTGAGATAGCTTTTGGATACCATCAACCCATGCTGCGATCCTTCAGATCTACGGTCTGGATCACCAAACGTACACTCCCTCCGTCCATAATGTAAGCCCCTTCTATTTCCGACCGTATTCCAAAATCAGGCTGATCCAAAACACACAAGCGTCACACCACAGTAGTTGGGATGGGGACATCCACCAAATGTGTGGTACCCACTGTTTTTTTTTTTTTTTTCGTATTTGCCATCCAATCCATTCGCGAGGATGAATGGCAACCCCAGAAATAAGGACACTCCAAAACTAAAGTGGGCCACAGCATATCCTTTCAGACGTTCTACACATGAGGATGTAGAATGTGCTTATTCTACAAACATTGCAGAAGAACCGGCGAGGAATTGCAGTGTCCTGATGATCATAACACGAGGAATTGCAGACTCGCTATTGAAGTGACGTCACCAAGTTCTGTGAGCCCCACCATGATGTATGTGTTGTATCCACACCGTCCATCCATTTGGAGAGATCATTTTAGGGCATGAACCAAAGAGTGAGGCAGATTCAAAGCTCATGTGAACCCTACCATAGAAAACAGTGGGGACAGTGATGCCGCCGTTGAAACCTTACTAGGGTCCACCATGATGTTTTTCTAAGATCCAACCTGTACATAAGTTAACACAGACATGGACGAAAGGAAAACACAAATGTCAGCTTGATCGAAAACTTTTGTGGCCCCAAGAAGTTTTTAATGGTAGGCGTTCAATCCCCACTGCTTTCTGTGGAAGGGTCTACTTGAGCTTTGTATCTTCCCCATTCTTTAGCTCATGCCCTAAAATGATCTCTCCAAATGGATGGACCGTGTGGATACAACACATACATCATGATGGGGCCCACAGAACTTGGTGACGTAACTTCAGTAGCCAATCTGGCTACTCACACTGTCAGTAGCCACACTCATGCAATCGGGTGCACGGGGATCTTCATTTCCTCGATTGACCAAAGAATAGAAAATGAACCGTAGGTACTAGCTATGGTGATGCATCTGAGCTGGAAAAGCAATTCCCTTCACCTTTTCCTTCAGCCTTTTTCAGGCCAATGGATGCATTTACGAAAACTTGGGAACTTCCACATGACAGTTGAAAAGGATGGCCTTTGTTTCCTTTCAATGCACCCCAAAACAGGGGGAGGCCAATAACAGTCCCTTCCCGTGTAACTGAGGACAGTGCTGATTGATTACTGGGCCCAGGTAGCACTCACTCTTGCCTCTATTCCAAGTAGCCCTTTTCGGAGCATAGCGGCTGCACTTTGGTTATCCAGGTAACCCTTTCTACTAGGGGCTTTCACTCTAGTCCAGGTTGCCCTTTCCACTAGGGGCTTTCACTCTGGTTCAGGTTACCCTTTCCACTGGTTGCCCCTTCCGTAACTTGAACACGAGACATAGTGTTGGCTTTGATACCAATTGTTAAGAACCTAACCAATGCGTCAAAAAGCCCATGGAATGTATAGTTAGGCTCTTAAATCCTTGGGATCGTAACACATTTTCACAATGTTCTATGTAAACCCTAGTTTGTTTGGTATAATATATATATTCTATTATGAGAGAGAGAGAGAGAGAGAGAGAGAGAGAGAGAGGTCATTGCATTGAGAACTGCTTCTTCGTTTTTTAACTTTTAGGCATACAATGGATCAATGTAAGTCCATGGATGCACCGAAAGAAAACCACATAAATCTGTGTTGTGGTTTGCTTCTTTTCTCTTTGTTCTTATAATTTTAATGTTGTTGTGTGTGTGGTCAAGAAAACATTTTTTTCTGCCAAGACCAATTTCATGGACCGGTTTATAAATTGTGTCGGGTATATGTTGGTCCAGTTAATTTTAATTTTAATAGTAAAATTTACATCATTTGAGCCTTATACCAATAAATTGTGATATAAGGGGGGCTGCAAGTCTATTCATGGCACAGATGAATTAAAAGAAGCCCGAATGGAAGAGGACATATTTTGTCATATCCGAGCCTAGTCCTACATGGGGCATGATATGTCTGGACTCCAGCGCATTCATATTAAAGAAATTCATTTCAGATTGAGAAAATTTGTCGTTTCAAAATGTGAATCATAAATCGGCTATAACTTTTAATTCGGGATGGGTGTACTACAAATGGAGTGTGTGAACTAAAGAAAAAAAAAAAAAAAAAACTTTTAATTCGAGATGAGTTAAGGGATGCACGACCTATGAATTTTGACTGGAACGCGCTATTTAGGGCTAAGCAATTCGCATTACTCTATTTCACAAGAAAATAACTCATTTTTATTTAAAATCAAGATTTTCCAAAAAGACTTAATATTTTTAATAAGTTTTAGGAAGTATGTATCTCTTAACCTTGAAGTTTTAGTGTGTGATGTCTTTTTAGGATTTACTTTTTATCATGTCAGGAATCATCTAATAAAGTTAAATTAAAACTTAGTATTTTTAATAAATTTTATTATTTTGAGTAAGTTTTATTTTAATAGAGTTAGACTCTTAATTAGGTTTGCATTTTATTATTTAAAGCATTGTACTTTCATTTTACAAACATTAATAAAATTATCTAAAAGTTTTCTGTAGATTCAAAAGTCATTAGAACCCATGCATTCAAGGTTTATATCACATAAAGAAATTGGTGTTTTTTCTCGTTACTTTCCCACACCCTTTCCAGGGTCAAATTAAGATCGGCTGCATGAATCATACTATACCATGTAAGCATAACTACTATTTAATATATAGTTTATTATATATAGAGAAATGCACTGAGTGCTGTCAGAGAATTATAAGTTATTACTGGCCCCAAGTGAGTCCAAACGGACATTTTCAATTGATTAATCTGAGTCATTTACTATTTTCAGAACACATTTTATAGACTACTATACAAAAATTTTACCGATCAAATGATCTAATCCATCCTTGATTTGGCCCTATTTTTTATAGCCATCCTTTTTGAAGCTACTGATGAAATGACTATGATAGCCTAACAAAATTGATTCTTGAATCGTAAGCAATCCAGGAAAGGCCCTAACAAATAGATGGATCGGATTGTTTAGTGGACCTATTTTTGTGTAAACAATCTTGACCATCCATATGAAAGGACATTGATCAATGGTTAATATTTATTCGATCGGTGCAATGCTTTCCCGGTAGCCCATGAAACATGGGGCTTGTACCTAATGAAACAATATCGACCTATGAATTATATTGAATTAAAATATCCAAGTGGACCACTAACACTCGGAGCTCTATGAGATGCATGCACTGAGAGCACCGGAGCATTTCTCGTATGAGAGATATATTAAATATTTATTAATTAATCTAGCAACAAAAGAAGGTTTGCTAAGCCACATAAGTGTGATCTAAACCATCCGTTCAGATGGGCCCGCCCTTGTAAAGGCCCTGTTTAGACATGGGCCCCACCGAGACCCGACCACCAAAGACCTGGGGGTACCAAACAAGATCACACCCAGGTTCATGCCCCCAAAAACGAGCCTGACCCGAAAGGCACAAACCCGATCAGTCCAGATCCGGAAACTGTAGGACCCGACACCGACAGCCCTGCTTGTTGGGCCCACTTTACTTGGGGATTGCTTCAAATGTCCGGTTGGAAGGTCCTAACCTTTTGGATTGATGGCCTGTAAATAGACAGTTGAGGAGAAAAGACGGCAGCGGTCCACATTCAACAGAAAAGCGTCCAAGGTGGGACATCCCTCTTCCACTATACTTCTGGATCACGACCGCGACCTGGATGAGACCCCGGAACCAACGCTGTAGGTGCGGCCATGACTGTAGGGCCCACCTTGATGCATACATTGTATATCCACACCGTCCAATTTGTTTTTTTCAGCTTATTTTAGGGCGTAGTACAAAAAATGAATAAGATAAAAACTTCAGGTAGACCACACCACAGGATACAGTGGTTGTTGAACACCTGCCATTAAAAAATTCCTAGGGTCCACCATAATGTTTTTTCACCATCCAACCTCTTGATAATGTAAAACATACCTGGATGAAATGAAAAAACAAATATCAGCTTGATCCAAAACTTTTGTGGCCCCCAAAAGGTTGTTAATGGTCAATAACTACTGTTTCCTGCAGGTGTGGTCCACCTAAATTTTTTATCTGCTTCATTTTTGGGGAAGAAAGCTCTAAAATAAGCTGTAAAAACTTATGGACGGCGTGGATATAGAATGGATACATCGAGGTGGATCACTGCCTTTGACCAACGAGTCTAGAGTCAAGACTCATATGAATCGATCTGGTGACTCGCTGAGTCTTGTAAATTTTTACCAAGTCTATTATATATTTTTTTAAAATTTTAAAAAGGACATATATATAAATAATATATCATTAATGCTAATTAATAATATATATTATAATAAATTTCCAACTATATGAAAGGTGCTTTATTCATTTTAATATCTATTATTTGCATTACTACAAACAAGAATTCATACTAGATCATAGATCATGATAAATTCAATCTTACATCCATCAGGTGGATCCCACCGTTTAGATGCTCTGGAATGAGAATCAGCTGTCCACTCATCATGTGAACCACACTTAATGAAACAAACGGACGGCTATCATCGTCCATCTATTTCCAAAATGCAACCTTTTGAGCCGACAAGGTCAATGCTCGAGCCAGGGCATCTACACGGCGAGACCCAGCTGATGGACAGCTTGGAACTTGCACCCATGTGACCCCATTGACACGTGTGGGGGCGTGTAGATGTACTTGACTTACACGTGTGCATTTGGGATTAGCAAACCTCGATAGAACAGTCAATCCCTTGTAATAAGTGGATCATGTGGGAATATTCAGATCATTCCAAAGCTGGCAATGCCTAAGCAATTTATTCTTAAAAAATAGAAAAGAAATCTGACCTACATCTCCTACCTGGCAGAGTTATTTTATACTCCGGCTGCGTATGATGCTCGATATGCAGGCGCCCTGAAATTTACACATGGCCGGCTAAATTGTGGTAATTCACTGTCTCTAAGTTATATTATCAAAATCAAATCGGTTAAACATTCATAAATTCTGGTTCGTGGATGTTTGTTTGTTAGAATAGGACCGTCTGACATTTTTTTTTCATTTTCAACCGTTAAGAAAATCTCCGCCAATCTGATAGTGATATAATCAAATAAATAATAATCCTTGGTTCATCATACATCTAAGCTGGGACCCATAAATTGGACAGTCTAATTTGAATTATTTTTATGCCATGTACGTATTTTATAAGTAATCTCAAGGCGCCTGCTGTATCATCCATGACACTCTGATGGAGTATCAAAACTTTTCTTTGTTAAATTTCAGTCCAAGCACATGGATCTGGGACAGGATATTCTTTACCCCACTTTCCTTCCCACCACTCACTTTGAAGAAATCAAAGCTGCAACAACTCGGCAACCGTTCATTCAAATGCTTGGCTGCTTGATTGGAATCTCATGATACCTCCATTATCATGATGCGAATTTACATGTGGGGCCCTCTCTGATCGTTCTGGACGCCATGGATTGCAATTGACCCCAATTTTACCATGATCGGATATTCAAATATGGGCCTGCAAAATGGCTTGTAAGACCCTTTTCACTCCTGCCGTCCATTTTGCGTAACCCTTAATTGTGTGGCTGTGATCATCCAATTGTAGTTATTTTTTTATACATCTGTTAGGATAGTGGATAGTTACACAAATCTAACGGTCTTTCTTGATCATACGCCAACCCACTTGGGCCTCACATCATAATGAAGTATGAAGGATTCGCACTGATTTTCAACCCACCTAAAAGGTATGGACAGCATCTTCCCGGTTTTCCATTTTGTATGGTTTCGTGACCGAAGCCATTCATCTGAGGAGGGCCCACCATGGATGGACACATCTCCTGGATTGGTCTGGATAAATCAATCATGGGCCCCACTTGTACAAACAGCGGTCATAGCATCCTATCCTACTTCAGATCCTCGGGCTGAGGACAATAGAATTCCTCAAGAATAATTTAGAGACGGACAGTGAAGGGAATAAACCGTTCCAAAATATTCAAAACCAATATTCATAATCTAATGTAAACAAGTCATTCAAGGTACTTGAAAAGATACAGATACAGGAGAACAAATCTCGAATCCCATTCCTCTAACTATTGTATAAGTAATCGATTGCGTACGGAGTAACTCCGCACGCTCTTATCGTGCGGAGTAAACTCTGTTGGGCCCACCTAGAATGTATATGCTTTATCTATTCCGTCCATATGTTTTTCCAGCTCACTTTAGGGGTTGAGCCCAAAATTTAAGCATATCCAAATCTCAAGTGGACCATGCCACGGGAAACAGTGGGAATACTGATTTCCACCGTTGAAACCTTCCTGGGCCCCACAGTGATGTTTATTTGTCTTCTAACCTGTTCATAAGATCACATGGATATGGATGAAGGGAAAACACAAATATCAGCTTGATCCAAAACTTCTGTGTCCTCTAAGAATTTTTCAATGGTAGACATTCAGTTTACACTTTTCCCATGGTGTGGTCCACTTTAGATTTTGATATGCTTCATTTTTCAGCACCATACCTAAAATTTTCTGTTAAGATGAATGGTACGGAGTGGATAAAATACGTAAATCACGGTGGGCCCCACAGAGTTTGCTCCGCACGCTTAGCGTGCGGAGTTACTCACTACAGCAGTCTGCTTCCATGGTATAATAAGCTTATTTTGAAATTGTGTGGGCCCTACTGTGATATAGGGCCCAGATCCACTCCTTTCATAAGGTGTACCCCCTTCAAGCCCGTATCCAAAAACTAAGACCTAATCAAAACACAAGAACCTAACCAATCCAGCAGAGGCCCGGGGACTGTATGGAATGCATCAAGCTCCCACCCTTAAATTGCAACCCTAGTATACCACCACACTCCGCAGCGGACATCTGAGGTGGCCCACTCTGTGGCTGCACTCAATCTGGCCTCTTTTCTAGGTTACTTTGGCAATCTGGCTTCTTTTCTAAGTTGGCCTTCCACTATAGTGGTTGTACTCTGGTTGTTCAGATAGTCCTTTTCAAGCATAGCTGTTGCACTTTGGTTGTCCATTACCTGAACACAAGACATGGCATTAGAAATGTTAAGAACCTAACTAATATGCCAAAAATTCAAGATTGATGGAACACGTCACGCTAACCATTAAACAGGATCATAACAGGTCACACCACAGGTAATAGTTGGGATGGGAAAGACACACTATTAAAAACATTCCAAAATAGGCCCACCATGTTTTGTATCTGGCATCCCGTCCATTCATAATATGTGCCCCACCAAGATGAATAAACACCCTAAAAATAAGCCATTCCAAAACTCAGGTGGGCCACACCACATGCTTTTATACATATTATGCATGATTTTACATGGTGTGGCCCGCCTGAGTTTTGGATCTACCTGCTTTTTGGGCTCAAGGAGAATGCCAGGCGGGTGCACACCATGGATGAGTGATTTCGAATGCAAATTCGGTGGATATGGGGAACCACCGAGGTCGGTGGATTCATGACTGTGGGGCACACCATGATGTATGTGTTTTATATCCACACTGTCTATTCGTTTTGCCAGCTCATTTTAGTGATGAGACCAAAAATGAAGCATATCCAAATCTCAGGTGGACCACACCATGGGAAGCAGTGGTGATTGAGCACCCACCATTAAAAATTTCCTAGGGCCCCACCTTAATGTTTATTTTCCATCCAACCTGTTGATAAGGTCACACAGGCTTTTGGATGAAGGGAAAACTCAAACATCAGATGATCCAAAAAATTTGTCCCCCGAGAAGTTTTTAATGGTGGGTGTTCAATCATCACTGCTTCCTATGGTGTGGTCCACCTGAGATTTGGATCTGCTTCATTTTTGGGCTCATCCCCAAAATGAGCTGGCAAAACAGATGAACAGGTGGATATAAACCACATACATCACAGTGGGCCCCACAGTAATGGATCCACCAACCATGGTGGTTTCCCAGATACACTGAATCAGAGTTCAGTGATTTCATGCAAACATCATATTGCCCACACAAAATTGTAGTTGTAGATGAACCAGTCACAAATATTTAATGTCTGAAGAGAGATCTTGAACACAGATACTATCATAGGCCAGAAATACAGCATATATCCGTACTGTGAAGGTACCATAGTAGCCCTTTTAAATTTTGATAATTAATTGTGAACCATTCTCATGCAGCAGCAACATTTCCCAGTAATTAATTACTTTAAGGTGAGGCAGTACCATGAAAGCTCTGTATGAGAGGCAAGGTTCAAAACATCAGAGTGCATAATATCAAAGGTACTTCAATAGATACAAAACATGTGACACAATGCATTCAGACGACATTTTGAACCTTGGCATCTGGCAAGAAAAAGATGATAGGCATAAATGAAAGTGAAATCTGAACTACATGTTCGTATTTTTCTCTTGTTTTTGTAATACCATGCATTGTTTGGCAATGGCATGGGACAAAATATATTACAGTGAAATCATAAAATTAAAATAAAATAATAGAAACTACAAGCCAAACTTTATGACAGAACCGTACAGATTATTCTTCTCCAGGCAGCATGATCATTATTGTTGCAAGTATTGGGACATTGACACATATGCGCGCGCACAAGGGATTGCGGCACACTTAATATACGTGGAGAGAAAAGGAGAGAAACGAAGGGAAAGGGTGTGGCTACAATGCTACATGCAGGTGGTGCTACATGCAAAGAGATCAAAGGGGCACCCAGAATGGTTTCAACAGTAGGCGACCCATCCCTACTTTTTTACAGTTCTATGGCACACTCAAGTTTTCGTCTGACTGACTTTTGGTCAGATGTCGTAAAATGAGCCGGCTGAACATATGCACGAAGAGGATGTCAAAAAGTTATCATGGTAGGGCCCCAAAGAGCGTTTGTTGCACAAGCTCCCTAATACGACATCGTCTGTGGAGGCTACACGCAAAGAGGAGGAAAGTGGGAGCATGAAAGGGTTGAAATGACAAAAATGACATTGTTGAATGGCCAGACACATCCCATTTTTCTTTTAAACTCGAAGGTTTACACCCTCTGTCATGCTACTCATGCTAGGTTATAGTGTTGTCCATGATGACTGGATGTGGGTGATGCACAAGGTGATCCTGAAGATGGGGCCACACCATTAGACAGATTGGATATGATGTCCCACGCACATGAAAGGTTGAAATATTATCCGCTGGGTGGACAGTAACTTACAGTCCAACCAGTTGGACCATGGAGGGAGGAAGAGAGAAAACATTTTATAAGAGCAATTAATGAACTCCATAGATTGAACTTCAATACCCAAAAATGCTACATGTCATGTTCTTGTGCAGGAAACAGAAAATATCGTATAAATTTCATCGAGGAAATAGATAGGAAGGTTCCATGCTTAAACATGAAATGTGCTGCTCATCAGTGAACCTAGTTGCTGAGTCATTAGCCTCCCTAGGAATGAGATTATACAAGTTGCCTCACAAAGATGCTAATTCTATAATCTTGATGATAAGGAAAGAAATTTGAACTCTTCAAGAGTTACTTTTAATAATTGCTTGACCAGAGAACAATTATTTGAAGAATGGACTAGACCTCAAGAGCCACAAGGAACTAATAATCTCACCTTTCTCATTCCTTATAACTCATTCCTCTAATTTTATCAGCATTGTTTGATCTTCCCATCAGGATATGCTGCCAATGAACCTACAAGATCCTTCAAACATTGGAACCAATCCCTTAAGAGGCATTTGATCAAATTCTCAATTTTATCCTCAATGTCAACACATCTTCAAATATTCAACTACTCTCTTTCCGGGTGCACAACAACATTCCAAAAGGGAGGGTCCACGAGTTTTCTCATCTTGACTTGAAAGGCCATGAGGGCCACCCTTCAACTAATTCATAGAACCAACATCATACAGAGGAGTTCATTCGATTCCACCCATGCTCAATAATGGAATGAGAGGAAGATGAAGTTACCACTAAGATAAAAGCTTGTAATTTTTTGTACCCACCAATAGCAAATAAATATCATGATAATGACGAACCATACTTCTAAAACTCGCTGACTTGACTCAAAACTTGGCCAAGTCAACTCAACATGGTGATATTTCGAGTCTTTTGGAAACTTCGCTCCAGGTCTGACTCGACCCCAACTCAGGAGGCTTGACCACTCGGTTGACTCAAAGAGGCCCGCGGTGACTTAAACTGAGTCATTCATTGAGTCATCATCGTCATCTAAGCCTTATCCCAATTAATTGTGGTTGGTACATGAATCCTGTTCCACCATTCCACTCCATCAGGGGCCACACCTTCAGTTAGAGCATAGGTCATCAAATCATTTCTTAATACCTCCATCCATGTCTTTTTGGGCCTTCTCATTGCCCTTTTAGAGCCTTCATCTTGCACCAACTCACTCCTAAATAATGTGGTTCTTGATCTACGTTGACATGACCAAACCATCTACGTCTACTTCCCCTCATCTTATTACCTATTGGTGCTACGTTGACATGACACACACACACACACACACACACACACACACACACACAAATACACACACACACACACACACACACACACAAATTAATTAGTACTTTCAATTAATTTGCATGATGACACCATGGGTTGAATCAGTTAGACTGACTATCGAATGATTTCAGAACTGGCAGCCAGCCTCAAGTCAGGTTTTAAAACAATATGCATTTGTTAAAGATTCATTTTTATGAAGTTGGCATAGAGACTCCGCCATCAATAATCATAATGCTTGGAACCCGTGTCACATGAATGGGGAAAAAAAAACATATCAGAATAGATTTTCATGTCAAGACTGCAGCTGGCTTTACAATTCTTTTTTGTATGGAGTAGCACAAATAACACTTCAGCAAACTATCGAGCATCAATCTCTCCTCTCTAGTTTGACGGGGTGTTTTGAAGGGTATTCATTTTATTTTGCAATTATCAGACATCCCCTATCATGTAAGTGAATCCCCATGATGCGAAACCCATGGTAATTTCTACTAGTAACCGTAGCATATTTTCAAGAGGGCCCACACAAGCATTGGCATGTCAAAAAGCTTTAAGTTTATAAGCACAAGTTGTGAAATCAGATCTCCCAACTGGAAAAAAATTGGAACTGGACAACATCCCCATTTGGAGTCCTTGAACCAGTATTGGCATGAAATTAATATCCAATCCATGTCAAGTTTAGAAAACCAAGTTTAAAGACATTGACTGAAACTCCACCTGTAAGTTGAAAGGAGTAGGATTGATATGAGGTTGCACCTGGTCATAGAACTTTTGCCAAGAAAATGTGAGGCTTCCTATTTCAAAAATGATTCGTAAAAGCCAACTCCAATTGCTGGGACAACATTATGATCATGATAATTAAGAAGGAAACAAGGGCAAATCTTACGGAATGTGATAAAAAGCAGAACATGCATTCCCTAATCACTAGTCTGCTGAAAAACATATACTTTCAAACTAATGCTGGAAATATATCCAAACGAATTGACACAATCATTGTAAAATCAGGAATTGAATGCCATTATACTTGTGATTATTTACAACATTGCAATATCAGTGACAATGAAATGATGAATAATAATGGCACATCATGGAATGCATTATAATAATGTGCAGGTAGTAACTTAAGAGCTTTTATAATAATGTGCCGGTAGTAACTTAAGAGCTTTTATAATAATGTGCAGGTAGTAACTTAGAGCTTTTATAATAATGTGCAGGTAGTAACTCAAGAGCTTTTATAATAATGTGCAGGCAGTAACTTAAGAGCTTGGCTAACCCCACACGCATCTGCAATAAAGCTCATACACGCCACACATAGCACGATAGGTCCAAGATCCAATCCATCCATCAGATCATCACTATATAGATATCGTAACCCATGAATCAGGTTGATCCAACGTCAGGTGGGCCACAGTTTGCAATGCGGTTCTGAAAAACTTGGCTGAAGCTTTCTATCCCATCCACCTATTTCCAAATATTGGGTACCACATGCTGATTGGAGCAGATTTTATTTTTGGGCAAACATGTAGAATGTCAGACCAACCTCATGGATGGATTAGATCTCACACGTATGTGCCATGCTGGCATGTGTAACGTGTGCACAAGCTTTAGTGCACCACACCTGCGCTTAGCAAAGCTCATAACTTACAATGGGACAACAATACTGCAGTGGAACTCTGGCTTACAATAGAGCATTCTATTTTACATATAAGCAATATAGACAAACTTTCAGTGGTCAAAATCCGATAAACCTGAGTGCAACAATTTTTGAGGGGAAGCATGAGCGGATTTGGGTGCTGCAGTGGGGAAGCCACTATTTGACTGTTTCAAAATGAGAGGAAGTGTAAATGCATAGGAAATGGAAGCAATAGAGCACCTCGGTAGAAGAATCCTGCAACTAAGCAATAAGCAAATACTAATTATCTTTCCCATTTTATCAAAACACTACTACTGCAAAATCATTGAAAAACATGTGTATTAGAAATTATGTAACAAGGCAAACGAACAAAGCAAGACAGCATGTAAATGCATAGAAAGGGATCTCACAAGATGAATTGCTTTATACCTCTCCTGTCATGTTGTGTAGTATAGATCCTCAAAGCTTTGAAACCCAGAATGCAGCAAAATACACTGGGTTATCCTACTCTTCTTTTGCCGCAAAGCATGGTAGAAAGAAGGAAAATATTGCAGTCACACATAGGCATGTACCAGGAAAAATTGAGATAACAGCGAGGTGTAACACTAAAATTGGTACCCATTCTGGTGCATCGAGGTGACATTTAGATGTACCATAAATTAAAAAAATGCAAAATGTAATTCTTTAGTGTGTTTGGAAAGGCAAAATCATGAAGAACCAAAAAAAAAATGAAGACAATCAAAGAAAAGTGCTAAGGTCACCATCAGTATCCTAAATGGCATCATTAAGATGATATGAATCATTTGTTCATAATAGTCCAGTAAGGAAACAGTCTCAGCTTCACATTCAAGGCAACCAGACATAATAGACAATGAACCTCAACATAAAATCAAACGAATTTTAAAGCCCAGCCGTGTTACATTTGAGTTGCAAATTTTCTAAATGATTTATCTTCTCTAACACCCTGTTGTGCCCCATTTTGACTGAATGGCGCAGATAATTTTATATAATTGGGCACGAAGTCAGTGGTGAAGGATCTTGTTCTTCTATTGGAGAGAATCAAACTATTGTGTGAAAGAAGACTTCACAGAATTACCCAACTCCTTAAACTCGCATCAGTTGTTGGAAACACATCGTTAAAAACTCAAACACTTGTAGAAACCCACCCATCATGAAATCCTCACCCACTGACCCACCAGACAGACTTAGTCCCACATTTCTTTTTATTCCTTTGGTAAATCTTTAGTTTTTCAGAAGTAAAAGTTATCACTTATAAGGGTACTGCCAAGAGCTTGGAAATAGGATTTGACCAGTGTTTAGTTCATCAAGTCAGCTTTCCAAGAAGATCAACACCACCCAATTTTGATACAAACATCGAGTTACCAAACATGGAAAGGTATCAGTTATGCAACAGAACCTGAACTCCAAAACTCACCTATTTCTGAATCTTGATATCTTTCACGTGATCAAGAGGTTAGATTTTAGCCAAAATAGCCCATGATAAACTATGCCATATTAGTCATGTTTAGGTAAAGGTGATTAGATCCATACATTGATAATGCTAAACCATTGATTAAAAAAACAGAGATATATGGGCTAAGTTTCAGCTGAAATATGACAAAAGTCATCCAGTGAAGAACCACAAATAAAAAAGAAGCATCCTATTTAGATAAATATGAAATGATGATGGAACAATAATTGCACAACTGTCTACAAAAGAAATGAGAAAGTTGTTGATAGTTTCTGACATAGAATAAAGAGAATGAGCCATCACTAGGAAGGCCCTTACCATTCCAAGTTAGGAATGTGCAAGCTTTGTTGCGTTAAGAAGGAGATAGCATATTATCATAAGAATAGAAAGGCTTCACCAGCACTGACATTAAACTTCTTTGACTTATACTGTGAGGGTTTTTCAATTCTGAGACATGGAGCCCATATTGACTAAATCTAGAGCATTGTTTTTTTCTTCACCCCACTGTGGATGGACCATGCCCCCAAAAATCTCCCAGATAGGAAGATCCTGTCCACCAAACTTCAGGAGATGCTAAAATGCACATTTGCATATTTAGGAATCAAATAATTGCCAAAAAGATGCATACATAGTAAGTTTTCCTTTAATGGGGGCCTAAAAGCATGTAACGCTAACTCAAGGAAACATTGGGGAAATATGGGAAAATGGTGGAATTTCTCAATGATACTTCAAAAAATGCTAAAATACAAATATTTGCATATTTAGGAATCAAATAACAGCAAAAAGATGCATACATGATAAGTTTCCCTTTAATAGGGGCCTAAAAGCATGTATCACTGACTCAAGAAAACATGGGGAAAATGGTGAATCCATCCATCCATCCATCCAACCATCCATGCATGCATGAATGCATATACATACATACATACAAACACGCATGATCCATCCATCCAACCATCCATGCATGCATACATACATACAATGACATACAAATATACACACATGCATGATCCATCCATCCATGCATTCAAACACACATACATGCATACATCCATCCAACCAACCATCCAATCATCCATCCATGCACACACCCATTCATCCATGCATGCATACATATATACACATACATACATGCATTTCATCATACAACCATGCACTGATAAAAAAATTTGAAATGGAAATTTTTTTAATATATATTTTTGGAAATATCGAAGCATTGGTGATATTATCAATAATATCACTGACACTTTGGCGATATTACAAACAATATCACCAATACATTGGCGATGCAAGCACATCTAGAATTTATACAGTCGAAAATATAGTGACACATTGGCGATAGTTCGCGATATATTGGCAATATATCACCATGGAATTTCTGATTCTATAGTGTTACCGGTATCGTCAAGTCGGCAATACTGACAATATGGCAATATTAGCGATAATATCACCAATACTCGGAACACTTGGTGGAAGATCCTAACCTTAGACTAGTGGCTTGTAGATGAAAGGTTGGGAATTGGGAACTTCGAATCTAAGAGCAACCCCATCCATCGGACAATAGTATAAATCACCAAACCAAGGGTAACAAGTGCACTTGAGGGATTCGTTAAGGAACCCCATTTTAAATAATAGAAACAGCATATATACCTGGCAAGAGTATAAATGCTGCAAAAACAAGTTATTATTGCGTTGGCCAAACATTATAAAAAACAGAAGTTAATAACCACATGCTTCGAAGGTAAAAAGTTTGGTAATCTCCTCTTGGGTTGGGCTAGTAGTCTTATTACATGTCACTGGTCAGGCTCAGGCCTGAATTTTGGACTTGTTTAGTAAAGGGGTTGAGCTCAAGCTAATGCTAACTGCAACTGAACCCTGCCCAACAAATGTAAAATGTTTGGCTGCGTTTTTATGCACAAGTGAATTGAAATGCAAACCTTCAGTATAATCAAGAGGAAATGAATAATAAAAATTAAAAAAAAGCGATTTTTACTGGTAATTCTTTATGAGCGTGTGGCCCTCAAATTGCACCAACATTCCTTTTAAGTCCAAATTGGAAGTAACATATTGCAATTTGAAGCCGAATTGCTCAATACAAATTCCAAAGAAGGAAATCCCAATTTGGTTATCTCTAGTTTGTTAGACTAGTGGTTCGAATTTCATTTCTGCTGTGCATCAAAACACAACTTGAATCTCATTGAGTGACAACTACAGAGGAATGGCCCGACGGGGATTGGGCGAGTGGCCAAACCGTGGGTTTGCTCCCCTAAAGGCGTGGGTTCGACTCCCCTCCCCTACACTTACCCGATGCACGTGGTTTGCGGGTGATTGCGTGCATCCACAAGGAATAGTCTTGCCCCAAGGGGCGAGGATACCCTGTGTTGTCAAAAAAAATAAGAAAAAAAAAACTACAGAGGAATGGGAAAGCAAAACATACTCATTTCTTCTTTTTTTCTTTTTTTTCTTTTTTTTGGAGGGGGGGATTTAGAATACAAAAGTTGCCAATACTGATTACAATGAGATACATGTGATCGGAGGAGAATCACGGGCATGGATATTGCTAAACACAGATTCCCCTTGCCTATAAAATATACATTTCCATGCTGACCTATTTCATCAGATGTTTATGCGCTGGGATCTGCTAAGTTTGCTAAGAGTTGTTGAAGCTGAGAACATTGCCTAGACACTTCAGGGACATTCCTATAAGCTTCAGCCATCTGCACGAGCAATTGACAATGTTGGTTTCGTGAAGAGGGCAACTGAGGTGGTATTGGTGGAACAAGGAATGGGTGTTGTAGAAGCTGAGGTATCCGCCACCTTTCTGTGCGCTCCCACGCAAGGCATTTCTTCATAAGATCAAGTAGCCATGGGTTTGCAACTGGTTCATATGTGATCTCATGGTCTCGATCAGTTATGGCCTTGAACTTGGCCCAGAATGTCTTGTATTCTGCGAATGGTGTCCTCCCATACACCATTTGGTAAAGAATGCAACCAAGGGACCAGATATCAGATGGACGGCCACACTTGATGGTGTTTCCATTTGCATCATGCTCATTCCACATAAACGCTTCGGGAGACATGTAGTTAAGTGTGCCCACCTGCAGTGGTAGGTGACACATGGGGTGAGAAATAAATCAATTATTCAGCTTCTTGAAAATGTACAAGAATGTAGAACATTTAGGATCAAATAGGAACCTGAGCATCTCGCTGGATATTTGTTGTATCACTCATTATAGCTTTGGCAATGCCAAAATCAATCAGCTTCAATGAACCCTTGACGAGGAGAAAGTTAGCAGGTTTCAGGTCTGAATGCACTATACGCTCCTCATGTATTGTGTTAACAGCTTGAAGTATTTGCTGTATAAATAGAATGCATCAGCATTTTTCCCAAAAGAAGAGAAGAAGAAATTGAATCAATCATCTGTTTCATCACAACTGTATGGGCTCAACGCATGCAGGAATTCAATCACAACTTTATGGGCTCAGGGCATGCAGGAGTTTGATCACAACTTTATGGGCTCAATGCATGCAGGAATTTTATCACAACTTTATGGGCTCAAGACATGCAGGAGCAATCATTTTGTAGAAGTAAATGCGAGCTCGATACCAGTATGTGCAAATGCATAATCTCTTCTTCTTTGAAGCTCATGAGCGATAAACCATGCAAAATTGCACGGGTTTGTCTCTAAATTATCATGAAAAATACATCTGTCAAAGTAGAGAATGATTGAGATGGCCTTGAACTAGTGAAAGCTTGAATTAGTCCAAAAGCAAAGCCCAATACCCACAGAGAGAGAGAGAGAGAGAGAGAGAGAGAGAGAGAGAGAGAGAGTGCTCATGATTTAGGTCATGCAATACTGAGTATTATGCACCCTTTTCTGATGTGCAACTCGAAAGATAACCATGACAGTTATCTAGATGGGTCTCCCTCATGAGCACGACTATTTGAGAGTCACTACACTAGTTCCTTATCTTTTGATCAGCCCTTTTTTTCCATTTTTCTTAAAATTTCCACTTTTAAATAATTAAAAAAGAAATCATGCAACTAGCTTAGTAATCTACAAGTATGCATCCAAGTGTACAATCAATTTTCACCAAAAGAGAGAATAAGATCTGAACCAGAAAAATAAAGGTTTGACCGTTACAATGATTAAACATGCCAAAAGACTAATTGTACTGAGATCATGGTTCTGAATGTCGGTATCGGTCAGCGTATCAGCCCGGCAGAAAAATGATACGATACGACGTCGCATATTGGTATTGGAGCTGCATTGGCCCGTATCGGTTAGAATTTTTTTTAAAGCAAAATAATATGGAAAAATATTAGAAAGAGAGACAGAGAGAGAGAGAGAGAGAGAGAGAGAGAGAGAGAGAGATCCAAGAATCTTCTTCTTTTTTTTAATTTTGATCATGTATTCAATGGTGTATCAGACCATTGTTTGATGAAAATGTTGTCTATCAATTTGACTTGTTGAAGGTCAACTAAATGAGCCCTAATTAAACACAAATCAAGCATGATTTGGTGAACAATGACCCATTACATTAAAATACAACAAAAAGAAGATGAAAATATAAAAAAGAAAGTGTAGGTTTACCCTTCTTTCCGATTTTTCCCATAATGGTCCACTTTACTTTGATTTGTCGAATTCCATTCAAATCATTTGTTTTGATCTCAAAATAGGTCTAGATCTAGCCTAAAATAAGTTTTTAAATTTCTTCTATGGTTTAAATGAAAAAGTAGAGAAGACGGGTGAAATTTTGAAAAAAAAAATCAACATTTGGCTTTTATGGGCGTATTGGCCCCGTATCGACCGAGAAGGGCAAATATGGGTTAGTATTTTCGTATCGGAATGATACAACCCTGTATCACGTATTGGCTCGTGCCGATATGGATGCGATAAGACCGTATTAGCCGATACAATACCGATATTTATATCCATGAGATTGGGAAGGAGAGGGAACTAGAGCTGCACACAAGCCGAGCTAGCTCGAAAAGCTCGCACGGCTTGGCTCATATAAGCTCGGCTTGGAATGGCTTGGCTTGTAAGCCAGTTTGATCAAGCACAAGCTTGATTTTGAAAGCCCGTTCGAAAACAAGCCAAGCTCAAGCACGAGTGAACTCGGCTAGGCTTGGCTCAAAGCTCGAAAAAAGCTCAACTCGGCTTGAGCTCGATATATTAATATACAAATATAAAATAAAACCTAACCCTACCCCACCCACCCACGCAATTTTTCTTTCTCATTTCACTCCCACCCAGCCCGCCGCACCCCTGCCCCTTCTCTCTCTCTCTCTCTCTCTCTCTCTCTCTCTCTCTCCCACCCAGCCTGCCACGCCCCTGCCCCTTCTCTCTCTCTCTCTCTCTCTCTCTCTCTCTCTCTCTCAGCTTCCTCCACACACCACACCCAACAGCGAACGGCCGAGCATCCACCCTGGGTTTCATTCCTTACCAAACAAGTAGGGTTTTGTGTTTTTTTTTTTTTTTTGGTTTATTTTGTTTGAAATAGAGAATACCCTAAAATGGAGCTCGTTTTGAGGGGGATTTTTTTTGTCAGATTGGGGTCGAGTCAGCTGGTTGGGTTGGGTTGGGTCAGTGGGTATCACGTCAGTGGGTCAGGTAGGGTAGGGTTAGGTCAGTGGGTTGGGACCAATGTTATCAAAATCGCATGATTTACATTATGAATCGTACAATTCATATCAAATCGAATCGTGTACGATATGAATCGTACACCCAAATCGCAAATCTTAAATAATCATACGATTATCATATCAAATCGTACGATAATCGTATCGAATAGTATGAATCATAAAATAATTTTGGAATTCTACCTGCACTGTATTCCTACCTGCACTACACACCTGCACTGTATACCTTATTTACATAAATAACTTTATGTAAATAAGGAAGTATCCCCCATTTGGAGTCAATAAAAAATATTAAAAAATCAAATTCCCAATAATAAAGATTTCAATTTTCCATTCCAAGTACAAATCATGAATTTTTTACATTCCATGAAAAGTTCGTCTTTTGAACAGTAGGGTTTTCTTTAAATCTAAATCATTCATAAATTCTAATATATCAAATTTAAGCTAAAACAGCAAAGACTGGTAAAATGGTCATGATAGTTATGTCGATTTATGAGTGGATTGATAATTCAGGGTTTTACTTAGACTCTACAGACATAGCGATATGATCATTTCATCTTTTTAATGCGTATTCAGTGCAAATAGGTTTATGATTTGACAGCTCTCTACCATTAAAAATATCCTATTTTTCTTTTGGGGATTTTGATATTCAAAAACCCAAAATAAAGAAATCAAGATATCTTTTGATTCACAATGGAATCAAATGTCATTTTTTCTAACATGATTCTACACTCACGAAAGGTACAAAACAAAAATTGTAATGACTCTTTGCAAATCTTTTTTAGGGTTGCTTTTTAAATGATTACAACACAATAATACATGTATACATAGATATGTTACAAATCATACATTATAATTTATACATGCAATTGATACTACATTAATGTCATGGTTAAATTGTGTTTTTAGCATTTTCATGAGAAAATGGATGATTGATATGTTTTTTAATTTTTCTTACCTATGTATAATTGTTTTGTATTTTTTATGATATTTTTATGAAAATTTGAAAAAATCTTATGATTTACGATACGATTCAGACAAGAAAACAATTTGCGATACGATTTACGATTTGACAACATTGGTTGGGACAAGTCAGGTCAGTGGGTCGGGTAGGGTTGGGTTGAGTTAGGTCAGTGGGTCGGGTAAGGTTGGGTTGGGTCAGTGGATTGAGTTGAGTCAGGTCAATGGGTTGGGTAGGGTTGGGTTAGTGGGTTGGGTCGACTGCATGTAAATTGTTTATAATTGTTTATAATTACGAATTATTTATAATTGTTTAAATTTGAATTGTTTATAATTGTAGACTTGTAGTTATATTTGTAATTGTTTTAGTTTGTAGTTAACTAGTTATAACTTATACACCTCTTAAAAAAAGAAAAAGAAAAAGAAAAAGGCAAAGTTTGGCTTGGCTCGGCCTTGGCTCAAACAAAGCTCACTCGGCTCGACCAGCAAGCCAAGCTCGAGCGGCTATTTTGAGCTCGATGCTCAAGCAAAGCCAAGCTCAAGCTCAGTGGGCCACTGATTAAGCCAAACTCGAGCAGGGCCAAGCTTGGCTTGAGCTCGGCTCGTGTGTAGCTCTAGAGGGAACTGACCATCTTAGGAAGCCAGTGCTGAAAGCAACTTTCTAGAAAATGAAAAAAAATATGGGAAAGGTTCATCTCATAAAGAATAGTGAAAAACGATGGGAAACAGATGCAATACTGATGGGAAAACAACTGATCAAAAAGTACATATTGATGACATGCCAGTAGGAAACCAATAAAAAATCAACTGAAAGATGATGAAATGCTAGTCAAAAACCAATTCAGGTCAAAAGCACTTCTATGAAAATTGGGAGACCATCTCCTAAAACTAAGACCAAAGGGATTTGAAGCAAAAAGAAAAGGGGAAAGCAGGAGTTGAGTTTCAAGGAAATCATTTGGTCTTCAAAAGTTCCCTGTAATTAGGAAAGCTTACAACATTGCAGTCAAGAAAACCAATTCTCTACCTTCATACTTTCAGTATCTATTGTTTAAATGACTAGGAAGGATGCCTAATTGTTCAAAGATAAAGCTTAACTGTGACTAATTTTTTAAGTGAATCCCATTCTTAAAGCCTCCATTCACCAATTTTCACCCTTTAAAACCCACAACCATGAATTAAACCGAAATGGTGGTAGACATACTTGCCAATAGAACCGGAGCCAGTTGTCATCTATTTGCAAACTTGAGTTATCCATTTGCTTCCATTTCTGCGCCAACATATGAGCCAAATCAATTTCACCATATTCAAGTACCATGTAAATATATCCATCTTCCCTGATCCGGCCATCTTTGATAGTCATGGAGCCACTTAGGACTTCTTCAAGCAAAGTTTTATCTGTCACCTAAGAAGGATTGAAAGAATAAGAGTCGGTGCATTAAGAGAGAAATGCATTTGAATTAGTGCTAAGAAGTGATCTAAAGGGAAAATAAAAGTAGGAATCAATCATTTGTGATAACATACTTAAATA
Organism: Liriodendron chinense; assembly: GCA_003013855.2. Classification (NCBI taxonomy): domain Eukaryota; kingdom Viridiplantae; phylum Streptophyta; class Magnoliopsida; order Magnoliales; family Magnoliaceae; genus Liriodendron; species Liriodendron chinense. The sequence continues at coordinate 11,031,144 of ML058513.1, forward strand.
TATGAAGCTAACAAACAAGGTATAAACCATAGTATGAAAAATAAAATCAAATCAAATCAAATTTAAGGAAGCTATATAACGAAATGATTCCCACGTAAGTTTTCCTTTTTTAAGTTCTTTCATTGTATTTCAATGTGTTGTTCTTTAATGTAAAAAGTCAACCCCAAATAGATGATGTATTGGTTGGCACTTGGGCCAGGCCCACCTAGAATTGAACCCCAGCCCAACAATAACACGCATGGCTGAGTTCAATCTTTTTATTGAATTTTTATTTCCATGGTAATCTTTTTTTTTTTAAAGAGTTATTTCCATGGTAATATTTTTATGGAATCTAAAGAAAAACTATAAAGTAGCCTTTTTTTTTAAAGAGTTATGGAATTTTATTAAAGGCCCGCTAGCAACAACTAGTGAGAAAAGAATACAAGAAAAGGCAAAAGCCCAAAAGAGAAAAAACAAGAGGAAAAAAGCAACTATCAGTCAAGGCTTTTGAGAATAGAGGCCCATTCACAAAGAAAGGCCTTCACGGACAAAATCACAACCTCAACCGACTACGATACATTGTCGAAACAACGCCTATTCCTCTCATTCCACATCCCCCACCAAATATCCAGAAGAACCATATGTCAAGGGTTCCTTTCTTGATGCCCAAACCTCCTCCATGCCACGCCCAAAGGAGATCTTCACATTGCTAGGCATAACCCAAGACAGGTTGAAGGAAGATAAAAAGTGGGACCACAACTTGGACATGAAAGAGCAGAAAATAAACAAATGATCAATTGTCTTCACTGCTTGCTCACAAAAGTAGCATCCGTTTGGAATCACCATAAACCGCTTTTGCAAGTTATCGATCGTCAAAACTTTCTTTCTGCCTTCCAACCAAGAGAAAACCGCAACTTTGGGAGGAATATCATAATGACAAAAGTGGTAGGTGTAATTATCTCCAACACCTGAATCGGAAGACCAGATCATCTTGAAGAATGAGTTAACCGAGAACTTCCCTGAACTATGATATTTCCAAACCATTTCATCTTTTCCACTAGGAGGAGACATAAAGCGAAGCCTCTCCAATAGGGCCAAGAGCTCTTCAATTTCTAACTCAGTCATGCCTCTTCTGCAAGGAGGAGACCAACAAATATTACTACCCAAACCCGAGGAACACTCCACCACCTTAACATCCGCTAAAGGTGCTTGCTGAGCTAGGTTAGGGTAGATTTGAGAGAAGGGAAGGTTGTCACACCACTGATCTTCACAAAATCTGACTCTAATTCCATCGCCTATGGAAAAGGAGATACCTTTTTTGAACTCCGCCAATAAAGTCATAATTGACTTCCAAGTATTTGAAACCCTATGAAGAGAGGACTCCTTAGCTTTCTATCCTCCCAATTGAAGCCCGTATTTGGAAGCAATGATTTCCCTCCAAAGAGAACCTTCCACCGTGGCAAATCTCCATAACCACTTCGCAAGCAAAGCAAGATTCATATTGATTAGATCTCACAACCCAGCCCCACCTTCTTTAATGGGTTTACAAACATCTTCCCAATTCAAAAGGTGAAATTTAAAGCCTTCATTACAGCATTTCCAAACAAAATCCCTCCTGAGATTCTCCAACTAAATACTTACCGATGATGTGCATTTGAATAGAGACATGTAGTAAAGTGGCATGTTGGAAAAGGCTACTTTAATGAGAGTTAATCTCCCTCCCCATGAAAGATAAACTCTTCCAGGAAGCCAATTTTCTTTATATCCTCTCCACCACCTTATCCCAAAGGTGTAAGGGGGGTTTCCCGATGCATAATGGGAGCCCCAAATAAGAGGAGGGAATATAACCCACCTTGCACCCAATAATTAAAGCCAATGAAGAGACCTTATTATGTGATAAATGGATGCCCAAAACTTCACTCTTTCCCATGTTCACTTTCAAAGCAAAAACATCCTCAAAACGCATGATTATCTTACACAAGTTATCCATCATGAATGATTTGGCTTCACAAAATATGATGGTGTCATCCGCATACTGAAGACAAGATATAGGCTTCCCAAATTTAGAGACACGGAACCCGCGAATTACATCAGATTCTTAACCTCTTGCTAACATACGGCTAAAAGCTTCTGCCACCACCAGAAAGAGGAAAGGAGAAAGCAGATCACCTTGGTGAAGACCCCTGGAGGATTTAAAAAACCCTTTCGGACTTCCATTTATAAGGATTGAAAATGTCGCAGATCTAACACAAACTTGGACCCAATTTCTCCATTTTTCGCCACACCCCATCCTTGCCAATAAATAATCAATGAAATCCCATTCCACGTGATCATAAGCTTTCTCAATATCCAGCTTGCAAACTATACCTGCCTTTTTCTCTTTATATCTGGCATCCAAACATTCATGTGCTATCAGTGACAGTCCATGATTTGATGACCTCCCATAAATGCTCCTTGATTTTAAAAAACGATATCACCAATAACTTCACGGAATCACGAGGCCAAGATTTTTTTTCTATGATTTTGTACGGGTTGCCTATGAGGCTAATGGGGCGGAAATCTTTTATATTCTCAGCTCCCTCAACTTTAGGAATAATAGCAACAAAAGACACACCATAAGCCGGATGAAGGCTACCCGAAACGAAGAATTCTTTAATGAAAATCATCACATCTTGACTTATAACGTTCCAAAAAACCTTGAATAATGACATAAGGAAACCATCTAGCCCCGGAGCTTTATCTCCAACCAGCTTATCCACTGCCTCCTTGACTTCTTACTTAGCAATGTCCCTTTCCAACCACTCAGATTTTTCCTTCACCAAACTATCCAAGAGCAAACTGTCCAGCCGAGGTCGATTCCAGGAATCACTCGTAAGCAGCTTTTCATAAAATTTTACAATAGCCTCGCAAACGTGAGACTTGTCTTCATATCTTTTAATATCAACAGAAATCGAAGATGTTCTGTTATTTCTAACTCTTGTCGAGGCTAAGCTATGGAAGAAATGAAAGTTTTGATCGCGTTTCTTTAACCAAACAACCCTAGAACATTATCACCATTTTATCTCTTCTTCTTTAAGGCGTTTAGCATATTCCATCCTCAACTCAATACGCTTCAAAAGGTTTGCCTCTGATAACTCAGATTCTTCTTCCTCAAGATCCAACAAGTGAAGATCCTCCAAGATACTCGATAACTCTGCCTCTCTTTCGCCATTTTATCTCTTCTTCTTTAAGGCGTTTAGCATATTCCATCCTTAACTCAGTACGCTTCAAAAGGTTTGCCTCTGATAACTCAAATTCTTCTTCCTCAAGATCCAACAAGTGAAGATCCTCCAAGATACTTGATAACTCTGCCTCTCTTTCCCCATACACCTCCCTACGCCAAGCATTTAGCTTACCTTTGAGATGTTTCAACTTGATATGCAGGCTAGGAGCATATCTATCAGCAACTTGAAAGGAATTCCACCAATTCTCTACTAACTCATAGAAGTCGTCCACTTCTAGCCATGCCAATTCGAATCTAAAAGGTTTAGGGCCCAACTTTCAACTTGAATTTCAAGAAAAATAGGCCTATCATCTGAAACTGTCTTAGGAAGACTCTTAAGATGGACCAAATGATATTTACCCAGCCATTCTGGAGAGACCAAGAATTTTTCAAGAATAGACATCACTGGATTCTTCTGACCATTCATCCACATACATTTCACCCCCAACATAGGAATATCTATTAGATCATACCTTGGAGTCCACTCAAAAAAGGTCCACATACTTGTGGTGATCCGACTGCCAAAAAATTTCTCATAAGTGAATCTAGTAACATTGAAATCCCCTCCTATACACCACAGAATATTCCACTTTGATGAAACAACTGTCAGCTCGTCCCAGAACCTGTCTCTGATAATAGCTTTACATGGCCCGTAAACTATTGAAAAAAGCCAAAGAAACCCATAATCGATTTCAGAAAGAATCATTGAAACTGAGAATTCACCAAACCATCTACTTTTTTCCACAAATTAGAATTCCAGGCCATTAGGATTCCGCCAGATGCTCCTACAGCATCCAGGGCCACAAAATCCTTAGCCTTAGAACCCCAAACCTCCTCCAATAAATTCCCGTTGAATGATGATAATTTGGTTTCCTAAAGTGTAATAATTTGGACTTTCGACCTCCTACATCTCTCTTTAACTTGAAGCCTCTTCTCTTTAGCTCCCAATCCCCACACATTCCAACTCAAAATATTCATCTTGAAACAGATCTTGCCCTTCTACCCCTCATCAGGTCTCCCGCACGGCTCCCAGATACAAAATTCACCAACGTTTCTACACGTAGCAACTCTCTCTGACCTTTAGGCAACTGTCGAAATGATCTTCTTATGGCCTTTCTACCCCGTTGTTTGACAAATTGAGTTAACGCGACAGCATCTTCATCCCTAGCCTGGAAAGACATGCCCAATTTCCTTCTGACCCTGTCGATTACATCTTTGGTCCAATCGATCTATACTTTTAACAATATTTCGCGAGGAGGCAACGCTTCTTCTATTCTAGGAGCCTTTGTCTAACATGCCTCACCACTGAAATAGTTGCCAAACCTCATCGGCTGTAATCTGAAGAGACGTAACATCTAAAGCCTCCAAGAAAACTTTTCGCAGACTGTTGGGCTCCCTGTCGCCTGAACTTGGACTTCGATCAAGGCTGAGTCGTCAAATTCGATGCCTAGAGACCCAGTATTCAACGCAGACTCGTTTTGGTGGCCCTTTTCAAAACTTGAGTTCTCACCACTAACCACCTGAGGACTTGCACTCGAAATAGAGGGATAAGCTGGTAACACGAGGAAGGACATATCTCAAACCACCTCTACAATATGAGACGATCGCTCGCGATTCAGGAACCAAAGTAGCTTCCATCGCACTAACTAGAGGAGGCTCTGGAAAAAAAGGAGGGGCTACTTTTCACTTTGAGGAACGTCCTTAGCTAGCTATTGTTCGAAGTCTCTGGAGCAAAGATCTCTTTCCATAAAGTAGCCTTGTAACGAATTCAATGAAAATCCCTTTTATTGTTTAATGCTTCTCATGGATCAAGAGCCCAAGATTTAAGATATGAATTTCATTTTCTTGGTTTGAAACCATAGTTTCATATGATCCATAAAAGCGAATTTTATTTCTCATTATTGATGTTGGGAACTCGAGCAAATTGAGTTGAAAGCGTGATTCAACTGTAAGTTACAAATTTGGGATTCTCATTGGATCAAGGCAGGTATTAATTGTAAATATTAAAAATGCAGGTTCGATTGTTTGAAGTTATTCTTCAATTAAGCCATCTCACCAAGTTAGGAGATTATGTCAATGTTTACAACTACTTTTGCGAGGTCCCAACAAAATGCAAACTAAATTAATAACTCCAACAAGGTTGTAAGTGAGTCAAATTAGCGTAGGGTTATGTCAATGTTTACAACTACTTTTGCGAGGTCCCAACAAAATGTAAACTAAATTAATAACTCCAATAAGGTTGTAAGTGAGTCAAATTGGCGTAGGGTTAGGGCCAAGACAGATCTGACCTGATTAGTAGCCACCAGGATCTGGATCCGGATCCAGGCCGGACCAGGTCCATGGGTGGACAGGTGGATCTGACTTTTCTTGATGTTCAAGTTGTGTGAACTCTAGCGTCTAAGTGAATAAAATTTAACATCAATCTAGCCTAATCAGAAATCAAATCCTAGTGCCTGGATTTGGATCCGACCCGACAGGTTCCAAATGTGAGTCCTCACCAAGATCCACATCTTGTCGTGTCAAGCCGGCCAATTGGGAGTCTTGACCAATTGACAACCTTAGACTCCCAAAATTGGAACTAAAACATGTGAAAGCAAAGACGGATGACAAAGGAACATAATAGATTCAGAGAGTAGCATGACAATTGTGAATTTCAGGGAGGTAAGGTTTGAAATAGTGCGTGAAGGCCACCACCTCTCATGTACAAGGCTACAAGCCTAGGTCTTCGTAATGGTGGCCCAATCTCTCGTGTGGACCTAGGTCCTTATGATAGCATGAACGAAGGCCTACATCTCTCTTCATGATCCTGAGTCACTCTAATAGCATTATTGCCAACTTTTGAGTATCACCCTCATTGAAGTTCATTTTCTAAGTATGCCCTTCAAAACAAAGTTCATTTTCTAAGTATCCACACTGAAAGTTCCTTTTTATCTTAAAAAAGTAATAATAATAATCCATTTTCTAAGTGTACAATAAATTGAATTCAATCTTGCCTTGTAAACATTGGCACAGATTCAATTCAAAATATCGTAACTATGATTACTTCAAGGAAGAAGTCGCTAAAGAAGATACCTGAGCTTCTCAACACAGAAACAAATGAATACTCAGAGGAAGCATTCAATAATTTCCTCAACATGGAAGCATCATTGCTCCAACCAAAGAACATCAAAGAAAGATCTTGCCATGTCATCTCTACTATAGGGCCTCTTTACATATAAATACTCAGAGGAAGACGTTCGGTTTCCTCAACATTACTCCAACCAAAGAAAATCGACGAAAGATCTGGTTCTATCCATAGTTCGAAAACTTCCTGGCTCGAGTCAAAACTCAGTAAAGTCAGCTTGATTCATCAAGATTTCAAGCCGAGTAGCTAGGAAACTCAATACTGGGCCTAACACGGCCTGGACTCAAGAGATACTCATTGAGTCAAGTCGATGGCTCGGTTCACTTGAAATGACTTGAATCCAAGTCGCTCACCTCTTGGGTGAAGATTTAATTAAAGAAGGTAGGGGGTGGGATTCAAAACCCCAACCTCAACCAAAGGAAGCAATGCAGTTAACCAGTGAGGTATTTGTGTAGTTGTTGATTTGAGACTTTGAGATACATTTTAGATCACTTATACTAAATTTAACTATTTTCAATATCCATTTTTTCCTAGTATTTTCAATTTACAATAATTAAATATCGAGTCAAGTCAGGTTGAGTGTTCAAGTAAAACCCAACCCAGCTGAACATCAAATCAAGTCGAGTTTTCAGGTTTTTGAACTATGGTTCTATCACCTCTACAGTGGGCTGTTTCCATACAAAGAGCTCAAGCCAAATTTTGATCTCTTTAAGTGGCCAGCAGCTACTAATGACATGGGGCCCATGGCTCCATGTCACATTTTCTTATTTTGTTTTATGGCAAAATACCCAGCAATCGAGATTAGTCCTTTGTTTTGGGAGAACGACAGAAAAAAAAATGGCATGGAGCCCACGTCATCAGTAGCTGTCCGCGACTACAAGAGGATCAAAATTGGCTTGAGTTCGTTGTATGCAAACGGGGTCTTAAACTTGTTAAGTGTTTCCTTCATCCATGGTCGTTATAGAGAACTTGGGCAATACCAATCATGCATCATGCTCCAAACAGATAATCAGTCATCAAATTTAAAATATAGTATGTTACTTTGGTTGAAGATGGACTAGCATTTTTCATCAGATGATGCAACTAGGATTGAAATCTAACTAATTATAATAAATCTGAAATGTACATACAGCTTTTTAGAAGCAAAATTCCACAATTGAAGATCCCAAGATAGATAATTGAAGATCGAAACAGAGAGATAATGCAACACATGCGAAAAAACCCCGAAATTAATGTGACGGAAAAAGCAACACATGCTGAAGGAAGGCAATGCATGTCCAAAAGGAAGCAAAGCATGCTTTGGACTGAAGAAAATTGGCTTTTATTCAAATTCACAAGTCCTCCAAGCCATGCGTATGGCTCCGAATTTATAGCCATCAGTATGTAGCTGCAGAAAAATCAAAATTAGAGATCACGTTCATCACATCTATGCTATATATACACGAGTTGAGAAGGCAAAATTCCCACGCAATTAGTTTTAGGACTTAAAACTTTGCATTACTGAAGGCACATGGAAAGGGTCTTTACCAAGGTATTTAGGTAATTCACTAGGTGTCATCTGACCAACATCTATTTGACTCTCTTCCTTTTTTAAAACAAGAGAAACTTTGATACTCTGGCAGACTATAAACTTTGATACTCCAGCACTAAAAAACAGTACAACTGGAACTCATGAACTCTAAGAAAATCATCCAGATCATGAGCTTTGATTCATATGGATCATAAATAAATAGTGATTTGACTTTTTAACTGGCGTGGATGGTTAATGGATGGCAAATGAAAACAGTCAATGGTCCAAATTCAATAAAGAGAGGCTTATTAATCAGAAATTAAGAACTTTAAATCGATCTAAATTTCAGAAACTAATCTGCCTAATTTGGGTATCACAAATCAAGCAGTTGGATTGAGCTGATATATGCCATGTGATGAGGACATCAGAAGACCTACTCGAGTGTACCAGAGGTGGAGGCAACTACCTGCATCAGCACGGTTTTTTTTATGGATGGACGATGACTTCGAGACGGGGCTCGCGGGGCCATTTTGAAGACCCCACATGCATTGGACGTGCATCAGGAAGACCCCACTTTGGGATGGTGCATGTGGGTTGCTTAGGAGCAGTGTTGTTAAAATCCTACGATTTACAAATTTCGTCGAATCTTAAGCAAAACGATTTGAATCCCAACCCCGAATCCCTTTTTATATGAATCCTACGATTCTATAATTTAAATCCTACGATTTATGACTCAAATACCGATTTACGATTCAAATTATACTTGTTCTCTTCTACTTTAAGCTTCACCTGGCTTTCATTTTATGTTTTTAAATTTGTGGGAGCTTTAAGAATTTTTTAGAAAAGGTAACTTATTTTTATTTGTTCTTTATAAGAGATTAAATGATATATATTCTCTTCAACATTAAATCATTTAGCTTTTTTTTTGTGATTCCTTATTTCTTAATTGGTCGAAACACCAAATTGATGTATGAACTACCTATTATGTTTTTACGGATAGTTACAATCAGCACGACTGATATATATTATGGAATGATTAGAAATCAAAATATCTTCTTTTGTCAATCTATAGTATCAAAGGTCGCTTTTCCACCGTGATTCTATATTCAAGAAAGGTAACAAGAACATAAATTATTAAAGGACCCTTGTATGTTTTTTAAAGGGAAATTTCATGGAAGACAAAAAAAAAAATGAAGAAATAAGAATCCTTTAACACTATTATGACATGGTATTACTTGGTGCACATTGATGGAAAAAGGAAGATAGATGAGTTTTTTTTTTTAACTGATTTATTTATAGTTTTCATCTTTTTTCAAAAATTTAAAAAATCTTACGATTTATGATACAATTTGCGATCCGATGCGATTCAACCCTTACTACGATTTGCGATCCGATACGATTCAACCCCTACTACGATTTGCGATAAGATAACGATTTTGACACTATTGCTTAGGAGGAATTTTAGCCATAGAAATTTAGTTTTAGGTCCATTTGACCGTTGGACCATCTTGATCGGGCCATCAAACTGTCAGATCTTCCATATTTGAGCCGCATGGACCCTAATTTTTATTTTATTTCATTTTATGTTATTTTTAAGACATGATGGATGGTTTGGATCACTTTTGATTTACTTTGGATATTTTACTTTGAGTTTGGCCCATGGAACATTAAGTTAGGGCATATTTGTAATTTTTTTAAAGTTTTATTATAAAAGCTAGAAGGGGTAGATGTCCAACCCTAACTTGGTTTTTTGGAGCAAAAGAAAAAAAGAGCTTGAAATGCTTATTCTCTCTTGAGAAGTCCCTTCTTCATTCTTCTTTAGGGTTTGTAAGAAAACCCTCCCTTCCAATCCAACTGTGGAAGGGTTAGAAACTTAACTTGGTGGTGGACTCCTCCAAGGACATCTTCTCTTCTTCTTCGTTTAAGATACACATCTCCTTTCTCCTTCTTCCTTCTCCTACAAATCCCTTAAACTCTAGGTCCCTTTCAATTTTCCTTCTCCCGTTCCATCAAACTCATCAAAGCCCAAACCTAACACTCCACACACACGTCCGTACGTGTGTCTGTACAGACCAGCCGTACAGACGAGCCCCTCTTCCCTTTTCTTCCTCTTTTTTCTTCATCTTCCTCTTTACTATCTCCTCTCTTACCTTCTTTGCTAACCCTAGCCTAACACTATAACCTAATTCCCTAAAATTCCCAAATCCCCAATTCCCAAAACTCCCAAATCCCAATTCCTAAATTCCAAAACCCCTTAGGAAAATCTGATTTTGAACAAACCCCTTTTTTCCAAAATCTGAATTTTATTAGCACTATTATTTTTTCATGTGGATGTGGCATTACCTATGCTAGATTGGAAATCCTAACTTCGAAGGGGCCATTCTTGAGATATTTCATATTTCCATGCATCGTATATGTGATTAACCTAGGACCATTTAGTTGTTAATCTGAATTTCTTATTTTATGGTATGGATTTGCTTGAATTTATTTGTTCATTGCCTAGTTAGTGTGTATTTTGATCTCACCTCATTCATCCTAGGCTAGTTTCACTCATCCTACATCACCATGTGTACAATTTCAAAGTGTCTAAACCATCACACTCTACTAGAGTATCAAATACCTCCCTCTTCTCCAACCCTCTCCAACACCTTGAAAACCACTTCATCTCTCTCCATATGCATTGCACGTGCCATATGCACTAGTAATATGTTAAGAAAGAACAAAAACAAACCTGTTGGTTAACAAAGAGCATTTCCGAAAATAACTCTCAAAATCAACTAAAAGAGTCCAAATCTAGTCTAATCCCTTTAACCATGCATATTGAATGTTATGAAAAAGAAACTTCCTGTCCTCTATGCATAAGAGATCCTGCACGCGAGCTTCTACAGGCTTCCCATACCGTTGTGCACAACGGTTTTCCTTCTAAACATCATACAGTTCGTGTCTAGGTCATGCAATGCCAAACATCTGATATATGGAAGCTGCAAACAAGACCAAGAGCAACTTGCCTCCTATAAAACAGCCCTTTTTCATAGAATACTAAGACTTTATTAAAAGAAGAAGCAAAATACAAAAGCATAAGGCTAGCTGTCCATTAAGGCAATGGATTGCTGTCGCCAATTAAAAAGAGAAGATCTCAAAAAATCATCTTTGGCTAGAGGGTCTGTAACCAAGTTACCAGCTTTAGAAGTAACATCAAAAAAAAGTTGGGCCTTCATTAGCTCTAGCTATTGAAATGAAGGGACTGAAACAACAGTCTGGAAGCACTTAAATTACTTTATACATAATGCATATGGGTTTGGCTACAACCATACGACTGTTTACACAGCATAGTTGGCAAACCCTTTCCAAAATGGTGTATATTGTATAAAGCCATTTAATGCTGTCTAAAACTTATATTTTAGTCATACTTCTGCATATGACCATGGTATGGTATTCGATAGTTGATACCAACCATATGGCTATACAAGCTGTACAATTGTATACAACTGTATCTGGCAACTGGTTGATCTTGGGGCCTGAAGTACAATCTGTTTGGACTTGCAGGGCCATTAGTCCAATTAGAATCCACCTCAACCTTGAATCTGAAATTTTGGGGCCTAATGTGTGATCCAATGCATTATTAGATCAGAGATTTCTTTTTTCTGAAAGATATCAGATCGGCAAAAATGAGGTGAAAAGCAATAAAACGTAATACAGCTCTCATTATGACAAGATCTTGAAATGTACAGATTAGCTAGTGTTGGTACCTCATAGTCAATAAGCTGTATGATGTTGTTCTTCTCTTTCAGTTTGTTTAGATACTCAATCTCCTGACAAAAACCATAAGCAGTAGAATAATCACGACCTTTGAGCTTGATACTTTTAAGGGCATAGATGGTACAGTCCGATGCTATGACCTTGTGAACTTCACTACTTCCTCCACTGCCTATCTTGCCAAGCTTTTGATAGAGCTTCCCATTGACTTTGAAAAATATATCAGGATTATAATTCTTTTTACGAGGAGCAGATGTGCCTTTGCCATTAAGAGCCTTTTCTGATTTGCTAGATGATTGATTAGGCTCCAAATTCACATTGGAAGACGAGTTTGTGTTCAGCAGAGCCTGAGACTGTTTATCACTAACATCACCTAAAATCCCTTTCCCTTTGGTTAATTTTTCATCAAAACGAATAGCATTTGCATTATCCACGACTCCGCTAACCAGCCCGTTGCTTTCCTGCATGATGGATCCCTGCCCCTTCAATAAGCTATGATCCTGAACTCCCAAAGGGGCCTCGGGAGCAGATGAAGACAATTGAGTCGACACGGCTGTCTGTCTGCTCGGTGCTGCCTGCAAGCACCGTAATGAAGGGCCAGAAGGTGGTGCTGCTTCTCCTTCAATTATAGGTTGTGGGTTCAAATTCAACTCATCCAAAGGATCCAATTCCATGTGAGAACAGCCATCTCGATGCGAACAAGGATTATAGGTTGTGGAATTTGTTGTGCGTGCAGACGCTGAACGAACAGACATAGTAGTCACGCACGAAGAACCTGAAAATGGAGATTGAGTCATTGGGTGGAGAACGTCCTTCCCGACAAAGGCCATGGTTTGTCGATCAGTGCCCCGGGGCACTGTTCTTTGCCAATAAACAGGCCCCAACAGACCTTGTGCTCATGTCTGACATTACCGTATGCAGAATATCTCGCTGCTTAAGACCCTGATCATTCACAGTTGTGGGGCCCACTTGATCGCTCTGACTATATTCGCTCTCTGTCAATGCAAGAGAACTCATATGAGATAACAAGTTGTCGATTCTAGTACCGGTGGCCATTTGGACATCGGCCCCTGCATAAACAGAGAGATAGGTAGATATACAGACAGGCAGACAGATTGATAGATTGACAAGAGACGAACATTAGAATTCACAATGCCTATCCAAACTAAACAGTATGTTGTTCCCAGCCAACAGCCAATGCAGACAGGCTCTTCTTTCAATCCAGGCCATTCATCAAGTGAGGCCATCATGAATCGACCATACCCCAATAATCTCCTGCAATGGAAAATTGTGCCAATGCTAATGGTGAATTTTTTTTTTTTTCATTTTTTATGTTTTTTAATGTAAATGTAAGTTAAACCAGCCATTTTCATGCCACTATTCAAACAGTTAGGATCATCATGTGGAGGAAACTTTTGGGGAATATCCAATCCGAAAGGGGTCGTTTGGATGCCTGTAAATGGGGCAAGTTGTAAATGATTTACATAGAAATCATTTACACTCTGCGTTTCGGTGACCTTTTTTGCCTGTAAATCATTTATTACAGGCTGTAAATGAGTTACAGCACTTATACCCATTTCATTTATATGCAAAAAAGGTGGGATTTCATTTACAGGCTCTCCATTTACAGCGGCTATATTTTCAAAGATTTGCTCTCCATTAACAGGACTTAAACAATTTACAGGCTATCCAAACACAGGCATTCATTTACCTGTAAATCATTTACAACTTAAGCCAAACAGGACAGGCTGTAAATGGTTTACACCTGTAAATCATTTACCACTTAAACCATTTACAGGCATCCAAACGAACCCTAATGGATCTCCATCAGATGTAGTGTCAGGATCATGGAAAAAAGGGCCCCGCCTATATAGTCAGTAGGCTGAACGATTGTGCTTGGTCTAACGTCATATAATTCCTTGATAGATAGATACGAGAGAGCATGTTCTAATCTTGCTACAACAAAGACGACCCTTACTGTGAAAGAAAAAAACAGAAAGAGAACGGAAACTTTTGTTAGTAAGAGTGGATGCTGCTTACCCTGAGAAGGGTCCTGCAGACAAGCTGAGCTGGCACCGCCAACGGAAGAAAGCTGGACCTTTTTCGAAGCATCAACTGAGCTATGCTGAACGGCTGCGTAGGACGAGGAAATCCTCTCATTATTTTTACAATCCAAGCCTCTGTTTGCAGAAATGTTACAATGGTCCATGGCAGATCTGCTTTCAACTTTCTGCAAGCTGGAAGGTCCAATATTCTCATCATGGGCAGTAGTTATAGTTCCTGCAACAGAAGGTGGAGCGAGCAATGAATCATCAGGCACCGTTGCCTCCATAGCCAGAACGCCCGTCCTCTGATCAACTGCACCTTGTCCAGAAGCCAAAATCCTTGGTTTCTGAGAGTCCTGTTGTAATCCCTTACTGTTGTGGGTGCCCACAGCGGTGCCTACAGCGGAAGCGTCTGGAGCAACATTCTTCGACGATTCCGGCTGCGGGACCAATATACGCCTTGCACGGGAAATGTTGGGCGGCAACATACCTGGAAATTTCTTGGAAATCGTAAGGTTCAGTTCGAATGGTACTTAAATTCACAGTGATGAAAACGAAAAACCCTAAATAGGGAGATGATTACCGATGGGCCTTTGGCGCTTGAAAGCGGCTTGAAAGTGACGGATGGAATCGGACGGTGGTGGCGGTGACGATGGACGGGAGGCGTTTCCCAGTTGGTTGATGGGGGGAAGGTTAGCCTTCCTCTCCATTGTTGGATCTCAACGGCATCTCTGATTCGGCTGGAGATGAAAGTGATGCACGAATGAGAAGAGAAGTTGGGGGATTTGGGAAGTTTAGGGCGGGAACGGTGAGATCTTTTCCATGGAAGGACTCTCTCTCTCTCTCCTGCCGTCGGGATGAGCGGAAAAGGGTGAATTTTGAAATGGAGTATACGCTCTTTGCCGCTCGTCCTCCGTTTCTTTATAGGAGGCTCGCGTTTTCCAGCTTGTACACGTGCGGGCATGGTTCCGTTATCCAGCCGTTGAATGCCAGGTTTCTTCCTTGAGACCAACAGATGCGGTGCGAAATTCCGGTCCTTTTTTCTTTTCTGGCCTCGCCCGGGCGGGTCCCACCAGTTCAACCGCCCAAAAGAAGAGTCCGGCTCCTCCACTGCATGGTATCATGTGGCAGGTTGCAGCTGAGGTGTGACCAGATTGCATTGAGGATGTGAAAGGGTTGTAGACGTATGTGATGTCGTGGACCAATGAAAAGACTTCAAGCGGGGATGTTGATGTTCAGAGATTTCCTGCTCGGAAGTCAACAGAAGATCCGGACTCTTCTTTTGGGCAGCTGAACTAGTGGGACTCGCCCGGGCGAGGCCAAAAAGAAAAAAGGACCAGAATTTCGCACCACATCTGTTGGTCTCAAGGAAGCGGATTGCGTGGTGAGTAACTCAGTACACTCATGATTTATGTATTTCATCCACTCTGTCCAGCCATATTAACAGATAATTTAGTCTTGGAAAATATATCAAAGACTCAAGTGGACCACACCATAGGAAAAGTGTGAACTAAACTTCTACTGTTGAAAAATTCTTGAGGGCCACATAAGTTTTTGATCAAGTTGATGTTTGTGTTTTCCACATGATTGTGGGCCCTAGGAAGGTTTCAACAGTGGAAATCATTATTCCCACTCTTTCATGTAGCATGGTCCACTTGAGCTTTATATTTGCTTCGATTTTAGACACAACCCCTAAAATGAGCTGAAAAAATGGACGGACCACGTCGATAAACCCCATACATTCATAGTGGGCCCAACATAGTTTACTATAAGAGCGGCAGTCCGGTTTCCTTAAGGAAGAGCTGTGTGGGGCCACCCGTGCTATGCGCTTGTTACAAAAGCAGATTGCGTACTGAGTAACTCAGGTAAGTCCACTGTGATTTATATATTGTATTCACTGTCCATCCATTTTGTAAGGTACTTTTATACAAATAAGCATAAGTTTTGGATCAAGGCGGTATTTGTTTTATCCCTTCGTCCATGTATTTTTATGAACATGTTGGATGACAAATGAACATCAATGTGGGCCCTAGCAAGGTTTCGATGGTGGAAATCATTATTCCCAATGTTTCCTATGGTGTAGTCCACTTGATCTTTGGATATGCTTTAATTTTAGGGCTTAACTCTAAAATGATTTGGAAAAATGGATGGACCACAATGATAAACCAGATACATTGACAGTGGGCCCATTAGAGTTTACTCCTATGATAAGAACATACTAAGTAACTAAGTACATAATCCGTTTTCCTTCTTATGTTACTCCCTGCACGTTCATGTTAGTATGCTAGCCCAAAATCAGGCAGATTCAAAAGTAGTCAACCACACCATGGGATGAGGTGAGGGCAGAAACCTACACCATTGAAACGTTTGTGAGGCCCACCAAAGTTTGTCTAATATTAGGGCTAGTTTGGGAGCTTGTAAAGAGAGTTTCATTAGAATTTAAATGAATTCGAACTAAATGAATTACTCAATTGTATTTTAACTAGAGTAAATGAAATGCATTTTAAATTCAAATATTTTGTTTGGATGAAAGTAAATAGGAGAAATTGGAATGCATTTAAAATTTTCAATATATTCACATAAATATACGTGATATCCTAACTTAGTGTACATATGAGATATTTAATAGAATGACTATAATAAGTTCATTGAAATATATACTTTATTAAAAAATATATATGATATACTAAAGTAGCTTTAATATTCTAAATTATCAGTACATATGTGATATTTAACAGAATAACTGTAACAAGCTCATTGAAATATATACTTTTGCAAAAAATGAGAAAATTTTAAGCCTCAAGTAGGCCACAAACATAAGAATCACAAACAATCAACTTACCAACATTTTTTAACCATCAATTTAGATGGCCAACCTTTGGACGGTAATGATCATTCTATTAGTGTTATTTTAGTGATGTATTCGATAATTGGATTGTTCTAGAGTATCATTGGCCATATAAATGGACAATTAAAAAACACTGGCAAAGGATGGCCATGTAAATGTTCAGCTACATTAATAAAATCACACAAAAAGAAAAATGATTCTAACCATTTAAAGGATAACCATATAAATGGGCAATTAAAAAACATTGGCAAGTTGCTTGCTTTTTTCAATCATTGGTGGCCTACTTGGGGCTCAAAATTTTCACATTTTTTTAATAAAGTATATATTTCAATGAACTTATTATAGTCCTTCTATTAAATATCTCATATGTACACTAAGTAGGGATATCACATATATTTATGTGAATATATTGAAAAATATAAATGCATTCTAATTTCACCTATTTACTCTCATCCAACCAGAATATTTGGATTTCAAATGCATTTCATTTAATCCCATCCAAGCATAATTGTGTAAGCCATTTACTCCCCAATTCATTTACCTCCAATTCCCCATACAAACGGACCCTTAAGATGAACGGATAGGAATGAAATATTAGACAAACTTTAATACTTTACCAGTGTCTGGTGAACAATTAGCGTGCATCTAAACTGGTCAATTTAAACAGCACATGTGGCACACAATAAAATCAGTTTTAAAGCTGTTTAAATAATAGGTCCTCATTTTGGATGTATCAGTGAATGAAAATTGATCGTCTGATTGTCCGATTGGCCAACATCCCTCAGGCAGTAAAAGCATCTCATGATCCTATTTTACAACGAAAGTGTCCCCCAATTATAGTCACAGAGCATGAAATGGTGGTAATTCATGTATAAGAGGAGCATATTTGTTGTGAATTTAAATCCAATTCATATCAAATATGCTGAAATGCACTTTTGTAAAATCATGATAAAACTTTGCAATTTCATTTCACTTGGATTTCAATAAGCACAGTCATATCTCTCTCTCCGCTCTCCTCTCTCCTCTCTCTCCCCCCCCCCCCACTCATATCAATTTAAACAGCACATTGGCACACAATAAAACAGTTTTAAACTGTTTAAATAATCCTCATTTGGATGATCATGAAGAAATTGATCCTGATTGTCCCCACATCCCTCGCGTAAAAGCTCCTGTCCTTTTACAACGAAATGTCCCCCATATCACAAGCTGTGGTATCATGTATCCGAGACTATTGTTGGATTTAATCCGATTCATCAACTATCTGAAATCACTTTGTAAATCAGATAAACTTGCATTTCACACGTGGATTTCAATAAGACAGTCATCTCCTCCCTCTCCCCTCTCTCCTCCTCCCCCCCCCCCCCCCCCCCCCCAATTCATATCAAATATGCGAAATGCACTTTTGTAAAATCACATAAAACTTTCCAATTCCATTTCACGTGGATTTCAATAAGCACAGTCATATCTCTCTCTCTCTCTACCTCCCCCCCCCCCCCCCCCCCCCCCCCCCCCCCCCCCCCCCCCCAAATGTTGGATTTCCACTACAAGTTTGCCAAACACAATTAGTGATTTTAAGTCCTATAGATTCCATGGTAATTGCTAATGCATATCAAATACAAGAAATTTGATGTAAGATGTGGCACAAATACATTTTTAGCATGGCGAGACAAAAAGAAGGCTAAATGAAAGTAAAAGTAATCTGTCGAAACCGGACTAATACTACATAGGGCATGACATAATTGGGCCCCAGACGAGTCTAGTTTGAAGAAATTTAATTTGGATAGGGAGAATTTGCCGTTTGAAGTGTCAACTATAGATCGATCAAACTTTTGATCCGGATATCATTATGGGATACATGATCTATCAATCTTCATGAGAAAACACACACTTCTAACTAAAATTTAAATTTTAGAAAAAAAATACTATTTTTAGTAATTTTAATTTTTATATTATTTCATTATTTTTTAGATTTTTAAAAAATTACTTATAATCATACTAGGACTCTTCCAGCAAGGTTTATCTAGGCTTTTTATTTTTTGGTAAATTAGGCTTTAGATAAGTTTTACTATTTTAGATAATTTATATTAGGGTTAGATTTTTTTGCTATTATAACTACGAATTAGGATTTTATTTTCTTATTTAGTTGTGTAACAGAGAAAAGCCATTAAATATTATTGATTAATAAAAATTCTGAAACTTCTTTTTCCTTGTGGATTCAAGTTTCGCACACTTGAGGTAGACAGTAATACTTCTCATCACACCCTTAGGACCTGTTTGGTTTTCCAATTACAACCATAAATGACTATAAATGGGTCATGATTATTTATTCTAAATATGTGGTCACATTACATATATTTGACTATAACAACGATTTTGTTACATTGTTTGTTTTATCTAGAAATTATTAAGAAAATTATGATTTTATAATAGAAAAATGTAATGATTACATTTTACTTTACCTCCATCCTTTACAAGTGTGTATTTGACTCTCAATTTAAGAGCCATAATTTATGTTTAAACAAATAGAGTTAATAATAACGATGACACATTCACCTTCCACTATATAGGAAATTTAAAAATCCGACAGGCCCGTGAACTACATTTAATTGGTTTAAGCTGAGTTAATATCTGTCACAAATTCCTAAAATGTTAACCATTGCCTGAGCATAACATAGCTTTCCTTTCCAAAATGGTGTTGCAAGCGGCAACAAGAGCACTGTGATTGAGCCAAACCAATGGCACCGATTTGAAAATGGAGGTAACTCAACGTCCTCTTACATGGCATTCGGCACTCGTGTACAGCTAGCTATCCAGACTATCCAACCTGTGGGGCAAGTCGTGGATGGAGCAAAAGTCCAAAACCACGCTGATCAATAAATCACATCCATCCAATTGACAAATACCCATTCAATGGCTAAAGGGAAAATTGTGAGCAGTCCAAATTCAAATAAAAGCAAAAGCAGATGGTTACTGCCATGTACTTCCTCCTTGGGATGAATGTGGATTGGATAGCGAGAAGCTCACCGTGCTACAACGTGGATACTCCATGCGGTCCATTGTGATGTGTGTGTGTTATTATTCACATTGTACATCTATTTTTCCAGCTCATTTCAGGGCATAAGCCCAAATTGAAGCAACACCCACACCTTTGGGACAGTGGTAGACTGAGTGAAGATAGCCTTGTCTCAAGGCTGAGGTCAAGGCATCAAATCCCAACATGGTGGTGGCTAACAATGTGGGTGTAAGTACTAACAGTGGGATGAGTGTGCGAAGGAATAAAAAAAAAAAAAAAAAGCCCAATATTGAAGCGTATCCAAAGCTTCAAGTAGACCACTCTAGAGGAAACATAATATATATGACTTATTATGTGGTGATTGTAAAAAATGTGATGGTGCTTGTGAGACCCACGACAATATATATTGGCAAATGGGGCACATACGTGCACGTATAACCTAGCACACTTGGCAAATGCCTTATAAAGGATACTTGAATGCTCAATGCAGCACATCTGTGATGTTTGATGTGCCATGGTGTAATAGGTGGCCTTGTTCGTCAATGGGACATTTTCTGTAAGTACCAGAAAAGCTTTACAGCGAGCATAAGAACTTGAACTGCATGCTCCCATTATTTATACTTTTGTGAAAAGAAATAGTGAATAAATTATTACAAGCTAGAGGTTTGTTTGGAACTCACAAGAGTTTCAACATGAGGGCATGGGTTCAGTACCCATTGTAGTGAAACCCACTGTGGCATGAGTGCATGGCAATTATCTGGTTTTCCATCATACATCATTGAAACCATTGTTGTATAGCACATACCCATTGTAGTGAAACCCACTGTGGCATGAGTGCATGGCAATTATCTAGTTTTCCATCATACATCATTGAAACCATTGTTGTATAGCACACCTGAGACTTAAGAAAGGAGATCAATAAATTATTTGGTTATGCCTTGTCGACAGCGGGTCCCACCAGACGATGGATTTATGGACACAATGCCTTGAGATTTAATTTTGTATATATGACATATCTATCGTGAAAGGGGATCGTGTACAACCCCTCTTTCATGCAGGCACATACAACACAAGCTCCATCAGCCCATGAATTTTCTTTTCTTTTCACGCACACTTACACCCACACACCACAATGGGCACTCGAATCTTGAAACTTATCTACCACTGAGCCATGAGTGGAGACCGTCCTACAATGTTTTATATGTGAAGTCCACTTAGTCCATTGGGTGGGAAGTACCATGCTCACGTGCATGTAGAATGGTTAACCCCTTAAAAACTTGGTGGGCCACTTCAATGAGAATAATGTAAAACCACCCTTAAAATTCACTTGGTGTGGCCAGCAAGCATCCCGCTGAATTTTTTATCTTCACTTCAACCGAACTACTTACAAGTTTGATGAAAGATACCCACCATAATGGCTACACAAACCTATGGTTGGCATCTTATGGCCACTCTTCCCAGTGGTGTGTGTTGTATTTTAAAAGAATTTTAAAATTGAGAAGTGTTTCAAATCTGGATTTCCCTCCATGTTTCTCTTTTGAAAGAAGGTTTTGTCTTTTAGTGCTACTCTTTAGTCCCACATCGGAAATGAACAATAGAAATCTCAAGGTTATAAGATGGAGTTTTGGCATTGGGCTTGAGCCCCTTCTCAGGGGGCATGTGAATTTGGTCCGATGGGGGGCTATACCATTAGCTTAAATCTATGCCATTGACTACACGCGCCCGCCCGCCGGCGGAACC
The DNA here is from genome assembly GCA_003013855.2 of Liriodendron chinense. Taxonomy (NCBI): domain Eukaryota; kingdom Viridiplantae; phylum Streptophyta; class Magnoliopsida; order Magnoliales; family Magnoliaceae; genus Liriodendron; species Liriodendron chinense. Next base: position 11,052,421 of record ML058513.1, read on the forward strand.
GTCGCCGGTGCCGGGTCCTGGTTCCGTGAGTATACTCGCACCTGTCTTTTTGCGCGAATTTTCAAACCAAAGAGATGCATCTGTTCGGGTGGTCACTCCTATTGGGTTTAAACCCAACGGACCTAACCCATTTGAAACAGTGCTTCAGGCATCTAATATCGATCTATATATAGACCTATCTTCTAATCCGTTTTTAATATTTGAAATCAAGTTTTCCTTCTGGTTCTTCAAAATCCTCTCTAGTTCATTGTTATTTTGTCAACTGAGTTTACAAGTGAGTCAATCCCTTCGGGTTTAAGTTCTACACGCTGGTTCGAGCCCGTGCACAGCGAGTGCACCGTTGGGACCGAGCAATAGTTGTTGTATCTTGGAGGCCAACTGTCCAAGAAATTCTGTTGCATTTGGGACGCGGCCCAAGGAGGGCAAATTTGGTTTCAAGCTGGAGTGACTCAGTCACGCCTCGACTCAAACACATAAGTTCTTACCTCTTTAATTTTTTTTTCAATTTTTCATCGACTGTTTTCAGCAATTAAATTCAACAATCTTGAAACCAAATCTTCTTTATTGTTGGAAATAATAGATATCTGTTTCAATACCTATTCAAAAATAGAAATTATTTTCTTCTTCTTTTGATCTATTTGAAATCAGTGTTTAATTGATTTATTGATTCTATAACTTGTTGAAAACCGAGTTACAACCAATTTCTTTTATAATCAATGGCCTACTATCACAGTCAACCCTACAACTAAACTGTCCAAAATCGAACCGTTCGCTGGACAGAATTTTAAACGGTGGAAACAAAATATCAGTTTTGCATTGCAAACTATAAAAGTCTTCTACATTCTTTCGGATTCATTTACAGTTAATCCAGTCAATGAAACTGAATTTAGAGATGCCAATAACTGTAAACAATATATTGTAAATACCTTGTCTAATGAACTATATGATATATATGTTTCTTATGAATCTGCCAAAGACATCTGGACTGCACTAGAAAAGAAATATGTGCTTGAAAATGCAGGTTATAAGAAACATGCTATTGCTAATTTCCTTCATTATGAAATGACAGACGATAAGCCTGTCACGAACCAGATTTACGATTATCAAAATCTGGTACATGAACTGACAATCAAATGAATAAAAATAGATGAGGTATTCTTATCAGGAGCTCTAATTGAAAAATTACCTCATTCTTGAAAAGAATATAAAAACAGGATGAAACACAAGAAAAACAGTATCTCTTTAAAAATATAATCACACATATAATAATAGAAGAAGCCAACAGAATCAGAGATCAAATTGAGAATGCAAACGGGTCAATATCCAAGGCCAACTTGGTCGAAACAAGTCAGGTACAAAATAATAGAAAGAAGGAAAATTGTTACAACTGTAGAAAGCCTGGTCATCATTCTAAAGAGTGCAGGCTCAAAAAGAAAATAAACAGACAATTCAAGAAGAAGGGTCCTGTAACTATTGTAAAAAGCTTGGACATTATGAAAACCAATGTAGGCTCAAGAAAAAGAATACGAAGTCACAAGTCAATCTAACTGAAGCTGAAGAAAATCCGGACATGATTGTCGTTGTAGTGTCCGAAGTATTCCTTGTAAACAATATGGCATGTATATTAAACATAAGAGCAACTCGGCATGTATGTAAGGATCGAAGCATGCTTACCTCCTATCAGGCGACAGGAGATGAAGAACAAGTGTTCATGGAAATGCTTGATCCTCTCTAGTTATTGGAAAAGGAAATGTTCTTCTGAAGCTCACATCAGGAAAGAATTTGCTGGTAAAGAATGTGCTACGTGTGCCTGATATTCGTCGCAATTTGATATCCAGTTCGCTGCTCAATAAGGCTGGAGTTAAACTAGTAATAGATTCTGATAAGCTTGTAATGACCAATAACGGAACTTTCCTTGGAAAGAGTTACTGTAATGATGGTCTGTTTGTTGTAAACATTTCATATGATAATAATAAGAAGTCATCCAATTCTGCTTATATTGTTGAATTTCTTTTATTATGGCATAGTAGATTAGGCCACGTGAACGTAGAATTATTGAAAAAAATGAAACGAAAAATGTGAAACTTGTATAGAATCCAAGTTCGCTAAGAAATCATTTAAAATTGTTAACAGAAGTTTTGAATTATTAAAATTAATACATAGTGACTTAGGTGATTTTAGGAATCACATATCTAGAGAAGGTAAAAGATACTATTTGACATTCATAGATGACTATTCTAGATACACTATAATATATCTTCTAGGGAATAAATATGAAGCATTAGAATTTTTCATTAAGTATAAAACAGAAGTTGAAAATCAACTTAGTAGGACTATTAGAAGACTTAGATCAGATAGAGGAGATGAATATGAATCTTCACAGTTTCGAGAACTTTGTGAAAAGAGTGGAATAATACATAAAATTACTGCTCCGTACACATCAGAACAAAATGAAATAGCTGAATGCAAGAATAGAACATTGAAAGATATAATGAATGCTATGTTAAATAGTTTTGGTTTGCCCCTAAATATGTGGGGAGAAGCCATACTATCTGCTTGTTATATTCAGAATAGAATACCCCATAAGAAGACTGGTAAGACACCATATGAACTGTGGAAAAATCATACCCCTAGTTACAAACACCTTAAAGTGTGGGGGTGTCTAGCTAAAGTAGGGTTACCTGAAACCAAGAAAAGAAAACTAGGTCCTAAAATATCTGATTGTGTGTTTATAAGATATCCAGAAACCAGTACAGAGTGTAGGTTTCTAGTCTTGAAATCTAAGGATAACATTATAGATCCAAACACTATTATAGAAGCTAGAGATGCAGAATTTCTATAAAATATCTTTCCTATGAAGTCTAGATCCGTAGAAATAAAAGACATTAGTGGATCAAGTTGCTTCAACAAGTATGGATATTAGTTGTAAAGTAAAACCAGAATCTAGAAGGAGTACGAGAGCTCGTAAGGAAACCAATCTAGGAGATGGGTTCTTTACCTTCTTATTAGAAGATGATCCTAAGACTTATTTAGAAGTCATTAACTCTCTTGATGCATCGTTCTGGAGAGAGACTATAAAAGATGAATTCGAGTTGATTATATCTAATAACACTTGAGAACTTGTAAATCTTTCTCCTGGGAACAAACCTATAGGATGTAAATGGGTGTTTAAGAAGAAGCTTAAACCAGATGGATCTATAGATAAGTTTAAGGCTAAATTAATCACAAAAGGCTTTAAACAAAAAGAAAGATACAATTACTTTGATACCTATTCACCTATAACTAGAATTACAACAATCAGGATATTAGTAGCAATCGTATCTATTTACAAGCTAGTAATACATCAAATGGATGTTAAAACAACTTTTCTAAATAGAGAATTAGAAGAGGAAATCTACATGGAACAACTTGAGGGTTATATAACTCTTGAAAAAGGACACAAAGTTTGTAAACCAATTAAATCTTTGTATGGCTTGAAACAAGTTAATAAACAATGAAATGGAAATTTTGACAATGTTTTAAAATCAAATGGATATCTTGTTAATGATGTATATATGTGTATATAACAAATTCACTGATAATGATGGTGTGATAATCTGTTTATATGTTGATGATATGTTTATATTTGGAACTAATGTTGAGTTAGTTAATTCAACTAAACAGCTAATATCTTTTAACTTTGATATGAAAGACCTAGGAGAAGCAAGTATGATATTAGGTATTCAGGTAATCAGAAAAGATGATAATATTATTTGTCTCAATCTCAGTACGTTGAGAAAATACTAAAAAAGTTTAATCACCTTGACTGTTTACCTGTTAGTACACCATATGATCATACTGTGCATCTCAAAAAGAATACAGGAAGTAGTGTATCTCAGCTTGAGTGTTCTCAATTAATTGGTAGCCTAATGTATCTGATGAATTATATTAGACCTGATATTACGTATGCAGTAGGTAGACTAAGTAGATACACATAATCCTGGATATGATCATTGGAATGCATTGAATAGAGTACTGAAATATCTAAAAGGTACTATTGTATATGGCATTTGTTATATAGGTTATCCTCATGTATTAGAAGGATACAGTGATGCCAATTGGATCATTGATTCAGATGAAACAAAATCCTTTTTACTTTGATGGAGGTGCAATATCCTGGAAGTCTACTAAACAGACTTGTATTGCTCGGTCTACTATGGAGTCCGAGTTTGTCGCTTTAGAAAAAAGCAGGCTCAAAAGCTGAATAGCTTAGAAATTTGTTAATAGATATACTGTTATGGCCAAAACCTGTGTATGTTATTTCTATACATTGTAATTGTCAAGTAGCTATTACCAGGGCCAATAGTAAGATATACAATGGCAAAAGTAGACATATTAGAATGGGACATAATATTGTGAGACTACTTGTTGAATGATGGAGTCATAGTTATTGACTTCGTAAGATCAGAAAGAATTTGGCATATCCTCTGACTAAAGGACTATCTAAAAGATTAGTCATGGAAACATCAAAGGGAATGGGGCTGAGCCTAACCGAATGAGCTACCAGTGTCGGCAACCCAACCTATACAAGTGGAGATCCCATGCGATAGGTTCAATGGGTAAACAACAAAACACTAGGAGACTGGGAAGCACTACAGAGAACTTGCCCCTTTCTATAGTGTAGGCAATGCAAACAGCAACGTGTGAGAGGATGAGTTTTTGAACTTTTAATGAATTCATGACCATCAATGGTGTGTATCCAGTTGCTGTATACATTGGAATGTAATTCACCTATATGAGTGTGGAAGTGGGGCTGCTTCCTATGAGAATATATAGGCCGTTTTTCTAGAGCACTCATGAAAATTCAGGTAAAGGTGCATGGCCAAAATGACACCAAACCGCAGAACCAGCTGTAGCCGAAAAGTCATGTGAGTGACATGTATGGCCGTTTACGCTTAAAGGGTTAGGTTAAAGACCGATAGTCACCTGATTCCTGTAAACCTGTCTTGCTTACTCTAAATGTCGATTAAAGTCGGATAGACATCGACGCTATTATACAACTTTTCTAACTGATACCGAAGTGTTTTGAATTTGAAACATGTGGGGGATTGTTATATTTTAAAAGAATTTTAAAATTGAAAAGTGTTTCAAATATGGATTTCCTTTCATGTTTCTCTTTTGAAAAAAATGTTTTGTTTTTTAGTGCTATTCTTTAGTCACACATCGGAAATGAACAATAGAAATCTCAAGGTTATAAGATGGAGTTTTGGCATTGGGCTTGAGCCCTTGAGCTTCTTCTCAGGGGGCATGTGAATTTGGTCCGATGGGGGGGCTATGCCATTAGTTTAAATCTATGCCATTAACCACACGTGCGCGCGCGTGCGCTTGCCTGCCTGCCGGCTGAGCCGAGCCGCCCCGTCGTCGTCGCCGGTGCCGGTGCCGGGCCGGGCTCAGGCTTAGGTTCGAGTCCGAGTCTGAGTTCCGTGAGTATACTCGCACCTGTCTTTTTGCGCTGAATTTTCAAACCAGAGAAATGCATCTGTTCGGGTGGTCACTCCTGTTGGGTTTAAACCCAACGGACCTAACCTATTTGAAACAGTGCTTCAAGCACCTAATGTCGGTCTATATATAGACCTATCCTCTAATCCGTTTTTAATCTCTGAAATCAAGTTTTCCTTCTGGTTCTTCAAAATCATCTCTAGTTCATTGTTGTTTTGTCAACTGAGTTTGCAAGTCAATCACTTCGGGTTTAACCATTTAAGTTTTGCACGCTGGTTCGGGCCCGTGTACAGCGAGTGCACAGTTGGGACCGGGCAATAGTCGTTGTATCCTGGAGGCCAACTGTCCAAGAAATCCTGTTGCATTTGGGACTGCGGCCCAAGGAGGGCTAGATTTGGTTTCAAGCGGAGTGACTCAGTCACGCCTCGACTCAAACACATAAGCTCTTACCTCTTTAATTTATTAATTTAATTCTGTTTTCGATTTTTCATCTATTGTTTTCAGCGATTAAAACCAATAGTGTAGCCCACCTGAGTCATGTATTTTTGAGTCTCGGCCTAACTTTGGAGCTGGCACAACATGGACGGAGTGGAATTTACACACACAACATGGTGGGTCTATAGAGTTGGGTATTTCACGTGCTACGTAAAATAGATGTTGTTGAAGATTCTAATCCATCTATCACAAATGAGGGTATAAATGAGCCGAGCCAAACTGCATACCACAATGTTCGTTTTGAGTTTGATAACCAAAACTCAAGTTTGAGTTTGATTGGATCCTGAATCTTAGTATTTGAGTTTGATTTGTTTAAAGTTTGGAGAGTTTGAGTTTGGTTCATTTAAGTTTGATTAGTTATACAAACCGAATTCAAACTCAAGTTTGGGTTTGATTACGAGTTTGATTATATATTCCATATCTACCTTGATACATGTATTTCATATCCACTTCGTTCATACATTTCACCAAATCATTTCATAGCAGGAGCTAAAAAATAAAGTAAATCCAAATATTAGGTGAACCATATCATAGAAAATAATGATTTTTTAACTATAAACGAACCCTATCGAGCCTGACCGAACTAAACTCATGCTTTTTTGAGTTTGGTTTAATCATTAGTCGAACCCAAAAATAGAGTTTGAGTTTAGTTTGTTTACTAATCAAACGAACAAACCAAACTCAAATGAACTTTAATCGAGTTCGGATAGTTAACAAATAGTTTAGTTCGTTAGCCACCCCTAATCACAAACCATAATTTGACAGGTCTGGTCTGCATTACATTGTACAATTTACGAGAGTGCACGTGTATGTACACTTGACACTGCCAGAGTATCAAATAACCCTCCCATTTTTATTTCCCGCTACCTAATTCCAGTCCATGACCGTTTACGGTTTATCCGAATCTACAACGAAATGATGCCACTTGACAACACCTCCTCTTCTCCGCTTTGCAAAATCACATCCATCCATGGCCACTGCTTTTTTCTCTTCTCCCCAAACTACCCTCAGCAACTCCGCTATTTCCCACAGCAGCAGTAGAAACGTCCATCTCTTTCCGACACTCAGCCCTCCTCAGAAGCCGACACGTGTCCCCTCCCCGCTCTCCATCGCCAAATCCCCTTTCCCAGTAAAACCCAACAACGACATCAAGATCTCAGAGAAATGGAGGAGCAGAATCTCTTTCTTCCCTTCCTTCCTCAAGAAGAAAGGCAAGGACAGGGAGACATTGAAAGAGGAGCTCCTGGAGGCCATCTCAACCCTTGATCGCGGCGCTGAGGCAACTCCCGACGATCAAGAGCGAGTGGACCAGGTACGGATTGTTTGCTCTTACATCTCCCATCATCTATCAATTTCCTTAAGAATTCAAATCTTGATTTCATTCGCCTGCAACGAAGTACTGTTGTGCTTGCCGCCCGACACCTCTGTTTTGAAACTTGAGGCTTACAGCTGGGTTGGACTGTAATTGTGTTTTGCAGCCCAAATGTATGTAAGGAAATCACAATTTGGTCGTTTCCACCTCTTTTAGACCAACGATTTGATAGTGGATCCAAACGCACCCTATGCATATGGCTTTGAATGACGAGCAAAGGGTGAAACTAAATCCAACAAAAATTTAGCACCTGATGGGAGAAGAAGAAGAAGAATTTATCAGTTCGAGCTGTCAGTTGTGTACCTTGGCAATCCCTTGTGGATTCAGCCTGTACATATTTGAATGGCGGTCATGAAAACCTGCAATTAAGAGGTCCAGCATGTCAGTGACGGCAGTCATCATCTGTAGATGAAGGTCGTGATGTATACCAATGTCTGGAAGTGGCACTGTCATAGTAAAGATCCCATATTGGCATGAACGTCATTGTGTGCACTTGCATGTCCATTTTTATAATATGGGAATTAAGGGACCTACTCTCGGCTTCCTTGTGGAAGATGACACTTGTGCCAACATGGCACACATAAGCTGGTCCACTCGTCAGGTGGTCCACATGTGAATGAGAAAAAGCGCAGGCTAGAAATATATGAGCAACGGCCCATATCCAACATACTCACTTGGCGCAGATGATCAGTGAACCATCTTGAGTTCAGGCTTGGGCTCATTCACAGTATGCCCCACCTAACAAATGGACCATATCCCCATACACTCTGCACCGGGCCATGGGAGTTTGTGCTGTGAAGAGAACCCTCCATCTTACAGAGTGAGTCCCATTCATGTCTGCCTAGAGTCTAAATTCAGTTGAGATTTTAAACATACTGCAGATTCGCATTCTATGGGCAAGATTTTGGGCTCCTCTCAAGTCTGGGTCCTAGAGTCAGACCAAGTCTTGGACCTGACACATGTACAGGAGAAATCTTAGCAAAACAAGTAAATATAATATTATAAAAATTTCAGTATGTATGTTAGATTGGTAAGTTTGTTAGAGTTATTTCATTGTACTCTGTTGATCTCATATGCAGTCGTGGATGTCATGGAAGGCCTTTTGGAATTTGCAAATACTACTAGATGTAGATCTAACTGCTTCTAGCCTTCTACACACTTAGAAATTGATGATTGTAACTCTTTAAATAAATTAAGTTTGCCAGTTACTCTGCAAGGTTCAGTTGCTATATCTCGTGTGACTTCAGAATCTAGGTCTGTTCTTTGACTGTTTCTGGGTATACTTTTTTGGAGACAGTCGGGCCGCCATTGCCATGTGGGCAACTTTTCCATAGTTGTGGAGCATTCCTCAAACTGGGTAAATGGGAGTAGGTATTAGCTTTTCTCTGGCAAGATGCTTTGTGCCAAACGAAAAAGCCCCAGCTAGCTCCAGATAAAAAAAAGGAAGAAGAAGAAGAAGAAATTCCAGAAAGTCACCAAATGGAGCTTTAACAATCTGAAAATTTATGATTTTTAGGAGAGGGTAAGGCTGGGATAAGAAGACTAGAGGATGTAAACTCAGTTTTCTTGGGAAATGGGTCTGGTGGTTTGGGGTTGAGGAGGGGAGTCTGTGGAGGTCAGTTATAACTGAAAAATATGGAATCTCTATGATGGGGTGGTGGATAAAGGAATCCTCTTTGTACAGGGCTTCCTATGTTTGGAAAGCAATTGCTAGCTTGGCCCATAAGGTCTTCTCGGAAATCGGGTTTTCTGTGGGTAATGGCATGAGGATCCGGTTTTGGGAAGACATTTGGAGGGGAGAATCCTCTCTTCGTTTCTTGTTCCCTCATATTGCCAAGCTTTGCTTGGACCTGGACATCTCAATTACCGGGTGATTCTCCGTCCAAGGTAGCGGAGGTGTGTGGATCCCCCCTTGCTGGCAGAATCTATCGAATGTTGATATTGAGGAGATGTCGAGGCCCCTTGCGAATCTGGAAGGTATCTGCCCTCCCCCTACTGTTAGGGACGGTCTCTATTGGAGAAAAGATAGATTGGGAAAGTTCTCTATTTGCTCTTTTCCCTAGATGGTTTCCGGCTTTGCGTCTGTTGCAGCGGGTGTCCACACAGGGATGGCCTGGAGATATGGGGCCCTGCTAAAGGTTGTGACATTCGCATAGCTGGTTGGAAGGAATAAAATCCTTTCTGTCGACAACCTGCAGAAAAGGGGCATGGTGCTCCTAAATGTGTCTTCTTTGTCTGAAGAATGAGGCAAACGGTGGTGCATTTCTTGGTGCTTTCATTTGGGATGGTGTCCTCTCTGCTTTGATGTTCCTTGGACCATGCTGGATCACATGGAGATGCTGTTTTTGTCATGGCATGAAGGTGGCCCTATATTGAAAGCCCAAAGGGGAGTGGCAGTTGGCCTTGTTGGTGTTCCTATGGTCAGTTTGGTTGGAAAGAACTAATAGGTGCTTTCGGGATAGCAGGGACCCAGCTGCTTCCATTGTTAGGAAAAAGGAAAGAAAGAAAAAGAAAAGAAAAAGATTTTTAAGGCAGTATTTTATTAGTTATGATTATTATTTAAACAATTCCAGAGTCAGTTCCACAAGGACTCCTTTACTTTCTGAACTGAACAAATGGGTGAGGGCCACCTGATTTTGAGCACCATGCTGTCTCTCCACCAGTTATTTTCATCAAGATGGGCATTCACTTATCTCAGGAAGAAGTGTCCCATTTTGCCTCCATTTTCGGTTCTAAGGTCGGGTCCTTTCCAACCTTCTATATGGGTCTCCCCCTTTGCATAGGGAAACCTGTGATCCATCTTTGGGACAAGGTGATAGAAAGAATAGAAAGGAAGCTCTTGAAGTGGAAGGGTCATCTCTCATTGGGTGGGAGAGTTAATCTTCTGAAATCGGTCTTCTCTAATATGCCGCTCTACTTCATGTCGCTTTTCAAGTGCCCTACTGTGGGGGAGACGGCAACAAGTTTCATTTGTTGAAGTGGGAAGAGGTGTGCAAGCCGATTATGGAGGGAGGGGCTGGCTTGAGAGATCTTAGCTCTATGAACAAAGCTCTACTCAGGAAGTGGATATGGTGCTTTGGAAAGGAGGAAGGGAACCTGTGGAGGGACACTATTGCTTCTAAGTACGAGTTGGAAAAGGGGGGATGGGAGACTAAGGAGTCTACCCTTTATAGGTCCTCTAATGTTTGGTAGTCGATAATGGAAAATAAGAAGGCTTTCAAGAAAGGCATTTCTTTCTCTATTGGCGATAGAACTAGAGTCGGGTTCTGGGAGGACACGTGGTGCGGTGACTGCCCTCTATCTCATCTTTTTCCGAATCTGTCCCGTCTTGCTCCGTCTCTTGATATTTCAGTGGCGGAATGTTTCTTGTTCAGGGAATCTTCTATATGTTGGACTCCTCCTTGTAGAAGAGATCTCTCGTACCAGGAATTGGCGGAGTTCCTTGTGCTCCAAGACAAACTCCATTTTGCTTGTCCTTCTAGAGGGGAAGACGATATGGTTTGGGCCGCCCATAGTTCTGGTTGTTTTTCAGTCAGCTCTTTCTACAAGTTACTTCGTCCCCCTCCTACAGTAGTGAATGGGGGATTTGTGTATCATTTTTGGTCCTATGCAATCCCTCCTAATGTGGCGGCTTTCACATGGCTAGTGGGAAGGAAAAGAGTCTTGACAATAGACAATTTTCAGAAGCGGTCTCTCATCATTCCAAACATGTGCTATCTATGTCAGCAAGCTGAGGAAACTATCGATCACCTCTTCATATTTATTCCTGCCCCTTAACAGCCAATCTGTGGTCTCTTGTCATTTCATCCTTCTTCCCTTCTTGGCCTATGCCTAAGGACGTGAAGGACCTTCTGTGGGCTTGGCACAGGGAAGGTTTGATCATTAAGAGCAGGATATGATGGTTCATTTCCCTCTCTGCTGTTTGGTGGGTCATTTGGAACGAGGGGAACGGGCGCTGCTTTAGAGATTCTTTTTCTTCGGTTGACTCAGTCTTGACTCGAGTCTCAGCCCTCATTTCGGAGTGGACCTCTCTTGTCAATCCTCTTGAAAGATTGGCCCTCCTGCTTCTTTTTCTATTTCTTTTGCCTTGTAGTCTTTCCTTGCTGGTTTTTCAGTAAGCCTTTAATAAAAATTTCATTACTCTTCAAAAAATGTAGTGAGACAAAACCCTTGTCACAGTTTTCTTCCAATCTTTCCTTTTCAATAACCTACAAATTCAATGAAATAAACTACTTAAATTTAAAAGGAGATGGTATGATTTTATTTGCTGATGTTTTCTGAAACTTTTCATTGGTTAGATTGCACGTGAACTGGAGGCAGTCAATACCATAAAGGAACCACTCAAATCTAATTTGCTGAATGGAAAATGGGAGCTGATATATACGACTTCAAGATCAATTTTGCAAAACCAGGTGTGATGTTCTTTGTCTTTCTCCCTTTTTGTCTTAAAGAAATCTCTATTAGTTGTTTAAATGAAGGTAAAAAATTATCAACATCATTGCGGATATCAGTTTTTCAGAAGGCCAATATGTATCAAACCGTATATCAGTTGAATCAGTGTGGTTTTTTTCCCCAACCAAAAAGATCCGTAAGTATCGGATAAATCATTAAAAAAAAAGGAAAATGCCTATTGTGAAATTATTTTATGTCTCTTCAATATGAGTTTATACATGTATTGGCCCACTTGAGGTAGGAATACTTTTGTATGTCACCAGTTGGAAATATTGAATGTCTTTTTTAATGAACCTAATTAGAAGTTCTAAATATATAGTCCTAAGCATGGATACACATATTTTGGCACGTTATGTTTTAAGACTAAAAATGTAAGTGCAGAAAATAAATAAATGAAAAGCAGAAATATATCCAGAAAATGGAAGATGAAAATATCTGTATCATGAAAACTGAGTTTGAACAACTCCTAACTCATAACTCAAAATATGCATGATTTGCTAGATTATGCTATATATTTGGCAAGACTTTCTAAAATCTAGCAGAAAAACAAGGAAATGATGATGCATTTACGTCTTAGATTTGGCCCAAATCAATGCCAGTGTCTTTGATCTGTTAAAGCAGGCTCAGATTTTTGTTTCTTTGCACAAGTCTAGTCAAGAATGTCCAAAAAAATGGAGTTCCCCCTTTCCTCTAAGAAACAAAACACCAAAACAGTGAAACGACATGAAAATAATGAGTCTTGGTTGCATCAACCAATACGACTGAATATTGACCAATGTGACTGATGTATTGGTCGATACAACCAATACATCAATTGATACAACCAATATACTTGCCTAATGGTGTGAATATTCAGGCTGACTGATTCACAGGCATTTCATGTAGTATTTGAAAAGGCCCTATATATTGTCCAATACGATACATATCTGCTGATATTTTGATCAATCTCCATTTGTAGAATCACGCATGTAGTGTTTATGTGGATTACTTATTTTAGTTGTTTTTTTTAGTGTTTTTTGCACTGATTTGCTTCACTCTATGCTGTTTGTTTTGCATCTATACTGCTTTTTTTTTTTCTTTTTCTTTTGCTTTTGCTTTTGTTTTTTTTTTTTTTTTTCACGTAACTAGTTGAAAATCTCTTTACTGGTTGCTCATTTGTGCTGCAGTGAATGATGAGTTTATGTAGCTCTTTGTTTCTGTAAAAGGAGACTGGTCTGTTTCTCTTTCATAATCACAATCATCTTAGCCTTTCATCCAGAAACTTGGGTCAGATTTAAATGGTGGATTGGCAAAATATTTATTATTGGCTGGCCCTCAGACATTGTCTTCCTTGTTTACCCAGGCTCTAGAACCAGTCATGGCAGAGGCTCACATTGACAATACTTGCATGCCAACACAGTCCCATTCAATACTAACCCCTAGGCCCCAACTCTACTAACACCGTGCGCAGGAAGGGCAAGCAAGGAGGGTCACGGAGGGACAATTGCCAGATATATAGCTGAGCCTGAGGTGCATGCGCACACACATTCATCAAGTTTCCCCATATTGGGTAATAAACACAGGCACCCAAGTTGGTATTGAGTAACACACGCACCACCATTGATCCAAAAGTAGAAAGTGGAAAGGACATACTCTAATAGCTGGCTGTGAAGATTATCAGGGAGCCCACTGCTCATGGTCTCTCCTTCGAAAGTTATGAAATGAGAGGATATGGGCTATAAAATGGTAACGACTGATGAAATGCATATCAAGCATTAACTTGAAGAGCCTAGGTTGCCTTTGGAGAAATGCCTAGATGCCAATATGCCGCTTACACTTCTCAAATATGTTCCTAGATTCAACGTGTGGGGTTCAAAACTTCTTTAAATACTAAAAAGGGGGGCTTCTGATTTAGTAATGGTTCCTCACAAATGATATGGAAGCACAATAAAATAGCACTCCAAGTTTATACAGAACCTGAGTCCAATTCCTGTAGTTGGATCTGGATACGGAAGCACCATAAAATAGTAGTCCAACTTTAGACAGAACCTGAGTCCAATTCTGATAGTTGGGTCTGGATATAGATAGAATAGTATCCAATCCAATCCAGACCTGACCCAATGAATCCAACCCAGACCTAACTCATTGACAGCCCTGATCTTTTGCATAGTGTAAACTGATCTGCTTTCTGTTATATACGCTGCTAATTGTTTTGGGAAGCACAGCTCATACTTTATCAAAACGTACATGAACTGAGTCCAATTCCTGTAGTTGGGTCCAGCTACGGATACGCTGGAATCCAACCTGAACATGACCCCTTGATAACCCTGATCTTTTGCATTGTGTAAACTGTTCTGCTTTCTTACCACATACACTGCTAGTCGCTTTGGGACTATTTACAGCAGGTATAACTTGCCTTTTCTCTTTCTTCCGTGCATGGTTCATTTGAACAAAATACCTGTATAGAAAAAATAATCATCATCCTTGTAGCCTTGTCCCAGCTATTTGGGATTGGCTTAGGAAATCATATTGCATTTCTATATTTTTGGATCTAACAACTGATTTCACCATGGATATAACAGAGGCCAAAGTTCTTACGCCCGAATGGAAAAATTTACCAAGCAATCAACGCAGATACACTGAGAGCCCAAAATATGGAAACTTGGCCTTATTTCAATCAGGTGCTCCTTCTAATTTAATTTTCCAATGATGTTTGTTGACTTTTTATTAAATGTTGTGGTTTATTTTGGACCTGCATTTCCTGATTATCGAAGAAATCAAGATGCTACATCTAACAAAGAAGCTGTACTAAACATGGACTGCAGTGCTGACAAATAGTCGCATTCTAGGAAAACTATTATATTCTGTGGTTAGTTGTAACCTTCCTGGACTTCGACATTTTAATCACTTGGTGGTGAAAAGCTAGATTTTTTGTCTGCAAATATGGGTGAAAATGTAAATAGCTCTGATGTTTTTTCTGCGACTTGGTTCCCACCAGGAGTGTTATGTTTCTATTATCTGCATTCTGCAGCAGTGCCCTCTTGAGTTTGTTGATCCTATCTGTGGGGAAAACTGAAACATACTTGAGTTGATATAGAATTTCTTGGTGTAGGATTAGTCAGGCTCAACCTGCAAATGTCTATGGTTCAAGGAGCAACTACTTATCTACATATTTGTCTCCAATCTCCATAACTCTTAAGGCCTTAAGGATTCTTCATAATTAGGGATTTTTAAACATATTCATCATGTTTCCTCTAACGGGTCCATTTTTACAATGAATCACTTTTCAAGCTGCCTGACATGCACATTCCAGACTTTTGATGCCTGTAGAGCTTCACATTCTGTATAAAAAAGTACCCACCATGTCTTACTTAGGCAAAAATTTCTGCTTTATTACCGGCGAGGAACTTGGTGAAGCTCAAAATTTTCAGGGAAGGATCAAAATACGATAAAAAAATGACAAGAGTGCTGACACGTGGATGAGCCACATCATGGCATGAAAGAATCTTGCAAGAGCGGGGTTCATGCATGCGGTAACTACATGCTAGTCTAATATGTACACTTCTGCACAAAGCGGTGCCTAGCCTGCCTGGCCTGCCTGGCTATCCATCACATTAAAACATGCAGTCTTTCCTTTGTCACATAGCCAGGTTATGTCGTTGTGCAACGCGTTTATTAGGCCATCAACATCCAAAACTTCTATAGCTGAAACCTCAGAGCTCAAAATGGAGCTGTTGTTACTTTGCAGAAGACTCTAGTGGCCAATAGTTTGCTGAGAATTCTATCCTTTTACCCTGTTATCAACTTCTTAGAAGTACACATAAAAGACTTTCTGGGTCTTAATGTGATTTGTGCACTCTTTGCTGCACAAAACTGCTAGCCAAGCCACTCCTTGATGCTCTGCGATCGTATAAAACTGATCCAATTGCTATGTGGTTTCTTTATCATTAAATTTTGAACAATGAAATGGGGGTAGTGGCTAGGGGTGGAATGGGTTGGGTTGGTGCTAGCCTGAGTCCGAGCTGTTTACTAAATGGGCCAAGAATTCTGGCCCGATCCCAACCCATTTACCCTGTGGCCCGACTCAATCCACTTAAAATACATCAAGCCAAGAACCTGACCCGACCCATTTAAATGTGATCTGGTCTGCGCAACTGACCTGACCCAACTCAAGTTTAAGAGTTGAATATGGGACTAAACAAATGCGCAGCCTGGCCCAGTTAGTTGGATACACGCATACATGTAAGCATACATCCTATGGATGTATCTGGGTCAGATAGGTTTTGGCCTGAGCCTGATCCACTTAGTTAAATGGGCCACATTTCTAGTCTGATTCCAACCCACTACCCATTTAGCTTAGCCCAAATCCGCCTTGTAAGTGGGCTGGGTTGATCTGACTCATGCCACCTCTACTAGTGGCAACCATCTTCCTCATATGAAGAATTATAAAGAGTAGAAAATGACATTAATACCTTGCATTGAGTGACAGAATAATGGTATGTGTTACAGAAGTACACTTAAAAACCTGCTTGGTGTTGACTTTGTAGGCCTGAAAGCATACACATGGCTGCACATATTTTTATTCATGTGATACACAAGCATATCACGTGGGAGTCTGTCATATATTAATTCTGTTACTGACCGGTTGCGCTAAAAGCTCGAGCTGTTAGGGAACAACAGATTAAGCAAAACAACCCAATTAAGCAAAGTTTGATTAAGAATGATGTATGTCAGAAAGTGCATCATCAATCAACTTGATCTGATTATTTCTTGGAAGCTGAAAGTGACATGCTTTACACAGAATTCTAGCTTCATGCATCTTGTCATGAACAAAAAGTGAAAATTGAACCGAGTTGATAATTTAGTGCCAGCATCTAGACAATGTAGTAGGAAGATCAAATCATGGGTGCTCGTGAGAGCTCAAATGTTTTTTATTTATTTGGAAAGGTAGCTCCTTTGTCCTCAAATATCTATTGCTCTTTCATTACTGCATGCAAGGATATTTTAGGGAAAGAAGGTAAAGGTGTTTTTATAGATATACTCAAAGCATCAATCACCTCTTTAAAAAAAAAAAAAAAAAAAAAAAAAAGGTTAAAAGGATTGGCCTGATGTGACCCTGCAGATACTTGTTTTTAAATTTCAAAGAACAAATGCATCATTAATGTTGGTTCTGCAGCCTTTTCTTTGTATAGAAAGTTGAGCTTTGAAAAGGTTGTGTGGGAAATTTGTTTTTATGAAACTTACTACATCTTGAGTCATTTCAGGTCATGCAGCTTCTAACTTGACATTGATTTTGTTTCACTATTGGCTTCTTGTTCAGTTGGTTTTCATTCTTTCAAACCTTAGGTTGACCTGACGCAGAATCATGTCAATAGAAAATTTTGTTAGTCAACAAATAGTTATGTAATGATTGAGCTCTTCTTTCTTTTTTGTCTCGAATGTTCCAGCCTAACTTCCCCTTGATATATGATGCATAGTCAATGTTTCTGCAGGTAACGGCAAACTTAGTACCTCTCTCTTCAACAAGGGTGGCTGTTAAATTTGATACGTTCAAAATTGCTGGTTTCGTAAGTGATATTTTTCCCTTAAAGATTTTATCAATGTTAAATTCTGAACCAATTATTAATTTAATTTGATGGTATGATAATCTAAAGGCTAGCATTGTGATGATGGGATTGTAGGTTAATGGATTTCTTGGGTTGGTTCTAGGTATGAATCCATTTCTAGTGAAATATAGACCCCAAAATTGGAAATTAAATCTCTCAGAAAAAGGTTCCATGCCATGTGTATACATATGCAACAAGATGCTTCCTGC
Source organism: Liriodendron chinense (assembly GCA_003013855.2). Taxonomy (NCBI): domain Eukaryota; kingdom Viridiplantae; phylum Streptophyta; class Magnoliopsida; order Magnoliales; family Magnoliaceae; genus Liriodendron; species Liriodendron chinense. The sequence goes on from ML058513.1 coordinate 11,070,012, forward strand.
TCCAGAGTTCAAAAAGGAAACTACAATATGGCCACATTGCCTTTCATCCATCCATCTGAAATGGACTCTGAAGCATAACTTTCCACTGGTTGTTGCTAAATGTCATTATTTAATTGTAAGTTACCAGCGAAAGATAATTCTCTAAATTGCACGAGTTCACATGATAAAGCTCCTGGTGGAAATTGATGAGAAGTGCAGAAAACATGGACTGTTTCCCCTCTCATGAGAGAACACACCTTTGTTCAAGATAGAATTCAAGTCAAGGGACATTCCCATAAAAAGAACTGAAAATGATTCCAGTCAAAAAATCGGGGGCTGACAACATGACTTGAAGCTCTTTACTATACTCCCATTACTAACCTGACTTGAGGGTGCATCTGCTCTGGCGTGGCCTGCCTTGTATGACTTTTATTTTATGCCTGGGTTAGCAGTCTCCCTTGACTGCTGTGGAGGTTGACTATCTATCTAGTGCCAGAGCCCTTAATTGCCAAACTAGAGCTTGCTAGACCGAGAAGCAGCTGTCTAAGAGGTGAACTACTTCCCAGAGCTGCAGGAATAAGAACAACAGCTTCCTTAACTAGAGATGCTAGAGTGGCCTTAACTGCTTGACTATCCATTAAGCCTCAACCCTAAGCTACTGCTGCACACTACTGAACTGACTGAAAAGATTCAACTAGAGTTTCTATTCGTTCATCAATGTTACCATTAATCTGTGGTTACCTTGTCTTGTAAAACATGGGAATGTGGGCAGGTGATCTATAATATCCATAAGCTATGATAATTTGATTATTCAGCACATATGCTTGTCTAAGGACCATTTGATTTTATTCCAAGTTAGTCTCATTTTATTATTTGGTCTTGTACCTTTCCAAGCGTCTCACTCATCGGACCTCACTTTTGTTTCATTTTCCAACTGAATTGTTCACAGATACCCATTAAAGCGCCCGAAAGAGCTCGCGGTGAACTAGAAATCACATATCTGGATGAAGAGATGCGGTAAGCTAAAATGCAAAAGTTTCTAAAGAATCGATGTAGTGTTGAGTGAGACAATGTGCCCTGATGTCAAGATTAAAAAATGGCTCTCCACAATGTGAGGCCTCCAAACTTTTTTGATGGGGAGAAAGCTCAAAGGAATAGGCCCAACTAAAGTGAACTGACAAATTAGCCCTAATTGGATTTGCATCACCCAACCATGAGACCCACTTGCCCATTCTGGGCATCAAGACACTATTGATGTCTAATGCAGCAGGACCCTATAACTTCTTTTAACTAACAATTTGTGATGTGTTTTGTGGGAAACTGCACATACCAAAAGTGTAATTTTCTTGGAATTTGATTTTTGTGTGCAGAATCTCCAGGGGCGACAAAGGGAACTTGTTCGTTTTGAAAATGGTGGACCCATCATATAGAGTCCCTCTCTAACTTGAAAGCTACCTGGATATGAAAGCATTGTAATTGAGTGTGGTTACTGAGATTACTTTGTACAAATTCAGAAAATTTTCTGCGAGTTTTGCATGGAGAGCAGTTTCCATCTTCCCTGGAATATGTAATTCAAAGAAGGACGTTGTGGTACACAACAAACTTCTCCAGTGCAATTTTTAAAATATGTAATATCCATTTCTAACAAATATACAAGTTACTTATGTGGAATCTCTTTAAAAAATTTTAGCAACCTGCGGATTAGTAAAATGCGTACATCATCTAAAGGATGGAGAAGAGACCTTGTTTTATGCCTCAATATGGCAGAGGTGTAAAATATCCAAGCCATTCATCACAAGGGGCCTAGTCCTTAGAGATCTGGCTGGTTCAAAGGCCTAGTCCTCGTGCGCACCTGCCAATATTAGGCCATTCGCCAAAAAACAGCCCAATCCAAAAATCGGGTGGGCCACTCCCCGTGAATTTAGAGGCTTGAGGCATTGATTTTAAAGTGTTCCCTTTGCTATGGCTCACCCCAAGTTGGAATCAGCATGTTTCTTATCAGGGGTAAATATATGGTGCCACACATGATGAACATAGTGGTTGCTATGCATAGATCACAGCGGGCTGTGCAGGTAGTCTCGAATGTGTGACCCAAATATATAGAATCATAATCATAGACTGTTGATGGAGAAGCTAGGGAATGGAGAAAGGATCTCCACATGGTCTTAATTGACTTGAATGGATGTATTTATGTATTATGTCTGCATTAATATTTTGTTGGAGAACAACAACATAAGTGTGATAATCTCTTCTTACTTAGTACGCAGTACGCATGGCTTAAAATAGAGCATGCAATAGACTGAGCCGTATGGGTCCGTTCCTGAATTTTAGCCCAATCGATAAACTGGATTGGCCATTCCCCATATTTAACTGTAGTTTCTAGGGAATACGTATTTGGGCGTATTAACTATTTCCATGGACTGGGCTTGACCGGATAAATAAACAGCTTGTTGCAGGCCCATGAACCTGACCCCACTGTATGGGGGCCCACAATTCCTCTACTCGAGGTGCAACAAAAATCCAGCCGATGGTCTACACCAGGCTAGCTCATCACGAAAACGCGTTACATTTTCAAAGGTCTACCAAGCAATGTTGCAGCAATTCACTGGGAAATTATACAATTTTCCAGTCCAAATAAGGATGATGGATTGACCATTCATCCAAGTAGGATGCAACTCGGTTGAATCCAATCCAGTTTGGCATCATATATCTGCATTGAAAATATGCCTAACTAGGCCGAAAGTTACAACCTGACTCAGTACTTCATTTACTATCTTGTATGATCTCAAAAAGCCTGCCCACAGAATGAGTTGTCTGAGGCATTCCAAGATCAGGAAGCATGTTAATCATATTCTTTCCTATTTATCAGTCTCAGCAGAACAGCATGCTTAATCCATAGGTCCCTACTCATGGCTTAACTGGTAGACTCACAAGATTTTCAACACTAAGGTCATGGGTTCCAGCGTACCCATTGTGGCGTTCGTGCGTGAAAAAAAAGAAGAAAAAAAAAAGAGCATGTATAATCCATCACCCCATTCGCCTGGGTTCAATTTCCACGTGGAATCTATATCATCTGTGATCAGAAGACATGTATATCGCCCTCAGTTTTTAAATGTGGGTCAACCGTCTGACAATCCAGACCATTGGTCTGGTCTGCTGAGATCACCATCTTGGATGGTCCATTCCCAAAAACATACCCTGGACTGGAGGATCCTTAACACCTAATGTTTGGCCTTATGTTGAATTGGAGTGCAGTGCTGCAATTTCTGATGTCTATTTTTACAACACCAATGTTGAAAGAGGCAAGAGTCATACATCCATCAAGGGACCACCCGATTACCAATACAGAACCATCGGGCCCAGCTGAACTTTTCCTCCAGCCAATGATAATATGATCCCCCAACATTTACAGACCCTTCTCCTACACACACCAACTACTAATATCAAGACGACATTCGCCTTGATTTTTTCTAAAGAGTAAATGCTACTAGGACTCGCTTGGGCAATTTTCTCTTGGTGCATCAGGTGCTGCTGAAACAGCTTTTAAGAGAGAACTCCAGTGCTATTTTGATTTTCTAAGAAACAATATCGTAGTTTTGCACTATTTAAAAGATGGCGGCTACTCATCCTCCTCATATGTTACCTTCTCGTACAACCACACAGACCCATCCAAATCCTAGCTCCCATTGTGGATTGGAGCATACATCTAAACTTCACCACCACCATCATCTAAGCATTATCCCAACTCACTGGAGTTGGCTACACAAATCCCATTCCACCATTTCCTTGATAGACCATGTCATTGGTTAAACCACAGGCCGTCAAGGCCTACCCCTTTGCCCTTTTGGAGCCTACAACTTGAACCAACTCATTCCTCCTAATCAGTGCAGTTCTTGGCCTCAGGAGCAATATTTAAAGTCATACTGATAAAGAACCCAAACCATCCAATTAATGGCTATTGTATGGACGGTTACAAGTAAAATAGTGAGTTGTCTAAATTTGAAGAATTTTTTTTTAAAAAAAGTCAGATTGCTAAATTACCTTCTGCCGCAATTTCTGTTATGCTACATTGATAGCTGGTTCAATGATTTGGACGGTCTGGATTGCCATACAATTATGCCAAGTGTTTGGTTGAAGAGTGCAAAAAAAAAAAAAAAAAAAAAGGTCCAAAACTAACATACGAGTTACTTGATACTATGGAAGAATGTGATGGTTGATATACATGCACTTTGTTTCATACCTGTGGCAAATATTAACTCAAAAGAAAACCTTAAAATTGCAGGAATCACTAAAGTGGGCCATTATCACAAAATCAGATTGATTGTACGAATGTAGCCTCCGTTTACTGGACACTTGTTTGCCAAATTTGGACCATTGGCTAAATTTCATTTTTAACTATCCACTAAATTTCCAAATACAAACTAGTTAAGTAATCAAGTTAGTTTTGTCTTTGATTTATGATCCATTTCAAGTAGGGCTCACCATTTGGGCAGTTTAGTTTCAGTTTACTACATGATGTTTACAATGCCATTGTGCCTATGTATCAACCATCACACTGCCACAAAGAGTATCAAAATATTTCTCATAATAAACAATTCCTCAGATAATTATCGGTTACTTTAATGTAAACCACCGCCAGCTACACATGTTGCGGTAAGAGAGCGAATCTCCATAGCTTTACTCTTTTTAAAATCCAACCTTGGTATAAGAGCATGAAAGATCTGTTACCAAAGAATAGAAAATTCTGCAACACTGCCGTGCTAAAAATCTCGCTTGGGCTTGTCATTGCCACTGCACTACCTTTTACAGAGGGAATCGAACATCAGACAAAATCAATGAACCTGGGGTTGTTGCATCATCAGAGTAAGCAATCCGATCAAAATCGCATTTTCCTTCATGCTCGTTTCTCCTGGATAATCGAGTCCTCCATGATAGTGTTTAGGCACTAAACAATATTAGGAGGAGGCTAAGTACTGCCATGGAAAAACGAAAAAGATGAGAAATCACGTGATCATGCACGAAAAACTTCAAATACAAATAAAAATGATAAAGCAAGCAAACCCAACAGAATGAATATCACTGCCTATAATAAATGATGAATAAGAGAGGCATTCGGGATTCGGCACAAGCTCTTGCAAGCACAACCATATTTGATTACAAAACTGAAAGCCGCTCCTGATGTCAGTGAGAAAAAAGTAGAAGAATGCCTCTACTCTTTGTTTGTGTGAATTTTCAGTCTGCAGGTGGCCGCGGTCACTGCAATCTCACGCTTTGGAGCAAGAGATTCGCCTATAATATATACAATCGATGAGCATTTCATTGGACTTTAGTAACACTAGAAAAGTGAAACTGATGTAGTAGAGAAAAAGTAATCAAATTCTGGCAGCCAAATCATTCTCAGCTGAGAAGGTTGCGAATTGGAAAACATTGCAGAAATAAAGATATGGTCTGACTCCGTATGTTAAGGTTCGTTATTAGGTAAAAGAGAACGGTAACATCACAGATAAGAGATATTATAGCGCACTGATGGATAAGGATTCAGGATACGAATACAAGTGGGGCCCACGGTTCCGTGGGCAGTAATAAAAAAAAAAATTCCCAGGTTGGCGGACCAGACCATCTATCAGGAGACTACAAATGGACAATTGTGGAAAAATTTAGTAACATGCCAGGAAAAGGCCAAAGAGTGAACAGTTAGGATCTTCCAATCTGGAACACTTTTTGGGACATTCCCCATCAATTGTGCAGTCCACCTAGCTGAATCATTTGGATAAACTAATCATGGACTCTATTTGCACCAACTTGAGAGCATCAGGACACTTACCATTCCGATGCACGTGGACCTTATAATTTCAACACAGTCCACACATAAACATCACATGCAATTGTGACACAAATCTCCTTGGGGACACCCTGCAGACATATATGACATCTGGCCCACTCACCTGGCAAGCCCCAGCATGGATGCCTGGCATGCCCCATAACCCAATAATCACTCCAGTTTAATGATCTCAACCATTCCATCTGATGTTTTTTGATGAAAAAAATGGACGGACAGGCATCAAGTCAAACCACTAGTTCAGTTCAATGAACAAAATTAAATTAGGTTCCTCACACATGCACATGCACGCGCACGCGCGCACAAACAAAACACACAATTCATCTACAAATGAATAAGGCAGAAAGAATGATTTGATTCAAATAGATACTCTATCACTTGAACAATTAGAAAAGAAAAGAGATCGTACCGAAGAAGTCCTTTTCAGGATGCGCATATGCTACGCCTTCCCCATGTGAGCCTCAGCCAATGATGAACTGAGGTCTTCCCTCGACTGCGATCTCCTGCTTTGTAGCCGCATTTGACCCCTATGCTGAGTCCAGGACCACCCCGCCCCGTTGTCAAACTGCATCTGCCCCAAGCTACCAGAAGAATAACTGTGTGAAACGCTTGGGTGCAAGTTAGATTCCATAAGCTGAATGCTGCCGGTGCCCAACCCATGTCCCATACCAAATGGTCGCTGCTCAGAGCCAGCAATTTTTGGACTCAGTGGCATCTTTACTCTTCCATCGCCTGAAATGATGAAAATGTCAAGCACATCATGACACTACATTTAACTGCATGAGAGTTAAGATCTTGATTGAGGAGCGTCATGGTTACTCTCAAGAAAAGCATGGAATCGAGAGAATGATATCGCCCACATCACAATCTTTTGCACTTTAAGAGTAGAGTACTTTTATGTCTACCGATCTGTTTTATGTTTTAACAGATTGATGAGGAAGGGTTTCAGCGTACAGCCAAAATGTGGCTGGCAGGGCTTCTCAAGCACCCTTACTGTGTTTGGGGCTGTGATAAAACAAAATCCATTAAGCAGGTTAGTGTTTTCTCGCTCTTCCTGCCCCAAATTTTGGTTGAGATAATGATGAAGGCATACGGGCACCTACACGAGTTTATCAAAGTAGGAGGATAGTTGAGGCCTTGGCCCCAGCCCCAGCTTCATTATGGTTGGATGATCATTACATGGGGCTCAGTGGACCCAATTCGAGTTCTTAGCCGCGTTAAAGACCCCACATGCGTGGTTGTGCATCTTTGAAGACCCCACACTGGGAAGATGCATGTGGGCTGCTTATTTGAAACCAACTGATACATCTTTGAACTGTTTGGACATCACCCAGCCTGACTTGGACCACATCTGGACATTACAAACATTAGACCATGCCGTTGGATATCTTGGACACATCAATTTGGTGATCCAAACTGTTGGATATGTTTGAAGACTCGGGTTTAGGTGTACGGGCACTCTAGTCTACACATTCGAGTCATGGACACGTTGGATGATATTCATCTAGGTCGTTGATCACGAGTGGATGTACCTGTTGCACATCGAAGATCATCCTTGTGCTGTGTAGCGCATCTTTATTTCTACTTTATTTTTCAGTTTTATTTTAGGCTATTAGAGATTTATGTTTTGATCTTGACCGTTAATAGATTCGGACAGTCAAGAATGGTTCTAAACTTAGGGTTTGCTTAAGTTTTCTCATATATACTTGTCTGAGACTTGAGACTTGAGATTATTTGACATATTGAACGAAATTTCTCTACATTGCTTTTTTTGAGTAAGAAAATTTCTTGTGAATGGAATTTGGTGTGAAGCCATTGGAGTGATTCCAAGTTATCTTTCTTATTCCTATCTAGCCCCACCACAACCTCCGTACAACTGTACGGACATGCTTGTACACTACACGGACCTGTCCGTATAGTGCCCGTACAGCCGAATGAGCCGAATGGCCTCCCCCTCATTGATCATTTCCCTTCTTCTCTATTTTATAAAGCCCTAACCCTAGCCTTTTATAAAACCCTAAATTCCCAATTTCTTGATTTTCAAATCCAAACCCTAATCCATTCAAACCCTAGTAAAGCGCAAGTGAATCCTTGAATTTAAAACGAATCCTATGCTAGATGGAAGTTCTACCTTCCATTGGGCCACGTCCAATCAATAGCCTTAAGGATCTATTTTGCGAGATTGTGATGTGGTCTTGAACTTGAGCTTAATTGAATATTTGATTTCTCTAAATTCGTGGTAGATTGGCTTTATTTTATACTTTGATTTACTCTGGTAATCTGTTAATTAATTTATTTACATTATCCTAGTTTATGCCATCCGTCTTACATTAGATAAGAACCGGAAGGTCCCTTTTACTCCCAAAATTGATTTGATGATTTTGCAACCTGACAATGTTGGGAAACATGAACACCAAATGTACCCTAACTTTTACGAGTTTCTTTAAGAGTACATTTGCATACGTGGAATCCAAGGGAAAAGAAACGAAAAAAAATAAATAAATCCAATAATGATTTCCATCAGAACTATTGAAAACATGGATAATTTTGAGTTTTTGTTTGGATAGCAAGTGGAAATCTCATATTCCTCTCACAACACTCACATAATTTCTCATGGCAAGAATCCAAATCATGGAAAGGTGTAATGATGGCTAGGTGGAATCCACCCATTTCTTTGCCATCCAAACAACAAATTATCACATCGAAGGAAAACCCTTTTCCTTTTCCATTGTCTGCCACAGAACCCATGGATTGCAAACATGGCCCCAAGGGTAACTAAAGCATCTGATGTCCATTCCAGGTTAATCAAGGCTGGCCTCGACTATCAACCAGTCTATGGTTTACTTGACAGCCACTAGCAATGTGAGACGAAAAGGTGTCCAATTAAGCGTGGCAAAATGGATAAATTTAATTTGCATGGAAGATTTTTAAAACATTAAAAAAATTAGGGTGATGAAATTGCAGTCGGTAGTTAAATGGTAGTCACATCAGCATCGTACAAGGTATCCCAAAATGGTTAAACGGTCATGACCGTTATGCGTTACGAGGTCGAAACGGCCGTTACAGAAAAAAAAAAGAAAAAAAAAGAAGGCCATAATGGTCCTGTAACAATATTTTTCAAAAAAATAAAAAAGGGCCGTATTGGCCGATATGAGGTCCGTAACGGCCGTTACGGCCCGTATCGTAACGGTAATGGTGGTGGCCGTTACGGCCACCGTTACCGTTATGGAACACCTTGGCATCATATGAATGATGTGATCAAATGCTGCACATGCCTATATGACTTAAGTGCCCAACTTCATAAAGGAGCTTACCTGAACTGATAGGACTCCAGCGCTGGAAGCGGAAAGGAGACGGAGCAGACGTATTGCCTCCATTTCTCTGTCTGAAAAGTGGGAGGCACGGACCACGGAAAAATCTCGGCACACAATTGCCAATCCACAAAAAAGCACAAATCAGAAGCATCAGCGACAATAGTAGCAAAGCAATGAGAATTGCAGGGTTTAGCTTCATATACAGTAATCTATAGCTGTTAAGCTCCATCCTGCTTGGCAACGCTTGACCAGCTTGTAATAAAGCAACCCCAAGTGTCCAAGTAATACTACCAGATCCAATAACCACTTGTTTATCTGTAATGTGCAAGCCTTCTCTCAATAATGATACAATATATGGTGCCCTGAAGCAATACTGTTCTATAAAAGGCTGTGGAACGACACTATTCTTCGCTACTTCCCATGTACTCTCACAAAATTCCTGACCCTTCTGTAATACATCCTCTAGCATTGCATCAGACGTCAAGTTAAAGAACTTAAACACCACAAAGAAACCAGACATGGCATAAAACTGTCCACTTGGCTGAGGCAAATTTTCTCCAAGGGCACAAGGTTGGAGTTCACAATCAAGTACAGAACTCAAATGTGACCATTCAGACAAATTGACTGTTATTTTTGCGAGTGCACTGCATTCATCCCATTGAGGGGCACCGACCAACTCAATAGCTGTCCCAGTTTTCCCGTTTCCTTTACTTCTACCTTCTGTCAGAGGGCTTCCTTCTTGGTTTAGTTCTGCACACTGAGAACAGATGTACTGCTCTTTGTAACCAGTGTGCAAACATGGATGCTTAAGCTCTATTTTGCCTTTGTTTAGATCGACTCTCGTAGTTTTGGATAGTCTCTTGAGAAGATGAACCACAGACTTATCAAATGCATCATTCAGCCCATAGCCTGGGAGAGAATAAGCACTGAGATGATGCTTAACCGCTCCAATGCTTAGGTTTAAGCTATTCTCATCATGCACAACTTCCTCAGTCTCAAAAGTAACTTGCAGTGATGAACCACCCAAATCGAGTGCACCAAATGTTTCTTTTGTCGGTGACGAACCCAATCTACCCATGTGATAATTAAGAGCTATCCATCCATAATAAGCTTCCTCCATGCCAGTAATGATCTTAATGCAGTCCTTCTGACACAAGAATGACGAGTTCCTCAGAATGGACCGTGCCTTGCGAAGAAGCTCTTCTGAATCATTGGGCGGCAGCCTACGAACTCCAGCTGTAGCATAAAGGAAGAGTGGAGTGGTCTTATGAGCATGCTTAGGTATTTGTTTCTCAGCCCACTCAAGAAGTGGGTTCATTGCTGTAGTTAAGCCAGACATATTCCACACAAGTTTATCAAGCCCAGGCTCAGTTTCCATGCGTTGGTAGGCACGACCGCTTCGCGAACTGGACTTTCTTTGAATACTTTCAGGTAACGATTTCAAGAAAATGGGGAGATTCTCATGGTCTGTTTTATGACCAACAGACCATTCGTAAACATAAATCCGAGTGCTGGTACTTCCACAATCAAGTATAACATAGAATTGTGATGCTCTACTACTAAAATGTCTAGAAAACGCATATATCAGAAAAAAGAACAAGAGAAGGCACAGAAGACAAGTAGCTGCTCGCACCCATTTCTTCCGGGCAAATGAGGTTGCAGGCAAGGTCTTTTCCTTTGAGAAACTTGATCCGGCATTTTCTCTTTGTAGAGCACGAGGTGGTTTTGCATGCGTCAAACTATCTATTCCAAGGTCAAGATCACCTTCTTCTGGATCAAGCATGCAAAAGGTTGAGAAATCTTGGAGTGATGCAGATATTCGCAAACCACCTTTTTGTCCAGGACTAGCTAAGCCAAACCTGTGATTTGAACTCACGGGGGGCAAAAAACTAGGTGATACTGATGGTCCAGTTGAAGAATGTGGATGCGTAATACGACTCACTGCAGCAGAAACAATTGCTGCTATTCGGCTAGCTCCCATTTGGCTGCAGTTCTGACCTCCGTGAGAAAGACTTAATATCTGATCCAAAAAATTTTATGGTAGTGTAAATATCAAAACTTCAGTTTTCCATTGTCCACATAAAATATCAGGGAAACAGTATGTGAACAAAATCAACAAACTTTTTCATTTTTAACCACATGGCGAACTGCAGGTGATGGCAATTGACGAGCTTCACATGCTACCTCCTGAAAGCATTCAATTACAATTAGCAGTAAGTAGAAAAAAAAAGAGGTATATTCAACAGATAACACCCAGCTTCAATCCACCACAGCTGGATCAGACTGCAAAAGGGAATTACAGATAATGCACAAAAATATGAATCAAAATGCCACCGAAATGTCATTAACTATAATAATTTATAATTAGAGGTTTGCTTGAATACATCCCAACATAGTGCAATTGGATATGTCGGGACTCTAGTTGCTGAATTTGGGTCATCTCCAGATGATCCTAATTGTTCATAATATGCAATTCACTTTGTATGGTGGATTGACAATAAATAAAACCTCTCAAGTAGATTATTTCAACCCTTTAATAATTTGGGTCTTTTGTTTTCAACATGAACGATCACCATGGCCTCTGTATAATCAAAGGTTTGAAGTACTCAATCCAAGAGTTTTTTGGGTACCCCCCATCCAAGGGAAGCCCTATCAAACAGACGGTTCCGATCATTGGAAAAAAAAACCCAGATGCAACAGCTACAGTCCTGACGTAACGATAAGTCGGGATGTATTCGAGCAAACCTCTTTACAAGTAAATGGTAAGACAATGCTGTAAGAACCAGAAAACATAACCACCAAAAATTTGGATGAGGATCTAGGTCGTACAAACATTGCACCTGACAAGTATTCTTCAGAAATCAAAAGTTGCTTGTAATTTTATTAGGGAAATTAATGGTATTTGTTCTGCAGTTAATTTAATACACACACGATCCAACAAGGCAAACAATTGGGGATTGAGTCTAATGCCTCTTAAAAAGAGAAAAAAGGAGACATGTACCATGTGGAAATCTGGTACATGTACCATGTTCAACTTCCGAATCACATGGAAATCTGATCTAAAATCTAGCAAAAGAACCAACCAGCACAAATGTATTAAATGGAAAGGCCAAGACGTTACCATAATAATAGCTTTGTTGGGGTGTGAGCGGTCATAACAATAGCTTTGTCAGATTAGTGTTTCCATAAAAAGGTAGGCATGAATGATATCAAAGGTGTTCATCTTAGGTAAATATCATACTGTTAATCTCTCAAAAGAAAACAGTTGGTTCCATGCGTGAATTGTCAATATTCAAAAAATAGAAGTTCCCCTCAACAAAAGTGAGAGCTCGTTATCGGTTTGTTTATATCAATCATTTTGACATATGAAGTCTGACGTCATTATCTGTTTATGGTAATGAATCAATGAGTGTTTTCTTTTTTTGTGTATTATTTCTTCATGGTCATTCTCATCATCATCATCTAAGCCTTATCCTAATCAATTGGGGTCGGCTAAATGAATCATATTCTACCATTCCACTCTATCAAGGCCATAACTTTAGCTAGACCATAGGTCGTCAAGTCTTTTCTTACCACCTCCACTGATGTCCTTTTGAGCCTTCCCCTCGCCCTTTTAGAACCTTCAATTTGTACCAACTCACTGCAGTTTGTGGTCTCAGTTGAACATGATCTAAGGCTACATTCCCTCATCTTATTACCTATTGGTGCAACTCCTACATTCCCCTTGAGTGCATTAATCTCTAATTCTATTCTTGTCTTACCACTCATCCATCTCAACATCCTTATTCAGCTAAACTCATCCTATGAACATGTTCTTAACGGCCTATCATTTTGTCCCATAAAGCATGGCTAAATGATTGTAGCTAAAATGAGGATGTTGAGATCAAGGTATCCCAAAACGGATGCATATCGGCCGATACCGTATCGGAAACGGCCTAGGCCGTTACGCAATACGGGGTCCAAAACGGTGACCCCCAAAATTTTGTGCCGTAATGGTCCAAAAACGGCTAGTTTTTTTTTTTCTTCTTTAAATCTGATGTTTTTTTTTAATTTTTTCACAATTTTCTTCTTCCATTTTTTTCCTATTCTATTCTTTTGCTAAAACCGACCACTCTTAGTCTATTTTGGAGAATTAAAACGACCAATTTCTACGATTTGGATGAATCGAAGCTCCGTGGGCTATTTTCCGAAGAAATCCGAAAATAGGTATTTATACCTTTTTCTTCCTCTAATCTCTTTTTTTCACCTTGATATGATGTTCTAGCCATTGTAAAATATTAAAATGTGTATTTCAAGATTATGCAACTGATTTTTATATTTTTTTATATTTTTTTAATTTCGGACTATTTTCGGAATAATATTAAAAATTAGTAAAAATCATGTTTTTTTTTTTTTTTTTTTTGGTTTAATGGTTGGATAACACGTGGTACTTATAGTAGAACACAATCATGTGCATTTTATAGATTATGCACATGATTTGCTATTTTTTTGTATTTTTTTAATTTCGGAATAATTCTAAAAATTAGGGAAAATCATTTTTTTAAAAAAAATTCTGGTTTAAAGGTTGGATAACATGTGTTACTTATAATAGAACATAATCATGTGCATTTTACAGATTATGCACATGATTTGCTATTTTTTTGTATTTTTTTAATTTCGGAATAATTTTAAAAATTAGGGAAAATCATTTTTTTCAAAAAACATTTTTGGTTTAAAGATTGGATAACATGTGTTACTTATAGTAGAACACAATCATGTGCATTTTACAGATTATGCACATAATTTGCTATTTTTTTGTATTTTTTTAATTTCAGAATAATTTTAAAAATTACGGAAAATCATTTTTTTCAAAAACGATTTCTGGTTTAAAGGTTGGATAACATGTGTTACTTATAGTAGAACACAATCATATGCATTTTACAGATTATGCATATGATTTGCTATTTTTTTGTATTTTTTTAATTTCGGATTAATTTTGGAATAATTTTAAAAATTAAGGAAAATCATTTTTTTCAAAAAAAATTCTGGTTTAAAGGTTGGATAACATGTGTTACTTATAGTAGAACACAATCATGTGCATTTTACAGATTATGCACATAATTTGCTATTTTTTTGTATTTTTTTAATTTCGGATTAATTTTGGAATAATTTTAAAAATTAGGGAAAATCATTTTTTTGAAAAACAATTTATGGTTTAAAGGTTGGATAACATGTGTTACTTATAGTAGAATACAATCATGTGCATTTTATAGATTATACACATGATTTGCTATTTTTTTCATTTGATTATATTTACAGATTAATGACTAATATATGTTTATATTTTTATTTTTTTGATAGATTTTGCTGTTTTGGAGCTTCGTAGTTGTACTGTTGTAGCCCGTAGGGTTTAGTATTTGAATTTAGTAGTTAGTACTTGATTTCATTAGCTGTATTAATATTTACAATTACATTTATAAGTTTCAAAATCTAAGTAATTCACTCTTAAACTCAGTATCTAAGTAACAGAAGCCATCTCTAATTAAAAAATGTCTGGAACTGGAAGTGGAACTACAAATGAGGATATTGGATGGGAACATTGTCAGAGGGCAGGTGGTGGAAGGCACCAAATAAAATGCAACTATTGTGATAGAGTAATAAGTGGTGGAATTACGCGACTTAAACAACATTTGGCACATCGAAAAGGTCAAGTTGCAGGATGCACCAGAGTTCCCAAAAAGATAATGAAACTGATGCAAGCCAATTTAGATGAGTCAAAGGGGAAACAAGCTGCTGTGCAGAAAAAGAAAGATGATATCCTAGATGCGGCCCAACAAGAAGTGTTTGGTCCAGAATATATGGGCGTTTGTGGCGAAGATATCATTGATTCAGGGGAAGATTCTGATCGAGAAATGACTATAGCTAGGAGAGAAAGCGTGCGCTATGCTCATGAAGAGATAGAACGTCGACGCATGTTTGGTTCAAGTGCGAGTGGGAGTGAGAGTGGCCAGGGGAGTACAACTGCGGCCCCAATGGGAATTACAATTGGGGTTGGAGGGGGTATGTTTGGTGGATTAAGGCGTATGTTTAGCAACCAGCGGGACACATCTTCACATGCAGCTCGTAATCCTATAGATATAGATGTGGAAGAAAAAGATGTGCCTAGGAGACCTTTTGTTGATCCGATCCTCTTTATGAAAGAATCAAGCAAACAAAAAGAAGATAAAACAAATGTGGAGTAGAACTTCTGTTGAGAAACTGGGTAGGGCAACTAGCAAAGTTATTTATACATGCCAACATACCCCATAATGCGGATAGACGCAGAGTATGCGGATACAAAGGCACACGTAAATACCTTTAAACCCATATGGCAAGCCAGATGATGCATGATCATGTGTGATGGTTGGACTGGCCCAACAAGATGCAGCATGATCAACTTCATGGTGTATTGCCACTTGAGAACAGTGTACCACGAGTCAATTGATGCCTCAGATGAAATAAAAAATGCTAAATATATTTTTAGCTTGATGGATAAAGTAGTGGATGAGATTGGGGAGGAGAATGTGGTGCAGATTGTGACAGATAATGAAGTAATATATAAGTCTGCAGGAAATTTGTTAATGCTAAAGAGATCACATCTATTTTGGTCACCGTGTGCTGCACATTATATTGATCTTATATTGGAAGATATTGGAAAGAAAAAGAATATCAAAGAAATGGTTGAAAAAGCAAATGAAGTGACAACATTTATTTACAACCATAATCACCTAGTTGCAATAATGAGGAAGTTCACGAAGGGACGGGAGTAGCGACGACTAGATTATAGCTTTAGAGAGTTTGTATCAGCATAGGAGAGAGTTGAGTGAAATGTTTGCTTCCCAACAATGGCTCAACACAAAATATGGGAAGAAGACATCAGGGACGCCGGTTGATGTTGTAAACACTATAAGAGACAATAAATATTGAAAGAGGGTTAAGAAAATTTTGAAGGTGATGGAACCACTAATGAGGGTACTTCGTCTTGTTGAAACCGATGAAGCACCTACGATGGGCTTCCTCTATGATGCCATGGATAAAGCGAAGTTGGAGCACCTACAATGGGCTTCCTCTACGATGCCATGGATAAAACGAAGTTGGCAATTCAATGTGATTGTTCAAGCTGGCATACTGGAATTTGATCGACAAAAGATGGACAAAGCAGCTCTACCACGATATTCATGCAGCAGGTTGTTACCTAAATCCTAGGTATAGATATACCTAATCATTTGTTATGGATGATGAGGTTCGTATTGGATTAAAGAATGTGATAAAGATATTAGAGCCTAACTTAGATGCACAAACAAGGGCTTTAAATGAATTGGATATATTTGGAAGTCGCCAGGGTAGCTTTGCAGATGCTCTTGCACAACATGCAGTATCTAGGTTGCAACCCGCCGAATGGTGGATAAATTTCATAAAGACTACATCGGCTCTCCAAAAATTTACAGTAAGGATTTTGGGCCAGACAACGTTTTCCTCTAGTTGCGAAAGAAATTGGAGTTGTTTTGTACTTATTCATACGAAGAATGGAAATAGATTGCAGACTAGGACGTTGGATAGACTTGTCTTTATGCATTACAACATGAGGCTAAGAATGCGCATGCATTCAAGGAGGCTTAGCGCTAATAATGCCAGTGATGTGGATTATTATTCAATAAACTTGGACAATATTTATGATGACGAAGACCCACTTCTACCTTGGTTGGAAGCAAGAGAAAAAGAAATAGAAGAGGATGGTGAAGAAATAGAAGTTGAAGACTAAGAAATACGCAAGGCGCAGCAAGAGAGTTGTGCATTTGTGTTGGACCTAGAAAGGGGGGCAGATTTCATGCAAACTTAGCAGAAGAGTGCGAGCTCTAGCGATACTGAAATAGATGATGATGATGATGATGCACCTAATGCTGGTACCACTTCTGGCATTGCTCAACCCACCAGGGCCACTGATACCATACAGCCGTCTATGGATCGCGGGGCTGATGAGCTTCGACGAAGCAAGCGGGGTCGGGGGGGTCGAATTTATGAGTGTACTGAGTCACAATACATCCAACAGGAGGAGCCTGGCTTTAGTAGTGCACCTGCAGATCCTGCACCGAGATCGACACCAACAAATCTGGAACATTAGCATGCGTATGGCTATGATCCGAGGAATTATGGGTATTCTTACGGCCAATGAGATTATAGGGAACCTGTTCCGCCACTTTCATGTTGGAATGGTCCTCCTGACGTTGTTCCACATCTACCATATGAACCAAATCCAAGTTATTCATCTCAATCTTAACAACCTGAATACGAGTACCAGTCTGGACACGGCTATTCGACGGGCACTGGTGGATATCCTTACTCAGGGTCAAAATCTTTGCCTAGTCAGTATCAGTCATCATCGGGTTTCGTTGACCTGGTCTTTCCCTCCGGCACTGAATATTATGGATATGCAACAAGACCGCAACAACCCGATGATAATGACGAGGACATGGAGGTTTTGCAACCACAACAAAGCAGGTTTTCATTTTGGTGGTGAGTTCGGTCTGGTGAATCTTTTCCATTACCCACACGGTCACACATTTATCAAGAAAACACACACTTTACATTATTGAACTTGTGTTTAAAATAACTCCCCTGACAAGTGACAACCAATCAAGTAATCTTATTTAACATGCTTGCAGGGGAGTATATCACGTACTACTAATTTGTTTCTACTTTAGAATGTTCAATTGGCAGGACAAGAGTCATAGATTCAAGATAAGAGAAGTCTTATACATTATTTTCCTCAGTCCTCATTCCTCAATCCTCATTCCTCACTCATCACTCCTCGGGTATGTAAATAATATAAAGTAAATTATAAAAAAATAATAGCACATATGAAAATTGAAATACTTTGATGTTACATTTATTCTAATATACATATTATTGGTATTAGACAGTTAGAAATTTGAATTTATAAGTTTTGTAGTTAATTCCAGGTTATCAGCTTCATAAATTATCAGACAGCCCGATACAGCTTTTTCACCAAAGAGTAGACCGCTTCACCACCATAAAGACTTCTTATGCATTTCCTAGTTCATGTAGACCGTTCATGTAGCCAATCCCAATTAGTTGGATAAGGCATAGATGTTGATGTGTAGTTCTTATGCATTTCCTGTTGTGTAGTTTCCTTTTACTATATCTTATGCATATATGTACCAAAATTACATTTTTATTGGAATGTACTAAATTTATATAGTAATACGTTTCACAATATCATTGTGTAATCTTATACATCTTCACCGGGTAGTGATGCGATAGGACGGTCCCAAAGTCTGGGTAAAGGAGAAGGGTTACTGTTAGTTAGGCAGCCAGTGGTTGAAATTTCGCATAAGCCCAAATCCATGAGCAAAACAGGAAATGATTACATCACACTAATACGAGAATAAAGATTTTCATGAATTTCACTTAACTTGTGAAGTAACAGGAGTTCACTTATACAGCACTGAGATGAATTCACATAAAAAAAAAAAAGGATAACTGCGAAAAATAAAAAAAGAAAAATGCGAGGAAACTTCATTTAAGTGAATGAAATTGCCATGATATTCTACTAAATCAGTGAAGAAATGAGAATTCCTTTCGGGGTCTTCACATAGATAGATTACTATGATGATTAACTTGGAGAGAAAAAATCAATACCCACATAAAAAAAAATGAAAAGAATAAGCAAAATTCATCAAAGTGATTTCGAAATTTTCTATTACTCTATTCGTAGAGGAGCAAGAATTGCTTATCTGGGTCTTCACATTTAAAGAACTCTGAGATGAATTGACTTGAAAAAGTCAATACCAACACAGCGAAATTACAAAAGAACAAAACTCCATCAAGCTGAATACAAATCTCCATGAATTTCTACTAAAACAATAGATAAACAAGAATTCCTTTCTGGGTCTTCGTATTTATAAATTTCTCAGATGAATTGACTACAAACAAAAAAGACACCCAAATGGAAGGGAAAAAAAGAAAAAAACGAAAAGCAGAAATTTCATCGAATTGAAAAAAAATTCCATGAATTTCTACTAAATTGGAATAAGAAAATGAGAATTGCTTTCTGGGTTTTTATTTATTTATTTTAAAAACTAAAAAGACGAATGGGCTCAAAATAATCTATACCAAGATGAAAAAATCGAAGGAAAAACGAGAAAACACAAACAAATCAACATGACTTACAGAAACTTTGATGGATTTCGTTGGAAGGAGAGACAGTCGGGCAGATCATGAAGCAACCAATGACTCCACGGCCCGAAATCCCAAATGGGTCTCTCGATTTTCTTCTTTTGGGGATCGGAAAGCCTCGAAATCGCTCAGATCGGTATTGTAGTTTCGCGGAAAAAGATGGAGTGATTTTCTTTCGTGTTAGAGACTCCAAAGCCACTGCGGGCGATCTCTCACTCTCCAACATGAGTTTGAAACCCTCCTCTACTTTTCTTTTCTTTTCTATTTCGTATAATCCAGTGTGCGTTTGTCTCAGTTTATTTTCCTCCATCGCGACTAATTATTCCATCAACAATCGCTCTATTTGGGCCCACATGATGAGAGATTGAGATGATCTGAACCGTCAAAATAATATTACATATGAACTACTCTATAAAATAAATTACGATGAAGTATAATTTTAAAAAATCACTGTGTTTAGATGAATTTCTAACAATGAATAGAGAGTTTCCAATGGCTGGAGTTTGACTCCAAAAATCATAGATTGGGATTATCATTAGATTTTCATTAGTGAAATGTAGCTTAGTTATGGTATTACTGAGAACATGTACGGTTCAAATTGTCTGGTCCCCAATGAGGCTACATATACGGGAGATCTGATCGCGACGCACGCAAAACGGACTCAATATTCAGCTCTCTCTTTACTATAGACGTGGCAAAATTTTGGATGATCGGGACAGTTGATCTGGTGGGCCGTTGCTTTGACGCACGATGATGAAAATTCTGGATAGACTTCGTCACCTAATTGTTGTGAGATTAGCAGGTGGAAGCGGATTGCGTCCTGCTCTCCCCTGTACGGACTCGGTCCAGGCAGGGGCTCTGTGGGGCCCATAGTAATGTATGGGTTTTATCCACGCCGTCCATCAATTTTTTCAGATCATTTTAGGTTATGAGTAGAAAAATGAGGCAGATCCAATGCTCAAGTGGACCATACAGTGGGGATTGAACTCCCACAATTAAAAACTTCTTGGGAGCCGCAGAAATTTTGATCAAGCTAATATATGTGTTTCCCTTCATCCAGGTCTACTCGATCTTATGAAATGGTTGGATGGCAAATAAACATCACGGTGGGCCCCAGGAAAATTTCAACGATGGGTCTCATTATCACCACTGCTTCCAGTGGTGTGGTCCACTTGAGCCTTGGATCTGCCGATTTTTGAGCTCATTCCATAAAATAATCAGGAAAAAAATGGATGGACGGCGTGGATAAAACACATACATCACAGTGGGACCCACAGAGCCCCTGCATGAAACGAGTTAGTCTGCCCCAATCCGAATCCGTCATCGTGCGCTTAGCAGAAGCTAAACCGTCCGGTGGTGGACCTCCTTCTGGATGTAACGTAGCCTAAAAAAATATACTTCTGGCATAGTATTATATAGCCGTTGGTGGCCACCAAATGGACGTTGGGAAGAACATGATATGAGGTTTAAATTAGTTGATTGGCTCAGATTTTCTACTCCGTGTGCTTCTCTGACCACGTTTATCCTAATATCGCCAGATTCTTATCTTAGTTTTCCACCATTTTTTAGAAAGAAAAAAAAAAAAAAAAGCACTTGTGTACCATCCAAATTGTGGGTCCCATTGTGGATGGAGCTTATTTATAAAATCACATTAATCAATCAATCCTGGCTATTAAATGAAAGTTTAAAGTAAAATGTTGAATGGTCCAAATTCAGATGGTTGAATTTTCTTTCCCTTACATTTTTCGGTTATACTCCATCTACAGCTGGATCAGTAATTTGGACGTTCTTGATTGCCATGCAACTATGCCAGGTGTACCTTTGAAGAGTCACCACTAATTATACATGGTGCAAAACTAACACAGGAATCTAATCCTGATTGACGGATTCATAGAGAAAATTTTAAACATAAGCTTGCATTTCTCTTTTCTAGACATGGCCCACCATTTCTAAAATAGAAATATGATCTAGTGGGCTAAGTTCACCGGAACCTTCAGATGCACAAGGTTGCATTTGGACCGTTGGCATCCACCTAACTTATTGGGACCGTTCATCCCGTCCACTCTTGGTAGATTGTCCTGAAAAAAAAAGAGACCATCCAATCACTGACATTAAAAAATGGATGGACAAGCTTGTTTCCATAGAAAGTAGAATCAATCAGGATGATTAAGACCGCTCAATTGATTTTTGTCCCACAGTGGAAGAAAAGTGGACTTGACCTAATGGTGGTCCACTTATGTCGATGTGAATGCCAATGAGTCCATACGCAAATATGCGCGTGAGAATATCTTCTTCCACCTAGCACATTACATCAGGGACGCGGATTGCCTACTGACCTGAGGTGGCTAGTGGTCAGTGCTTTGTGGGACCCACCATGATCTATGTGTTTTATCTACGCCGTCCATCTAATTTTTCAGGTCATTTTAGTGCATGAGCCTAAAAATGTGGCACATAAAAATCTCAGGTGGACCACACCAGCGGAACCAGTGGTGATTGAATGCCTACTATTAAAAATTTCTTGGGCCACCAAAGTTTTGGATGAAGCTGATATTTGTGTTTTCCCTTCATCCATGTCTGTGGGACCTAATCAACAGGTTGGATGGTAAATAAACATTACAATGGGGCCTAGGAAGTTTTTAATGGTGGTGTTCAATCACCATTATTTTCTTGTGGTGTAGTCCGTCCGAGATTTGGATCCACTTCATTTTTGGGCTCATGCCCTGAAATGATCTGGAAAAATGGATGGACGGCATGGATAAAACACATACATCATTGTGGGGTTAACAGAGCACCATTTAGTAGCCACTGGCCACCGACAGCTTGTAGGCAATCCACCTCCTTACATTCTCTTCTTAGAAAACATTCATGCATTTAGTTAATAAATCAAGCAATAATCTTAATTTTAGTAATTATTTTAATTTTTTACTTTTAAAAGAAAATTAGCAAATCTTTGAGTCTAATCTTCCTTCTCAACACGCCTCTCTCTCTTTTGCGAATGAAAAAAAATAACAAAATAAAAATGGATTAGATCCTGCATTTTTCAAGCCCCACCAAAGCATTGTCTATATTTCAAATTTGAACGGTTAGGATTCATGGAGCCATAGTTTTGCAATGTAGACCATTGTTGTTGCGCTGGGTCTTATGTTGGATGGATCACAACCCAAAGATCTCATCATGGGACAGGCCTAACTTTTCAATGTCATTTGGAGAATAAATGGTTGAGAATAAAAACAGCCCACCGGTTCCCATTGAAAAAGGAGCCATCTTAGTGTGCCATAAAGATCCTGTTGTCCATTGAGTGCACATACAACATGTCATTGTCTATGTAACATCATAGTCACTAAAAAAATAGGCCCACATTGGAGATAATCAGGAGCTAAAATTAAGTAGATTCCTTTGTCATATAGGTCACGAGTATATTTCGGTCTCATTTCGATATATAGGAGTAATTATTTTTTGAGTTAGTGGAAATATAATGCATTATCTCGTTATATTTGTAATTAAATAATGAATTAAATTTCAAATGTAATGTAAGCTGTTGGATCATCTTGCTTAAGATTATAATTCAAAATGGTTTTATATCCTTTTTTCTCATTATTTATAGAAGTCATTATATTGAAATCTTATTGATATATTGCTAACCGTAGACACCCCACCTTCAAGATTTGAACCACCTGTTGACTTTGACTTGGCAAGAATTGAGCTTAATGTACGGCTGAAAGTGGGCCACCGAGGCAGTGGACGGTTCGAATCAGTCCAGAGTCACAACATATGACTGTGGGTGCATGTGTGTCACACAAGTGCAAACCGTGGCTCAAATCACCAAAACTCATAAAAGACAAAAAATAAAAGAAAATGGAAGATCCTTTCCACGGCCACCTGGTGACCGTCCTCGTGACCACGGCCACCATGTGACCGTCTTCATGAAGACGGTCACCCAGTGGCCGTCCACGGACCATCCACTACACATCGTGGTGCGCCGCCCCACTTGTTGAGCCCATGCTCGCCCGACGCCCTGCCGACAGCAGCCAATCTGATTTCTATTCAATGTAGAGACCCCGCAGAACCCATTCTGAATTGACGAACCTTCGTTAAAAATCACCATGGGTCGCCTCACGAACGAAAATTCGACAAACCATTGCCCTGATCCAAAGATGAGTCGCCTCTCATTGGTCTATTTAAATGGACGGAAGGGGTCATACCAAGGGGGACGATGAGAGCAGCGGGTGAGTAGACGGAGAGAGAAAGTTTTAGAGAGAGAGAGAGAGGCTTCGGCAAAGCTCTGCTAAATCCTTGCCTCGCAGGGATCGGCGAATCTGAGGCGGTCAAAGCTCTGCCCCAGTAATCAACCATCTGACATCGGCAGAATAAGCCTCCTACTTCGGTAACCGTACACCAATGATCGAGCCTCTCTATCCCTGTCTCTTTCTCTATTGAGAAGTCAAAACCAACATCAAATAAGGTGAGAATTTGGGATGTCCGACCATCCTTTTTTCTTATAAAGAAAAGGTGTCTAATTTTTCATTTTTCTTACTCATATCTCGAAGTGCTCACTTTCTGTCAATCATTCTCAAAGTCAAAGTCTACGAGTAGGGACGAAATCTGGGACGACTGATCATTCCTGGCCTTTCACATGAGAAAGGGTGTCTAACTCCCCATTTTCCTTCTCACATCTAGAAATCAAACCATATTCCACTTTTCGCATTTCATATACACTTCATCCTTCCACACAATCAGTATTTACTTCTATTACTATTGTTTTTTCCATTTTTGCCAACTCGAGCCCTAAAAAGCCTGCGTAGTTGGGCCTAATCCTATTATATTGTTGTCATGCTTCTATTGTTATACCTACTTAGGCCCTAAAAAAGCTTGTGAAGTATGACCTAATCTTGTAGGTATAGACGTTCTTCAGAATCCCCCTAAAGTCGTTTAGCCTTGTAAAGTAGAGACCGTGCGATGCAAGAGTGATAAGGGGGTGCCTAACACCTTCACATTTCGTAAATGCGGCCCTTACCCAGAATTCAGGGTGCAGGTCAACTTATCCAAATGGCAGTCATTTAAAAGACCAGGGATTCTTTGGAATACTCTAATCATCTTGGCATTTTCACAGGTTCTAGCCGATCATGATTCTGAGGCCTCTTTTTAGCTGGTGGTGATTTCGTTAAAAATATCGAGTTTGAGAACATCATTCTGTTATCCTTGAAAAGGTTTTGCACAACTAACGAAAATCCAAATCAAGTTAACAAATGATTGCACCTGTGCGCCTCAAACCAAAACAAACTGAAAAAGAAAACAGTGGGCACACACATGCCTGCTTCGATCGCGAGACGACGTCCACACTAACGTCTTGCATTGAGCATGCCTTTGATTACCCATCCCTTCCACCAGAGTGATTGGATGGCTAAAGATCATATATAGAAGAGTGAAGTTTCAGAGGTGATATACTAAGGTGGCCACCACACGGTGGATGATTTAGATTAGTGATTGGACATTTCCTAATTGATTAATTTGAAATGTACACTTCTCAACCGTTGATTGAATAAGATACTCATTTCACAACTATTTTCAAAAGGGATAAGCAATCAAAGGCCTTAACATGATAGATGGACTCGGTCAATTTGGATTTTTAGTATTAATATTGTCTATTTCATGGGCTTTAGTTAGCTCTACTGAAGGCAATTTGTGTGAGGATAGATTGAAGATGGGATTTGCAGCACGTGTCAAACTTGTAGAGTGTATGTGAGGACTTGAGTACTTCATCATATTGATCTGATGTAGAACAAGTCATGGATTCATTTATGGTAAGGATGGACAGAAGGAAGGTGACCAAACCTAAGAAGAATCGCCAACCGGTTGCATAGTTCAATCAGTCCGAACGATAGGGCTGGTCTATCGAACGCCTATCAGAAAATTCAAAAAATATAGTTCTCTATAGATAGATTTTGGCATTTTCGTCCAATCGACAGATTTGGTCAACATTGAAGATCTACAAAATATTACAGAAAAGGGGTAGAATTATTTGGATGATTTCTGGCCGTTTGTTGAATCGACGGATTGAGTTCAGCCGACGGACGTCACAAACAGCACGTTTTTTCTTTCCATTTTCGCTTAGGATTCTTTTGATTCACTCTTAAAATTTTCTTAGAGTATATATTGCAGCTTAAACACATTTTAAAGTTTGATTTTTATCTAATTTTATCTCGTGAATTCGGTGATCTACCTCGTCACGTCGTTTCCTCACAATCCCTTCTTTCTTGAATTGAAAAATAATAAAACATTTCACACATCAAGTGGGCCACACGTGTCAGGAGAAAAAAAGAATAGTCGGAACAAAAAGACCAATGGATCTATATTCAACATACACTCATTGTTAGCATGATGAATAAACTGGTCCGTCTTCCGGGCAAGGGCATCGTGGCCGTGGGTCCCACCTGACAAATGACCAAGATCTCTCATTTTTGGAACAGGTGCAGTGAATTGCTCAGCGCTTCTCTTCAATCTTTTGTAAATCAGGATGTGATTTTGCATATAGATTTAAAATGTCAAAATAGACTCTATCCAGTGCCTTCGAGGCAGAGGAGACACATTGCATCCATGGCCATGCTCCGTACATGGCACACGTTTACTTGAAGGAAACAGTTCATTTCATAGATTGACTAGTAAACGGTCCAGAATCCAAAAAATCCGACGCCTCCAGCAATCCTAACCCTTCAATCAGTGGCATACAAATGGACATCCAAATATAAAAGGAAAAATGACTCACATTGAGTGAGAAAAGATCCATTTATCAGAGGATTAAAACCGCTGATCAAAGCAATTTTTTTTATTAGTGGCCAATCAATAGCGGGTCCCCGTAGGATGCTTGGTTCATATCATCATATAAATGGGCGCGGATTAAGTAATTACCTGCCAGTCTCAAGCGCGGGACAGGCTAGGGATCTGAGGGCCACTGTGATGTATGGATCTTATCCACACCGTCCATCATTTTTCCATGTCATTTTAGGTCATGAGCCCAAAAGATCAAAGCTCAAGTGGACCATGAAATGGGGAATAAACACTGACCCTTGAAAACTTCTTATGTGCCACAGGAAGTTTTCGATCAAGCTGATATTTGTGTTTTCCTTCATACATGTCTGTATGATATTATGAGATATTATGAACAGGTTGGATGGAAAATAAACATAACGGTAGCCCTAGGAAGGTTTCAACGGTAGGCATCATGAGCACCGCTGCTTCCTGTGGTGTGGACCACTTGAACCTTGGATCTGCCCCATTTTTGGGCTCACTACCTTAAATGACATGGAAAAACAAATGGACGGTGTAGATAAGATCCGTACATTACGGTGGCCCTCAGAGTCCTAGCCTGTCCCGAGCTCGGGACAGGCGGGGAAGTACCTAATCCGCGCCCCATATATATGTGCCACGTGAATAGTACTCGGTCGGGGGCACGAGAAAATTCCCGTGAGCAAATTCCTAGCAAGAGATGAACGTGATGCGCGGGGTAGTTGTGTTTGAGAAAAAAAAGATATTAGATTCTAAAAGATTTACTAATTTTATTATTAAGGGTGCGTTTGGTTGCACCAAATACCATGGATTTCATGATGGTGCAACCAAACACACCTAAAGTGAAGGGTATTTTTAGTGAGGTAAAATGCTCTACTGCTCTTAAGTTGTGGTGCTCCTAATTGCATCACTTCATTTAGACAATTCAATTGATTGATCTGAACTGTCCATTATTTGTCCAGAACAAATTTCATTGGCTGTTACTTGAAAAATCACACTGATTGAATGATCTAATCCATCCTTGATTTGGCCTAATTTTATGTAGTCTCCTGTTTCTAACCCATGGATGGGATGGTTACAATTGCCTAATAAAAGTGAATCTTCAGAATCATAAGCAATCCATGATGGTTCCTAACAAATAGAGGGATCAGATTGTTGATTTAGCCTTTTTAAATGATCTTGACCGTCTATATTGAAGGCCATCGATCAATGGTTAATTTTTGTCAGATCAGCTTGATATTTGCACAGACGCCCATGAAGTGTGCGCCGGACCTAGTGAACAGTCTAGATCAAAGGATCGGACCTTTTGAAGTGGCCAGTGCAACTAGGAGCACTATAACTTATAGTGCTCTGAGAGCTGAGAGTATTAAACATTTCTCTTTATTAATGAATTAATGTTATTGCTTGATTTATTGACCAAGTGCATATAAAGGTAAATAGTTAAAGAGGAGAAGGTCTCCGGTCCATCTAAAGTAGGTATTTAAGGAGGAGAAGGTTTCAAGTCCATCATGTCGAACCGTAAGTTACCGTCCACTCCGTAGATAACTTCTAATTTTTCATGTGCATGTGATAGCCAACCCATCCAATTAGTTGATCCCATCATGATGATCACCCTATAAAAATCAACCACGTCCACACATTGATGGACCACACTTATGTTTTTCTATTTATCAAAGGCTGTGCATATTTTCTATGGTGTGGCCCACCTTGTGAGTATATGGAGTAAATTTTTGTTCAAGATGATCCTCATGTTGGGGCCAACTTATTGGAAGGGTTGGATGTTACACGGACATGATAAGTTGGAAGTTGATTGTTAGGTGAACCTTAAATTATGGTCCAACTCGTTGGACTTGAGATCTTCTCTTTAAAGAGAAGCCTGGTCATATCTTTAGTTAGAAGACCAGGGGATGTATGAGTTTTATTAGAGGACAAATAAAGGTTGGTACATGAAATTTCCCAGGATTTGAGAATGCATGTGTTGCTACCAACCGTTGCAGCTGGCCTTAAAGGATTCAGGGATGCATGGCACGCCCATCCATTGCGATAGGGGTGGAAAAAAGTGCTCAAATGATCACCAACAATCACTGTAGTGAAATTCTGCCAAATTGAAACCCAGAGCGACTTTCTTCCATGAAAACCGGAGGGTGTGTGACATGACAACTGGAAATTCAACCGGTATTTTCAAAATTTCTTGGAGTTATATAGAGTCTAGGAGAGTTTAAGGCTTGAATTTGCGCTTGGTTAGTGAACATAGGTTGTGATTATAGCCTGAGTAATTACTTAAAGAACCCACCTAAACAATGGTTTCCTTTAATTATTTTCTGTGAATTTTCTTTACAAGTTGCAAGTGCTAGTAAGTATTCGAAGAAAACTGAAGTGTGTTTTCCAGCCACGAGTCATAGGGTTGGCACAATTTACCAAAGGACATGTGCCTACTAAATTGGCTTGCAAAAAGATGCACATGTGATAGGATTGGAGTCGTTGAATGACGCAGGACATGGAGGAAAGGGGTGAAGAGAAACATCACCGTTTCATCAAGTAAGCAAAACCTTAAACCCATAAGGTTACTCTTGAATCTACAAGATTAAAAGGAAAATTCTAAATTTTATTATTCAATAGTCCTTAGACTATCCTATCATATCACTTGCCAAAAATAAAACCCTTATTTTAAATTATCTAAAATGACAAAATTCTAACTCTAATAAAAGTCCTAATTCAATTAGAATAGAACCTGCTTGAAATAATAAATTTTGCAAAAAATAAAAAGTTTTAAATTAACATTATTGAAAGATTCCTAGTATAATTATAATCAATCTCTAAAATAGATGAAAATCTAAAATTCTAAAAAAAGGAAAATACGAAAAAATTGAAATTACTTAAAACAATAAATTTCTGTGCGTTTTTTTGCATAACGGACGGACGTGACCTGCTATGCAAGTTGATTGACCCCGAAACCATTGTTACATAAATATCAATAGATTGTGTGTTTCATGACGATACCTCGATTAAAAGTTATGGCTGATTTCTTGTCCAAACTTCAAAAGACAATTTCTCCCTATTCGAAATAAGTTTCTTTGATCCGAACGTACCTGGGGTCCAATTATATCATGTCCTATTAAAGATTGAGCCCAAATCTAACGGACTACTTCTACTTCCCATTTGGCCTTTTTTTGGTCCTAGCCATACTAAGAATGCATTTGTGCCACGTCCTACATCATTGAAGTGGGCAAGTTAGAATAGGACTTAATTAGCAACATATGCTCACATGAAAACATGTGTGAAATCCGGGTTGTTCATTAAGGAAGCCCTGCTACATAATGTCTTGGCCTAGAAATCAGCATGCCTACTCATTTACAAGCTACGTACATGTGGACGCCAAATATAATAGTCATTTGGGGTCACATGGTCTTTATTGATTTAGAAAGTATACAGTAAAATCACTACATAGATAATTTAGTTAGTACTTGGAAAGTAGTCTTAAGAGAATATATTGACATAATTAGGAAGATGTCAAGGGAGGTGATTAATATGGAGGCCACTAATGGATAGAAAAATGAGTTTTATGAGAGGCCGAAATAAGGATTGGCATTGAGTTCATACATTTTTTACAATGGTTGTGGATGAGTTAACTAGGTATTTATAAGAAGAGGTTGCCTAATGGATTTTGTTTGCATATGATATAATTTTGATTAATGTGAGAATAGACGAGGTAAGTGCAAAGCTAAAATTATGGAAGGAATGCTTTAGAATATAAAAGTTTTTAAAATTAGCAGCATAAAACAAAATATATAAAATACCATTTTAATAACAATAGGAGTGAAAACGAGGAATCATAGCTATGAAGCACCCTAAAATGACACTTACAATATCTTAGGTTGATAATTCATGTGAATGGAGAAATTAAAAAGCATACACTTCTTGCATAATTAGAGCGGAGGAAATAAAGTGGAAATGTGCTTCTAGACTTTTAGATATCATTCTATATACCAATCAGATTAAAGGGTATATTTTATAGGACAATTATAAGATCAATTATGCTTTCATAGGATAAAAATATTTGGCAATCAAGAAACATGTTCATAAAATTGACCGTAGCTGATGAAAATGTTGATGTGGATGAGAGTTAAAACAATTAAAATGGAATTAAGAATGAACCAATTGAGGAATCTTTGGAGTAGTCCCAATAGATAATGAGACGAAGGAAAGTTGATATTATTACACAACTCTTCTATCTTGATCTGAATTATCTTAAATTTTAAAATATGTGGAGGATTGTTGTATTTTTAAGTGAATTTGGATTCAGAGCCTTACCTTGTTGGTAGACTCTGCAAAGTTTCAACAAAGGGTCTCGGTTTCAAAACCCATCTGTGGTGAAAATCTACATTGTTGACAGCACCCGTAGGTGTGTTGCGCGATTGATTGAGTGGGTGGGTTGCATGACTAACAAAAAAGAAAGAAAGAAAGTGAATTTAAAAATAAATTAGTGTTTCAAACTTTTCCGCTGAGCCATGCCATGTCTATTGCTACAGATGCATGCAAGCGTGCACGTGTGGATGTGTCTTTTCATGTAAGTTTGAAGGGTTGCATTTCTTTACTTTTTGTTTTGAAAGGTTGTGTTTTTTCAATCCTATTGGACACACCAATTGTGTTTAAAACCAATTATCACAACCCTTTATGAAAGGGTGTCCACTCAAAGTCTATAAATACACTTTCTTCATTTACTTTTAAAAGTATAGAAAATTGCTTTAAAAAAATGGTTTAAGTGTCTTGTCATTTGGGTTAAGACTACAAATGGTTCGAGCCTGTGTATAGTGAGTGCACTGCTAGGACCGGTTGTATCCTGTAGGTTGATTGCTCAGAAAATTTTGTTGCACTTGGGACGCAGTCCAAGAAGGGTAAATCCGATTTCAAGTCGAGTGATTCCAAATCACGCATTGACTTCTTCAAATTGTTTTCTTTGTTTCTTATTTTAATTTTATATTTCTAAATAGTTTTCTAAACACCATCTTCCAACATTGGAGACAACACTTAGCTAGAAGCGATTCAAGTTGAAAGCGGTAAAAGGGCAAAGCAAAAAAGGCTCAAAAGTACGACTGTGGAGTAGGAAAATATTTGCCTTTAATGGAGTAAAAAGATCTTTAATAAAGTAGAATGACATTAAAAAATCCATTTAGTCAACCTCAATTGATATGAAGCTTAGATAATGATGTGGATGTTGAATGCAGATCTTTTTGTCTTTCTTAATTGTCCAACGTATCGTATAAGTAAGGGCCTGATGAACAGATCAATTTAATTTATGGGCAAGATCATGTAAACTAGACCCACTTGCTGAACAACAATTTAATTTATGAGCAAGATCATGTAAACTAGACCCACTTGATGAACAGCTTACATCACACGAAGAGTCGATGAGCCTGGCGAAAGTTCCAAATTTCGAGTCCAATAAGGGGCTTATAAAAATAAAGACATCCAACGCCCCTCTCGAGCCAATAACACTTGAGTTTATGCTCTATTCGTGTGGGTGGACTCACAATTCAGTTATCCAACCCGTTAATTTTGTCGGCCTACCATGGGCGGGCAAGCTGTAAGAGAAAAAAAGCATTCCTAACCATCTGATTTAAACAAACTAAAGCCAAAGGTCCACATGGTTGACATGCCAAAGGAGAGTTGATGGGTTTCTTTAATGGAGGAGATTTTTCATCCATCCCCATCCACAGCGGTGCCCGGCGATGAATATTGCAACATAAAGGTTGCCACATAATCTTAATCACCAAATGGTTTGAATTTTGGTCCACACTCCATTCATGGTGAAGCGCCACCGGTGAAATATCTGATCAGGTACTAAGAAGTGGGCAGACCTACACATAATGTTGGGTGAAAATCTCTGTGGCTCAAACTAATTGGCTTTACACAATGGAGGGTTACATGCCCCCCAACTCGAGGTCACAGTATCCCAAGGTTTCAGTTTGGACAAGTGGGCCATGTTTTAGTAAGTGATCAGTTAATCGCAATTCAGTTGATCATAAGTACAGATCAGAGATACACCCAGATTCATAGCTCAAGTGGTAGACCGAGTGAAGATAGCCTCGTCTCAACACTGAGGTCATGGCGTCGATTCCCATAGTGGTGTGACGAACAGGGGGTGGGTGTACTAACAGTGGGGTGTGTGTACTAACCCCCAAAAAAAAAAGAGTACAGATTAGATATCATATTTCTGCAAAAAGATTAAAAATAATCTTGATAGCCAACATTTAAGGTCTCTAATACATAATTACGATTAACTAGAAGTAGAAGAACTTATTTTTAAACGTCTACTAAATGGGCCCTTCAGGGGTTGTTTGGATTTCAATGAAATATATCCGATATAAACTATTTCTCACAAGTTGCTTTGATGTGTGAAAAGGGTACTACTGCTAACTCTTTAGGCTTTGTAACCACTTAACTCGTAATAGCCCTCGAAATGGGAGAAAAAACCGTCTCTCCCCCAACAATTACTAGTACATAAGCACTAAATTAATTACCCGATGAAAGCTCTTGTGGCATCCAAACATGACAGAATGAAATAGCTTATAGGTTCTTAATCATCCATTTATGGGTCTCCAACCTAAAGGTTAGGAACATCTCTTTGGTGATAATTACATCATGGTAAAACCACAGTGGCACTGATCAGATCAACAATCTTTGATTACCAAACTGAGTGTTTAAGGGGAACGATCATCAAGTAGCTGTTAAGATCGTGGATCTGATGAAGAATCAGACGGTTCAATTTTTATGTAACACAGTGTGAAAAATGAGGTAGTCAAATCATAAGATGGTCCACACATGCACTGAATATCAGTAAGGAACAGACATATGAACGGTTTGGATCATCCACATGTGTGACACGTCCGCACATGTCAGACGCGAGTACGAAAAGAAATTGTACTCATTCGACTTCAATGTTCAAACAGCATCACTCGCGATTCTACGCGCGAGCACGTGAACCGCGACCGAAGTCGCCGGTCGCGGAGTAAGACTCGATCCCAAGACCGACCCCACGAGATGGAATCATACAAATAATAGAAAAAACTTTGATACTCTGGCAGAGCACGATGGATGATGATACGCACGCGCTTAGAAATTGCATAAAATTTTTATACTTGGAATATACTGATTTAAATTAAACCGTCCAAACTATGGTTCGCAATTAGGTGCATCATGAAGAACAAATTAAGCATTTGTTTTTAATTATCTGGATATCAGATTATTAACCATTATTGGACAGCTGAAATGAATTATTTCATCAAAAAAAGTATCCATGAATCAGAGGTTAGGTTTACTCAAACCATTCTTATATTAGTGATATTAATTATAGAAAGTAGGTTCCATAATACACTCCGTTTAATTGTATTCCATATATATAATTTCCAAGTGCCTGCGTATAAAGCCTCATACGCTGCCAGAGTATAAAAACTTCCTTAAAATTAGGGTCAATGCTGTACGGAGGCCTACCTTTTGGTTGAATTAAAAAAAAAGAGAGCCCACTTTTAAACCGTTTCCTAAAATCCGCCTAACATTTCGAAATATGGGAAAAAAACCCACCTGTTTTAACTTGGACTCACGGCAGTTACATAATTTCATCCATTATTATAAAAAAGAGATGATTTTACCCATTTCATACATAATGAATGGCGTGAATGTAACACATATGCTAGTGCATAACTATTGAACTTCCAACGCCGAATGTGGTGTTGGAAAGCGGATTTATTTGGAGAAGCCTTTCGCATGAAGTTCCCTTTTTCTTTTTGGCATAACGTGGTGTTGGTGGGGATCATATGCTAGTCCCAGGGATGGTTTCAAAGCACGATGGGCTCCACCATGATATATATGTTTTATCCATGCCGTCCATCCATTTTTCCATTTGATTTTGAAGGTATTAGACAAAAAATGAGACATATCTAAATCTCAGGTAGACCACATCACAAGAAAACAGTGGGTATTAAATGTCCACCATTAAAATCTTCCTAGAGCCTAATGTAATGTTCATTTTCCATCCAACCTGTCGATAAGAGCACATAGACCAAGATGAAAGGAGAAAACAAATATCGTCTTGATGCCAAACTTCTGTACCTCCCAAAACGTTTTCAACGGTAAGCATCAAACCCAACTATTTTTCTATTGTGTGGTCCACCTAAGGTTTAGATATATTTTGTGTTTTACCTCATGCCCTAAATTTAGATGTCAAAATTGATGGACGACGTGGACAAAACACATACATCATGGTGGGGTTCACAGAGCTTTGAAACCATCAGACTAGCAAATCCGCGCCCGGTGTTGGAGGGAAGCGGATTGCGTCTTACCTACGCCTGTCCAGGCAGGCCACTGTGGACCACACAAGGGATTGAACAATCTCAAAGCTCAAGGTGTGAATTGAACATCTACCGATTAAAAATTCATGGAGGCCACAGAAATTTTGGACAAGCTGATATTTGTTTTTTCCATTCCTCTTTTTTTTTTTTAATTTTATTATTATTTTTTTTAATGTCACGAACGGTTTGTATGACAAATAAACATCATTGTGGATAAACCACGTACATTCACAGTGGGCTAAACTGAGTTTACTCAGTATAATAAAAGCACACCGATTTGTAAGCAACGGATACAGATTTTTGGCGGAAACCTTTGACAGGAAGTTCTGAGCTTAGGTGGGGCCTGTTGATGCTGAAAATTGGTCAACAGACGATGTGATATGATTTATGTACGGAGGAACGATCGTCGCAGTTGATATCCTTCGTAAGAATTGGAGAAAGTGTTCGGATTAGAAGTTCAGCTTTAATCTTGTAAAACACCACAAAAAACGGTGAAGGGGGTGGCTGGGATCCAGCCGTGAACCCTCCGACGTCTAAGTCAGTGATGACCTTTGAGAATAGTAAACACTATTTTTAGGAGAGAGTATTTTTCGTACCTGTAATTGTGATATCTTCTCTTATTTATAGGCTCTGATAGAGAGTTTAGGGGCTGAAATCACGGCAGATATTATCCCGAAGATCCGGGCGGAAATCTTGGGCCGTTCCAATCCCGAAGGGATACGCCCTTATTTTTAGGCCGTTTGAGAAGGAGATGAGGTCGGTTTCCATCTACCCGTTAACTCGGGTACAATCCGATCTGACCTCAGGAACGGCGAAGTCATCAGATCAGGTCTTCGGCTTGCGATATTACTCCGAGGTCTTTCCTACTCGGATCGGGTTATGTGAAATTATCCCATAATAGCTGTCCCCCCACTGCCGAGGTGGATACTTCCATCTAGGGAGTAAATGTGGCCGACTTCGTTTTTGGCCGTAAATGCTCTTTAAATGCACTGTTTTGAATTTCGAAAAGGTGCAATGATAACCGTACGGCGCAGCAGCCTTTTATTTCGGCAGTCGAATGGCGTTAGGACACGTGGGGCCTCGTATCTTCGAACGGACGGGCTAAATATCGCCGTTCAATAAGAAGCTGACATGTGGCAAGCCATGTCAAAAGTCGCGTCGGTTCGTTCATTGAGACCACAAATGAACGCCGCGTGGCACAGCACGTCATACTTGCTGTCTCCTGCTACAGTATAAATACTGTACTTAGATATTTTTCGGGATTCTTCTTATTCTCCCTGTTTGCGATTTTTCCTCTGTAGCTTTGCCATCTCCTCTGAACCACCCTCTGTGATTTTCTTCGGACCGCTGTGATTTCATCAAGGTGTCCTTTCCTTCTTCCTTTGGCTCATCCCTTTTCCGGAAAGTAATCCGGTACGTTCGCTTTTCTTTTTGCTTCCGCCTCCCACCTTCCTAGTTCCCCTTTTCTTTTTTTAAAAAAGAAAAAAAATGGCTGGTTCGGAGGAGAGTTCTTCTCGAACTTTGTCTTCTGCCTTGCCCGTTGGGGAATCCAGATTAGTAAAAGCCCAACTCGTTACTGTAGAACCTTCGGGATGAGCTCTGTTAGCAGAGACTCCTTCTTCCTTCGTCTCGGATGAAGTTCCAGTGGCCGGGACTTCGGGGCGTATTTCTGACAGAATCCCTGATTACCCGGCTGACCTTATTTGGACAACATTATCTCAGTCCGACCTAATCAGGATCAGGTCGGAGTACTGCATCCCCGGGGCCATAGACCTTAGGCTCCCTGGGCTAGATGACTTTCCAACCCGTCCACCCGGAGACCAGGTCACCATATATGCTCAATTTTTTGAGGCCGGTTTCCGTCTTCCTCTCCTTCCTGCCGTGAGGGAATATCTGTCCGCAGTCAACTTAGCTCCGGGCCAGTTAGCTCCCAACTCTTGGAGGACTTTGATTAGTTGCGTCGCTCTATGGCGCCAAGTCCATGGGTCGGATCCGACCGCATCCGAGCTGATGCACCTCTAGCAGTTGAAGAGCCACCCCGACTCTAGGGGATGGTTCTACATGTCACCTCGGGGGAGGAAAGGACACCGACTGATAGATGACCATCCCTCCTCAATTCACGGGTGGAAAGATGAGTGGTTTTTTGCCTCGAAGGGTTGGGAAGGGGCCCGACCCGAAGTCAACTTCCCTAACAGACGAGTAAACAACTGGTTTTCAGTTCCAGGTCGGGTCCGATGGCTTTTTCTTAGTCTCTTTTCCTTTTTTTTTTACTGACCCCCTTTTTTTGTGTCAGTTCGTGGTGATCCTCCAGCCCTTAGCCCGGAGGAGGAAGAGCGTGTAGCTGCAGTGTGGGAGCTAGACCCGAGCTTCTGCAGTGTAAAGCTTCTTCTATCCTTTGAGATTTTATCTGACTTAGGCATCAATCCCCGAGGTGAGCATTCTTAAGTACTGAACAGACCAGTTTTGCCTTTGTACTTTATTAACATGTTGCTTTGTCTTTTCCTCAGGTATGTCTGCTCCGGCTCCTCGGAGGAAGTTGTCGGCTATGACAGCTGAGGAGAAAGAGCAACTCCGAGAGAAGAAGCGGCAGAAGGTGGTGACGAGGCGTCCCCGAGCACGCCCTTCTACTCTCCCAACAGTTGATGCTCCTCCTCAACCAGCTGCCGAGGCGATCCCCGATGCGCCTGCTGCCGAGGTTGGGCTGCCCGACCCCCCGGTGATGCTTCAACCTCCTCCTTCCCAAGTCATAGACTTAGTGGAAGGCACCGAGGCTGGTCCGTCTGGGCAGTCTGCTCAAGCCACTCCGGCTCAGACTTCCTCCACTATCCGCCGAGGGCCGGAAATGCCGCCCCATTTGTATAATTTGTGCAAATGGGCATACAAGGCAGTTCCGGAGACTGAGGTGGAAGTGATGGCGAAGTCCCCGGCTCTCTCTCTGCTTAATACGCTGGGGGTCTTTGGGACCAAGGTAAGGCTTGGATACTATCTTGCTATAAAAATAGCTAAGTTAAGTACTTCGTACACTTACCGATTGTCTGTTATATAGGTGGCTTATGGTTGCCAGCTGCTGCGGGACGAGATCACCCGGGACAAGGGAACGATCTCTGGCCTTGAGGGAACGCTGGTAGCCACTAAGTGCTCCTTAGACGAGGCCAAGAAGTTTGGAGAGGAGGCTGTAAAGACCTTGGATGCTCGGGAACGGGAGATCGCACATCTCCAGGCCGAGCTTTCTAATAAAGAGAGGGCGGAAGCTGAGCTCATTATCCAAGTGGAAGAGCTGAAGGCCGTTGGAGGGTCTGCGCGGTCGGAGCTGGAGAAGACCAAGGCGGAGTTGGAAGTGAAAGTCGCCGAGGCCGACGAAGCGTTCGACTTCGGCTACGAAAAGTGCCGGATGACAGTTCAGGAACATCATCCGGACTTGGACCTCTCCTTTCTTGACTCCGAGGTGGAGGAAGAAGAGGACAACGTAGACCCTGCCGAGCCGACTGCTGATCCTGCTACTTAGGATGTTTTTGGGTTTTTTTGTAGCCCGTTAATTGGGGCATAGTGTAACACAGGCACCCTGTAATCCTGACCTTTTTATGGTCTTATAAATGAATTACTTCTTTTCTGATCTGTATGTGTACTTTGTCAGATTATTTTTTTCCGCCAAATTTATCCATTTACTTCATGGCCGAGCAAGTTAGATCGTGACTGAAGTATTTAGGACTTGCGAAAATAATGGGAGCTTGGAGCTCGTATACGGCTGTGGGCGAGATTAGCCTCTGCTCGTATTTCAAATTTTGAGGAACGAATGCTAAAAAACGAACACTTAGCTTTTATTGATAGTAGATTTTCAAGTGCTCCGCATTCCATGGATGGGGTAGGGGACGACCTTGCATGTCTTCGAGCCAATAAGTCCCGGTCCGAACTGTTTTTATGACTTTATACGGTCCAGTCCAGTTCGGATGAAAGTGCTTGCAATCTTATCCTTCTTCTCCCTTACATTCCTCCGTAGGACGAGATCTCCCACTCTGAACCGTCTTTCTTTCACCCGGGAGTTGTAAAATCTAGCAACACGCTGTTGGTAGGCTGCGATCCGAACTTGGGAAGTTTCTCTGACCTCTTCGAGCAGATCGAAGTTTGTGCGAAGCTCGTCCTGATTCTGATCGGGTCGGTAATTACTGGTACGGTTAGTCGGTAGCCTTATCTCGACTGGGACCACAGCCTCTGCCCCGAAGGCTAAGAAGAATGGGGATTCTCCTGTTGTTGACCGAGTTGTGGTCCGGTACGCCCACAACACTTCGGGAAGCTGTTCAGCCCAAGCTCCCTTGAATTCGCCGAGTTTAGTCTTCAGATGATTCTTGATAATTTTGTTGATGGCTTCGACTTGCCCGTTGGCTTGGGGATGATGAGGAGACGAGTACACATTCTTTATGCCCAGGTTCTGGCAAAATTCTCTGTACCTTGTATTGTCGAACTGAGGTCCGTTATTAGTAACAATGGTGTTCGGGATGCCGAACCGACATACGATCGACTTCCAGATGAAGTCGGTTGTTTTTTTCTCAGTAATTTTCGCAAGTGGTTCTGCCTCAACCCATTTTGTAAAATAATCCACGGCCACAATCGCATACTTGACTTGTCCCTTGCCAGTTGGGAGCGGACCAATGATATTGACCCCCCACTGTGTAAAGGGCCACGGCCCGGTCATAGGCGTGAGTTCTTCAGGAGGCGTGTGAGGAATTGGTGAGAACTTCTGACATTTATCACATCGTTTGACGATCTCTCGGGCATCTTTTTGGATCGTCGGCCAGTAGTACCCTTGACGTGTCGCTTTCTGTGCTAATGCCCTATTTCCAGAGTGATTTCCACATACACCGGAATGGATTTCTTTCAAGACGTAGTCGGCTTCATTTGGTCCGAGGCAGCGGAGGTATGGCAGCGAGAAACCCTTCTTGTACAGTACACCGTCGATCAACACGTACCGAGCTAACCTATATTGAATTCGTCTTGCTTCGTTTCTTTCTGTGGGCAGCGTGTTCTCCCATAGGAAACGGACAATAGGGTCTCTCCAGTCAGGCTCAGTTGAAACAGGGCACACCTCATTTTTAACGCCGTCCGTAATACTTCTTTGGGCGAGGAACTCAATAGGAATGATTCTTCCAAGCTCGTCATCCCCGGCCGACGCTAATTTGGCGAGGGAGTCCGCGTGGGTGTTATGAATCCTCGGTACTTGGACAACTTTGTAGTGATCGAACTGAGCAGATAACTCGTGATATTTTTGCAAATACGCGGACATCTTTTTTCCCTTCGCCTGGTATTCCGATGTTGCTTGTCCCACGACCAATTGCGAGTCGCTATACGCCGTGATACTTTGGATTCCGATTGCTGAAGCTAGCCGTAATCCCGCGAGAAGAGCTTCGTATTCGGCTTCGTTATTGGAAGCTTTGAAACCGAACCTTAGGGCATACTGGACTTTTATGCCATCAGGGGAAGTTAAGATTATTCCTGCTCCGCATCTCTGTGAGTTTGACGAACCGTCGACGTGCAACGACCAGCTCGAATCTTCTCTTGAAATAAGTTCTGTCGAGTTTTCTACAAGAGACGCGTCGGTTTCAAGATCGGGGGGGGGGGGGGGGGGGGGGGGGGGGGGGGTCGGTGAGCTCGGCGATAAAATCGGCCACAGCTTGCCCCTTGATGGCCGTGCGGGGCCGGTATTGGACGTCAAACTCGTCGAGCTCGATGGCCCACCGAGCCAGGCGACCCGATGTTTCTGGCTTCTGTAGTATTTGCTTCAGTGGCTGGTCCGTCAGTACCACTATTGGGTGCGCTTGGAAATAGGGACGTAATTTCCTTGCCGTTGTAATCAAAGCCAGTGCCAATTTCTCTAGGCTAGGATAACGGGTTTCCGCATTCAGAAGAGCTTTGCTGATGTAGTATATCGGTCTCTGTATACCTCGGTCATTGCGGATTAAAGCCGAACTTACTGCTGCCGAAGATACGGCCAGATACAGTAGTAGCTCTTCTCCTTGCGCAGGCTTGGATAGCAACGGAGGTGAACCGAGGTATGCCTTGAGATCTTGGAAGGCCTGTTCACACTCTGGCGTCCAGGTCATCTCATTAAACTTGCGAAGTTGCTTGAAGAAAGGAAGGCATTGGTCTGTAGCCCTAAAAACAAATCTGTTGAGTGCGGCGACCCGCCCCGTGAGACTTTGTATTTCTTTCACGGTGGTTGGCGAACTCATCTCAACTAACGCACGAATCTTTTCTGAATTGGCTTCAATCCCTCTATGATTTACAATAAACCCGAGGAATTTTCCCGATCTTACTCCGAAGGCGCATTTGCCGGGATTGAGTTTCATCCCGTATTTTTTCAAGATTCTGAACATGACGCGGAGGTCGTCGACATGATCCTCTGACTTCAGGCTTTTTACGAGCATATCGTCCACGTAAACCTCTATGGTTTTGCCGATCTGATCGGCAAATATTTTGTTAACCAAACGCTGGTACGTCGCTCCGGCGTTCTTCAACCTAAAGGGCATCACCTTGTAACAATACAGCCCTCGGTCCATGACAAACGCCGTTGTTTGCCTATCGGGAACATGCATCTGGATTTGATTGTACCCTGAGTAAGCGTCCATGAAACTGAGAAGCTCATGTCTCGAGGTTGCGTCTACGAGCTGATCTATCCTTGGTAATGGGAAGCTGTCCTTCGGGCAGGCTTTGTTGATGTCAGTGTAGTCGATGCAGACCCTCCACTTCCCATTGGCTTTTTTGACCAAAACGACATTAGCAAGCCAGTCGGGATAGTGGACCTCCTGAATAAAACCTGCTTGGCGCAATTTTTTTACTTCTTCCTCAATTGCGGCATATCTCTCTGTGTTGAAGGCTCGTCGTTTTTGACGAGCCGGCTTGAAGGATGGGTCCACGTTGAGTCGGTGGACCATTACTTCGGGATTAATTCCGGGCATGTCCCGATGGGACCATGCAAAGGCGTCTGCGTTTTCTTTCAGAAAAGCGATCAACTTCGCCTGGATGTCGTCGTTCAGTTGAGACCCGATCTTGACGATCAAGCTTGGGTCCTCGTCCGATAAAGGGATCTCTATCAACTCTTCAGCTGGTGATCCGCGCTCTTTTGTTTCTTCCCTAAGATCCAGGGGAGTTGTATGCGAGATGGCGGATATCATGCTTTTGCTTTTTCCGCGTAAGGTCAGCTCATAGCATCAACGAGCCTCTTGTTGGTCACCTCGGACCACACCGATTCCGTCTTCGGTTTTGAATTTCATGGCCAGGTGATAAATGGAGATGCCTGCTTTTAGAGCTCGTATAATGGGTCGGCCGATGATCGCATTGTATGCCGACGGAGTGTTAACGACCAGAAAGTCGACCATGATCATTTTCTTGTTCGGCTCATCTCCTGCTGTGACTGGTAGGGTTATTTTCCCTTCAGGCATGATACAATCCCCTGTGAACCCGGTCAGGGCTGTCCTGACCGGTCTCAATCTAGATCGATCGATCTTCATTCTGTCAAACGCCGAGGCGTATATTATGTCGACCGAGTTCCCTGTATCCACCATCATCCTGTGGAGTTTTTTGTTTGCGACTACCATTGACACTACTAGAGAATCGTCATGCGGATGTATTATTCCTCTAGCATCCTCTTCGGAGAAGGATATCGTACGCTGAGCGACCTTTGGAATTTTTGTGGGCCTGCTGGTTAGATTCACCTATAAAGCTGGCTCGGATGTCCGGGCTTGACGAGCGTAGGATTTGCGGGCATTGCCAGAATCTCCCGTGGTAGGTCCGCCGAAGATTACATGGATCTCCTCCAT
Organism: Liriodendron chinense; assembly: GCA_003013855.2. Classification (NCBI taxonomy): domain Eukaryota; kingdom Viridiplantae; phylum Streptophyta; class Magnoliopsida; order Magnoliales; family Magnoliaceae; genus Liriodendron; species Liriodendron chinense. The sequence continues at coordinate 11,112,301 of ML058513.1, forward strand.
GGGATTGTTGTCGATTGGCTCTCTTCTTTCCTCTCGACCCGAAGTTCTATCGTCCTCGGGACGCTGGGCGATATATTCTTTCAAAAATCCTTACCGGATGAGGGTTTCTATTTGTCGCTTTAGGTCGAAATAATCCACTGTATTATGACCATGATCTTTATGGTATAAACAGTACTTGGATTTTGACCTTCTGTCGGGGTCAGTTTTTATCTTCGCTGGTCGCCCAAACGCTTGTTTGTTCTTCTCGGCTAGGAATATTTGCTCAATCGTCGTTTTGAGCGGGGTGTACTTTTTGAATTTCGGAGCTGGAGTTTTGGCTCCGCGTGGAGTAGTATTTGAGTTCGGCGATCGGTGATCGGAACGGTGCCTTTTAGTGTTGCTTTCCTCTTTGCGGTCTTTCCTCTTATGAGACGATCCTTGGGCGTTCACCAGCTCTTCTGCGTTTATATGCTTCGCAGCTCGATCGAGGAATTCAGCCACAGACTGAGGGGGTTGTTCCCCTACCGACCAGAGAAATTTCTCATCACGTAATCCTCCTATCATCGTATGCAGCAGTACGTCCTGGGATAGGTTCTCCACTTGGACCGCTTCAGCATTGAATCGTGAGAGGTAGTCTTTCAACGATTCATTATCTTTTTGTTTAACCGTAGCGAGATGTGTCGAATGTTTTCTAGGGTCGGTGCTTCCGATGAACTGATTTGCAAACGCCCTGCTCAGTTCGGCGAAAGAGGAAATGGACTTCGGCTTCAAATTGCGGAACCAAGTCCAGGCCGAACTGGTTAAGGACAACGGGAAGGCCTTACACATAATATGGCCATTAACCCCATGGAGTTCCATTCGAACTTTAAAATTCTCGAGATGCTCGGTCGGGTCTCCTATCCCGGAATATTGCTTGAGCTGGGAAATTTTGAAGCTTTTTGGAAGAGGTTCGCTGCGGATTTCGTCGGTGAACGGAGACTCAGATGAGTCTACTAGGACGTCCGCTGCAGTTGGTGCTCGGGCGTGTTGCGCTCGCTGGATATCTCCGATCCTCTCCCGGAGCTCTTTAAGCTCGGCCTCGAGAAGAGTAATATTATCGTCCATCCGGCCCTGACCTTGATTAGCTTGGGCGGATCGTCTTTCTTCTATTCTATGCCTCAGGTCGTTTGAAGGAAGTTCCGCGGCCGAACGAAGTCTGGACCCTGAAGCTCGGCTTGCAACTTCGTCCTCTTCGGGTCGCGGATGATTTGAGAGCGAGCATGGGGGGTGAGAACTTTGTTGAGGTAGCTGAGGTTCAGGGTTGGTTCCGAGGATGGGTGAGGGCCGAACTAGATTGTTTAGTAAGGCTGCAATTTCATCTAGTTTCCCGTCCACGTGTTCGAAATGTCTGTCTACCCCTCCCAAACGTTCTGCAATGCCTCCAACTTATTCTTCTAAAGTGGATAGTCTGGCCCCGCGATTTCGGGACCTCTGCCGTCCACTTAGAAGATTTAGGTGGCATGACGAACTTCCGAGGTGAAGCACTGGAGTCTCATGAACGGGCGCGTCATTTTCAGATTGTTGCTCATAGGAAAGTTCGGCATTCACAGGAGCTTTCCCCTTCTTATTGCCTTTCCCACCGGCCATTGGCTCCTATCTTTTATCGAAGGATTCAGAAAGAAGCTTTTGTCGTCGATTCCCACAGACGGCGCCAATCTGTTGATGCTGAAAATTGGTCAACAGACGATGTGATATGATTTATGTACGGAGGAACGATCGTCGCAGTTGATATCCTTCGTAAGAATTGGAGAAAGTGTTCGGATTAGAAGTTCAACTTTGATCGTGTAAAACACCACAAAAAACGGTGAAGGGGGTGGCTGGGATCCAGCCGTGAACCCTCCGACGCCTAAGTCAGTGATGACCTTTGAGAATAGTAAACACTATTTTTAGGAGAGAGTATTTTTCGTACCTGTAATTGTGATATCTTCTCTTATTTATAGGCTCTGATAGAGAGTTTAGGGGCTGAAATCACGGCAGATATTATCCCGAAGATCCAGGCGGAAATCTTGGGCCGTTCCGATCCCGAAGGGATACGCCCTTATTTTTAGGCCGTTTGAGAAGGAGATGAGGTCGGTTTCCATCTACCCGTTAACTCGGGTACGATCCGATCTGACCTCAGGAACGGCGAAGTCATCAGATCAGGTCTTCGGCTTGCGATATTACTCCGAGGTCTTTCCTACTCGGATCGGGTTATGTGAAATTATCCCATAACAGGGCCTACTGTGATATCTGTGAGAAATCCACCCCCTACATCCATTTTGTGAGCTCATGTTAGGATGTGCACCAAAAAATAAGCCGGATCCAAGACTCAAGTGGGCCAAAATGTGAGGATTAAACGTCTACAGTTGAAATATATGTGAGGCCACAAAAGTTTTGAATCAGGCTAATATTTGTGTTTTTAGCTCATCCCAGTTGAAGCGGATTGCGTAGTGAGTAAACTAGGGATTAGCGTACCGAGTAAACTCTATGAGGCCCATCGGGATTTATGTATTTTATCCATACCGTCCATCCATCTTAACTAGGTATGATGCCAAAAAATGAAGCATGTCAGAATTTAAAGTGAACCACACCACAGCCAAAGTGTGAACTGAATGTCTACCATTGAAAAGTTCTCGGAGGACACAGAAGTTTTGGATCAAGTTGATATTTGTGCTTTTCCCTTTCATCCATGTTCATGTGATCTTATGAACACGTTGGATGACAAATAAACTGTCACTGTTGGGCCTGCGAAGGTTTCTAACGATGGAAATCATTATTCCCACTGTTTCATGTGGCTATGGTTCACTTGAGATTTGGATATGCTTAAATTTTGAGCTCAACCCCTAAAATGAGCTGTAAAAACATATGGACAAAATAGATAAAAGCACGTACATTCTAGGTGGGCCCAGCTAGAGTTTACTCCCATCCCAGTAGGAATGACATTATGATCGGGTAGATGGCATATAAACATCATTGTGATGGATGGCATATAAACTTCATTGTGGACCCAAGAATGTTTCAACCTTAGGAATTTCCCTACCTACCTTTTCGTTACTTGAGTCTTAAATTGGGCTCATTTTTTTGCCACATGTCCTAAATGAGCTCACATGAAGGATGGGACAGGGTGGATTTCTCACAAACATCACGGTGGCCCCACCTAGGTTCTAGCCATGATCTTCATGCGAAAGGCTTCGGCAACAAATCCACGTCCCTTTGCTTGCCATTGGGAGAGATTCTCTCACATCATAGAGCCCAACTGATGGATGCCTCAGATTCATTGATACAACCGCGTGTACACGGATGGTAGAAGTGAACCAACATTTGTTAGGATCATCTGATGGTGCAACAACACTGTGACCATGCAATGTGGGGCCCACCAACTCAAGTGTGCACCGCATCTCAGCCACGAGAAATGTGGGCCTCATCATGAAAAAGGCCGTCCAATCTTCATGGCAGACCACCCCGTACAGAAATAAAAGGACGGTTTAGATCAGACCGACCAATATTGAATATATAACGGGGAGAGAGAGAGAGAGAGGCGTGTTTTATTAGAAAGGTGTTTGGTGGGTTTTTGAAGGGTAATATTATTATTTTAAAAATACAATTTTGAATATATAATGGCATAAAACGGCAAGCCATTTTTTTTACCATGGGCATAAAAGTTAACCGGATTTCAGGAAAGAGTTTAAAAGCAAGCTCTTGTCTGAAATTTAATCAAAGTATAGGGGTCCATGCGGCACTGTCCCTCAAAATTAATAAAGAATTTCTCATGTCTCATCCTTCCTTTCCCGTCACACCCCGACAAAAGAATTAAACAGTACAAGACCAGCGTATCTGCATAGTATACACCATACTTTCAGTTGTGATGGAGCTTACGCTGTGTTGTGCTGCGCTTTCCCAGTTGATTGAACATATCGTAAATATCTATTGGATGGGAAGATCCCAGCGAAATGTGGCCCATCGTTTATTGCTCAAATCAACCGTCTTACAATTATAAATTTTAAACCATAAAATTAAATAAAAATAGATCTTATCATTCAAAAACACGATATGAAACATACTAACGGTCTGGATTAACTATTTATATCTTCTAAACATCAGATTTAAGAACACGCGTATACTCTGCTGATGAGGGGTCGCGTACCATATGGTTCCTCACCCGCTCCGAAGGGTATAAATATTCTTCTACCAGACCGAACTCGATATGAAAACAGAACGAACGAAAGAGAGAGAAAGAGAGAATGCTCGTGAAATCTAAAGCTTCCTTTCCTCGCCCTCTGATGGCGACTCTCTCTTCTCTTTTCCTCCTATCCAAACCTCATCCCTTCCTTCCCTCAAACCCTAACCCCAACCCTAGAATCCCCATGTATAAATCCTTCGCCAAAACCTGCAGTAGCAGTTGCAGCAGAGACTCTTCTCTCTCTGAAAAGAAATCCATCGGTGAGATCTTCCAAGGCTCGGTTCCATGCACTTCAAAATCCGAAACCTTAGCTATCGATCGGGAGGGAGAGAAGATTTGGAGGAGGCACATCTTTCAGGCGGGTCAGAAGGAATTGCGTCGGCGGTGCAGGATTCGGTTCAATCGGATGTGATTTGGGAGCAGAGATCGAAGGATGTGGAAGCAGAGAGGGATCGGAAGAAGGTTACGAGCCCTGGGTTCAGTTTCTCTGCTGCAGGGATGCTGTTGCCGTATCATCTTGGTGTTGCACAGTTGCTGATTGAGAAGGGGTATATCAAGGTGAATTCTTGATTTTTTTTTCTTTTCCATTTATCATTGTTTGAAATTCTGTCAGGAGTAGTTGTGTTTGCGTCTTTGCGCTCTCTCTCTCTCTCTCTATAATTCCTTTCTTTGGAATTTTTGCTGTATTTGTTTGCTGAATTTTGAGTGGGAGGATTTCATTTCAAATCATGGATATTTTCGGTTTCGATTTTGAGGAATTCTAGTTTTATAATGCATTGGCAGAGTATGGTTGACCGTGCTCTTGCACACACACCAACATGCCCTTGGGTTGGTGCAACCAAGCAGGGCTTGCAACTGACTTGGGCCCGGATCAGAGCTTAGGTCACTTCGGGCTGGGTTTGGGTTGAACCACAAGGCCCATGGGTTGAGCCCAGGCTGAGTTTTCAAGCATGATACATAGTTGGGTGAGCATGGGCTTAAGTCTGTTTCAAGGCTGGATAGGTCGGCCTGCCTGATATATCTAATACTGCTGGGCTGAGAATTTGCCTAGTGGTCTGGATCCAGCCAGAGTCCGATTAATTCGGCCACTAGCTGGGCTGGACTTGTATTAGGATCTATGGCTCATCGGTTGACCCCTAGTTACCCAGTGGAAAAGGGATGTGGGAAATGATGCAAATAAATAAATAAATAAAAATAACTCATGGTCCCATTCAGTGACAATAGAGTTAGCTAGAAGCATGAAATGAATGCAGGAAACTGGATGCAAGAAACACAGGTATTTGCAAAGGTGTATCGGTTTTGTGGTGAAGTTGGTCAGGCCTGGTCTGTCCACTCTTTGGCTGGCCTGGCCCAGTTACCCTAAGTGCAAGCATGTGTTACCTGATTATCCAAATTGGTGGACCACTTTGTGGGTGGGGTGTGTCTCAACTCTCAAAAGTCACACTGATTCCTTATTCTTTTGTTATGTAGGGTTTCCCCTATTTACAAATAACACCTTAATAAATGTGGAAAATACACATAAGTCCCTACTTGCATATGTACAAATAAACCCCTATTTAATGAATAAATATTCTAACACTCCCCCTCAAGTTGGTGTATGAATATTTGTCATACCCAACTTGCTCGAAATCTCTTGCAACATAGGAGAACTGAGTGCCTTTGTGAAAATGTCAGCTAATCACTCAGTTGATTTGACAAATGGAGTGCACAGCTTCTCGGAAGAGATCTTCTCTCAGATGAAATGGAGATCTACTTCAATATGTTTTGTCCTTTCATCGTAAACTGAGTCAGATGCAATGTGGATGACAACTTGGTTATCACAGTAAAGAGGAGTGGCAGAGTTGATAGGAAAACCAAGCTTTACCATAATAGATTTCAACCATAGAATCTCATAAGTTCCCTGAGCCATAGCTTGATATTTTGCTTCCACACTCGATCTAGACACCATTGACTGTTTTTTTGCTTCTCCAAGTCACCAGATTACCTCCAACAAAGGTACAATATCCATAAGTTGACTTCTATTAGTTGGACACCTTGCCCAATCAACATTAGAATATCTAGTAATATGAACATGTCCATGATTAGCATAGAGAATACCGCGTCTTAGACGCGATTTCAAGTATCTTAGTATACAGTACACAGCCTTAAGATGTGACGATTTCGGCAAATGCATGAACCATCTAACAACACTCACAGCCTGAGTGATATCTAGCCTTGTTTTAGTTAAGTAGATCAGCTTCCCAACCAATCTTTGATACATGCTAGGGTCTGTCAAACTATTACCTTTGGATTCATGTAACGAATATTTTTTATCCATAGGGGATGAGGCGGGATGAGTACCAAGCTTGCTAGTCTCATTGAGTAAGTCTATAGTATACTTTCTCTAAGATATACAGATACCCTTGGATGAGCGGGCAACTTCAATCCCTAAGAAGTACCAAAGAGAACCAATGCCCTTAATTTCAAATTCCTTGTTCAGCATCTGCTTGACATGTTCTATAAGGTCCAAATCATCTCCAGTAACAATTATATTATCCACATAAACAAGAATAATGGTTCGACCCTCTTGCCAAGTGTGAAAAAAAAAACAGTATATTCCGACTGGCATTGCTTAAAGCCAAATGAGAGAACTGCAGAACTGAACCTAGTAAACCACGCTATTGGAGACTGTTTAAGGCCATAAAGAGCATTTTTCAGCTTACACACTTTCCCAGTCTCCCCCCTCAAGTTGAAAACCTAGGAGGAAGGTTCATATAAACTTCTTTAGTCAGATCAACATGGAGGAATGCATTCTTAACGTCTAGTTGATATAATAACCATGAAAGATTAGCAGCTAAGGAGATGATCAAGCGAACTGAGTTCAATTTGGCCACAGGAGAGAAAGTCTCAGTATAATCAACCCTATAATTCTGCGTGCAACCTTTGGCCACAAGACATGCCTTGTAGTGTTCAATAGACCCATCAGCTCGATACTTGATAGAATATACCCACTTGCACCCCACAATATGGTTGCTTGCAGGTAAGGGAACTAGATCCCACGCGCCATTCTTATCGAGGGCAAACATTTCTGCCTCCATGGCTTGCTTCCACGCAGGAACTGCAAGTGCCTCAACAACAAATTTGAGAATAAAGAAGGAAGAGATGGTGGCAAGGAAAGCACGATATGTAGGAGAGACAGAGTCATAAGAAACAAAGTTAGAAATATGATGTAAGGTGGGATGATGGCTACGAGTACAGGTAGCAACAAGAGAAGATGGATGAGTAGTGGAAGTAGGACTAAGAGGATTACTTGAAGTATGAAGAAGAGCCACTGAGAGTAGTGTTGGTTGTCTCGATTGTTTGCGAACATAGGTAAGAATTTGCTCAGGCACTGCAGGAGTAAGAAGAAATTGGTCACTAACCACATGGATAGGTAAAGGATCACGTGGGGCAACCAAATCTAGAGGTGCATACATTATAGTAAAAAAAAGGATGATCTTCAAAGAATGTGACATCTATGGACACAAATTACTTTTTAGTGCATGGAGAGAGTAACCAAGGAAGATGCATTTGATGGAACGATTGGAAAATTTGTCTTGGGAAGGACCCAGAGAGTGAACAAAACAAATGCAGCCAAAGACCTTTGGAGGAATACTGAAGCGAGGACAACTAGGCTTAAGCGTATAAAAGGAGTCTTTCCATGTAAGACACGAGAGGGCATACGACTAATTAAATAATAAGAAGTCAACAAAGCTGCAGACCAATATGATTTAGGAACTTGCATTCCAATAAGAAGAGAGTGAGTAACTTCCAGAAGATGGCAATTCTGACGCTCGGCCACTCCATTTTGTTGTGGAGTATAAGCACATGAAAGCTGATGAAGAATGCCATTTTATTGAAGATAAGATGTGAAACATTGGGATACATACTCGCCACCATTATCAGAGCGAATGGACTGAATATTGCAATCATATTGAGTCTTAACCAGTTAATGAAATGCCTTAAACAAGTGTGGCAATTCGTGACGTCGTTTCATCAAATAAACCCAAGTCACACGAGAAAAATCATTAATGAAAGTCATAAAGTAAGAAAAACCATCAATCAAAGTAACAGGACTAGGACCCCAAATATCATAATATATTAAAGCAAACATTTTATTAGAACGATGTGAAAGTGCAGGAAATGATGTTCGAACATGCTTACTAAACTGGCACGTTTCACATTTGAAAGAAACATTATTCAACTTATGAAACTGAGGAATAAAAAATTGCAAAGTCATAAAAGAAACATGACCAAGTCGAACATGCCATAAGGTAGCCGACTCTTGACTAAACTCAAAACAATGAGAAACATAAGTAAAAGAACTTGATGAAGTAGCACTCCTAACAGACAGCTCCCCTTGATGCAGAAAGTGGAGACCACTGACGCTTATAGCCCACACCAATAGTCCTCTTTGTATTCAAGTCCTGAAAGATGCAATGAGAAGGAAAGAAAACCACACAATAGTTGAGGGCTTTGGTAAAACTATGAACAAAGATCAAATTCGCACGAAATTTAGGGACATAGAGAACATTAGACAATGTGAGCTTAGGAGAAAAATACACGGAACCAATGGATTCTACAAGAGTAGAGGTTCCATCAGCTAGGCGTACTAGATGACTGTGGGTAGAGGAACTAGATGGAATAAGACAAGTGTGCTCACTAGTCATATGATCTGATGCCCCCAAATCAATAATTCAGGTCGCAGGGGTGGAAGAGACATTGAGTGCAGTACTGATGGTCGCAACGAAGGAGGAGACAGATGATTGTGAAGCAGAAGAAGCAGGAGGCACGAACTGAGTCTGAAGCATCCGAAGGCGCTGAAGATCTATAGCAGCAGCTTTGGTCATAGTAATTGTGCCTGCCTGATCGGATACAGGATAGGTGTCAAGAGGATGACCACCAGAAGAGTCAGATATGGTCCCTATCTCATTAGAAGCAGCAATATGAACAGAATGATGTCCATGTAATTTGAAGCACAAATCTTGGGTGTGTTCGACCCGATTGTAGAAGGTACACATAAACTTGCCACGACCACGGCCTCATCCTCTTATAAAACCTCCTCGAGAATTTGAACTACCACTACGGTCTCCAGGTGAGACAATGGTGGAGGCAAATGCCATCATCTCCTGAGTAACAACGGGTATTGACATCACGCACTTGCGGGCCTCCTCAGTATGGACAATGGAGTATGTGGCTTGAAGTGAGGGAAATGGAGTTGTAGCAATAAGTTGGGTCTGGAGGGCCATATTCACTGTTCAAACCAGCAAAAAATTTATATGTTTTTTCTTCATCTTTTCCATAACTTCACAATCTCTGTACTGCATCTATGGGGCTTGTTAGATATGGTTTCATATCTCATTGAGGGACTTCCACAGATTTGTTGCAGAATCATAGAAGAAATATGAAGATGCAATACTTGGTTCCATAGAATTGAGGATCCAACTCATAGCAATAGTATTGGAAGACTCCATGCGTCAATCCTAGACGGATCACCAAATTGAGAAGTAGACGGCCTCTTGGATGTGCCCATAAGGAATCCAAGTTTCTCCCTGCCAGTAACATACATGTGGACAACCCGAGAGCACAAAAGGAAATTATTCCCATTAAATTTAGTGGACGTAATGGAATGGGGCCCCTTTGAGCTATGTCCAGATGATTTGGAATCCATAGATGTATGAAGAAGAAGTGAAGAAACAATATAAATTGATATAAACAATATAGACTGAAGAGAAAACAACAGTAGAGATATACACCAAAGTCTGGTGTAGACGCTGGACCTCCAAAACACCCAGAAAGAGGTAGTCGACCCCCCTTTTGCTCAAACATTACAAAAAAATGTTTTGAAATGGCACGAAAGTAGCATCATATGGTAGATCATAAAAAAAAGGCCCATAATAAGTGGATTCCAAGGATTATAAACCATTGATTCAGAAGAAATCTGAGAAATGAAGGATTTGGAGCTGTTTTCTAGAAAAATTGGTTAATTCCATAAAAAAATATCAAACTGAGTTCAGAAAATTATAAAAAAATCTTCATAATTCCTCCCATGTATAGCCGCACCTAGTAGTGTATGTTTCGATCCAAATTGATCCGTATAGGGCTGTAAGGTTGACATCAGCATCTTTACGGCTAATGTCAGTAGGCCCCTCTGTCAGAAACTGTTTGGGATTCGATCCTCCTTCTACATAGGTTTTCAATCCTCCTTCTGCATAGGTCTTCAATCTCGCTTTGATCTGATCGAACAAGGCTCTGATGACATGTAAAGCTGTTGATTTTGTAGAGAGAGAAAGAGATGAAAAATGAGATGGTTCTCAAAACCGTGAGCTACGCTTTTTTCCTTATTCTTTTTTATGTACGGTTTCCCCTATTTACAAATAACACCTTAATAAATGTGGAAAATACACATAAGTCCCTACTTGTATATTTACAAATAAACCCTATTTAATGAATAAATGTTCCAACACACTTCACGGACAACTCTCATCGGATCTGGCATCTACCAATATTTAGACGGAAGTTCTCGACTCTCCCTGTCTGAGATAGATCCGGGAGAGATTCCCTGCGTATGGAGATCAGCAGCGGCAATGATCAACGGTCGCCTTCTACAGGTATTTTAAAATAGATTTTTCTATGTTTTAATAAACATGGGCTGATCTAGATGGGGATCTTGTCATGTCGAAATTGGATTTTTTGAAACCCTTAAATTCTACTATATTTCATAATAGAATCCGTCAATATGTATATTGAAAGGGGACTCTGGTTTGAAACATCCACATCGGAAGCTCACAAGACGATGGCATTAGATGTTTAAATTAATCATTTGCTAATTTAGGAGTGTGCGAAATATATAGTTGCTTGGTTGTGATTGGTTTTGAATAGTTTTAGATACATTTTTCTGTTTCTTTATTTGACTATGTGACTGTTTGGAAGAAGGTACTAATCTTATTAGATAATCTGATCAAGGAAGATTTTGTTATGAACTCCAGTCAATGATCCAGAGAGGGGCCCCTGGGTGTTAGCTACTGAAGCACTGACTATCTGAGGATTAGAATAAAGAATGTCCAATTTCATTCGCGCGCGCTGAAAGCCAGATGAAAAACGTACGTGTGCGCAACGGCTTTTCAGCCGTTGCTTGTTGGCTTCAAAGCCTATTAGTAAAACACGCTAGCACAAGCCATTAGTAAGTCACTGTACTAAAAGATAATTGTTATGTACATGGCTACCAGAACAACAATTTTAGTGCATTTGTGGGGATTAAGTCATTTCTTTCCTTTTGAGTTTGTGTGTGTGTGTTGATCTTTGAAATCCTCTGATAGGATACAAATAAGCCATGTTGAAATTTCTATGCCTACTTAAGTAGCATGCAACTTTATGTTTTGGACTTCAGATATGTTCATGTTATTAACAACACCCTTATGTTTTGTATTCTCTGCTGGCATGTCCTGTTTAGAAGATTTCACTGGCTGTAAGATACATGCTGTTTTAACAAATGATTTGTTGATTTTGGGCTTTTGGAGCTAATCACATTTTGAAAGCAACTTATTGATGCAGGCCAACGATCCATCTAGGCCCACTATAAGACCCGTCAATAACTTAGATCCATAGCCCACCGTAGGCCCAACATGTGCTGATTTTGGGCTGATTATTTATAGATTTGGAGATTATAATTTACTGTTTTTGGGAGATATAGGGGGCTGATTTAAAGATGTGATGAGGGATATAATTGATATGATTGAAGATATGGGTTAGATTTAAAGATCTGATTGCTTTCCATGTTTGCTTTTCTTTAGACTTTTACAATATGAAGAAAGATTAGATTGGTTTATAATAAATTATGATTGATTCTTTTAGTTGTAGAGATTTGAATTAAGGATTTCTTAGGATCTATAAAAGGGGGTAGTGGTTTAGGAGTTGGTAGATTCGAATATTTTTCTAAATGTAGTTTTTCTTTAGCTTTGTAAGAGAAAAGATTGATATCAATAAAAGTTCCTCCTCTCTACTCCATTGTTCTTGTAAGTAATTTTTTTTTAATAATTTCTTTACAATTTGGGTATCGAGATCCCATTGACTCGATAACCGAGTTGCACCACTTAAGCTACTTAAATCAGCAATACAGTTCTTACCAATGTTCTTGAGGTGTTTGTTTCGGACACAACTTAAACTGCCTAGACGACTTCTGATATCTCCAATTTCAGGACCAAAATTTGAAGGAAATATTGCTTGCCATCGTCTGTAATTCTTTTGTTACATTTTACCTGTCATTGATATGGGAAATGCACAGTTCTTGTATAGTACACTCTTTTTCTTCTTTTTAATAAATTGGGATCTTTTGGTGTGCTCAGGAAACCACACCACTGGCCGGTTCGTCAGCTGGTGCCATAGTCTCTGTGGCGATTGCTTCTGGAAACAGCATGCAGGATGCCCTAAAAGCTACCAAAAAATTGGCTGAAGATTGCCGGCTTAATGGCACTGCATTCCGCCTTGGAGTTAAGTATAATCCAGCATGTAATCACTACCTTTATTAAATCTAGGCCCCTGCTTGTATTGACATATTGTTGATGGAGGCTTACTAGGATATCTATGTTAATGGTAGTCTACTTCTCATGATTCCTAACATTTTTCATGGTAGGATATGCAGGCTACTGAAAAGTCCTTGTTCCTGATCCAACTTATGAGTGGTATGTAGGACACATCATGTTCTTCTGCCTACACACAGATGCATATGCATTTGCTCTCAAACACTTAACAAGAAATATTAACTGCACTGAACAGAGATTGCATGAACAAGAAGAAGCCGTTGGGCTATAGTTATCAATCCAAGCGGAAAACATTGTTTAGGAGGTGAATGGCAAATGATACGAGATGCTATCTGCATACCATACTACCAGTTCATCTGTGCTAATTGCCTTTTATGAATATAGATAACACACATTACCTAAAATGAGCTAGCATTTCTTTGATTTTTCCAAATATGAGAAAACACCACAAAAGTGGTGTTTGTTCTTTTTGTATTTTTTTTTTTTTTGTATTTTTTTTGTTGTTGTTGTTTGGTGAGGACCTCCCTCTCCCTGTGTTTCTTAGCTTTTTAATAAAATTTCTCACCTTTCAAAAAAATTAAAAAATTAAAAGAATAACATTAGTAATTAGAATGATAAAAATTAGGAGTTAAAGATGTATTGCAATTAGCTTTATGAAAAGAACTACAGTGATTGCCATTAAAAAAAAAAAAAAAACTGTTGAAAATTACTAATTGTTGTCAATAATCCCAAGACGCTTATTAAAAGAAAAAAGATGTAAATCAATGTGCCACAAAGAAGTTAGGAGAAAGTAAATGACTTCCTTGCTCTTCGCTTAAAGTTAGGTGCCATACTGGCCTGCAAGATATTGGATTTTATGGTTGACAGCGGGTGAGATCCCAGCCAAAACATTGGTCAGCGCTGATATGTTGTTTTAAATAATTGAGATATTAAGTTTTTTACATAGTTTACTTCAAGCGATGATTACATTTAATATTAGAGGTTGAGTTTTCAATTAGGGACTGGTAGGGAACTCCCTATTGTGCATGAAGTTCAGTTGTGTGGGGGTCATGGTTGGGATATCTAAGTCATTGACCTGATGGTCCTCATCATGGATAGATTACTCGCAGCAAATTCTCCCAAATTGGAAGCCTAGCCATCTAATATTTGGCCTTCTCTTCCATTGTACACGGATTGTTGTGGAATTTTTCTTAACCATCTTTTTTCATGCTGGCGATGGAAAGGTTAGTGTTGTCTGATTGAACAGATTCTTTGGCCATGGTCCATCCATGAAGGGAGCTACGAGCTCAATGGTCTGGACCACCAATCTTGGGCTTCACATGTGCAACTTGTGATCACAAGAGGAAAACATTTTCATGCAAGGAGTGCCGATGCTTTCGAAGAGTATATCTTCCGATTTCTAGGATAAAATCAAGTGACAGATGGAAGAAAACAATGCATTGTATCGTAATGCAGATAGTGACAAGCACGGAAAGTTTGTTTAATGAAGGGGATTTTATCATGATATATTTGAGGTGAGACTGTTTTCCAACAAGTAACTAGAACAAGCTCAAATCTAGGAAGATTGGTCTTTGATAAATTCAAAGGGAAACTGGAGAAAATACATATGAGGGGCCCAAAGACTGCATATTTCACCAATTTGATGTCTTTGAGCTTTCTGAGTATAAAGGAGACATTGAACAGGTCTGAGAAACACTTCACCCAAGACATCAACAAGCAATTACCAAAGAAGATGGAAGCCATTGAATGCATCTGCAAGTGAGGATGAAAGGCATGAGAAGAGAATATTGGCTATATCTTGTCAAGTGGAACAATCCTGAATCCAAGACCATTTGGATTTCTGAGGAGGATTTAAAGAAGATTGATGAGAGCCACACCAATCATATTTTGCTACAGACTGGAGCAAAATTTCTTTCCCACCCAAGGAGATTGCATTGCAACAATTATGTAACCGGTTACTATTGCGTGCTAAAGTAACCCTATGGTGTTGTTCTGCAATATCACTACAGTATCTTTGCTTGGCTGGTAAGTTTCCTAGTTAGATGGGTATCATAATTGGTTTGGTTTGTAAGCTGTTACACAAGTTATTGAAGCCTTTATTGGTTTGGCTTGTTACACAATAAGTTATTGAAGTCCTAGTTTGGTCGATTTATGTTTTATTATTACTTGAGTGTGATTAGTATTGATTATGATGCTGTGTTAGAACCTCTTAGGATTAGTTTGAATTCAAGGATTGTTAGTACTAAGGCCAATAAAAGGCACGCAGATGATAAAGTAAGGAGGTTTATTTTATTTTTCTATTTCCTTTTCTGGAGTATTCTTAAACATGGAATCTCTTTCCTGGTGAGTAGATTCTCACCCTCTCTTCTTTTCTAGTGAGTGCATTCTCCCTCCCTCCCTCTCTCAAAAAAATGGCTGGGATATTAGCTAATATCTGCCAATATCTGAATCATCTTGGAATCGCCATTGGCTATTATGATCTGAAATATCCATATTCCGATTCTTGGATGGCTGTTGCCATTAGGCATGCTGTTTGCAGAGTTAGCTTTGGGTTTGAATAAGTCATTATGTGCTATTAATGTGTCAATATTAAATAATTGCACACTCCATATGTGCCCTCAGCCTCCAATGCTTCCACTCATGTTCTCCCTACTTCGTTTGGGTTCCCCATAACAGCTCCTGCCACGACCTGTTTTTGTATTGACCATTGTAACAGTGTATTTGCATATAATAAATTGACTCGACTACAACCAGAGCATTTTCTAACATTGAACATAGAGATTGGAAATTTGAAGAACCATTATGATAAAATGACATGCTTGATGTCGTCCATGATTGGGAATTCACATCTATGGAGGAGCACTTCTCCTAATAAAATAGGTTGGATAATTACAGTACCTACGGTGATGCTAGTTGCCTTGCTCATAACATGGAACTTATTGTTTGCCTATGAGGCATTATGCAAGTCCTGTCAGTATTCATTTAGTTCCCATTAACAGCTAAACAGGGACAAGCTATCTGAATTTTATAAATCTCATTTGAAGATTGGTGATAAAAAAGAGAGCTGTTTTATTCATTCCTTGTTATTTGCATGCAGGCAGTTCTTAGAGACTTTCTGGACAAGTTTCTGCCAGATGATGTCCATACAAGGTCCAATGGGAGGGTTCGTGGTGAGCCCAACTCTTTTGCTTGGTCACTGTTATTAAGGTTAGGCTTGCTTTGATTTCCGGGTGGTGTACTGATGGGAAGTTTTTCTTAGTTGTAACATACCTTGAAATTTTTTGTTAGTATATCTGGGCTTTTCCACACTGCAATTGTGTTGCACTCAATAACTGTTCAGTCACTTCATTAATTCTGGCTATGACTTATTGTACAATCTCTGAAAACAATCATCTCGTTACAACTTTTCTTGCTGATAATTCATACCTCTTCAAATATACCCTTATGCATTCAAGAACACATTCATGGCCCTAAATCGATCAGTACATCCGCTGCTAATGTAAAACAGAGAATGGCTGGTACGACAGCATAGGAGAAGCATGCCTGCTCCAAGGTCAACAGGGAGGGGATCTAGAGATCTCAGGGCCTTAGATTTATAGATTTAATTATCTGTTGTTTGCATAATATATTATGGAAGTCATAATTTCTGAATGTCATCTATTCTATGAATGTATTCATTGATAAAGCTCAACCTGGCCGGTGTAGCATGCATCAGACTTGAAATGATATGGTAGTCGGGTGGAGCATGGTGCATCGTATGTTTTGATTTGCCTAGTTAAAAAAAAAAACTATAAAAGATAAAAACAAAAGAAATAAAATTGTCAAAAATAGAAAAAGAATGGGAAGTAAACTACAACATCGAAGCTTATAGCAGTTTATGTGAACTTTACATTATAGCAATTCTTCTGAGAAACCCCAACAACTAGAATTGGGGGGGGGGGGGGGGGGGAGGGCACACTAATTTAAAGATGTGATTGAATCAAGGATTTGGGGGCTAAATCAAGGAATTTACTATTTTTGGGAGATATGAGGGGGCTAATTTAAAGATGTGATTTATGTGATTGAAGATATGAAGGGGGACTGATGTGACTGAAGACATGGGGCTGATTTAGAGATATAATTACTTTCTATGTTTACTTTTTATTATTAAGCTTTTACCATATTAAGAAAGATTAGATCGGCTTGAAATAATTGTGATTGATTTGAAATCAGTCTCTTAGTTGGGGGGATTTTAATTATAGATTCATTTAGGATTTATAAAAGGGAGTGATGGTGTAAGAGTTAATCATTAGAATATTTTTCTAAGTGTGAGTTTTCTTAAAGTTTTATAAGTGAAGAATGTTTATATTAATAAAGTTCTCCCCCTCTCTACTCCATTGTTCTTGTGGGTATACTTTTATTTTTTATTTTTTGCAATTTGGGTATTGCGATCTCATTGACTCAATGACCGGGTTGCACCACCATACCAGCCATTCTTTGTTTTACATAAGCAATGAATGTACTGATCCATTTTCTATTCAATTTCAGGCCATGAATGTGTTCTTGAATGCACAATGGTAGGTATGAAGAGGTTTGAATTATCATTAGGAAAAAATTAAAATGAGGTGATCATAGATTTTACAAGAAGTTAATAGTCAGATTTAAGAAAGTGGATGAACTGTATGATATTTTCTCTCTTCCCATTAAGAACTGAGTGACTATCCTAAACCATTACATTTGAAATGAAAATAATCGCCGAACACCCTACTTCACCAAATATCAGGATCAAACTCGCAAGGAAAAATGAAACTAAACATAGATGCGACTCAGTACTACACATAGTTTCAAGGATCATTTGAGGATCTTCCACAAGGCACACTTTCAAGGGGAGATGTGTGTGGAGAATGCATTGTGTCACAAGTGGAAGGTGCATTATCATTGATTGCTGACTAGGACTTGTGTGTGGTTTTGCTGTTTCATTGTTGCTATCTAATAGCACTTCCCAATGGTTTTCAAACCCACAAGTCACAGCTAAGGTCATACATGGTTCCCTCTGAATCTTGTAAATCTATCTGTCATTGCTTATTTCGACGTCGTGAGGTAGATTAAGGTTCCTTTTCAAGCCCTAAGGGTGTGCGCCACTTAAAAATGATTGTATCTCATTTTAGTTAATCATAATTGTATATTAGATATTGTCTTGGTTATCAAGATTACTTTTAGTCCTTACCAAAAGGAAATATGACCTCTAAGACATAATTACGATTAACTAAAATGAGATGAACTCATTTTTAAGTGGCACCCAAACAGGCCCTTAATATTTTTGTTTGTCAGTGTATACGTTTTGTTGAAGAACAACTGATATTCTGAGTGATATGCAAGACAACTTCCTAATAGCATCTTTTTTCTTCTTCTTCTTTTTGGTTTTTTTTTTTTTCTCTTCTTCTTCTTCTTCTTCTTCTTTTTGCTGCAGTCGCTATCACTCAAATACTTTGGAGGCCAAGTCGCTTACTTGTGGATCAGTTCGACTCCAAGGAGGACCTCATCAATGCAGTATTTACTTCTTCTTTCATTCCAGGGTACAAAAATATGCTTATTCTTGCCTTTGTGCTCAGCAATACCATCCCAATCTTGAGAGTCAATTGTGATACAACAACTTAAGCTCGATGACACAGGTATCTCGCACCAAGACCTGCAACTGTTTTCCGCAATCGGCTTTGCATTGATGGGGGTTTGACATTGCTCATGCCACCGACATCTGCTTCACAAACGGTATTCACTTAAGCGTGCGTGTGTTTCTAAAGTTGTACTATGTTTTAATTTCTTCTTGTTTTAGGGCATTCAAACTTTTAGGGAAAGCCGAAGTATTCTGTAATGGCCACTGCTGTTACCGTTACAATATGAGCCGTAACGGCTGTTATGGCGCTTAAAAAAAAAGGCCCCGTTTACGTCCATTATGACACCATAATGCATAACTGTTACCATTGTTACATTGAGGCCACCATTTCAGTATACCCTGGATAAAGCTGCAATGCAGGGTTATAAGTTATAACAATGGGAATGTAATGCAATAACCCTGTATGTAGATCATCTATTATGGATTTCAATTACTAAGAAGTTGGGTCGGATCTGATGTGAAGGTTCCTTCTATGGAAGGAGACACCTTTCACATTGGATATAGGTCCCTAGATGGGTTGTAGAAGGTGGTATGTAAGACGAGAGGACCTTTTTTTTTTTTTGAACATTGATGAATTTTCATTAAAAGAGGGCCGAAGCCTAGAATATACAAAAAACCAAAGCTATACGGAACTAAACAAAAACCTTCCCCAAAACTCCCTTAGCCAAGGACAAGAGGACCTTAGCCACGCCAATTTATGTTTTGTCATGCCTGTCCAATAAACACCTGACATGGCAGGTTTTCAAGCCCATTTATTACTACGTTCTATTGGGGATTCTGATCTGGAGAGAGAATACCATATGGTTGGTGTCTAAATGAGGATTTCTGACAAATGCGAAGGTTGAGACCACCCTATTTTTCCTTCACTGCAGGTCCGTGTCTGTGCTTTCCCAGCCAGTCGGTTGAAATTGGAAGGCATTGGGATTAGTCCAGATTGCAACCAGAACAACAGAGCCACTCCACGGCAGGTGCGTGTAAAAGAACACACAACAAACTATATTCCAGTGATTTTAATTTAGATTGTTCACTGGCTTTAGTTGGCATTTGACAATACCAGCTTTTGAAGTGGGCATTGGAACCAGCAGAAGATGAAATTATAGACAATTTTTTCGAGCTTGGGTATCTGGATGCAGCAGTATGGGCCGAGCAGAATCCAGTGGAGACAATCCTCCACGATGACGAGAATGCCAGCAGTCCCTGAATTGAAGTTGTCGCCTTATTCTAAGCAGGCCCATGAGGAGTTATGGAGCGCTAAGATCTTCTTTGTTTCTTTATTCATTCTGATCTTGCTAATAAATCACAGTTCAGGCACATTAAGAATATGAAGCCAGCTCATTGAGCTCTCCTAGTATCGTACCTGTGAATCAACAGCGATGAGCAGATCGGGCCATTTGCTAATTGGGATTGGTTTTACCGGTCTTGCTACAAAGAAGGCTACCATTCTGCCTGGATCGGTTCATTTAGTTGGATTTATTCAAGTGTACACATGTATTGGATTGTATAGTAAGGAGGATTAGGGTTTTGTTAGGGTATGGGGACCACATTACTGTAGAATGGCCAGTTCCCACTCTTGGATTGCATCCTTAGACTGATCTGAACCCTTCATGCTCTCATTACTGACATATAGAAGCTATGTTCTAATGACCATGCTTCATTGATGGTCCTGACCTTCTAATCTTGGATTTGAATATGAGCAATTAAATATTCATCTTCATACACAAAGTCACCCCTTCAACAAACGTTTCTGTGTCCCGGGCAGCATAGAACCCAGAACATGAATAGTTCAGATCATCACTTGAGATTCAGTCGAGGGGGTGGAAACCGCCCCCTGTCATACTGTGGTAAGGGAGCACCGTATCGTTAACGAAACCGGAGGACTAATAGCTCAAAGTGGAATTTTTGGGTTTGATTTCTGTGCCAATATCAAAAGCATCAGTTTCATCTTTTCTGCATGAGATGGCGATGGCGTGCTAGTTCCCATTCACACTTGTAGCTGCCGCATGTATGGTGGAGATGTGGCAGAGTAGTGGGTTAGCCTGTGGATTTTGGCGCCCAATGCAACAACATGATCGAGCTCGGCCCTGATATTTAAGACCCATTTGTGGTACCCAGGTCCAGGATTGGCAGCAAAACCATATATGGAGCCTGACATTCTCTCTCCCCTCCCCCTCCCCCACCACCCGCTTTTTTTTTTTTTTTTTTTTTTTTTATGAAATTCTGGTGGATAGGTAACGTGATTTTGAAAACTTGACTGGACTCAACGTTCAGCCGGGTCAGGTTGTCTCGAAGAATCAGGCGAGTATTTACTTGACGCAATGTCTAAAAATAAATTTTATAAATGGTTTACGTATTTGTACGAAGGAATATTAAAATAGATAGATTCTGGTGCGCTTGTTAGAGATGGTCTCTTTTAGAGAGGCTTGCACACTCGTTTTAGAGGGCCTGTTTGTATACAATCACAGAATAAGTTACTTTTCAACTTATTTTAAGTCATTAAGTTATTTTTTTTTCCCTCACTTAAAGTTAGTTTGGTGAACATCATTATAAAAATAATTTAATGCTAAAAGCTACTTCTTCAATTATTTATTTTTTTTTAAACTTTTCGATTTATTACTTTTCTATTTTTCTCTCAATCAGGCCCATGCCAAAGGAGGTTCTCTCTCATGGTCCTTATCAAAGAGGCCCCACATGATGGACTATCCCCATCGACAGTGGGACCCACACGATGGACAATCCACATCAAGATGAGTCCCACATGATGGAGGCCCCCATATTAATGTGGGCCCACAAAATGGATGGTTCACATTAGAGGTCGGCTCCTAATGATAAATAGGCCACATCCAAAGCGGGCCGGTATAATGGACAACCCACTTCAAAGGTGGCACCTATATGATGGACGGTCCATATCAAAGGTGGGCTCCACACGATAGGCAGTGGATATTGAAGCAAGGCCCACATGATGGATGGTCCACATTAAGGTGAGCCGCAGATGATGGATAGTCCACATTAAAGGTTAGCTCTTAACAATGAATGATCTACATCCAAGGCGAGCCCCACATGATGGATGACCCACATTGAAGGTGGGGTTCACATGATGGATAGTCCATATTAAAAGTGGGGCCCACATGAAGGATGGTCCACATCAAAGGTGGGTTCACATGATGGATGACCCACATCAAGGTGGGCCTCACATGATGGACATTCCACATCAAAGGTTCGCCCTAATGATGAGGAGCCCATATCCAAGGCGGGCCCCACATGATGGACAACTCGCATTAGAGGTGGGGCCCACATGAGGTCCATCGGATGGGCGGTGGATATTGAAGGTGAACCCCACATGATGGACAACGACATTGATAGTGGGCCCCACATGATGGATTATCAACATCAAAGGCGGGCCCTACATAATGGATGGTGCACATTAAAGGCCAGCCTCTAATGATGAATGACTCACATCCAAGGTGGGCCCTACATGATGGATGATCCACATCAAAGGTGGGGCTCACAAAATGAACAATCCATGTCAAGGTTAGCCCCACATGATAAATGGAGAATATGAGGGTGGACCAAACAACCTTAAAGGGATAACTATTTTGTGATGTTGAAAACAAAACATGATTTTTTTACTTTTTAGCATATAAAGTATGTTGTTAACCAAACAAGCTTATTTACTTAATAAGTAGAAACCAAGATAAGTTACTTAACGCATAAGTAACTTATCTAAATTACTTACAATCCAAATGCCCCAACGATGTTCCTTTTAGTTGAGTGACTAGTTCGAGTCATGGTGAGTTGAGTTTATTGGATCATCAAGCCAATTTGATATGTCACCCCGAGTCAAGGCTGAGTCAGTCTCACAATTGAGCTAAGGTGGCTTCAGCTTTGAAATCTTGACGAGTTGAGCTGAGTCGGCTGAGTTTTGAGTCAAGTCACCTAGGATTAGAACTATGGTAGGAAAATTGAGCATGAACTTAGAGATTGGAGTTGAAATTTAGGCGTTTCCTATCGAGCTATGGCCTTGGACCCTATTGAGCTTGACAAAACCATGAGGATACAAGCTAATTTGTGACCCCAAATTGGCCAAGTTTGGGCTTAACTGTTAGATATGAGCTCATAGAGTTCACTTGTGGGTAACCACTATTAGATGTAGTCCCACACTTAACTTTAATATAGAGATTGGGATAGGATGAAATTAGATAAAATAGGATAATTCATTGCCTCATCTAAACTCTTCCAATACTTCATTTAAAGAGGGAAAGGTTTTCGTTGTTAACGTCATTTAATAAGAAGAAATCTTAGAGAGGAAATAGAGAGGAGGGCATTAGACTCATTCTCCTAGCCTACTCTAGCCAATCTAAACCCTAACTCGTATAATACTGTCATATCATTTGGGCCCACCCATCTGAGCCGACTTTCATTAACTTTGAGAGCCAGTTGAATAATTAAGGCCTACCCAGGTGAATTCAAGCACGTTCATGATTAAAAATCGGATTAAAGCGAGAGATGCTCCAAAGCATTATATGTTACAGTGCTCTTAGTGGCATTTGTTGAATTGGGGCACTTTGACTGTCCAATCCATTGATCTAGACTTTCCATTAGGTTCAACCCACAATTTATGTGCAACCACGCAAGCATCACACAAAAAATTGACAATTAACCATTCGATCAATGCTTTTAAATATGGACAGTCAAGATCATTTCCACAAAAAATAGGTCCAATCAACAATCTGATCCATCTATTTGTTAGAAAGCATCACAGATTGCCAATGATTCAAAGAACCACTTTTCTTAGTCAATCGTAGCCATCCCCTGCAGGGCTTGGATAAATGACGACTAGAGAAAATAAGGCCAAATTAGGGATAGGACTGGATCATCCGATCAGTGCAATTTTTGTACAGTAGTCTGAGAAATATCTTCTGAACTGAATGAACAGTTTAGATTGATTGATTGGACTTTGTGGGCAAGTAGCAGCACTATAACTTAAAGTGCTCTGAGAGCAGTGGAGCATTTCTGGATTCAAAACTAGGACATCCAATTCAAGGCCCAGCCCCTTAAAATCTCTTGTCCATATGTTAAAAGTCTAAACTACATTCAAGTACAAGCGGACGTCTGCCACATCGTTATTGACCAAAACCCTAGAAAATGTCATTATCTCAGAAAATACAAACTCTAAGCTACACATACAGAAGACGGCAGAGCGTCCTTCCAATACACGCATACAAGAAAAAAAATGGAGCGGATTGCGTACTATGCCACACACCACCGACCTCTCGTGGTGTGTTGACGTCACCAGGTTATGTGGGCCCATCATGATGTATGTATATGTAATATATTCACACCGTCCATCTATTTTTCTTTTTTTATAATTTTAGGGTATGGGATGAAAAAGATGAGGCAGATCCAATGCTCAAGTGGCCCACAGCTTAGAAATCAATGGAGATTGAATGCTTACCGTTGAAAACTTCTTGAGATCCAGAAGAGTTTTGGATCAAGCTGATATTTGTCTTTTCCCTTTATCCAATTGGATCAAGCTGATATTTGTCTTTTCCCTTTATCCAATTCCGTGTGAACTTTGAAAAAGTTGGGGTGATCCTAGGAAGGTTTCGATGGTGGACATCATTGTCCCACTGCTTTCTATGGTGTGGTCCACTTGAGCTTTGAATGTGTCTCATTTTCTGCTACGCATGCTAAAATGATCTTGCAAAATAGATCTACGGTCTAGATATAACACATACATCATGGTGGGGCAATAGAATCTGGTGACGTCACACACCACAGATAGGTCGGTAGTGTTTGGCACACTAGGCAATGAACATGCGAAAAAATGATATAATGTTGATAAATTGAGGATGTGTCACATCTTGCGCATGTTAGCATAATCGAGAAGGATAGTATATAGTCTACCAGCTCCACGCAAGAAAAGAAAAAGAAGGGAAGCGTGATTGGCTGGTACGGCAGTTGAGTGGGAGACAAGTGCAACCCATATTGCTAGCTCCTTTTGCAGCAAGTCAAAAAGGGTAGTGAAAAGGGCAAGCGACAAGCATGAGCTAAGAACCTCAATACACCCCACTACACCATACAATCCGTACAACTCCATGCATGCTCATGCATCCTCCTCCCTCTTCTCTCAAATTCAAAACTATGGAAACACCTTTTCTCTCCAAACCATTCTCCTATAAATACACCTCCCTACCTCTTTCTCTCTCTCTATATATACATATACACATATCTATCTCTTGGTTTTTCAGAGGCTTTATTATAGAGCAATTTTGGCATTCTGTCCACCTCCATGAGAAAATATCACCACCATCCACACCTATGTTCTATTTTATAGCTTGGAGGCGGCCAGCATGCCAAGCAAGTTCTGTAAATTTCGCTCTGAGAAACCATTGTGATGACAAAGGATCTGTAGTTTGGATGCTTGGAGTTGGATTACTGTTCTTTCTGCTCTCTGATCATCTTCTTACTGATACTTGTTTCTTTGTGAATGGATGTGTTTGGTTAGCTAATGATGATGCTACTGTTTTTGTAAACATGGGTTCTATTTTGACAGGTGGGATCGCTTAAGATAGGGCGAATTGGTTGGACTTTGTATGGGTAAGCTGGGATTGAATCCATGAACTCAACATTGCAACAGTTGGACCATTGATAAGTCCCAACGACATGCAGCCACCTTCTACGCTATTTCGAAGATGCCATTTATCTATGGTGGATTGATCGTTCTTCTTTTTTTTTTTTTTTCCTTGGTGTGCCTATGGGATCGTAACACGACCACCCATTCTGTTCGAATGGTATATAGAGACTGTTGTTGTTGTTGTTATTCAGAAAGGTAGGAGCACACCACCTAGGGTGTGTGGATGGAGAGATCCTTGTAAAAAAAAAAGAAAAGAAAAAAAAAGAGCACACTGCTTATATTTTTATTAAGTCGAATATAAAAAACAAGTAAGAGGGGAGGAGAAAACCTAAACCCCTAAGGCAATACAATTATCTCCACCGAAGATAAAGAAAATCGAGCCTATTCAGGAAAAAAAATCACTCAATATGATTCAGGATATCTTGAGAACAATTAAAAGAAAAGAAAACGAACACAACGTGGAAACAGGCATAATTAGCTAATGAATCTGTGGCAGAATTACACTCTCGGTAGATATGTGCGAGCTGAATGTCCATAAAAGAGTGAAGTTGAAGTAGAATATCTAGGACGATTAAGATCATAACATGAATGATTCATAAGATTTTTTTGTGGATCTTTCATCATATGATTCATATAAAATCTGTCTACCCAAATCGCATCGTATACTGAGAAATCGCATGCTTTGGAAGAAGCTTGTGCAGTTTGGGGAGGGGTTACCTCAATACAAAAATCACATCCGTCATGATTGTAAGGCTTGCAGCATGGGTTCGACCCTAGTTCCACCCTAAGCCAAATAGACCACATTAAGTTACCGTTGTGGTTGATTTTGACTCTTGGGAGCATTGACGTAGAAATGGGATTTAGCCAGATAATGTATTTTAATATAAAGTCAACCACATTAATCAAAGATTGTAGCTGGCATGCTGTGGATGATTTGTGTCCTTTTCTTCTTTTTCAATTATATTGTTATGTGGCATATGGTATGGTGGGGTTTGGACTCCACGATTTTAAAGCATGGTGCTCATTGCAGTGGACACGTGTCCTCTTGTCATTTGGTTTTGTTGGTTGTAGTTTTCTAGGGTTTTGGGTGGGCATTGGATTCCTATCAGGTGCACGCCTATGGAGTCTACGTTGTGATCTTGGCTTTTTTGACATTTTTTCAAGCGCACGCTCAACATGGGTTTTTGGCAATGAAAGATGGTACGTTTACTTCTTCCTATTTTCATGTGTATCCCATAAAAGAATCTCTCTCTCTCTCTCTCTCTCTCTCTCTCTCATATGTTGTTGTTACGCAAGGATCCACATTGCACAGAGAGGTCCATTATCTTTCAGCATGTTCTTGTCACACGAAGAAATTCAATTACCTTTTGACCATACAATCTGCATAATATTTCAGTTTGTGCAATTGGGGGCCATTGTCTGGTGATCCAAACCACTGATACAATCAGTCCTTTTCAGATGGACACACCCAAAACTTGTTTAATTGGGCAAATCTTACTTTCCATGCGTCGCCTATAAGCGTATTGTTATTTGTTAACCAAGGAAATACAGTAATGGTATACATTCAGCTGAAAGTAGGCCAAAGGTTGGATGGCTAGGATCTTCTAAAGGGAGATTTTTTGGGGAATGATCAATCCATAGGGACACTATATCAACGGTTTGGATCATTGAACCATGGGCTCCAACTCTTCAAACTGAAGAGCCAAGAATAATATGCATATCAGATTTGAATTCTATTCTATGGTACTGATTCCATTTTGAAGAAATCCAAATCCTTAAATAAGAAAGAAGTGGATCATACTTATTATTTATTTGTATTGTATATTGAAAAAAAAGAAAAAAAAAAAAAAAGTGGGGCCCATCATTTGGTAATCAGACCATTGGTGTGTTGAATGACGCCGTGGATGGTGCATGCCCCATAAAATCTCTCAGAGTTGATGATCCCAGCAATCAATATTAGGACCATTTGTTGATCATGGACCTTTCCCGTACGTGTTTCCCTTCTAATTAAACCATCTCCTTGGGACACAAATCGAACGGTTAATATTGTCCTATCAATGAAAATTTTCAGTCCATCCACAGCCGTGGGACACAACGAGCCATTCATTTGGATCACCAGACATGGACCCCACTTGTTGGAATTGAATACATTGTACACTGCCGAAAGATGCTGGCCATGTATCATCAAAAGATAGCGATAAGACCATTATCTGACCACTAACAATGGAAAATAGCTGTTCTTGGATTTTACCATAAATAAAACAAATTAACAGAAGGAATGAACTACCTAACTTAATCATGGCATCTATAGAACTTGTACATAAACCAATAAAATCAATGTATATTATAAAGCTAATGACATTGCTTGGTTGTTCAACTCATCAGGTGGGCCACACCTATGGAAAAAGAGAATTGATGGTTAAAAAAACTAATTGAATGTACATTTGTGGCCTGCCTGATGAGTATACGAGCCTGCGCGCAGATTTTTAGTTATAGTCATCTTCATGGAGTGTGATCACCTTATGCACTGATCAGATTTCCTGAAGAGATGCCAGGTTGGCATCTGTGCTGTATTAAGGTGCGTGGGGGCTAGAAACAAGATGTTCTTGATGAATCCTTGACACTGACGAGCGGCGGATACTCAGATGGACAAGAGCGATGGATCATGCGTCACCAAACGTGATGATGATGAAGAAGATGAATGGCCCGTTTTCTTTCTTAATCAAAGGGTGGAAAATACACAATTGTGGATGTATATGTCTCATTTTTTGTTATGATATACTTTAATGAATATGCATGATCTAGACGCACACACATGAATAAAAAAAAGTAGGTGAAAAAGCCCAAAAGAATGACAAAGATAGGCATATGAATTGCAAACCATGTGTGAGAACTCGAGGAAATTCCACTCGATTAGACTCGGCCAATTTGACTTGGTCATAGTTCGGTCAGGAGTACTCGATCGAAGACTGAGTTGACTCGACAAAACTCGACTTGACTCACCAAGCCCGTTTGCTAGCGTGTGGAGGTGTTGTCCATCCACACATAGGCATATGTAATGAAATGGAGCATGCATGCAAGATCTGAAACTATTTCCAATTAGATGGAAATCTCGGACAGTTCTACTGCTGATCAGCTGGCCCACAATGTACAATGTAAACTGACAGCTATAAACTTTTATTCTGGATATTCAGTGGCCCACCTCATGGAAGGCTCAGATCTCATGCACGTGTCAGAATTTAGTACATGTGACTGCATGTGGATGTGCAGGCTTTCACATGCTCCCACACGCAGGTGGAACTAGCAAACCTCGAATTTCAATTTATCGTATTAATCAGTCGTTGGCCCACCACAAGCAGGTGGATCTCAACCTTACAGCCTATGGCAATGATCTAAGGTCCACGAAAAGTTGGGCGTGATAATCGATCCGGACCGTTCAAATGTTGGGCTACACATTTGATGGCCATTGCCCAAAATCACGCCTACATGACCAATCTAGCGATTCAAACAAGAGGTCATACCCATGTTTTTACGACTCGCCTGAGTTGGCTCGGTTTTGTCTTGAATGGTCGGGTTGGTGCCATTATTCAACCCCCAGTTTACTCATGAATCAGGCGAGTAGTGACTTGACTCGAAGCTGAACGAGTCATGACAGGCCACCGGGCTCAAAATCAATCGGTTAAAACGGTTCTGGCATGAGATATATCTACATATGGATAAATGAAGTGCAGATATTAGCTTTCTGAGTAAGCGAGTAAAGAATCTGGATCGTGTGCTCTTCTTTAACAGGAAAATACTGTTTACCGAGCATCTGATTGGTCCAGTTCAGCACACACGTGTTGATAATGTCAATGCTGAGGCAGACCAATTAGTGCTCGGAAAACAAGATTTTCCTGTTAAAGCTGAGCAGACAATGCAGATTCGCAATCAAAACGCCTATCCCCAATTGAGATATCCAAACCGTTGATCCAATGGGCCACCTGCATTGTGGACTGCAGGATTCCTCAGAAACTTCTAGATTGGAAGATACCGTTTTGATGGCCTACAATAACACAATATATATAGAAGGGATCCACAATCAGAGAGGAGAAAAAGAAAGAAAGAAGGCCAGCTAAGATTAGGATCTTCCTGTCTGGGTGATTACAGATCATTAGTCATTCAAGGTGGGGCCCATAAATGTGTGGGTTGGATGGGCTTTCATGTCAAGCCCACTTTCTGTTGGACTAAAGCTTATCAGGTAATGGGCCAGTGTGGGGATGGGTCCACATTAACCAACCCAACCCATTAACTAACTATAGATGCACATCAACTATGTAAACCAGGTTTGCAAATGGGCTAGTCCGAGACGGATGCGGATTGCGTCCTTTCTCGTCCATACGCAGATCTGTGGAGGGGCCACTGTGATGTATCTATTTATCCACGCCGTCCAACCCTTTTCTAAGATCATTTTAAGGAATGAGACCAAGAAAGAGTCAGATCCAACGCTCAAGTGTACCACACCAGAGATGACTCTTGCATTTATTGCAACCAAGCTCACTATTTTGTGTGGTTCACCTGAGCTTTGAATCTGCCTTATTATTGGTCTCATGCCTTAAAATGATCTTAAAAAAGGGATGAATAGCGTGGATAAACAGATGCATCACGTTGGGCCCCTCCACAGATCTTCATGGACGCTTTGCGTCCATAGGACGCAAGCCGGGTCCATCTGAGACGATCTGGCTTTTGTCTATCTACTCCAGCCCAGCCCAGCCCAACACAACCCTCAAGGCTCACGTGTGCACATATATATGTCACAATGTGACATGTGTTCGATCTGAGCTTTCCATCAAGTGCATGCAGTGCACTCTTTAGATGTTCTAGTACTAAAACCAGGTCATTTCACACCTTAGGTGGGCCACGGGATATCAAAACAAGTGAATGGCTAAAAAAACAAAACATGAGCTTATTCCGTATATTGTGGCCCTCCTGAAGAGTGAAATTATCTGATTTTTCCGGCAGAAGATCTAAGCATTGTTTTCATTCTTATGGAAAGCTCGTATCTGACACATGTATTTTAGATTGTGCTCGTGTGTGGATGTGCTCTACATGTGTGGAATTAGCAATATGTAATTAGGGCTAATTGATATTATAGTTCTTCTCACACTCGTCTCTAATTTATATTAATAAACTAATAAGAGAAATCACACGAGAGTCCACGTGACCACCCAAAGTACAATATTTTTCACTTCATCACAATCCAAACACAATTTTGTTGGGTGCATTGCACAAAACTTTATGATCATGCTCCCCAAATTCGTGAATTATATATGTGATATGATTATGCAATGAACAAAACTAAATCATCAACCACACGACACAAGAGATTTTTATGTGGAAAACCCTCAAAAAGGTAAAAACCACGAGACCTCGTCTAGACAAACAATTCACTATAAGCAAACTGTTTACAACATCGATCACAAGCACAACCTACTTGGATCTAACCTTCTTCACTCATGCAGGAGTGGATAAACAACGAAATGAATAAAAACTGAGAGATCTCACCAAGCACGAGGACATAGAAGAGTCGAGATGTCAACTACGCAATGGATCACCTCCAACAGGCAGAAATCTCCCTCCTACAAGCTTCCTCTCTCTTTCTCTTCCTTTCTTCCTCTTTTTTTTTTTCTCTCTCACCTTGGACGTGTATAACACCTTATTAGGATACATAATCTCGAATTGAAGCCCATTATAGCCCCATGCAAGAGATAGAGCCCAATTAGGAAACTACGTATAGCAGTCTGTGCGCACCATCGACTGATTGGCCAAAGCCGTCGACCTGGTCGGAGGCACCCAAAAACAGTTTAGAGAGTTTGAATGAGAAAAATTGATTTTTAGACCTGTCTATCGACCGGTCAACTGACCGGTTAGCCAAGGCCTTAGACCGATCGGCGACCGGTCTGGACAGACAGTAACTGTCCAGCATGCAGCAGCCTTTCTGGCTGAATTTCAGACCAATTGACTAGGGGGCGTCAACCGGTCGGAGACTAAAAAGTTGCGCATCTCTCCTCTACACTAAGGAGGAAAACTCCAACAAATTTGAATTAAGGCTCAAGCCCAATTAACAGATACTAATGGAGGTCATGGGTTTGAGTACCCATTGTGGTGTGTGTGGATGTGTAAAAAGATGAATAAATAACTACGCCCAAACCCTGTTGTAAGTGGGCGGGCCTAGGCCAGGCACATGCCACTCTTAGGGGTCCGACAACATGGATTTAAGTGTATTTAGAATCCAAATGTAGTTTGGCAACATCGATTAAGGAATGAGAGGTATTTGAAAGACAATTTTGTTGTGTTTTAAAATCTCTCACTGTGCTCTAATTTGGAATCAAATAGGTTTTATTTATTTATTTATTAAAGTCGGGGAGTTGCACATGTAACAAAGGTAGGCAACCCATCCATTGTACACGTGACATGTTGATGATACCCCACAACTATATCACTAAAATTACATCAATAGAATGTTCCAAACAATCCAAACATTGGCCATATAAATTAACCCATAAAAATCGTTAGCTATTCACTCGTTTGTGATCCTATACTTCTAGCCCAAAGGGGGCTCATGTAAATTAACCATTAAAAATTGTTAGTGAGTCACTTGTTTGTGATCCTATGCTTCTAGCCCACCTGAGGCTTGAAATTTTATCATTTTTTGCTAAAGTATAATTAATGTGCTAATTATAATAATGTCAAATATGGCATATGTATACTAATTAAGGATATTAAAGTTGATTTAGTAATCAAATTCAAATTCCTATAAGTATACTATATAATTTCAGTGTATTGATACTTTTGGATTCATGTGCATTCTTATTATCAGGTTGTCAAACACAACCAAAGGTTTGGCATCACCTTGATTTATGATTTGGAATCCAATGTATTCTAAATAGGTCTCAAAATGCAATATAAAGCATGTGAGGTTAGGGGTGGCAATGGGTTAAGTTTTACATGTGGCATATATATATATATATATATATATATATATATATATATATATATATATATATATATATATATATATATATATATATATATATATATATAGCGAGAGAGAGAGAGAGAGATAGAGAGAAGAATGCTCACCATGCGCACCAGTTCTCACGAGAACTCATGAGCACTTTTTGAGAACTCATCTTATGTGATATGAGCCCAAAATCTGAGTTGTCAATGTGATAAAACACCCCAAAAAACCCTAACTTTTACCCTGATTCAGAACTTTGGTGGGCCATCTCCATAAAGAGAGGCAAATCAAGGAAAGAAATTGTTTCCTTTTGCCACAACCCACCAAAGTTCTAGATCAGGGTAAAAGTTGGGCTTTAAGGATTTTTTTGAGTGCTACATCATGTGGATGATTCAAATTTTTGGCTTATATCACGTGGGATGAGTTCTCAAAAAGTTCTCACGAGTTCTCGTGAGAACTGGCGTGTAGGTGAGCATTCCCCCCTCTCTCTACACATACACACACACACACACACACACACACACACACAAACACACACATGCAATGGCATATGTAGCACTTGTAAGGCACTTAAAAGTTAAATGTGACATGACTGCGAATCATTTATGTAAAAAATAAATATCATTCATAAACTTTACTGTGAATAATAAATAATTTCTTATTCATGCCAGTTTCATAAGCCAACTTTCAAAGTTTTAGATATCCCAAGTCATGGATAGTGATGCTATTTGAACTAAGCATTTGAACGTGACATTTTGACAACTAAATATCTAAACTAAAGTTAAAAAATTATAATGATAAATCATTGATATGATAGAATATACATGCATGTGAATGCATAAAAAACTTTTAAATGGGAAGATCCGAAACTTCTAATCCATATCTCACAAAACAATTATTGAAAAGGTGCACATCAGAAATAAAAAAGGTTAAATACTCAAATGGTTGTAATATTTTTATTTGAGATTTTTATTTACAACATTCTTCATCTGCTGTCCAGCACTTTCTAAACTATGGCAATTGGAACTCCCCTCTCTTAAGGTCAAACTCTTCCAATAGTTCACCACTATTTTAGAAACAGTGCTGCCTTTTCCACCATACACATGGTATATTTGTATGAAAATCTAGACTATTCAAATAGCAGGCACAAGTTGTGAATGGAGGATAATGGTCTATTTTATAAGCATTGATTGAACGCTTAGGATTATTTTATTATTGTTATTTTTAAATTAAGTTCTACTACATCCATGGTTTACCCCAATGTTTGCGCAATTTAATCAAACACGAGGCTCTATGTGTTAGTGAGGGCATGTATTCAATTGATGTGTGCGATTAGGAAAGTGTGAGCCTGCCAGAGTTATACTCGACTCGATGTTTGATTGAACATTGATGCCTCCTGCGATAAGGGAGATTGTTTAAGACTGAATTATAGGACCCAACTGCACTCTCTGTTGGAGTTTTCCTCCTCACGTCAGAGGAGAGAGAGGTGACTTTTGGTGGTCATTGATCGGTCGACGCCCCCTGGCCGACCGGTCGGAAATTCAGCTGAAATCAGCAATGCTCGCTGGATTGTTTTCTATGCAGTCCAACCGGTCGTCGACCGGTCGACAGACAGGTCTGAAATTTGAGTTTTTTCTAAAAACTCTCTGGACAGTTTTTTGGTGTGGCCAATCGTTCGACACTCGCGCGGACTGCTATACGTAGTTTCCTAATCGGGCTCTAACTCTTGCATGGGGCTATAAGAGGGTTTCCAAATCGAGATTAGCTAACCTAATTCGAAGTTCTACACGTCCAAGGTGAGAGAGAGAGAGAGAGAGAGAGAGAGAGAGAGAGAGAGAGGAAGAGAAAGAGAGAGAGGAAGCTTGTTGGAAGAGGAGTTTTTGCTTGTGAATGTGATTCACGGTGCATTCAACGTCTCGGCTCTTCAACGTCCTCGTGCTCAGTGAGATCTCTCAGTTTTTAGTCCTTTTATTGTTTATTCATCCCTGTGTGGGTGAAGAAGGTTAGATCTAAGCGAGTTGTGCTTGTGATCGAGGTTGTAAATGGTTCTCTTGATAATGGATTGTTTGTTTGGACAAGATCCCGTGGTTTTTACCTCTTTGAGGGTTTTCCACATAAAAATCTCTTGTGTCGTGTGGTTGGTGATTTTGCTTTAGATTATTGCATTATCATATCCCATAATTCATGGAGTTTGGGGAGTGAGATCCTAAGGTTTTGTGCAACGCACCCAACAAAAGTGGTATCAGAGTGTTTATGTTGTTTGGACGGAAGTGGGATCAGTGTTAAATTATGGAAGGTGGCTCATCAAGGATGATTAGCCTCAATGGGTCTAACTGGCCCATATGGAAGGCGAAGATGGAGGACTTGCTTTATTGCAAGGACTTGTATACTCCAATCCTAGGCATATCATTGAAGATAAAAGATATGACAGATGGTGATTGGAAGAAAATGGACAATGGTTGGATGATTTGGTGTTCCACCATGTATCTACGGAGACCTTAGCCGCTAACGTATGGCAAAAATTGCAAGGGCTATATGAGAGGAAGACGCCTGGCAATAAGATCTTCTTGATTAGAATACTTGTGAATTTGAAGTTCAAGGATAATGGTTCTGTAGCTAAACATATGAATGAAGTTAGCAACATTTTGAACCAACTCTCCACTATGAAGATGGTCCTGGACGATGAACTACATGCATTACTATTGCTTAGCTCATTGCCTGATAGTTGGGAGACATTAGTGGTGTCTCTAAGTAATTCCGTGCCAGACGAAAAGATGTTTATGGAACAGGTAACAAGTTGTTTCTTTAATGAAGAGACAATGAGGAAGGCTCAGGGGTTTACGCCACAAGAGGCCCTTGTGACACAGGATCGGGGGAGAGGAAAGAACAGGAAGGGCGGGAATGCCCGAGAGAAATCAAGAGGCAAGTCTAATGTCAGGAGAGATGTGAAATGTTGGAATTGTGGCAAGAAAGGCCACTACAAGAATGAATGTCATAAGAAGAAGAATGACAAAAATGGAAAAGGAAAGGAGAGGGAAAATGAATCAAACTCCACTGCGGTCGCCTCAGATGGCGATGTTGTTATTATTCTCTCGACAGATCACGATGTTTGTCTCACGGCTACGAGTCAGGACATCGACTGGGTGATAGACTCGGGAGCCTCGTTTCATGCGACTCCACGTAGAGATTTTTTTATAAGCTACAAGTCAGGCGACTTTGAGACCGTGAAGATAGGAAATTCTGGCGTATCGAAGATCGTGGGAGTCGGTTATATTTGTGTGAAGACTAATGTGGGCTACACATTGGTACTCAGGGATGTGAGGCACATTCCCATCCTTCACCTCAACTTGATGTCGATGGGAATGTTGGATGATGATGGCTACAAAAATCAGTTTGTTGGTAGGCGCTGGAAGCTCATCAAGGGTTCGTTGATCGCAGTTAGGGAGAAGAAGTGTTGCACCCTTTACAAGACAAGTGTCAGTGTAATGCCCCGAAAATTTGAACGCATGAGTAAGTACACGAGTGCATGTCCAGACGTGAGAACTTAAATTCTAGGCCGTGTTGTTCACTCGCATACACACACGTATGTACTTTTATACACGTTCCAACACTTTTTAAGGCCTTTGAAAACTCAGTATACTTAACTAAGTCAACAAACTGACCGTTAGAAGGATCTATCGTTACTAGACAGGAAGATCTAACCTTCCATTATGATTTCGAATTTCGCGATCAATGTGAACCGCCGTACATCGTCCTGTACTCACGTCTGTCTATAAATCTGATTCGTACATCGTGTCCGTCACCGGACATATGCTTGGACCAGCGAGTTCTCGACCCTATGAATCTGCTCAGGTGTGTTTGTAACACTCTAGGATTTTAGAATAATTCAAATTATAGATTAAATAGTTATTTAATAAATTAAATAACTTTAATATTGATAAATTAATAATAAATCATCCTTAGGGAATTATTATATGGTTGTTAACGCCAAAAATTGGCTAACAGATGTTGGTCAGAGACCAACTTTGATTCTTCGTCGTCTGACCTCCAATCGGAGATGAATGGTGTAGATTGGGGAACCTGCAATCACCAAGAAAGGTTAGGACCACCGTCGGTTGGCCCGGCTTATGGCCCTCTGATGGCAAAGTCAGTACGGGTACTGTGATAGTAAGATGAAGTGTGAAATGTAGGCTTAGAGATTTTGTACCTCTTATTGATAAAACCATCTATTTATATAGATCTGAATGTCCCATTCTATTACGTAAGATACCGAGATCATCTACTGATTTCATGGGATAAGGTGCTTATCCTGCTTATCCTCAGATAAAGGAATAATCTAATCCAATTACTCATCTGGTCAATTACATTCCTTGATAGCGATCCCTTGAGACACGGAGCCGTAGGCGAAGATAAGCCCAAAATCGGCCTAAACGTGCTGCTGGTGCTATAGGCTAAGGGATGTCATCGCTGATCATCAGTAGTTAAAGCTGCTCGCACGTCGGAAGATGCTCGCGATACAAGCTGCTCGCATATATAGGCTGCTGGTACTATGAGCTGAAGGACGTCCTCGCCAGAGAGCAGAGAGCAGAGACCAGAGAGCAGAGAGCAGGGCTGCTCGCATGACCAGAGACCAGAGAGCAGAGAGCAGGGCTGCTCGCATGACTAGAGACCAAAGAGCAGAGACCAGGGCTGCTCGCATGACCAGAGACCAGAGACCAGAGACCAGGGCTGCTCGCATGTCAGGAGTGCTCATGACGAGAGTGGTCATATGTCGGGAGTGCTCATGACGAGAGTGGTCATATGCCCGGAGTGCTCATGACGAGAGTGGCCATATTCGGGAGTGCTCATGACGAGAGTGGTCATATGTCCGGAGTGCTCATGACGGGAGTTGCTCACGAGCCGAGCTGCTCGCATGTTGATCGGATGGCATTGCTCGGGGATCTGAGATGAACTATAAACGGAGGAGGCTCGCCATCGAACAATCTGATAATGACTTCTCTCAATCACTTTCTGATCACATCTTTCGACGACCAACTTTATTCTACAACAATGGTCCCTTCATTTAAATCGCTCAACATGAACTCTAGAATAGCATGGAAGTGTCAGACTTCACAAAACTCATAAATCTACAAGTATTATCAAATACCGTTAGTTAAACTTAAGTTATAGGACCATTTTCAAGTATCATGATTTTTGGCGATCATTCTCGTACAAAACTTTGTATACTAGTTCTAGGACACGATCCAACCATACACGTTAAATTTCAAACCTTAGATCATCCTACAAATGTCCTAATCAAGAAACGGGCCATAAGTGGGCCATCTAAACTCAGATTTGCTTCATTTTTTGTGTCATACCTTAAAATCAGGTGACCTACCGGATGGTCAGAATAGATTTTGTACACACATCATGGTGGGACCCACGTGCATTGTGTGCATAGTTTGCGAGCCGGTCAACACGCGTTGACCGCATATGTCGAAGACGCGGAGCGTCTTCTTCTTCGTCCGCAGCGACAGCGAGTAGCGCTGTCCGTCTGAGCTGTCCACGATGCCTGTCAGTGGGCCACATTTTACACATCTAAACCGTCCATTCTATTCGTCTCCCCGACGCTCACAAAACCCTCGAGATTCTCGGTCAATAGTGACGTATCTGATCTTTTCCAAATTTCGTTTGAACCAAAGAATCCCAAGATCCTGTCCGTTGCTGTGCATGGACAGACCAGAATTCTTCCGGGTATTCGTATGGGCCCAACCTAGATTCCCAACGGGTATCATGTGTTAAAGATCTTCAGAAAGAAATTGCGTCATTCTCCAACTCAAACAGCAGATCGACTTTCCGTAAACGCTGACCGTCCAAACCGCCGATTTCTGGGTTGTATGGCGTTGATCTAGGCTGTCCATTGTCCTCCAGATGGATTTCCGACTCTAACTGGGAAACCACGCAAATCTTTCACAGTTGTATGACAACATTCTCTTTCCTTGCATACAACGTAAACCACCTCAAACCGGGACCATTCCTTCTTCGCGTTCTCCCTATTCACGACTTCAAGACGCTATATAACTCCTTGGCTTCTCCCTGCCCTTCGTCAGATAGAGCTGTTAGAGAGAGAGAGAGAAACGAGAGAGAGAGAGAGAACGAGAGAGAGAGAGAGAGAAGCGGTGAGAAGAGAGAGAGAGAGAGGGGGGGGGGGGAGGCGTGTGAGCGGGGCTGCTGTAGCTATGGGGACAGCATCCTAGTCACAGCAAGGGAGAAGAATAGAAAGAAAAGAAAAGAAGAAGAAGAAGAAGAAAAGAAGAAAGAGAAAGGAAGAAGAAGAAAGGAAGAAAGAGAATAAGAGAAGAAGGAGAAAAGAAGAAAGAAGGAGAAAAAGAGAAGAAGAAAAAGAGAAGAAGAAAGGAGAAAGAAAAGAAAGAAGAAGAAGGAGAAGAAAAGAAGAAAGAGAAAGGAAGAAGAAGAAGGAAGGAGGAGAGAGAGAGAGAGCCGATCCGGCCCGTTGGGTCAACTCAGACTTAAACCAGGATTATTTTTCAAAGCGTGACACACGTCGTCATATGGGTGAGTGATTCATCTCATGAATTCCTGGTTAATTTTCCTTGATCCTCTTGTTGCTATATTCTAGTTCTTAATTCCTTCTTTTGCTGTTTAACCATTGGATTTTCGGGTAAGGAATACTTTTCCAATTCGCTTCCTTAATCAAGTTTTTGACATGGTCTTCTCTGTTAATTGTAAAGGAGTCTTAGGTATGGGACCCACTTCGATCTCTGTTCTTAGGTATCATTCATTTTTTATGTTCTTCCCCAAATTATCCTATCTAGTTGTACATATCAAGATATTAGACAAACTTGACGTAGGTTACCTTACATATTTTAATAATTTTTCAAATTATCCTCAGCTTCCTTAAATTACTACAAATTAAATGTTTAGACAAAGAACTACTTAAACAAAGATGACACATGCATGGTGTGATTGGAATTGAGTTGTGATGCATTGTATGCTTGAAGATATGTTTCCATGATTCATGGCATTCATATACATCTTTTATACACAACGACAGAACAGGAGCATGGTTGATTTGACTCCTGGCGTGCATGGTTGATTTGCCGCCTCGCTGTACCGATTAGGTGAGCATGGTTGATTTGCGACAGGTTCCTAATGTTCAGTGGCAGCGAGTTCTGGTCATTCCACTTATTAAGAATGGTTGATTTGCTCGGTTGGATCAGTGGTGCATGGTTATTTTCCCACTGACGTGCATGGTTGATTTGCCGCCTCGCTGTACCGATTAGGTGAGCATGGTTGATTTGCGACAGGTTCCTAATGTTCAGTGGCAGCGAGTTCCTAGACGTTTATTGCTCTCACACGTATCATGACATACATGACATCATGATAATCATGTTCTATTGATAATAAATCATAAAGTGTATCAATCATAACATTATCCTCGTATATTTCATACAATTCTATCCATTGATGATTCGCATCCTATCTCTTATTAACTGGAATATTACCTATGATGGAAATGACCTCACTGGGCTTTTAGCTCACCAAAATCACCACAGTTCTTGCAGGTTTTCAGGAAGGAAAAGACGTAGACAGCAGAGTATTCAAATGATCACGTGTTACTCAAACGCCAATTGTATTTGATCTATTTTATCTTGTAAAATTTAATGTAATAAGATATTAGTGGAAAAGAAACGTTATACTTGGGATTTATTTTAGTTATGCGATATGTGGAATGGAATTTCAGGGAATCTATGCTCGAATTTTATATTCATACCCTGGAATTCGGGCTTTGGGTCGTTGTACTCGGGTTACGAATTTCGGGGTGTGACAATCAGTGTGTGCAAGGGTGGGTTGAACGCCGCGGAAGATTCAGCTACTGACATGTGGCACAGGCGTTTCGACCACATGAGTGAGAAAGGGCTTCAGCTACTAGAGAAGAAGTGGCTCCTTCCAGAGTTGGCAAGTATACCTCTCAAAACCTATATTGATTGTTTATCAGGGAAACAGCATAGAGTTTCATTTGTAAAAACTGCTTCTCATATTAAGAAAATGTATGCATTAGATTTGGTTTATTCTGATGTTTGTGGTCCTATGAGGACAAAATCCTTGGGTGGGGCATTATATTTTGTCACATTTATAGATGATGCATCTAGGATGGTTTGAGTTTATGCTTTGAAATTCAAGGACGAAGGTCTTTAGTGTATTTAAAATATTTCATACCATTATCGAGAAAGAGACAGATAGATCATTGAAGTGCATCTGCACTGACAATGGTGGTGAATACATTGAGGCTTTTCATGAGTATTGCAAGTGTCACGCCCCGAAAATCAAGTGTCGGGCAATCCGCGGCTCCCGACTCTTCCGAGGTTACTGTATTTTGCGGAAGTATAATTTAATGGCACAAATCAATGGCATTAACTCATAAATAGAGATTTAAGTTAAACAGTATATAATTCAATTTGAATTCAAAGTGTAAATACATACAATTATCCACACAATCAAGGAGTCCACTCAACTTGGGCTCAATTTTATACATGCTCAAAAATGAATACAATACAAGTCCAAAGCCAATCCGATAGGCAAGCCAGCAAATCTTACGTCTCACTCATCAAGTAGTGGAAACTCCTGCATCAAAGATAACTGGTTGGTGTTTTAAAACACCCCCCAGGTGGGAGTGAGTAATCATACTCAGTGTTACCATTCCCTAAGTTAAACATATTATCAATACAATCAAGTACAAATAGTGGAGCATAACAAATGGTGGGGCTCTCACAACTACCACCCCAGCATCAACAGATAGCATAACCTCACAATCAAGTTCTTATTCTAGTTGAATAATGCATGCAGTCATGATATGTAAATGTTATGTTCCGGAGAAATAAACGGTGGGGTTACCACCCAGCAGCAGCATCAGACTAATGCAAATGAAAATGTGATGCATGCATGTTTACCAAGTATTTATTTAATTCCGTATTCAATCAGCAGTATTAGCGAAGCCAGAATACCTCAATCTTATCAAAAGTCTATTAAACAGGAACACGACCGACAGGAACGCAGCCGAACACTGGACAGCGAGGAAAGCCGGACACTGGACAGTGGCCTTACCGAACACTGGACAATGCCAGGTCGGGGTACCCTCTACCAGGCCGGGGCCCACTGCCAGGCCAGGGCGTCCTATGCCTGGCTCCTAGAATCCTAATTTAGGTCCGTCACCCAACATAACTGAATAATGAATCAAATGGTAAGGGTCTCGATACCCTAGAATGTCATATGCATGGTAATGGGTCGTCACCCAAGATCAATGATGGTAGGCTCGTCACCTAACATCGGTACTCAAGACTCACGATAAGACCATCAGGATCAATACCGGTCAAAGACAGCACAAGCACAGTTACCCATATACCATGCCTGGCCCATGAGCTTCAGTATGTAGGATTCAATGCTCAAGGCTATTGGAGGGCTCATCACCCACACTAGCCAAAGACAGCACAAATACAGTTACCCATATTCCATGTCTAGCTCATGAGACTTGATACGTACAGTTATAAGTGACTGCATAACAATGGTAATTGTGGTATTCAAGATTCTACAGAATATGTAACAATGATCAAACAAATATAATTAACCCTGAAATTGACTGATTTGGTAGGCCGAGTGAAACATTAATCAAACCGGCGTAGCTAGGGTCGGTCGATCATGTTACTCCCAAGTCGACCAAACAAGTCCCTGACGGCCAAACCCAAGTAGGCAGTCCATAAATTGTGATTTTTAGAGATTAATCCCAATCATGTCAATTAAATATTATACTAAGCATGTTGTGAGGAAGAATAGAACATCATATCATTCATTGCCTCAATCAGGCATAAAACCAAACAGTTGATATGCGATATACTTCATTTCATATATGGGCGTAAAATCAAACACTTGGCATGCTATTGCAGGCCAACTCATCAAATTCACAATCAGGCACTAGCCTGAGTGGATGGTAATCCACTTACTCAAGCATATGTGAACTTCTGTTCACTCAGGAATTTCATCAAACACTTGATATACACAACACATCAAATCTCATATTTTCATAAAATCGATTCAAATGGGCAATCAATCCATACATCGAAGTAAGCATGTAATTAATCAACACATACAGAACATCAATCATAAACATAAATCACTCGGCACTTAACTTTGAATGGAATTCAAGAAAAACCTAATTTTCACTATTTGGAACCCTCATGGGCAGATAAAGCTAACTTAGAAGAATAGTCATCACCTGTGTTGGAGAATTTACACGCTAACAACGTCTAGAACGAAGGATTTGAAAGGAACAACTGAAAATCCTACATAGATCCGAAAAGAGATGGATTGGAGCAAGAAAGAATCAATTTCAATATCAAATTCAACACTTAGGACGGTATATTACCTATGATGGACGGCCGACATCGATCACTTGGGAGCGACGACAGCTGGATCGGAAGCTCCAAGCAAATCCCTAAGCAAGACCCTAAAAATCCTCCAAATTCCATCTCAAATGGAATTCTCAAATGGGCTTGGTATTTATAGTTCCAGATGGTCCAAGGTTGAGGTAAGTCGCACAACTCACCCTCTTTGGTCATGATCTATGTTGTGCGGTTCAGGATAGGGTGTCGGGTATCTGATATAGGGAAAAGGTCAAGCCCACTAAGGCAATCGATTCCGCGTAGATTCGTGATCAACGACCCACTAACGAACGATCTATAGTTGTTCTAGGTCTTCGGAACACCAATTGGATGATTTAGAGAACAGAGTTTAGAGAATCCTTTCACTAGGTCGTAGTGGGCATAGCTAGGTATATGATGTGATATACGGGGTGCATTTATTTACAGGTTAAGGGTGGTTAATCTCATTCGTATGGTTTTACATGTCAAAAGGGCTATTTTGTCAAATCGATTTCTAAACTCAAGATAATCAAGATTTGATTCATTGATTAGGGTAGTCTAAGGTGGATCTGCATTGTAAGTCGGTTATATAGGTTAATCCATTGTGATTTCAGTAAATCATAGATTGCGATTCATTAATCAACAGATCGGATGTAGGATTAGACAATTAAAAAGGAATCCGTAGCTATCCATGATATCTAACAAAGAATGTACGGTTAGATTGATGTGTCTAAATGTCTTACGAGATTTTGATCGAATCGGACTGTTCAAACTAGGGTTTCATGTACAAATCTTATAGATTCTTGGTTCTAAATCAGTCATATGTATTCTCATTTGAGAATTAAAACATAAAATTTTTCAGAGACGCTCGAGTAATTTCAAGGCTCGAGGTTTGAAATTTCAGGGCGTTACAGCAAGTCCCTAGGTATACGGCATGAACAGACAGGTACCCAAGACCCCCTAGCACAATGGTGTATCTGAACATATGAAACGCACAATTGTAGAGAGAATTAGATGCATGTTATCCCATGCGAAGTTGCCCAAGATGTTCTGGGGAGAAGTAATGCACACGGCAGTGTATTTGATAAACAGGTTTCCATCAACCTCGTTGAATGGAGAAGTACCTGAGAAGGTGTGGATTGTACATGATCCTTCATACAGTCATCTCAGGGTGTTTGGAAAGGTGTGGATTGGACATGATCCTTTGTACAATCATCTCAGGGTGTTTGGATGCAGGGCATCCATTTATGTACCAAAGGACGAGAGGTCCAAGCTTGATACAAAGATCATGCAGTGTGTGTTCTTGGTGTACGGTGATGAGAAATTCGACTTCAGGTTGTGGGATCCGACTGAGAAGAAGCTCGTCAGGAGTAGAGATATGGTTTTCATTGAAGATCAGTGAATAGAAGGCATTAGAAAGCTAGAGAAGACCCAGCCCAGTTCAGTGAGCTAGAAGATATGGATCCTATTACTCTCCCGTGGTGCCTGATGACGGGAGAGTATAGTAAGGTGCAGAGGATGAGAAAATTCCTACAGAAGATGGATCGGGGGAGCAGCCCCCACATAATCCACCTGTTGAGCCATAAGTGAAGAGGAGATTTAAGGACAGACACCCATCCAAGAAGTACTCGCCGCATGAGTACATTATGCTTACTGATGAGGGAGAGCTAGAAGATTATTCTTAGGCCCTAGCCGACGTGCATAAGTGGGAGTGGTTGAAAGCTATGCAAGAGGAGATGGAATCCTTGCATAAGAACCACACCAATGATATGGTGAAATTGCTTAAGGGCAAAAAAGCTCTAAGCAGCAAGTGAGTGTTTAGAAAGAAGATTGAGCAAAAGAATTCACAAAGAAGGTTTAAGGCCAGCCTTGTGGTGAAATGTTTTGGTTAGAGGAATGGTATAGACTTCGATGAGATATTCTCACCAGTGGTGAAGATTACGTACATACGGATGTTGCTTGGGTTAACGGCTAGCATGGATTTGGAGATAGAGCAGTTAGATGTTAAAACTGCTTTCCCACATGGTGACCTGGAAGAAGAGATCTATATGCGCTAACCAGAAGGATTCGAAGTCAAGGGCAAAGAGCATATGGTGTGTAGGCTTAGGAAGAGCTTGTATGAGCTGAAACAAGCTTTGAGGCAATGATACAGGAAATTCGACTCGTTCATGTTGAAACATGGGTATGATAGAACGAAGTCGGACCACTGTATGTTCATTCGCAAGTTCTCAGATGGTGAGTTCTTGAGTTCATGCTATTGTATGTTGATGACATGTTCATCATGAGAAAAGACATTAAGAAGATTGATAGGCTGAAACAAGAGTTGGGCAAGTCGTTTGTGATGAAAGACTTAGGCCCGGTTAGACAGATCTTAGGAGTATAGATAACCCGTGATAGA
Organism: Liriodendron chinense; assembly: GCA_003013855.2. Lineage (NCBI taxonomy): Eukaryota > Viridiplantae > Streptophyta > Magnoliopsida > Magnoliales > Magnoliaceae > Liriodendron > Liriodendron chinense. The sequence goes on from ML058513.1 coordinate 11,157,133, forward strand.
AGCAGCAAGAAGCTTTGGTTGTCACAAGAGCGGTATAGTGAAAAAGGCCTAAAGCGGTTCAATATGAATGTAGCGAAGCCGGTCAGTACTCCACTAGATGGTCACTTCAAATTGAGCGACAAGCAGTGTCCTAAGACGAAAGTGGAGGTGGATGAGATGTAGAAGATACCCTACGCCTCGGTGATAGGAAGTTTAATGTATGCTATGGTGTGCACGCGCCCAGACATAGCATATGCAGTTGGGGTTGTTAGTCGGTATCTTGCCAATCCTGGCAAAGAACATTAGGCAGCAGTAAAGTGGATACTATGGTATCTAAGGGGCTTATCTAGGTTGAGCCTATTCTATGGTGACGGGAAAACCTGTGTTAGAAAGTTATACAGGTGCAAATATGGCAGGTAACATAGACTCCATGAAGTCTACATCGGGGTTCATGTTCACGTTTGCAGGGGAAGCAACCTCTTGGCAGAGCAAGCTACATAAAGTCGTAGCGTTGTCCATAACAGAGGCCGATTACATCGCAGTCACAGAAGCATGCAAGGAGATGCTTTGAATGAAGATGTTCCTACAAGAACTTAGCCTGAAGCAGGAGAAGCACGTGGTCTATTGTGATAGCCAGAGTGCAATACACTTGAGCGAGAATTCAAGTCAGCTTTCCAAGTTGAAGTACATAGAGATTTGATATCACTGGATCATGGATACTTTGGAACAGAAGGTGTTACAAGTTGAGAAGGTTCAAACGATAACGGGTCAGACATGATGACCAAGGTTTCGCTCAAGGGCAAATTTAAGGCTTGTAGAAGCCGGGCTGGCTTGAAGACGGTGAACTCCTCCTAAGTCGGAAAGGGGGAGATTTTTTGGAGTTTTTCTTCTCATGTCAGAGGAGAGAGAGGTGACCTTTGGTGGTCATCGACTGGTCGACGCCTCCTGGCCCACCGGTCGGAAATTCGGCTGAAATCAACAATGCTCGCTAGACTGTTTTCTGTCCAGTCTAACCGGTCGTCAACCGGTCGAGGGTCCTGGTCGATCGGTCAGCCGACCGATCGACAGACAGGTTTGAAATTCGAGTTTTCTCCAAAAACTCTTTAGACTGTTTTTTGGTGTGGCTGATCGATCGACGACGCGCGCGAACTACTATACATAGTTTCCTAATCGGGCTCTAACTCTTGCATGGGGCTATAAAAGGGCTTTCAAATCGAGATTAGTTAACCTAATTCAAAGTTCTACACGTCCAAGGTGAGAGAGAGAGAAAAAAAAAGAGGAAGAGAGGAAGAGAGAGAGAGAGGAAGCTTGTTGGAAGAGGAGGTTTTGCTTATGAATGTGATTCACGGTGCAATTAACATCTCGGCTCTTTAACATCCTCGTGCTCGGTGAAATCTCTCAGTTTCTAGTCCCTTTATTGTTTATCCATTCCTGCGTGGGTGAAGAAGGTTTGATCCAAACGGGTTGTGCTTGTGATCAAGGTTGTAAACGGTTCTTTTGATAGTGGATTGTTTGTCTGGACGAGGTCCCGTGGTTTTTAACTCTTTTGAGGATTTTCACGTAAAAATCTCTTGTGATGTGTGGTTGGTGATTTGCTTTAGATTGTTGCATTATCATATTCCATAATTCGAGTGGTTTGGGGGGCGAGATCCTAAGGTTTTGTGCAACGCACCCAACACTCTCAACCACCAGTTGTAACAACAATCAGATGATTTGCAAAAAGATAGGGCTTAGTCCTTCCTGATGGATTCTTTTTTGCTTTTTGTCTTAAAGACTTGTTTTTTCACTGGTAATTGTAGTCAATATATTTCTCAATGCAACGAAGATGAGCAAACTAATATAGAAGAGACTAAAAATAATGTCGAATTTTATTAATTTATAAATGATGCTCAGTACAATTGACAAAGTAACAAATAAACAAGAGATAAATACCTAAATTGTTTGCATGGATAGACGATCTAGGTGAATAATCAATAGGATATGACCAAAGTGTTTGATTTTCTAAATAGGGACTTGGTTGATCGAGATCCGATAACAGAAAGTTGTGAATATTCATGCTACCCCTAAGTGTACTACAACAATGGTGCTGGACAGTAGTAATCTAAGCTAATCTAAACTTCAAATATTTTGTAGCATAGCCGTGACTAAAACTAAGCTAGATAAAAGATAATAACTGTGAAGATAGATTATGTTTGGCATGGGCTAAGAATTCTTCATCATGTTCTCCTTTTATAGTTTCTGAAGGAGGCAATTAAACCCTCGATATGTTTCCTTGTTAGTTCAAAATCCTTCACAACTACGACATTCAATTGTTCTTTAATCATTCCAGCTTTGCCAAGAGATATTCGTAAATCTGAAATTATTTTTAGATCTCTTGCTAGCATGGCTGTTCCATGAATCTTTACGGATTGGTCTCATTGGATTTGATTTGCTCACAAATTGTTCTCAGATCTTTCCCTATTGTGATTATGAAGATCAATAGATTTGATGGGATAAGTCCTGCTAGATTCGGATTGAACACAAAATTTTGGATAAGCTGGTATTTGTTTTCCCTTCTTCATCCAAGCTTATGTGACCATATCAACAGATTGGATGGTAAATAAATATTACAGAAACATTAAGGTGCACCTTAAGAAATTTTTAATGGTAGGATGGTCAGTCACCACTGTTTCTTATGGTATGGTCCACCTGATAATTAGATCTGCTTCATTTTTTTAGGATAATGCCTTCATACGACATGGAAAAATAAATGTACGGCATGAATACATAATACATACATCAAGGTGGGCCCCACGGTAATGGCCACACTCTCTTGGGTGAGGCCGGGGTCTCACCTAATCCGCTCTCCCGTTAGAGAACCATTTTTGGACCGTCCATACAGAAAAGAAACCCACCCAATCAAAAAACTTATACATGGGCTAACCAATGGCAAGAATGTAAATTTGCTCCCAAAATTGCTACTGCTCGCCTGAGTTTTTCAACAGCTGAATTTTGCATTTTTCTTCGTCATGGTGAGTTAACGGGTTTGATGAAAGAAAAAACCATGGTTGCCCAGAAACCAACCCATAGATGGCGGGCTTACTGGTCGGTGCTGGAAAAAGCTATGTGGCCCATGATGTATGTGTTTTATCCATGTCGTCCATTCATTTTTATCGAATCATTTTATGGTATCAGCAAAAAAAAAAAGAGACAGATCCAAATCTCAGGTGGGCCAAACTATAGAAAACAGTGGTGATTGAATGCCCACCCTTAAAAACTTCTCCGGACACAAAAGTTTTGGATGAAGCTGATATTTGTGTTTTCCCTTCATCCAAGTTTTTGTGACTTTATAAACAGGTCCAATTGAAAAATAAACCTTGCAGTGGGCCCTAGTAAGTTTTTAAAGATGGGCTTTCAATAACCACTATTCCCTATGGTGTGGTCCTTCTGAGATTTGGATCTACATCATTTTTGGGGTCATCCCCTAAAATGAGCTGTAAAAATGAATAGATGACATGGATAAAACACATACATCATTGTAAGGCCCACATAGCTTTTTCAGCACCGACCAATGCAGAGCTAGGTACTGGAGGTGTGGGTCACTACCGAATACGAATCTGGCATCCCTCCTATTTATCTATATGAAGGCATGAGCCTAAAATTGAAGTATATCCAAAGCTGAAGTGGACCACACCAAACGAAACTGTGGGGATAATGACGTCCAATGTTGTAATTATTTGTCATCCAAGCCGTTAATGAAGTCACAGATATATGGATGAAGGGAAAACATAAATATCAGCTAGATCCAAAACTTTCTGAGGCCCGTAAGAAGTTTTCAACAGTAGGCATTCAATTCCTACTGTTCCTGTCGTGTGGTTCACTTGAGCTTTGGATATGCTTCAGTTTTGGGTTCATGACCTAAAATGATCTGAGAAAATGGATGAATGGTGTGGATAAGATATATACTTTACGGTAGGCCCCACAGAGTTTATCGTACTGAGTTACTCAATCCGCTCCGGATTTTACGGAAGCTGATTGAGTAATTAGTACCTCTAGAGTATATCGTAAACACTGTGGGGTCCACTGTGATGCATGTATCTTATCCATGCCGTCTATCCGCTTTACCAGCTCATTTTATGGTACCATCCAAAAACTGAAGCATATCCAAAGCTAAAGTGGGCCACACACCACAGGAAACAGTAGGAATAGTTTCATCCCCCGTTGAAAGCTTTATAATTCTCAAGTGATCTTTACTTATCATCCAACCTGTTCATGAGGTCACAGAGACATGGATGAAGGTAATACACACAAATATCAGCTTCATCCAAAACTTCTGTGGTCACCAATAATTTTTCAACGGTAGACATTCAATTCACACTGTTTCCTGTTGTGTGGTCCACTTGAGCTTTTGAAACCCTTCAATTTGGAGTTTACCCACTAAAATGAGCTTATAAAAAAAGGATGGACGGCATGGATAAGACACATAAATCACAGTGGGCCCCACTGAGTTTACTTGCTATACCCAGTACGGAATCTGCGTCCCGCGTTACATATTGAAAATGGTGGACCCCGCAGACTTGAGTGTTTTACACATCGAGTAAAAACATGCTTGGCAAGGATTCCAAATTCCAATTCACCCCTCCAACATCATGTGGGCTACACATAAGCTTTCTTTGGTGGGGCTACCTTATTTTTTAGACGCCATCCTGCCATGCATCACATGATCCCCACCATTGGATGTGGAATGCAGCACAAATCAGGCCTATACAAAATCATTAGGTGGGCCACACCATAGAAAACAATCGTCAACCATCCCAAAACCTCCAATTTACTCGTTTGGTAGACCACGGTTGGATCGGCCTGATTTTCGGGGCACCCAACTTCGTGCTGGGGCAAACCTGCAGGAAAAAGCCAGTGGGCCCCACACGCAGAACTGGTAGAATAACTTCGTCTACAGGGCCTTGTAGCGGAACCGTCCTCCATTTATTGTTTTCAAATTGCAAGCCTTAGCAATGCTGCACTCTACAGAAAGAAAAAATAGAAAAAAGAAAAAATGGTATAGATTTCAAGAAATCTTCTCTAAAATAGGAAAATCTCTTTCTTTATCTTCTCTTCCTACAAATAAAAACCTCTCAAAACTGAAAAAGTTCTTTCCAGAATATAAAAAGCATAAAACAATTCAATGGAATGAAAATGGGCCCACAAAAGGGGACCTTATAAGTGTTCCAGGTCACATTCTTCTTTTGTTGATTGGAAAAGAGAAAACAAAAGAAGAAAAAAAAAATTCTTATTCTTTTATATGTAAGCTTTCAGTGATTTTTCCTTCTTCTTATGCATAGATTTTTATTTTCTTTGTATTTGGTTTTTTTATTCTTATGCATGGATTTTTTTTTTAAATTTGTGGGTTTTTTTTAATGAATTTTTATTTCATGGGTTTTATTTTTGTCCCCTTTTTCTAGCCCATGTTCCATTTATTTTTGCAGTGGTGTTGATTTGAAATTTGGATTGTATGTTTGGAATGATTTTTCATGTTTTTGTGATTTGGGTTTTGGTTATTTGTTCCTTCGCAGCAGTTGAGTTGTTTTGGTAATGGCTGATTGAGGCTGCTTTGTTTATTGCAGTTAAGTGTTTGAGGTTTGTTGGGAATAATCTGAAGAGAGACTGACAGAGATGAGGAAACAAGGTCCTTGTTGCCATTGTGGTATTACAAGTGAGTTTGCTTTTTTGCATTGTATGTACTTGTCTCTTATTGGAGCGAAGTGTTATGTTTTTGGTCTGTTTGGATGCTTTGTTTGGTTCGGATAAGTACATTGGTTTCATATGGGTTGATCGTGTTCTTGGATGATATGCTGCTCTGATAATGAGGAATTTTACTATGCTTGACTCAATGAAAATGGTGTTCTTTTATTCAGCCAGGTGCATTATGGTTGGACCTCACTTTTCTATCATCTATACCGTTCATGTGGCATGACTTGTCATGAATGTGTCGCGCTCCATTTATATTGCGCCAATAGGAAATCTCACCCATATAACTGATGACCTGTTTTTCCTTGTGGAATGTGGATGACTGTCTAAACTGCCCCTTTAAAGGTCACGAATTGGATAGTTGAGATCATCTGATGGAGAAATTTTGCAGCATTGTCTGTATGTAATGGGGGCTGTGGGCATCCCAGATGAATGGAATGGATCACCGAAAGGTGGGCCCAACTATTGAGCTGCTGGGTCGAAGCATCAGATAAGACATCTTTAATGATACATTTGCAGTTGGGACTGAATTGAAGTGCAAGTTGTGTGTTTGTTGAATTCCCTCAAGGGTGCTATGAATTTCCATTGATCAAAGGGATAAAATGATGTACTGCTCAGTTGATTTTGTTCACTTTCTATTCGATGAATGAATGAAGTAAAAACTGTGGGGTTCATCCAATTTCATGTTTCAGTTTTACTGTTTTGTGCCACCTTTTGGTTCTAAGAGAGTTGGCTCTCCATAGCATGTTATTTCAATACCTCTTTCCTGATTCTAGTTTGAGGGCCTGCTGAAGGAAGGAGTCCAAAGACAATATGAAGCTACCAGGGCATTATGCTCGATTTAAGGTTGAATGGCATTGGCTTCAAAGCCTATTAGTAAAAAGTGCTAGCATTATAGATAGGTGGTTTATCCTAAGCAAGATTAGAAAACTTGCAAATCTGTTACACTACTCTCTTGTCCATGTTAATGGATCACACACATCATGGTAGTCGGAAGATGCCTCCAATTATCAGTTGATCTTCGTGTTTTGAATAGTTCATCACACTAGTCTCTTGTTCTTTTCTGAATCGAATGAAAAATCGCCTGTTATTGAACCCAGCAATGGTACTGGTTGGGCCCACCTTTTGGTAACCTAAGCTGTTGGTCTGGTGGTCCCACTACAAGATGGGTCATGCCCTAGTACCTCTCGTGTAAGATGATCCTAGCCACGAGATGTCAATGGACCATTACTATTTGCAATCAATTGTCTACATCTAATGATGGGTCAATCAGATGGTCAGAATCATCTGGCAGGGGAGATTTTACTCTCTCTCCATCCACTGTGTGCCTACCACATGGTGAATGTGGGCCCCCAAATATAAAGGTTATTGGGCCAAGCAAATTCTCAATTGGACAATGTAGTTTTTCCTCTCTTTCCTATTTCCACCTTTTGAAAGTTCATACTACTCTAATCACTACCAATTTGAGGATGAAGTCACCGCCAATCGAGTCATCTCACCATTTTATGTCACACGTAATTTGTCAATTCACTTGTTGTAGATTATTTGCTTTGCAATTTTCCTCACGTTCTAAATGCTGAACTTTGGCGGAATGACTCAGGCACTCCACTTTGGAGGAACGGGCCGCCTTGTAAGCCGGTGTTGTGCAATGCATGTGGATCAAGATGGCGGACCAAGGGCACACTTGAGAACTACGTTCCACTACATTCCCAAACATTTGCACCCAATGATTCTGAAGATAGCAGGAACTCTCGAGAGCCTAAATTTTCATCTAAGAGAAAGTTGGAAACCTTGCACAAAGTAAATCGGAGTGAAGGCGAGATAGAAGTTGGAGAGATGATACCGGCACATTACCTGCATAAAACAGTTTTCGAAGATGATACGAGCAATAGATCCAGTTCAGGATCTGCAATATCATTCTCCGAGAGCTGTGTTCAGCTGGGAAGCATGGATGGAAATGATATCTCAGGTTAAACCCCGATGGTTTTACTTCCTTAACGAAATTAAGAAGATAAGATTTGTGTAGTTTTGGCTTTTTCCCCACTGCTATATTTGCTTTGTTGATTTAGGGCCTGTTTGATTTTCCATGATACAGGTAAATATCTGGTAAATGGGTAATTATTACCATTTCACCTCGTTTGAAAATGGGTAAGTAATTTCACCTCGAAAATCGGTCCAAAAGTGTTGACTTAAATCCATGGGCCCCACTGTAATGTATATGATATATCAGTGCCATTCATATGTTTTATTAGCACATTTTGGGGCATGAGCCAAAAAATAAGGCAAATCTAACACTCAAATGGCCTGCACAAAAGGAAATAGTGGCCTTAATTCTTCCACCGTTGAAAGTTGTTTCTTTCATTGGGGCCCGCATTGGGGTTTATTCATCATCTAACCAGTTCATAGGGTCACACGGACATGGATAGAGGGAAAACATAAATATCAGCTTAATCCAAATCTTTTAAGGCCCCCAAGAAGTTTTTAATGGTAAGTGCTCGACTCCCACTGTTTCCTGTGGTGTGGTCCACTTGAGCTTTGGATTTGCCTCATTTTTTGTCTCATGCCCTAAATTCAGCTGGCATAACGAATGGGCGGTGTGGATAAGCCACATACATCATGGTGGGCCCCATGATGTAATGTATATGATATATCAGTGCCATTCATATGTTTTATTAGCACATTTTGGGGCATGAGCCAAAAAATAAGGCAAATCTAACACTCAAATGGCCTGCACAAAAGGAAATAGTGGCCTTAATTCTTCCACCGTTGAAAGTTGTTTCTTTCATTGGGGCCCGCATTGAGGTTTATTCATCATCTAACCAGTTCATAGGGTCACACGGACATGGATAGAGGGAAAACATAAATATCAGCTTAATCCAAATCTTTTAAGGCCCCCAAGAAGTTTTTAATGGTAAGCGCTCGACTCCCACTGTTTCCTGTGGTGTGGTCCACTTGAGCTTTGGATTTGCCTCATTTTTTGTCTCACGCCCTAAATTCAGCTGGCATAACGAATGGGCGGTGTGGATAAGCCACATACATCATGGTGGGCCCCATGTTTATTGCACAAATTTCTAGATTTTAGTGTTAAGAAAAGTAACTGTCACTGTCTTCATTGCGAAAGATTCAGTAATTACCTAGATAAATAATCATTACCCATTTACAAGGTAATTACAATTGAGCCAAAACATCAAACAAGCCCTTAAAGTAATAGTTGCATTGAGGTGGTAAATCGCATTGGAAGGCAATGACTATAGATTCTGACTCTGCAATGCTTTGGGTTATTTTAGGGTGTGTTTGAATGCTCAATTCAATCAAACTACAATATTCAATGAGTAGAAAGAACCAAAGTGACGCCATCCCCAATCCCGTTCATGACGATTGGTTAATCTCCAAACTGAAAATATACATATTTTGAACTCCAAATTGAAATCCATGGAAATGCAATTATGGGTTTTGTCGTCTTTATGAATTATAAAATGGCATCACCACCGCTGTGGTCATAGAGCATCCGAACACACCCTTGACTTTGTTAACATTTGTTAGCTCACATTTATGGAGAAATTTTGAAACTAACTAGAAGCTAATGCTCCATTACCCATGAAAGAAGGTTTCACTTATTCTTTCTTCAATTTGGCTGTATGGTGTGGCTAAAGAGGCCCATGGGCCCCATAAATTTTACTTTGCTTTTCTGAAACAGTGCATGCCGATGGAATCTCGCTCAATAACATTCATGCCCTTCTCTGGTTGGCTGGTTTTCAGCCACGTGAATCCTTGTCAAGCTGCAATCCACCCACATTGCAGTACTATATAAAAACCTCGAAGATCAAGTGTATGACTGAATCTGTTGCAAAAAAAAAAAAAAAAAAACAGCATTGATAACACAGAAACTAGAATGACACGAAATATGGTGAAGCTCATGGTTTTCAGCCTTCTAGCATGAAAGAGTGGGAACCGTATATGCTATGCAGATGACCAATCATCAGTTTTTCTTTTTCTAACAGGTGGTCTTATCCATATGCATTTCCACTCCAATCATAAGATCTCATGGCTTGGATTAAATGATGCACAAGGCAATGCAATCAGATCAACATGCATAACTGTTAAAAGTTGAGTAGTCCCATCGCCTAATGCACTCAAATAAATGTGCATGACTAGTAAAAGGTTTAGTAGTCCTACTCTTCAACATGGTTTTGAATCTACTCTACTAAATAGCAGCTACTTTTCCTTCTAGGAGAGTTGGCAAATGGCAATGACTCTAAAACCAGTTAAATTAGGAATCTAGGTTCTCTCACCATGCTCACAATGCGTACCTACAATGCCTTCTTCATGTTGCATATGCATCTCATATCCTTGAACGGTTGAACCCTATTGGTTGCTAGGTGAAGGCTTCTCTATCCAAGCTACCTGCTATGGAAGACACTCTTCATCATGTCCATCTCCTTTAGCTGTCATGACTTATTTTTCTTGGGCAAGTACTTAGATGCCATCTTTACATTCTATAAATCAATCCAATGTTGCTATAAATCCCTTGTCAATGATTTGAACCATGTTCTTGCTTGACCTCATCATTGCTATCTTGCCTATGAGCCTTATATCCAATACACTTGCACCAAAACTGTCTCAAATTATTCGTGCAAAGGCACATGTTCACTTATTCTCCTCTTCCTTCAAGCGGTTGTGTTTCAACACAAGGTCATGGGTTCGAGTACCCATTGTGGTGTGAGTGCGTGTGTTAAAAAAAAAAAGCGGTTGTGTTTTAAATAATAAAGTTCAATACCATGCATGGTTTAAAAATACTGTCATGATATGGTTGTATTGCAGGTATTGTATCCTTATTGACCACCCCAATTGATACAGGGTGATCTGATCTGTTTAAAAAAAAAAGGGGGCCATATCAGCTGATACAGGCTTATACAGTTTGTATAGGTAAAGATACAGGGCTGATATGGCCCATACAGGCCAATAAGGTCACAAGGACCCCATTTCAATGTTTTCCAATTTTTCTATAGGTTTTTCACATGTTTCTTCATTTCAACCATGGATGAACTTAAAAACTCATTTCATACTAGACCAATGCCTATTTTGGGAATCAAAACTCAGGATTTGAGTGAGATTCGATGAATTGAAGTAAAATGAACTATATTGGGGGAAAATTAGAAGAAGGGAGAAAACTCGAGATTTCTTTTTTAATTTCTTTTTGCTTGTATTTATTATTTAAAGTTCAATACCATGCATGGTTTAAAAATACTAGTAAAGTTCAATACCATGCATGGTTTAAAAATGCTTTATTTGTGTCCGATTAGGGCCTTTTTGGCTGACTTTTGGTAAGTCATGCAGATAGACAACAATCTTGTCAAAGAATGATCTGATACACCAACAAATACATGTTAAAATGTTTTTTTTTTTTTATTATTATTAAAAGATAGATTCCAGTGTTTTACATTTTTCCCTATTTACCTGATAATTTTTTCTCAACTTTTTGGTTTAAAAAAAAAAAAAACTATCCAAAAATGGGTATGGGCATCAAGGTCAACAAGGATAGGGTGCAACAAATCGTCAAAATCCAAATTCTCAAGATACAGGTACACCAAGGATTGGTTACTGCTCGTAAGTATAATAATATTAAAATACTTCCTCTACAATATTACAATTTTTTTGAAAGATAACTAAAATTTTATTGAAGAAACAAACAAAAACTACAATTGGGAAGGGACGCTGAGGGGGCGACCTGAAAACTACCCAAGAAAATCAAGATTAGAACCCCTTAATTTAGATACACAAGAGGCCCATACGAAGTTTTATTATGAAACTACAATATCACAAATTTCTCTCCCAATTTGCAAGTTTTATTATGAAACTGTTGACTGACTAAAAAATCTAGAGTTCAAAGTCCTAGCAGAACTGGATTTCAAGTCTCATGGAAGGAGGATACTTTATCCTTAACCTTATCTGACTAGAACTTGGGTAGTTCTAGTATTTTCAAGGACCCAAGTATCACAGGTTCAAGTACAAAGCAAGGTGTGGGATCTTTAGTCTTCCCAAGGAGAAAACCAATGACTGCTAATTTCTTGTTTCTTTCTATGAGTTCTTTCTTGCTTGCATTATTATTTTCTCTATCTTGCCTCAATTCTCTTGAAGTTCTCTCCTCATGGAATAGCAATGGCAGCAAATTCCATTAATCTCTGTTACTACGTGTTTGTGTCCATGCATTTACCCATTTTTGCCCAATGTTGCCAAAACATGACCTCCTCTTCCACATTTTCCCTTGGTGGTTGAAATCCCCCAATGTGGTTTGGTAATGACATTGGGGGCTGTTTGGAGCAAGAAACTCTTAATGTCATGTTTCCTTGCTTTGGGAAACATGTAGGCCGCTGGTGAAAAGGAAGCTAAATGGAAGCAACGAACTTCTTAATATGAAGAACTCACTTTTGTTCCCTCTCTGTTTGGGTTCTGAAAGAGGGCGCTGCTATCTGACAACTTAGTTGTTGGGTTGTCATTTGAGTGGCCCACATGTTTCAGGAATGTAGAGAAACCGGATTTCATGCCAAAGAGCCTAATGTAGTTCAGTTGGTATGGTATGTTAAGCTTCTGTGATGGCATCTGTCCTGTTCATACAGAATCTACTTCAATCTGGGGCAGATATCTATCACTGGTGTATTAGTTTTGATCTGATCACGATATCACATCCTCATAAAAAAAATTGGGTCAAATACCCAGTTGAGATTTCAATTTACAGGAGTTCTTGAGTATTTGCTTAAGATTGCACAGTGAAAGTTGTGTGAAATGACACAAATGACAATTTTGCAGTATCTAGAGTTAAAGGATCAAGATTGCTCTAGTTTTTCCATTCAAAATTAGAAACTCCTGCTCTGATGAACTACAATCATAGTTTTAAGACTTGTCTGAGTCAGGTGCGACTTGGATTGTGATTCGGGCAATCCATGATTCAACTCAAGACCAAACGAGGTGATCCAAGTCTCCTAGTCTAAAAATGATGGCTGGAATTGGAATACCAGAAAGACCCCGATTCACAAGCTGAATATCATCCAGGATTGCATTTTAGCAAGTGATTGAAATCTGTACCTTTTTCTTTCAATCACCTTGGTATAATAAACTTTATAGATATTTTTTTTCTTCGGATCTAGTCATATGCCAGCCTCATGCTTTGCAGGTTCTGCACAATCACGTCTCTGGGACTCCCACATTCCTTCTAGGAAGATGAAAGGCATTGAGTGCCACAGTCCATCACCTGTCGAGAAACTTCGAAGAGAACTCTATGGTATTCTACAGGAGCAAGAATCATCTTACCTATCTGGGTCTTCAGAAGAGGTGCTTCTTTTTGAGAGGCACGATCCGATGGTTCCGGTTGAGACATGTCTTGGTAGCGTTCTTATCAAGCGTCCACTATCATCATCAGAAGAGGAATCGGAAGCTAGCTCACTAATGAAGGAAAACAAGATTTCATGTTTGAATGATGCTTGTATGGGGTCGTCATTTGTTCAAGCATCGTCCCAAAGCAGTGAAGTCAGTTCCAACCCAGGAGGTAAATATAGAATGATTCAGAATTTTGGAGAGAAGGAAGAAATGAAAGAACAACCTGCAAAACGACGTGCACTCGCCAATCGATCTTCGTAAGTTTTTTTTTTTAATACTCTGTATATGATCAGCATTTTGGGTTGGACGTTTTCTGGAAAGGCAACAGTATTAGCCCGCCTTTTCAATCTACAATTTTCTTTTCTCCCTTGCTTGTGTAATATGGAGGCTTGATGCACCATACATGTTGGGTCTACCTTTTCTTAATCTGGTTTCTTCATGTTGTGGGCCATGGTGGATGGGAGATGCCCCGAAAATCTTTGCCACTGGTTGATCCTAGCCACCTCTCTGGACCATGGGTTGTTATTATCCATTATCAAATAGATAGAATCATCTGATGACACTTGGGTATGTCCAATCCCATGGCAGGGTCCTCAAGATCAATGGCTTCGGTTGCTAAAAGGATGACCTCACCTGTACCTATGTAATATCTTCGACTTGTTCTTTAACGCTGAGGACTGGTCACCTACAACCAGTTATTTTTTAATTGAACCTAATACCCATATTTACAAGCATTTTGTCCCTGAAAATATACCATATTTTCAACAGCGAAAGTGGAAATCAAAATTCTAGAGGCATAACCGAACAGGCTGTAGCATACAACTGTTTGCAGGTGATCAGTTCTCTATATATTTTTAAGAGCTCATTCATTGTGCTTACTTCATGATGGAGAACTCTCTTTTCAGCAATCTTGATATCCAACGGAATATGGTGGCCCCAAAAGATCGTGTGAAGAGTGGAAATCATGTTAGTGCAAATTTTCATCTTTTACGGGAAAGTTCGACTGCAGACAGAGCATCCGTATCCAAGCCACCAGAGGATCAGATGCGGATAATGAGGTTCCATTCGAGCATGAATCTATCTGCCTTGTCTCGAGGCAGCAACTCCATCATGCTTAAGTCCATGAATGCCAACCCACTCAATGAAGATTCACTCAGTTCGTGTCCCAGTGCTTCCGGTCCGCTGCAAGTACTTGAAACGAAGAGACAATCTAGATGAACAGACCCAAGTAGCGCCAGAGATGCCCCGACATCCCAATCCATATTTTCTCGCCTAGCAGTTCACCATCCCAATCCGTTTTTTCTTGCTTAGCAGTTCGCCGTCCTGATCATATCATGTTGAAATCACAAGTCGTTTGTGTCGTCTCTTCTGTAAATGCTTTGTCAAGTAAGTGTATCATGTCACTCCTTAGGATTTTGTTTTGCCTGCCCGTGACGCAACTCAGGATCGTCAACAAGTGTCGCCCCATGGGGCCCACATGTGAGATGGTCCAATGATCAGAACTGCCCATGTTCTGGATTCTATTCTAGTAGGGTCATCATAAGAAACTTACCGAATGGATAATTCTGTCCATCACTCTGTAGATGAATTCAAACACTAAGGCCCTGTTTGGTTGCTACTTAAAAACAAGTCCATCTCATTTTATATAATGGTGTGTTTGGTTGCACCAAATTTCATGAAATATCATGAAATTTTTCACCAAACTGGACTGATTTATAGTGAAACATCATGAAATTTTGATTGGTGCAACCAAATGCATCCTAACGTTAATTGTGCATTAGAGATTTCATTAAGGATAAAAAAACTCTTGATAACCCATAATTTACATAAACAATGAGCTCTAATACATAATACCGTTAACTAAATGAGATGAAATAATTTTGAAGTGGCAACCAAACAGGGCCTATAATGAAGAACTTCAATGGCCCACATTCAGCTTCATAAATCAACAGTTGAGGTCATTGCGGCAGCATGATTATGGGATCATGGCTTATTTGTTATGCTCTGAAGAAGATGGACGTTTGAAACCATTGGACCATCTCAGCATGTAGGCCCAGGGGGCAGGGACACAAGCTGGCAATCATGATATGCGACAAAGGAAAAACAAACTCTTCTTGGGCTGCATTACCTGCCATCCCATCTGCGTTACTGACTCTTGTTGTGTTTCTTTGCATGGTGAAGAATGTCTCGACATTCAGATTCTCACCGCTTGTGGGCCAGATGCTAGAGATTTTGTGAAAGAAAAATTAGTATTGAGTCTCGGGGCCCACTTTGGACAGTTGGTAAGCACTAGTACTTTGTGCTATTGAGGTGCAAATGTATGAACTTTGCTTTTGATAATGAGTTGGGTTTGATTTGATGAGCGTCACTACACATGAATTTACTGTCTGCTATACATGGATGATTGAAATTCAAGTCCATACCATGAGCAATAGATGGATACTTAACCAATATTACATGAATGTCATCTGAGGTTTTTAAGTATTTGATTTTGCTTACTGACATGGGTGGTTGCATTGCTACTGCAGTAGATGTATTTGATTCATCAATTAATGGATGCGATCGGCCCACCAGGGTTGAATTGGGGTCCCAATCGTATGGATCTGATTAGAGATCGGATCGGATCAGGTACCCCTAACTAGAGTACCAGCTAGATATTACAAGGTTTTTTTCTTTTTCTTTTTTGTTTCTTTTTAATTTGTTATTTGTATTTATTGAAAAGGTCTCACACACAACTAGTTGGAGGATAGTGAGATAATCCACCTACCATATAATCGCCAATGTGTCAAGTCCGAACAATATCCAACCTATTAAAAAGGTTGACACCACCATGAAGAACACCTGATGTCACAATCATGGTTGTTCATTCCTAATGTGGGCCACACCATAGGAAGCATGAGAACCGTCAATCTGAAAGAAAGTACACTTGTGACCCACCTGATGGGTGGATCTGCCTGATTTTTGGGCCAGGCAATCTTCATGGCAGATCTTAAGCTGTCAAACCATTCAGATTGCCATGCACAACACGTGGGCCATTGTATGCTAGTTGGACAATAACACCATCCAATTTATATTCCAGACGCCGTCCATTTAATAAAATTACAATTTAGTTTGGACCCAAATCAGAATTCAGATCTGAACTTGGATTTTGACCCCAATTTGGGTCCAAACTAGGGCTGTTAGATTAATGAGTTTGAATTTTGGTCGGGCCCAGCCTACAGGCCTATATTTCAGTCCAAGCCCAACATGCTAGCCCGCCCAACATGTAGAGCTGTCAATGGGCTACACTTGGGCGAGAGCAAAATCAAAATTTTGAACGAACCTGACCCAAACAGTTAAAAGTCCGGGTCAAAGACAACCCTAGCCCCAAACTTGTGGTATAGCTGGGTCAGATTCGGCTATATCCATACAGGCCCGCAAATATGCAACTGGGACCCGACCTAGTTGACAATCCTAGTCCTATCCTCCATCAACGGTGGAGATCAACCATGCCATGTCAACCTAGCTAATCCTATCAACAACTAATTCTGTGGCGATTGCTAAAGCCAGCCAACCGTGAAGATCACTTGGCACAAAGAAAGCGGGTCCATTCATCTGATGGGCAACACCACTCTGAAGATCACCTGGCACTAAAATTAGGCTGGTGCGCTCATCTGATGGACCACCAATGGTGAAATCAAGCCGGTCCGCTGATCAAATGGGCCACGAAAATATTAAACTTCCAAGACCACAAATCACAAAATATGTATATTTATTAAGCATTCATTTAACATTTAAAAGCACCCAACTTACAAACGCATAACAACATACAACGTACATAGATAAACAGCCATCGGTGATCAACAACCCCACTCAACTAAGCGCAGGTGGGCCACGCTGACCCTGCCGATCATCACCATCATCCGTCCTTGGATTCGGCCTAGTAGATCCTCCACCACCAACAGAACTCCCGAACCCGAACCTCCCGTTAAAATCCCCGCCACCGAATCCGAAACCAAAACCCCCACCGCCTCCTCCACCACCACCACCATCGGGAGAGTTACTGCTCCATCCAAACCCGAAACCAGCAACGTCTCCGGGCCCGACGGATGCAGCTGAACCGAAACCGAAACCGCTACGACCGCCAGGACCGGAACCAACACCCCAGCTGCCGGACCACCTTGCGTCTGGAGTCGAGCCAGATCCCCAACGGAAATCCCATCCCCCCTCTTGCCTGGAATCTCGATTCGCCATGTGAGCTTCTTCTCCCCACGCCTTTCTTGCTTTTGCTGCCCCTGTAGGTGAGAAGATGACAATGAAAATGCAAATCCAACTAGTGTAATTGTCAACCCCCAAATTGCCTCCCTCACCCGTCCACAGCAATTGATCACAAAAGAAAAACTTCGATACTCTGGCGGCCTGTGATAGATGATACGCAGGCACTTAGAAAATTGTACGCGTCGCGTACAAGTAATAAACTTTAAACCGTCCAAATTATGATACCCGGTGTAGATGTATCATGAAACGAAAAATTGAGCTTATTTGATTATTTGAATATCGGTTTGTCCAACGGTCCACTTTGTACATACAAGTGTCCACGAATCAAAGGTCTGGGGTTGTGACCATGTGACATTGGGCGGCACGATTTAGTCGGTTTGATTGGAGTTATTGTATGCCACGTGTAGAATTTCTAAGTGCCTGTGTATCAGGCGTCATACGCAGCCTGACTATCATATGATTCTTGATTGCAATTGGCTCAAACGCACCCTCCTGAGCTCTGTCTAGTGGTGGGAGGCGTGGGAGTGAGCCCTTTAGAATGGGTTATTGATACTCCGGCAGAGTGTGATGGTTGATACGCAGACACTAGGAAGGGCACACACGCGGTATATATTTCACTCGGATCAAACCCGTCCGAATCGTGGGTCCTGATTTATATGGCTAATAAAACGAGTGTTACCGTGACTCGATGTCTTAAGTTGCTAATTGGTGGAAATTCAAGGACGGCCGGTCCAAATTTAACAAAAATAAATAAATTGACCATTCAATCGACTGAATCGTAGGATTATTCAACCGATCTGTGTTTTGGTTGGTGAACCGTCGACAATGGATGATTCATTCTGCAAAACACGTGAATAATTTCTGAGTTCCTGCGTATCAAGCTTCTAACTCTAACGGAGTATCAAACAACTCCCCCAAGACTTAAGGCATCCTCCCTATAGTACACGTGGCAAGGTTGAGTATTAGTTACGGGGTAGTTGGGAGATGACACGGTAGAGCCGTCTCTCTACCGACGCGAAAGCCTTTGCAGGCATCTCCTGCGCTCGGAATCCAGGTGGGGCCGAAAACGTGACGATTGAACTTCCACAGTTGAAATATTCGTGGGGCCACAGAAGTTTCGAATCAGGATAATATTTGTGTTTTCAGTTCATCTCAGTAGGAATGACATTATGAACGATATGGATGGCATATAAACATCACTGTGGGACCTATAGAGGTTTCAACGGTAGGAATTTCCCTACCCACCTTTTGCTTTAGTGCGGCCCACTTGATGTTTGGATCCCGTTCATTTTTTGTCACAACGCCTAAAATGATCTCACAAAACAGTTGGACGGCATATATTTCTCACAAACATCATGGTGGCCCCACCTAGATTCCGAGCGAAGGAGATGCCCGCGAAAGGCTTTCGCAGGCAATCAGCGTCCTCTCTCTACAGTACACGTGGCAAGGTTACATAGCAATACGGACCGTTCATACAGTTGGCCCTGTACAGATGACATAAGCTTGGAAAAAAAGGCTCATCTGATAATCTTAGCCATCGATTCTCTGCAATGTGGAAGTATGACTCTCGGGATCTAAATTAAAGGGTCCAAGTAGTGGGCCCTGGTGGAGCTGAGTCATAACTCGGAAAAGATATTGATTGAACAATCTAAACCTCTGATTGATGGATATTTGTTTGTTGGATCAAGACCGTTGGCTAATTCTATTTTAACCGTGTTTTAGATGTCCACAACCTGCCATTTTGTACACCCGTTAACCTTAAATCTTGGTTTCTGACCCATTTTAAACTGAGCCATAATGTGCCACGTGTACAAATATATGATTGCATGCGTACCAACGTACACACCCTACATCTCTTTTATTTTCGAGCGCAACTAATCTACAATCACGAGATATGGCTGCATTTGGTTTGTGGGGTTACGTCCCGGGATGTGCTGACGCTCTAGAGATCTCATCACCTAAAGGCAACGGTACCTTAACCTATCGTACCGTACCGTACCGTACCATCTTTCCCTCCAGCATACTTCTTGTTTAGGAAATCGGTACCACAAAAATGATAGGCCCTGTCATGAATATCACATTTCTCAAAAATCAAGCCACACCTGTATCTTGAGTAAGATCATCGGTTGTCCATTGATTCCCACGGTGCAACCCACCTGAAGAGCAGTCTTGGCCTGATTTTTGTTTCAGGCAATTTTCATGGTGGGGCATACCGTTTTCATGGTCCTATGTCCTACATAAGTGCCAGATTTTGGGGCGGCGGCTGTGATGATGAGATGATACGGCACTGTAAGTTTTGGGACATTGCATGTGGGTGTGCAGTGTTCCCACAGTGTACAAACGAAATGCACAGTCAACATTTAAAAGGTTTCTGCGGCCCACCGAAGTGAATGTCCTGATTTTTTTTCCATGTTCATATTCGAGGTGGGTGCACCTCATGCACCGGTCAAATGCCCCCCACACAAACTTTGACAGGTTGGCACGCGTGCTGCGCGTGCTGCGTTTAAAGCTTCGTGGGGAGAGGCGCGCCTGTGGGGCTGGCAAAACCCGTTGTTTGATAGGCCTCAGGAGTATGATCATCCATGCACATGCACACTGCCGATGTACACGTGGCATGTATGTCAACCCAATGCGTATAAACTGTGCGTTCCACTGAGATGTTGCATGCGCAGAGCATCACCATTGGATTGACATGAGATCCTGACCTCTTATTTCTAATCTTAAATATCCTTTGACAAATTCCAATCCTAGATCTAGGATCATTAGTTCAGTGTGATTTTTGGATTATGCCCCCATTCATTTTAAATCTGGACGGTTTGGATTGAGGTACATACAACAAGTGGCATGCATTTACGTTCGCCTAAACCGTCCAAATCTCGGGTCTCACTGTGGATTGGATAAAGGAAAAAACAGTGAATAAATCTAACCGTCCAAACTGGTGACCGTAAAATGGATGGCCAAAACGGAAAAAGGTCAACGGTCCAAATTGAACATCAAAGGTTTAGCATTATCAAGTCAATCTGATTTTGAGATCCATCATTATCAAGTCAATCTCACTGTGACGTGTATTAGACATCCACACCATATGCATGGTGACTAAAGCTACACTCCTGTAGTCCTGTGCTAGCTTTGCACCGTTTAAAACTTGTGCTGACTCATCCTCTCACACCTGTCATTGATGTAGAGACCGTCCAAATTGTGGGTCACACTTTGGCCAATCCTATCCATCCAATTAATGGCTACCAAATGGATTATCATAAGCAAAATAGTGAGAGGTCCAAATTCTAAAGGAGCAGTGAGATGGTTAATATTATTTCTCAGCGCAAAATCAAAGTTATGCTCCGTCCACAGAGTAAGATCAGCCATTTGGATAGTCAGGATTCGCTCGTATATTCAAATATGCCGTCCAGGAGTCCCATTATTTATAGAATGATACAAAGTTAGCTAACGAGTCTAGCCCGTAGGGAGAAGGGAGACTACGTCCTGCCCCCGCCTGGAAGGAAATCGGTCCAGGCAGGGCCTCTGTGGGGCCATTCATGATGTATTGGTTTTTATCCACACTGTTCATCTATTTTCCAAATTATTTTGAGGTCTGAGAGAATAAATAAATAAATATGATGGTTGCTTTTGAAATCTTCCTAGGCCCATCATAATGTTTATTTTCCATCCAATGTGTTCATAAGGTCAGAACAAATCTGAATGAAGGGAAAACATAAATTTCAACTTGATCCAAAACTTTAATGGGCCCCAAGACATTTTTAATGGCATGCGTTTACTACCCCATTTTATGGTCCACTTGAAGCTTGGATCTACCTATTTTTTTTTAATAATACCCTAAAATGATTTGTAAAAATGGTTTAATGGCAACATGTATATCAGAGTAGGCCTTACAGGGCTCCCATTTGGACCAATTCCATCCAAGCAGGTACATGTTGCAATCCACTTCTGGTCCGCAGGGCACCTTTAGGTCCTTACTCGTGCATCAAGTGGTAGATTCACAAGAGCTTCAACCTGAGGTCATGGATTCGAGTACCAAAAAATTTTAATATGCTAAATTTTAGTACTTATAAATGTTAAAAAAATATGTCTAGTAATTTGTTTGAAAAAAAAGTCCTAATGTGTAAAATCAATTACTTTTTTAGTAAAAATCTGTGGTGTAAATATGACTATAAGTGTATGAATATTAGCAATTTATCATATTTATATCTATTGTCTCAATTTCTATCTTATGTAGAGTGGAGTTATGCCACCAAATTTGAAATGTTATTGTAATGCCACCAAGTTTGGCATGGCTTGGCCCAATTCATATAGATCTCTAAAATATAATATTTTGAATGATGACCATGAACTATATTTTTTTCAAATATAATTTTGTATAGCCCCTTTGTGATTTTACAATTTTGTATAGTACCCATCTGTTTCTGTTTTTATTGACCAATTTAATGCATGAGCCTAAAAGTGAAGAAAATCAAAATCAAGGTGAGCCATTTTATATGAAACAATGGTGATTGAATGCCATACCATTAAAAGTTTCCGGGAGGCCACCGTAATGTTTATTTTTTCATCTAATCTATTGATAAGGAATATATATATATATATATATATATATATATATATATATATCCAAAAAACTTTTGTGGCTCATTAATGGTGAATCACCGTTGTTTCCTATAGAATGGTTCACCTAAGAATTGGATCTGCTTTATTTTAAGACATAAGCCTAAAATGATTTGAAAAAACAGATAGACAGTGAGGATGTAAAATACACATATCAAGGTGCGCCCCTCACTGAGGGCCACACTGTCTTTGGGGAGGCCGAGAGGCCACACCTAATCTGCTCACCATCCACAATCATCGTCTGCACTTCACGTCAACAGCCATCTCACTGCCATGTTGACGTGGCAAAACTCTGTCAGCCCCACCATAATGTGTGTTAGACCTACACGGCCTATCCATTTTTTCAAATCATTTTAAGTCATGAGCCAAACAATTAGGTAGAGCCAAAACTCAATGGTAGGTAAAATGGTTCAACAGTAGGCATTTCTTTCCATACTTTTTCCTCTCATATAGCCACTTGAGTTTTGAGTTCGCCTTGTGACCTAAAATGAGCCGATAAAATGGATGACAGACATCATGGTGGCCCTGCCTAGCTTTCCAAAGCACGAGCTATGCCTGCATATCCTTTAGCAGGCAATCCGAATTGGCCAACTTCTCCACCATATAGCAAGATGTCTCAACGTTTTGACATGGAAAAGTTCAGTGAGACCATCATGATGTATGCATTATATCCACACCGTCCATCCATTTTTTGTCAAATTATTTTAGGTCATCAAACTAAAAAGGCAGATCCAAAGCTCAAAGTAGACCACATCGTAGAAAAATAGTGAGGATTGAATGCCTCAATTGAAAACTTCTTGGCGTCCACATAAGTTTTGGATCAATCCGATATTTTTGTTTTCTGTTCATCTAAGTTTATGTGACCTTATGAACAAATTTGATGGGAAATAAACATTATGGTGATCCTTAGGAAGGTTTCAATCAGGGGCGTCATTATCCCACAGTTTCATGTGGTGCAGTCCAGTTGAACTTTGGGTTTGCTCTAAGTTTTGGCTGATGCCAAAAATGGATGGATGGTGTGGATAGAACATATATATCATGATAGAATCTATTGAGTCCGAGTTCCCTTGGAGGGTTTCTACAAGACCCCTCACACCTCAAGAAGTAGGAGGTCTTGAGTTCAAGTACCCTCAATGGCCACCTCCAACAATGAAATTACGGATGCCCTAATCTTCAAAAAATTTATCGAATCCATTGACTGTTTGGTAAAAGTTTACTTAGGGGGCTTACCTATTTAGAAAAGTAGCAAATAAGCTCCAATTTTATAAGCTATGTAGGATTACTTTTTGAAAAAGAGCTTATTTTAAAGCTTATTTAAAACAAGAGCTAGAACAAAAAAAATACTATTGAAGTAGCTCTTATTGAATTAGAGTAACGATGCCAAACGAGCCTCGGAGTTAAAAAGAGAAGCTATAATCTTAGCTTTTGTGATGTAGATTTTCTTCCACCATAACCTAGGTGAAGATAGCCTCGTTTCAACACTGAGGTCATGGTACCGATTCCCATAGTGGGGTGGCTAACATTGTGATGTGACTAACTAGGGTGGGTAGGGGTGTACTAACAATGGGGTGTGTGAATTAAGGTGCTATTTGGTAAATTGAAAAATGAAGTCCGAAAATTAATTTAAGTACTGAAAACTAAAAGTGTTGAATTTTAGTACTTCCAAGTGCTAAAAAATTCGTTTGGTAATTTATTTGGAAAAAAAGTCTTGATATCTAATATTAAGCACTTTTTCACACTGTTTGGTGAACACAAACCATGAATGTTTGAAAATTGGCAATTTGTCATATTTGCCCGCATTGTCTTAATTTCTATCCTATGTAGAGCATGAGACAAAACATGTCATCGCCATGCCACCAATTTCGCACATCTATGCCCAATTCACATACATATCTCAAACATAATTATGTACTTAATGGGCTATGTATCATATTCTTATTGATAGAATAATCATAATCATTTAATTGGTGCCCTTGTATTAGACAACTAATAAGATAAACACAACAACATCTAATATTTAATTGATAAAGGTTGATATGAAGATTAGGATCATCTAATATATTTTATTATTATTATTATTTCATCGTCCATCCACAGTAAGGCCCATGTTGATAGTATTATTGATCATGAAATCAATGGGCTCCTATGTACAAATAAAATAAAAAAATATGACCCATGCTTAGATGGAGCATCATATAACTCCCTGATATGACCCATACTTAGGTAGAGAATCATATTTATTGAAAAATAATTTCACCATTGTTAGAAGCAATGCTAATGGGTCGAAGTCAAGACATGTATGAGAAAACCTATCTAAAAATAATGTGGCTCACCACGTTGTATGTGTGAAATCAACACTATTCCACCATTTGTCTGCTTAATGCATGTAGAGCAGGAGCCCAAAAATGAGGTAAATCTAAATCTCAGGAGACCACACCACATGAAACAATGGTAATTGAATGCCCACCATTAGAATCTTCTTAAGGCTACAAAAGCTTCATTATGTCCATGAGATGGCCCACCTTGATGTCCATGTTAAATGCATGCCATCCCACCATTTTGCTAGCTTATTTGAGGGCATGATCCAAAAAATGAGGCATATTCAAATCTTAGGTGGACCAAACCACACGAAAATGTGGTAATTGAACACCCACCGCTAAAAACTTCTTGGGGCCATGAAAGTTTTGGATGAATCTGATATTCGTGCTTTACCTTCATCCAGGTATGTGTGACCTAATCAACGGGTTGGATGGAAAATAAACATTACAAGCGGGTCTTGGGAAGTTTTTAATGGTAAGCATTCAATCGCACTACTTTTCCGTGGTGTGGTCCACTTGAGATTTGGATCTACTTCATTTTTTTGGATAATGCCCTAGAATGATATGGAAAAAACTAATGGACAGCTTGGATATCCATAACATACATAAACGTGGGCCATAGGGCAACACCCACTAACGTGTTAGTGGTGACACCGAAACCACGTACCATTCACCGTGTTAGCGTTGAAATTTCTGTAGGCCCCACAATGATGTATTGTTATATATCTACATAATCCATCCATTTTGTCATATCATTTTAGGCAGTGAGCCCAAAAATGAGGCAATCTAAGGCTCTAGTAGACCACACCACAAAAAAAATGCCAAGAAAGTTTTCAATGGCGGGCATTCATTCACCACTATTTCCTACAGTATGGTCCACCTGAGATTTGGATCTGCTTCATTTTTTGGACCATGGCCTACAATGATCTGAAAAAACTTAGTATGGCTTAGACATACAACACATACATTGATGTGGGCTCTACCGATAAGGAAACACCCATTAACCACTTAGCTGGTTTACCAGCTCATCCGCTGTATTAGTGGATTTGGGTGCCGTAGACATTGGCACCTCAGTCGTGTTTACATGACAAAGTTTCCTGGACCCCATCCATGATGTATGTGTTATATCCACACTGTCCATCCATTTTTTCAGGTCATTTTAGGGTATGATAGAAAAAAAAATGAGGCAGATCCAATGCTCAAGTGGACCACACCACAAAAATATAGTAGGAATTGCACTCCTACCATTGAAAACTTCTTAGGGGCCACAGAAGTTTTGGATCAAGCTGATATTGGTGTTTTCCCTTCATCCAGGTCTGTTTGACCTTATGAACAGATTTGATGGCAGATAAACATCACAGTGGGCCCTAGGAAGGTTTCAACGGGGGAGTCATTATCCCCATAGGTTTCTATGGTGTGGTCCACTTGAGATTTGGGTCTGCCTCATTTTTTGGATTATGCCCTAAAATGATTTGAAAAAATGGATGGACGGTGTGGATATAACACATACATCATGATGAGGCCCAAAGAACTTTTACACATCATAACGGTTCATATGGTGCCCAAGTGCTCATTGAAAGCTTATACCGGAATTGAAAAGAGGGCAAAGTTGTCATTTAAGAAAAAATCTAATTCAAAATCACTTACCGCATTTTGTCATAAGTTTTAAGTTAAGCTATACTGGTTGAAGAAAAAGCCTTAAATTTTAAGTAATTTTTATAATTAAGTACTTAATGTCTTTTTGTTACCAAACGATCTGAATTACCAAAGTGATTTTTACAATTAAGTACTTAATATCTTTTTGCTACCAAATGATCTGAGTTACCAAAATCACTAAAAATATCATTTTTCAGTAATAAATTCTAAAATTAAGTTATAAACCCTAACCAAAAAAATAAATAATTTATAGGTGGGCCATCAAAATGTAAGTGAAAAATCCACCGGTTCATTTATTTTTCCATATCATATTAAGACATGTGACAAAAGTGAGGCAGATCTAAAGCTCAAGTGAGCGGCATTGTCGTTCAGAAAATCGCTACGGTTGAAACATCCCTTTATCCACAATACTGTTTATATACCATCCATGCCGATCAGAACGTCATTGGTACGGGGATGAAATGAAAACACAAATATTTACCTGATCCAAAATTTCTTCAACTTTGGACATTCAATCCTCGCAGTTTCAGCCCACTTGATTTTTGGATTAGGTTAAGGAAAAAGAATGGAAAGAGTGGATTTCTCAGTTACATCATGATGAGCCCCACCTAAATTCTTGTAATAGGAAGTTCCTCCTGGAGCTTTGCAGGAAATCTTGCATGCTTTGAGTTGATGACAGCTGTAGATTTCGGAAGCCCGCTGCGTTTATGCCACACAGCCGTTAATGTGAGACCCTGAGGACTCACCCAAGACGCCAAAGCCCTTATTGTGGGCCCACCTTGACATATGTATTCTATATCCACACCGTCCATCCATATTTTACATATCATTTTAGGGTATTATCCCAAAAATGAAGCAGATCCAATTATCAGATGTACTACACCATTGGAAACAGTAGTGATTGAACGCCCTTACTGTTAAAAACTGCTTAGGACGTACCTCAATGTTTCCATCGTGTTTATTTACCATCCAATCTGTTGATGAGGTCACTCACATAGGGCTGGATGAAGGGGAAAAAACACATCAGCTTGATCCAAACTTTTGTAGCCCATTAATGTTCAATCACCACTATTTCATATGGCATGGTCTACCGCTTAATTTTTGGGTTAATGCCCAAAAATGATATGGAAAAATGGATGGATTGCGCGGATACAAGACCCATCATGATATATGGTTTATCAACACTGTCCAACTATTTTATCATTTCATTTTAGGACATAAGTCTAAAAAAGAGTCAGACCCAAGGCTCAAGTGAACCACACCAAAGAAATTAGCGGTGATAGTGACACCCACCATAGAAACCTTCCGAAGGCCCACCATGATGTTTATTTGCCATCCAACCTTTTCATAAGGTCACATAGACCTGGATGAACGCAAAACACAAATATCAGCTTGATCCAAAGCCTCTACAGCTCCCAAGAACCTTTTAATGGTGGGCGTTTATTCCCCACCGTGTGGCCCACTTGATCCTTAGATAAGATTTGTTTTTGGTTTTACATCCTAAAATGAAACGGAAAAATGAATGGACGGTGTTGATAAACCCATACATCACGGTGGGCCCCTCAGAGCCCCGGCCTGTTCATAGCTGAGGACAGGCGGGATAGTACCTAATCCAAATCCGCGTCGGGAGAGCTCCCATCGATAGAAAGTGATGGGACCCACATTGGGACCCTTCCAGTGGTCCCACCACTACCACTAATGGGTCTAATGATACTTCGCCGGACCATATAATAGGTTAGCCCATGGACTACCTTTCTTATTCGGTGAACTAAGGAAGTTGCATGTGAAAATCAGCAGCGCAAATGGAAAACACAGCTGTTTCTATGGGAAAGGTACTGTATTGACTTTCTATCGTGGTGAATAGCTAAAAGATCAGGACCATCCAATTAGTATGTCTTAAAAAAAATAACGGACAACACAGGGATGGTCAATGGTTTTTGTGCAGATAAGAGCAACGGTGGTTAATCCAAACCATGGTCTATGTTTTGATTCATTCTCTTGGTGAGGCCCATGGATTGAGATCGTTGGATACGTCAGCCACTTGTATGCCTGGAAGGGAAGCTAAAACAGTCAAAAGTTCATTTATCAGGTGGACAGGATAATCCAATGGATGTTATGTTATGACACATTCTCACAATGAAGCCCACCAGATGAATGACATGGACCATCAGTCACTTCTGCCGCTGCAGGGCAAACTAGACCGTCAAAAAGTTCATTAATCAGACGGTCAGGATCATGTTGTGTTTTGAACATGTTCTCGTGATAACGCCCACTAAATGGATGATCTCGACCATCAGATATATGGACCAGTTACACGCTTGATAGTCAAGCATGACCCAAGTTGTAGTTTGAACTTTAAAGGCCTTAAATAATACATGGGACATGCCATAGGAGATCACAGCCGTTCATGGGTGTCTGACGAACGTAATACAGACCCATCATTAAAACATAGAGGTATCATACAATGTTCGGGTGTAATGTCAGCAGATTACCGTTTGAGCTTTCAGTTCGTATAGACACCCAACAGGCTGAAAGATCATAGCTGTAGAATATCTGGCCTTCTTTTGGTTGAACGTCATCCATTGCTATTTTTTGGGCACCTATTAAATAGTCATCAGCCGTCCATAGTGAGGCCAATCACATCGACGGTCTGGATAAATGAACTATCAGCCCACTTTTACTGTCAAAACAGTCTATCAAACCACTATAAGTGGGGCCCATAAGGTAGTGTGGGGACACCAGAACTACCATTTCGGATCATCGCATCAAGTGATAAACCTGCAGTGTGAACGTTACAATAGGGAAAGGAGACGTTTGCTAAAATCCACGCCTCTGATGCCCATTCACACGCGCAAGCACACGTACTAACATGGAAAACTTGAGAAAGATCCGAGCCTTTCATCAAGTTTGAGGCACTTTTAGATCCACCTCCAAAAAAAAAATCATTGCTCAAATCCTCAGGTAGGCCACAACATAAGAACAAAAAACGTACGGTCAAAAAACCTTCCCAGCCACCAACTATGCAAACTACTGCAGTAGTGAAAAGAAGTTAATTCTAGTCGTAGATGATATAAGCAGTGTGGTCCACCTGATGGAAAGCTTCGATCTGGCACAAGTACCATATTGACACGTGTTAACTGGCATGAGGATGATAATGCTGGACACTTTGGACGCGGATTAGCTACTGACAGGTTGAGTAGCTATCTGGCTACTGAAGTGACGTCACCAACTTCTGTGGGCCCCACCGTGATGTGTGTGTTGTATCCACACCGTCCATCCATTCGTAGAGATTAGTTTACGTCACGATCCATAGAATGAGGCAGATCCAAAGCTCAAGTTGACCTCACCAAATAAAACAGTGGGGATTGATATCCTACCATTAAAAACGTCTTGGGGTCACGGAAGTTTTCGATCAAGCTGATATTTGTTATTTCCCTTCTTCCATGTCTGTGTGAACTTATGAACAGGTTGGATCTCAAATAAACATCATGGTGGGCCCTAGGAAGGTTTCAACGGTCGCATCACTGTTCCCACTGTTTTCTTTGGTGGGGTCCACTTGAGATTTGGATCTTTCTCACTCTTTAGATAATGCCCTAAAATGATCTCTCCGAATGGATGGACAGTGTCGATACAACACACACATCACAGTGGAGCCCACAGCAGTTGGTGATGTCACTTCAGTAGCGAGATAGCTACTCAACTTGTATGTAGCTAATCGCCGTCCGGACACTACGGGAAAGAAATAAAGAAGTATGCAGGCCGGTCTAAGGACGCGGAAAACCACACTAAATATAGAAAATTAAAAAACCGGGGTAATTAAAACATGGGAAGATTTTCTCTTAAGCCAAGGATTTCGATTAAAGAGATGATAGAAATAGAAAACGATAACAGAAGATCCTTTCCTTCTTTCTATTGCATAGTAGAAGAGGAAGACGAATAACCATTCTCTATCTCTACAAGCGTGAGAAGAAGCGAAATGAAAGACATGTTTCGTTTAAGCTTTGGGTGTTTTCTGTTGGTTTTAAGCTTCCTTTTAATGGAGTTTTCTCCAACAGGTTAGTTTTCTACGGTTGCATTTTTTTTTCTAATGTTAAAATTCTTCAATTAATAATATTTATAATAATATTAATATTTATGAGGTTTTTTTTTTTTAATTTCGCATTTTGGTTATTGTAGATGGGTATGATTCAATGGACCCAAATGGGAACATCACCGTCAAGTGGGATGTCGTGGAATTTGATGACGACGTTTACACGGTAACATTTTCATGCCTTTTTTCTTTTCTGACGTTAGATTTACGAGATTTCATGGGGTTTTTATTTATTTATTTATTTGGGTGGTGGGAAGATCTGATGTGGGCCATGGGCCCCATGACAAAGGTTGTTGAATGATCTCCAGTGGCGTAAGTTAGCTGATGGATGGCTTTGTAATGTCGAAGGATTTACGTTACAGTCGGAGCTCTCTAAGGCCTGACGACGGAGTCGTCTCTGCTAACCTGAGCTCCGGCGCGCTGTTTAATGATCTTACGCTAAATTGGGCATTGGGGTTGTTCGTTGGTGCTGTACAGCGTGGCTGGTATTGTCTGGGCCCAGTCTGTACGGCACCAACCAAGGCGTATCTTGTTCGTGGTGGCTGATGAGTCTGACCGTATTATCATCCACTTGCTTTGTCCAATTGGGAGCAGTGATGTGGCTAGTCTGGCATGAATCGCGTCAGATTCATAAACGCTCCGGCATGGCCATCAGAGTATCATCCTATACACACGGCCGTTGGATCCGTGACTGTGGGGCCCACAGTGATGTATGTTGATTGTTGTGTGTTCCCTCCATTCAGAGATCTGTGTGACCTTATCAACCGATTGGATGACATAATGTGGGCCGTAGGAAGTTTAGCCCCCTGAGATTTAAATCAGTTTTCAAAATGGATGGACGGCGTGTATGCAAAACACAGACATAGGGGTGGCCCCTCGTCATGGATCCACCGTCGACTTCCATTAGCATCTGACGGTGCAGAAATAGCATGATGCTCCGGGTCATCAGGTAGGCCACGGCCTACAAGCTTACGCCTGGCCCACCTGATGACCAGAGCTGCCTGATCCTTGGACCACGGAACCTCAGCTTAGGCAAGGCAACAACAGCATGAATGATCCTTATGTGGACGTGGGCGGATAAGGTGAAGTCCGGGGTAACAGCTTAGTGAGTGAGTACCTGAGCGTTGGGCCCACCTTGATGTATGTGCTGTATATCCACACCGTCCATCCATTTTGCTAGCTCATTTTAGGGCATGGTCCCAAAAATCAAACCGATACAATTCTCAGGCGGACCATACCACAGGAAACAGTTGTCATTGAACGTCCACCATTAAAAACTTCCTAGGGTCCACTGTAAATATCTATTGCCATCCAACTGTTGATAAGGTCAGGAAAACACAAATATAGCATGATCCAAAACTTTCGTGGCCCATCATTTCCGCCCATGCCCTAAAATGAGCTGGCGAAACGGATGAACGGCGTGGATATACAACACATACATCGAATCGAGGTGGGTCCCACGGTCAGGAATTCACCCACTAAGCTGTTACCCACGACTCACCTAATCCGCGCCCGTGGATGGCCATTGCATTATATTCTCGCCCAATAACAGATCCATGACTTCCGGTTTCCCCAACCGTACACGTGGCATGTGCCTCAAATGCGAGATACCCAGCTAGTGGGATCATTGTAAGTTCGTCGTGTACTCAAAATCAGATCGATCCTGACCATTGATCACTGACCAATTTTTCTAGGATTATTTGGCCCATGTCCACGAATCGACCGGTTAGGATTACTCTTTCAGTGAAACTTTTGGATGATAATTCATTTAGAGCGGGTCCCACTTTCTGGGTGGTTGTAATTTGAGGTGCATGCCACCTGTTCTCACATGGGTATCCTACCCGAAGTGTCATACGGTGGAGCAAACATCAAAACCGTCAACCCCAAACTGCATGGAGAAATATTTACACCACCATTTTGATAGATACACCCATTTATTCTACTTCTGCTAATACAATAGTCCAAAAGTAGTACTAATGCGTCATTGTATTACTGACGGTTAAAGAAAAGGGTGCATCTATAAAGGGTGGGGGTGTAAATATCCATTCCCCTTCATTATATTGAGAATATCAGGTGGTGGTATGTTGGTGAACCAAAACGATCCTTATGTACGCCCAGCTGTGGATGGCCCATAGTAGAAAACCTGTCAAATAGAAAATCCCATCCACCCAATTCCTGGCCTTCAAATGGATGGCGGAACAAGCCCAATATCGGGCATGGCCCACTACAGGGCTACACTTCAGTCGACTTTTTTATCTGTGTGCTGGCCGCAGTCTCATTGTCAGACCTGAGAACTAAACGGGTGGGCCCAGCCCAGATATTTAAGGACGGGCCCATCTCAAATGGCTGTCATGAGGTTAACCCAGACCCAAAGCCAGCAAAAAAACAAATGGGCTGGGCTCATGCAGACATACAACACTGGGCCCAACTTGAACAGTCGACTATATAGGTCCGTCTGTCTGCTTCCAAATGGCATACATATACGAACCAAGCTGGCTACATTTTCATATCTGTAGGCCCTGGTGACCATCTACAACAACCAGCTGTACCGACATGTGGAACGGCCTGGATGGAGGCTTGGCTGGGCCTGGGAAAAGGACCAAGTGATATGGAAGATGTGGGGCGCAGAGGCTACAGGAGCGAGGCAACTGCTCCAAGTTCCAAGGCAACATACCACATTGCTGCGAGAAGAAGCCGGTCATCATCGACCTGTTGCCGGACACACCATATAACCAACAGGAGAAGAACTGCTGCAAGGCAGGAGTGCTGTCATCGATGACCCAGGACCCCGCCAACTCTGCCGCATCTTTTAGACTCGTCGTTGGGAATGCCATCTCCAATGATGGCTCAACCAGCATGCCCACTAATTTCAGTCTGGGCCTTCCAGGGTATACATGTGGGTTCCCGGTCAGTGTTCAGCCCACGAGGTTTCCCGAAGACAAAGGGCGCAGATGGAGTCAGGCTATTGGTAAGTGAAGTTTTTTTTATCCGCCGCGTTCCTGATCGTCCATCTGCATGGTCATGTGGGCCATCTGTGATGGCCCAAGCAATGGGCCTCAAGGACTATACACACATAATGCACTTATTCTCATACAAGTTGATTGTTTTTGCAGCGACGTGGAACATCACATGTGCCTACTCACAATTCAGGGCGTCGACGGGCCCGACATGCTGTGTATCGCTGTCAGTCCTTCTACAATAGCACGATCGTCCCATGCCCGCAATGCAGCTGCTCCTGCCCAGGGCCCATGTCCACTACAAAATGTGTCAAGTAAGTGGTCCACCCATGGTCCCATCTTCTCAGTCTCATGTGATAACACTCATCGCATTTTCACCACACGTTTTCAGGCCCGATGAGTCGCCATCGTTGTTACGGATGCCCCACGATGAGAACGATGCTGTCCCGCCTGTAGTGATGTGCACACGGCACATGTGCCCCATCAGAGTGCATTGGCACGTGAAGGTGAGCTACAGGGAGTATTGGAGGGTGAAGGTAACGGTCACAAACTTCAACTACGTGAAAAACTACAGCGAGTGGAACCTTGTAGTGCAACACCCCAACTTGCAGAGTGTGACCGAGGTCTTCAGCTTCAACTACAAGCCTCTGCACCAGTATGGCCTAGTCAGTGAGTCATCTAACACTTCCTAAGCTTGAAAACGAGGGTTTAGCTAACAGCGCAGGCAACGGGCCGGTTCAGCCCGTCCAAATTGATAAATGAGGCAGACCAATCCCAAAGCCTGGAAATTCCAGCTTATTACTTTATGGGCACAGTTGGGCCTGATTACTAAACGAGCTGGGCCTGATAACAATCCGCATCCTACCATACGCAGAGTCCTATCATCGGTCCAGATCATCCATCTGACATGTCCCACCTTGGATTGCATAAGCACATGCATGAGAAACGATCCTGATCATCCTATCAATGAATTATTTTGCCATTGTTATATCAACCTTTGCCTATACCTACTTTACTGTCTGGTTCTAGATTCTTGAGTCTGGACCGTGTGATCATAGCAGTTCTTGAACCGACGGTTGATCCATTCTTGAGGCCAGATTAGTACTATTGCCATGATCAATTCATGGTGGGCCCTGCTTAGTGGAAATTATAACTATTAAGTGCAAGCATGTATCTACCATTGCAACGTCTGTTAACTAAATCGAAGTTTACTTTCCTTATGTGTTTACGGTCTCATGTCCAATTCCACCACAAATTAAAATCAAATGTATAAATAAATTTTCACTTGTCATACATATGTATACACGTCAGTCAACTTATCCAATTGAATAATACCACAATGAAAACATAATACAAAAATCAGCCCAATCAACTCATTAGGTAGGGGGCCACCATAGAAATCAATGGCTAGAATGTAGTTATGGGGTACCAAATGAATGAGTGGGTTGGCTTCATTTTTGCATAACCTTGTGGACAGGTTGGATGTCATGCACACATTACAGGTTGGAACTTATTCACTGGTTGGTTTCACAACCAACTGCAATTTGAGGGTTAGTTCCCTTCGTACGAACTGAATTTTCACAATTCATTTCACTTGTGCTTCCAAACACGCATGTGGAGTAGCAGGATTCTGCTAACAGGTCCAAAACACCCCTTTATTTAACGAGAAAATACGCTTCTTTGATCAACTAAAGGAAATGCCATTCACTACATATTTCTTCACTTCCATTAATCTCTGACCAATGCATTTTTTTAAATTCTGTTACTGATTCATTTGCAGATGATACCGGAATGTTTTGGGGGATCGATCACTACAATAACATGCTACTGCAGTCGGGGGAGCTCGGGAACGTCCAGACGGAAATATTGCTGAGAAAGGATTCGGGCCTGTTTACATTCAATGAAGGATGGGCATTTCCAAGGAAAATTTCCTTCAATGGGGATGAATGTGTAATGCCTCCACCAGATGCATATCCAAAGCTTCCTAATGCTAGCCCTTCACATTCTCTAGCTATATCTTGTACCTCAATTGGGTTTTCTCTCTTGTTCTTATTTCTCATTTTGGTTTCTTAGATAGATGAGAAAATCTTCCTTTTTCTTCATTTTTCGTTTGGGGTTGGTTGATTTGTAGAAACCCCATGTTGTTTTATATCAAAAGACGTGTTTTATGCATGGAATGATACATGAGAAAAATACCAGCATGCAATTGTTCCAGTTCTTCTGATTCAACGTTTCTGATTGTTGGGCCATATGCAGGCGCGCCCAAAAGGAGCTGCTCACACTGCAGATACTAGAACATAATCAACGTTTGAGTTCTTCACTCTCTTCTTTATGTGGGCCCAGAAGGAGTAGCCCATGATGTTGATCCTTGTTTAGCTCAGTTGCATAACTAGTGAGCCATTTGGACCTAGTTAAAGGTATTTGGCTCGTGGGGTTGGATGGGTGACACTTGTCTTAATTAGCTGTGACTTTTTTCAAGTGGCACAACTCTACTAAGCGTTCGGGTTGTAATTCAAGTTGAATAATGTCCGCTCCGTATCATGGGAGCCCATGGTTAGGTTAGGGGCTTCAAAAGGCCATGCTGGCCCATCAGGCTTGAGTCCTGGTTCACTACATATCATGCTCAGACCTCTAATGAATGCCTGTCGGTTGAGTATAGGATCGATTTTGAAGCATGATTGGAAAATGTATTGAGCTGGGTTTGGTGTTTACAAAGTTTCCCATGGAAGCCCAATCCCAGCACAGGAAAAGGCTCGTTTATGATGTTAATGGATGGGATGGGCCTGAAATTGAAGGCCCGACTATTAAGCGCTCGACACCTATGTTAGTTTTGCACCAGTTTATAAAATGCTATCCCAACCATTCAAATTAAGGATGGACCATATATGTAAAATCACATTAATCAAGCAATCTTAACCATCAAATTAATGGCTATCAAATGGATGGTTAAAAGAAAATTAATGAGCAATCCGGATTCGAAGGATAAATCAGATTGGTCAATATGATCTTTTGAATGCAACTTTTACACTATGCTCCATCTACACAGTTGGGCCAGTCATTTGGAGGTCAAGATATCCTCAGAGGGGTGGTTTCTATAATAATCCAAAACAGAAGGCATCTGTAATTGTGATATAACTGAGGGGAGGTTGATGCAATTAAGCATTTTTTTAAATGGTGTAAAACTAATATAGGAGTCTTGCTCGATTATTAAAAGCACCGGGCCTAGAACTGGGCCTGACTTTTAGGTCCGATTAATAATCGGGTGAGTCTCTTTTTGGATGGGGATGCTGCAAAATTCCCATCATGGGTTGCTTATGACTCTGAACAATCACTAGTGATTATATAATCATTCCATCCATAGCTTGGAGAAAAGATGATCATAGAAAATAGGGCCAAATAAAGGATGGATGAGACCACTTATGAAGGGCCCGTTTGGATTGTAAGTTACTTAAGATATATTTATGAGATAAGTAACTTATCTTGGTTTCTACTTAATTAGCAAATAAGTATGTTTGGTAAAGAACATGTTTTATCAATCAAAAAGTAGCAAAGCATGTTTGTTTCTAACGTCATTTCTCAAGTCCGTTTGGTCCCTACACATCCACCATCCATCATTTGGTGCCAATCTTTAGTGTGGATTGTTCATTGTAGGCCCCCACCTTTGATGTGGGCAGTACATCATGTGGAGCCCACCTTGGATGTGGGCCATTTGCGCCGTTCTTTTTGTAGGGCCCACCTTTGATGTTGGTCATGCATCAAGTGGGCCCACCATCAATATCCACTGCCCATCATGTGGAGCCACTTTAATGTGGATCATCCCAAATGTGGGGCCACCTTTAATGTGGGCCGTCCATCATGTAGGGCCCACCTTGGATATGGCCCACTCATCATTAGGGTCGACCAATGGTGGGCGTCAATGACCACTGTTTCCTAAGGTGTGGTCTATTTGAAATTGGATTCTGTTTCATTTTTGGGATAGACCAACAAGGGTGGATGGTGTGGATTTCATGTGCACAACATGTGGCCCCACTACCCAGTGGGCCACTCAAAACTAGTTGGAAAAACAGATGAATCGCATGAGTAAAACGCATCATACTAGGCGTAGGGAGGTTTCAACGGTGTCATCATTATCACTAGTTGCTTCCTGATGTGGGGTCCACTTGAGGTTTAGATTTGCCTCACATACTAGCCCCACTCACATCCAAACCAAATGGATGGTGCGGATCAAATATATCACAATGGGCCCAGCAATATAGATGGTCAACGTGGGCTGGGCGGTTGCCACCAAAACCAGCACTTTTACAGCTATCGACAAGCACCTCTTGCTTCAATCGGTGGTGAAAAAGTAAAATAGTAAAATAAAAGTGTTGAAATACTTAACTGATTTTCAGCAAATAAATAATGATCATTATTTATTAACCAAACTAACTTATCTCAAATAAGTCACTTAACTGTTGCCATCAACAAGAAAAGCAACTTCTTTGGTGGTAAGTTGCATAAGAGAAGTTACTTATGCCTCAACTAGCTTATCTTAGTTTTTACTTATTAATAAAATAAGTATGTTTAGCAAACAACATTTTTATCAGCTTTTCCTCTTTTTCATCTCTCCAAAAAAGTTAAAAAGCTATTAAAAAAAAAATTAGCTGAAGTGATTATGTACTTTTAGGTAAAAAAAGTTACTTATTACTGATCATAAACCAAACTTATATGAAATAAGTTCTTATCTACTGCTATAAGTAGAAAAAGTAACTTATTTGGTAGTATCCAAACCGGCCCTAAGTGACATTTTTGCATAATAGTCCATGAAATGTCTTTTGGAGATAATAGACGGTTCACATTGATTATTTTTAACTGTCCAAATAAATAGATCTTGCCAATAGCACTAAAAGTTAATGATTATGATGATGATAACAATAACAACAACAATAATCCTACTCCCTTCAACTGCATGACAATTATCATTCTCTATTTTATTAGGAGATGCCTCCCTTGCATCACTTTTGTTAGATTGTGTACCCAATGACCAAAATATCATCTATTGGCATAATGGCATACTTTTGTAAACTATAATTGCATATTTAAAAGAATTGATTATTGCATAGTGACAAGGATCTAATAAAATGAATGAAAACCATACATGGTTGAGAAGCCATTGATGAAAGATTATCTGTAAGAGATATATGTTTAAAACCCATCAAAATTCCTCTTCTTCAAATGCCCTCCACAATTTAGGATTCCGAGTCCACTGAAACACCAAGCGGAAGTAGTGGTCCAATGCACATCACCCCTTGCACCATGCGTGGCCCACCACTATACCCGATCACAATATTCAACCCTTAAATAGATCTAGACCGTTGATCAATTAGACCCACCTTATAAAATTCTTATAACTTTGGGGCTTACTGTGATCTCATTCTACCTATCCAATAGTGTCACTCTATCATAAAACCTGAATGCATAAAAAAATAAAACACTCTAGTCAATTTGTGGGTGGCGACACTACAAAAACATTCTACAGCAACAAAAACTTCAAATTCACATGGCAGCCCACATGACAACTAAAAAAAACCCAAAATTAATAAATAGCATTTTTCAATCTTGTAGAGTGATTAGGTGTAATCCATCTACAGTGCCACTCAACAAATGAACGGTCTGGATTATTGGACCAAGGACCTCACCTCTCAGGACTGAAAAACCAAATACAATGCACAAGGCTTTTCTAGCAAGTATACCATAAGAAAATCAACCAACAATAAAAAAAAATAAAAATAAACCACCATCATTAGAATATAACACCACCAACTCCTTTGTCAAACCAACCTCCCATCAATTACATGACAAAAGTATATACCTCCCCCCCAACACCTTGGATTCTACACCAACTGCAAAATTGTCCACTAGCACAAAGGCATTAGGCAATCCATGCCCACTGTGATCTCTGAATGGCATCCAATCCGTCCAACAAGGTCACTCCATCATAAGAATTTTAATGCTCAAACAATCATAACGATCCAACCACTAGGTAGGCGACACTAAAAAAAGCAACGGACAACACAAAAAGCTTCAAATTCACGTGGGCCACCCACGTGACAATTAGAATAAACTTATTTTTATAGTGTCCCATTTTCATAGTGGGGTGACCCAATTGAACAGGCTGGATGACAAGCACACACTACACTAGGGCCCACATGCATCTACAGTTGAACAGGCTGTTTGTGCTAGGCCACGAATCATTTATTCAAAGACAATGGTGGTTTCTTGCCTGGGAGAATCTGTTGAATCTACAAAACAAAAGGTGTATCCATATAATATTGGAAAACAGATAAAGGTAAATATTTATAATTATTATAGAATATAAGGGAGGTAGATGCAATTAACCCAATTAATTAATAATAATAAAGAAAGAGTTTCACACTCGCTATGAAACAACCCACATTCCCATGGGCGGGAATTAGGTGGTAACACCTAATTCGCTCCCCCCATTCCCATTTAACATTTCCGGGGCAGAATTCAAGACTTTTCGAATGTAATAAACTAGGGTTTTGAATATTCAAACCACTCTGCTTGATTCCTTTCTTGCACATGATATGATTTTTTGCACAGAAAAAGCAAGTGGACCACCTAGTTTATGAGTACCATGACAAATCTAGGGTCGGCCACAGCTTTTTATTCAAAGCCTACAATGGCTAAAAACTTATATTCTAGAGATACCATGTAGTATTATTTGCTGAGTCCACACGTGCCAACCTGGCCCATTTGTTGGATATCTGAGCCATGCATCGTGGTGTAAATCTTCTCATCCGATATATTGGATGTACACGTGTGACCCACAAGTGGACCGACCTGAATTTTGGGCCAGGTCAGCTGTTTTGTGGGGGTCAACCTCATGAACCGTTGGATGTTCCACATGCGTACACATCTAGACACGTGTGGAGGCCGGGGTTGCTCGGCAGAACTAAAAAAGTGAGTGTACTGGTCATTGGCTGCACTCTCCTCGCACGTGGGAATGAGATGTGAGAGATCAGAACCTCTCATCTTGGGTTAGATGGTATATCTCAAAAATAAAACCGTATCGGCATCAGCTGGGCATACATGCACAAAATAATGTATCTATATATGTAAACCCACCTGATTATCATATCCATTGGATCTTTTACAAAGGACATCTAAAATGGAAATTTCCTGATTAGCGGACGTCATGTTAAACACGTGTAACTCGTTCCACGTGTGCGGCAAGTTCACTTCACCTCACAAAAAGTCACGCCGTGCTAATGGGTGCTAATGTATTAATATATTGATGGTTATTATTAGAATCCAGATCGTCTGCTTGGATTCAACAAGGTTTTTCTGTTTGCATATGTCTGATTAGTCCAGTTTAGCATGCATTATTACAGCAGTGCTGACATTGTCAATGCTGAGCTGGACCAATCATCAGGAGGTCGGCAAAGAGAAAAATCCTGTTGAGCAGAGCATCTGGACTACGGATTTTTTTTCTTTTATTCTTTTGTTGCCTCTATAGCTGTTCTAAATCCATCATATGTTGTGGCCCAATGGGACCAGATGCTGAGTGGTCCAATGATCAGAACCGTCCATTTTTTGTAGTATGTGCTACAGTGCACACCATACATACTTACGTCGAGCAGACTGTGAGTCTTTGACCAACAATTGAAAGAAAAGTTTCAGTGCATGGTCCAAATTCAACTTTAAAAATCAATGGTTAGGATTATAAATGAAGCTTATGTTATAGTACTAAAAAGCGTATGGATGGTTAAAATCATGGGACCATCTCATCATGTGGGTGGCCACAGACGCTGGATTCAGAATCGCGACATATACAAAACGAACCCGATTCTCCCTGCAGTGCTCCCCATTCTATGGAGACGTGTCTGGATTTCCAACCCCGCATGAGCAAAAATATAATAATAGTTCTTTTTCCTAATTAAATAAATCTTATCAAAGCCAATAGCTAAGGAGCATACGAGAGAGATCAGAGCCGCTCGTTAGGTAGTCTCGTCTGTAGATACCATGTGTAAAAAATCATGCGGCCTGATTGTCAGATGGGGCACATATCTGCTTAAAATTTGGATAAATGGTCAATTTCTTTTGACAGTTCATATGCTTTGTAGACGTGTTCCACCTGATTATCGTTTCCGTCTGATTTTTTTTAGGCATTGCATCTGCTCGATCAGCAGCTCTGATCTCACGCGTATGCCTCATTTCCACCTGTGAGGTGAGTATACTTAGTAAGAGATCTTGACCGTCAAAGCTGCTGAGACCGTGCATCTAATGAGCCTCCTTACGTTCACATTACATTCCAATAATCATCCCCATGCAAAACTCAGGTGGGACACACCACAAGGACAAATGTAGAATCGCACCCACACACACCACAATGGGTACCGGAAGTCATGACCTTTGTGTTGAAACTCGTGTGAGTCCGCCGCTAAGCCATGATTAAGGACCCAGCTCTTCTAGCTCACCTTAGTAAAGGAATGGCCTGAGTTTTGTCGCGTCCATTCATCACGGTGGGGTCACCTGATGAATGGGTCCGATGGCATATACACAAAATAGTAGACCTCTTTTGTTGATGCTGAAAAATAGTTAGCAAATGAGATGACATGACTTCCAACTGATTAGCAGATGAGATGATGTGATCTCCAACTTGGATGGATGGATGCCGTTGATATCCTGTGGATGTGCCGTTGGATCTAGATCGGAGGTCTGATAGATCCTGTAGAATACAAAAGAAAGATAAGATGGGTGATTAGGGTCCAGCCGTTAGCCCTCCAATGCTTAA
Organism: Liriodendron chinense; assembly: GCA_003013855.2. Classification (NCBI taxonomy): domain Eukaryota; kingdom Viridiplantae; phylum Streptophyta; class Magnoliopsida; order Magnoliales; family Magnoliaceae; genus Liriodendron; species Liriodendron chinense. The sequence goes on from ML058513.1 coordinate 11,198,902, forward strand.
TTCAGATAGGTGTAGGAGATGAGAAGCAAGTCCCTCAGTGGAAAATTGAGCGTACCTTGGCCTATAGAAGTGTCTTCTGTTTATAAGATAATTGGAGAGCTATAGAGGTTATTGAACGTGGGTGTTATGCCCATAATAGCCAGCGTGATTCTCGACAGCGTGAGTTATAGTCGTAACTCCCAAAGATGTGTCTGGTTTATTCTGGCTCGTCCCTGATTTATCGCGCGCCTTTATGGAGGTTGTGGGCCTGGTCGGCCTAAGGGCAAAGCTCATTGGCTAATGGAGCTTGTCACCCGAGCTCCTCACTTTGTAGGTCATTATGTGTGAGTGACCTCAGATCATCCTGAAGGTCTCAGGTCAGCCTGTCGTAACATCAGTTCTTGTCATCGGCCTAATAACAGGTCGACCTTGGCTCTTGTCCTCTGCCTAGTCCCAGGTCAATCTCGACTCTTGTCCTCAGACTAGTCCTAGGTCGGCCTCAACTCTTGTCCTCGGTCTAATCTCAGATCGGATTTAGTGCATGAGCTTGAAGACCTGTACCTTGGTCCGCTCGACTATGGGCTTTCCTCGTGACCTGAGGTCAACTCAGATTTACCCACAACACCTTCCATCTGAAAGTTTCTATGCTTGGCGTCACCCTCCTCAACGATCCATAACAGTTGGGCGCATCTAACGGATGGGTTAGATGGCGCTCAAACATCTCGGTGGGCCCATCGTTATGATACCTTCCCTTCTCACGTATGATCATGCCTTTAACCATAGGAGATTGCGAGGTTTGTACATATACGTGCACTCCGTGTGGGATACGGAGCCAAATCGAAACAAACTGGGCCTAGCTCAGTTCAACTGAGCTTTCTAGCTGAGTTTGAGTTGAATTCAAGCCTAGAAAAAAAATTAAAATTTGAATAGGCCCAAACCAAAAGCTCGGCCTAAAACAGTTCAAAATTTGGGCCCAATGCAACCCAAGCCCATTAACACCATGACTACTGCTTTTATAGGCAACTTTCCCTCTTATTCCTTTGCTCTCTTCCAATGTGGGACTAAACAAACTCCATTTTCAATTAGCAAAGTCAAGTCAAACTCGAACCAAGTCAACATGAAGTGGGCTTCGAGTCGAGCCGAATTAAGGCAGGGTCAGATTCGAACTCGACATGAAAATCTTCGAGCTGAAAAAAAAATGGCTCGCTCGGTTTGAACCCAGTGTCTGAACTAGGCCTGACAAAATTCCACATGACCTGCTAACCCGCACGAAAAAACCATTGTTTGGGTCCAGCCTTATTGTGTCGGGTCACTAACAGGTTGACCCGTTAAGACCCATTAACATAACGGGTTGGGTCAGTGTTTCACCCGCAAATCCACTTAACCCATTAACATAATGGTCTAGATCACCAAACCATGGCCCACTTGTGAACCTTGGCACTCTATCATATGCTATATTGCAATGTACAGGTGATTCCTCCCAATGAGTGAATCCTATTGTTTTCCATGATAGAATGGGCCCACTAGGTGGACCGCAGCTGTATGTTGGGTCAGACTGCCAGTTGTCCTCATTAACGAGTAGATTGGCCTAACGGGATAAACAGGTTAGGTTACGAGTAACTCATTAATTAACGGGCCGGGTTTGGGTGAGCAAATTTTTAACAAAACACAAACATGGTTCAACACAACCGATTGTCAGGCCTAGTCCAAATCGAGCTGGTTTGAACTGAGTCGAGTGAGCCAACCAAGCTAGCTTAACTCGTGTACAGCTCTACTTGTACCAAACTGGCACATGTGATGGTCATCTGGGCTGTGCATAGATCAACTTTCTCAGGTTCGGGGCCTTTACCTGGTTGGTAGACTCTGCGGAGTTTCAACAAGAGGAAAAGGTCTCGAAACCCATCAGGGTGAAATTCCCGCTACTAACTGCACCAGTGGGTGCGTCGCATGACTAAACTGGGTGCGTTGCATGACTGACTTAAAAAAAAAAAAAAAAAGATCGACTTTCTCGGGGACATGACCTGCCACAAAAATCAGGCTGGTCTACTAAACGAAGCAGGCCACTCCTACACCAAAACAGTGGACCCGGATTACCCTGTGAGGGGGCATGGGAAGCTCCTGCGGTCGGAAGATAAGTGGAGCCCACAGATATTCCCGTGAGAAATCAATTCCGTCCATTAGTTTCTCAACCTCACAATAAGGCAGGACCCCAAAAATCAAGCAGATCCAAAGCTCATGTGTGCCACACGACAGGAAAGAGCGTGGCTTGAACGCCTACCATTAGAATCAGGAACTACAGTTTATCCCAGTGTTAGGAACTACAGTTTATCCCAGTGTTAGTAACATTATGAACAGTTTGGATAGCACATAAGCATCATTGTCGGCTTCAAGAAGTTTTCAATGGTTGACATTTCCATCCTGACTCGTTTCTGTCTTGCAGCCCACATAAGTTTTGGAACTGCTTGATTTTTGAATTGCTGCCCAATTATGAGGTTGAGAAACTAATGAACGGAGTGGATATCTCCCGGTCATCTCTGTGAGTCCCACATAGCTTCCGACCACAGGAACTTCCTGTGGCCAGGGGCACAGGCAATCGGCGTCCCAAAACAATGGACCGTTTTAAAGAAAGATTAACCGAAATTCCCCAATTAATTGCCCATGCAGCCAATCTGATCGATGAAACAGCCTGGTTTTCGTGCCAAAGTACGACCCATGGTTTCGATATCTCACACAAGTCTCAGGATGGCACATGCACTGTGAAAGTTCACCTGGAGAGGGTGCAGGTGGGTAAGATAGACTTCCTGTCCTAAAAATTTGGTCATAAAGAATATCGGTGCTGTACTATCTATGGGGGACGTGGATTGCGTCCTGCCGCCGCCCGGACGGGCAGAGCTGTGGAGGGGCCCATCGGACGGGCAAAGTAGGAAGATCCAACGCTCAGGTGGGCCACACCAAATAGTGATCAGAAGTGGGTGACGTCATCACTACAGCACGTCAGCTCCCTATTTGGTGTGGCCCACTTGAGCATTGGATCTGCCTTTTTTTGGGCAAGCTGAGATCAAGCCTAGAAAAGACAAATTTAATTAGCCTAGCCAGATGCCCAACCTAAAACTTTTTAAAATCAGGCCCAAAGGCAGCCTAACACCCCCCCCCCCCCCCCCCCCCTTTCTTTATATAGAGTTTCACCTCTCATTTCTTCCGATGTGGGGCTAAAAAATATACTTTTCCAATTGAGTCAGCCAAATTGAGCTTTTATTACGCTGAACTTTGAGCCGAGCCAAATCGAGTTTGGGTTAGCTCGAGCTCGGCTTGAAAATCATTTCGAACTTGGAAATATGGCTCGACTTGGTTCGAACCCAGCCTTCGAATCAAGCCAAGTCGAGCGAGCTAACCAAGCTAGCTTGGCTCGTGTACAGCTCTATCCACAGGTTTGCCCGAACGGGCAAGACGCAATCTGCGTCCATCTGTGAGGCCATTGTGATGTATATATTTATCCATGCCGTCTATCCATTTTTGACGGATCATTTTAGGGCATGAGCTCAAAAGGAAGGCAGATTGAAGGCTCAAGTGAACCACACCACAGAAAGCAGTGGGGATTGAATTCCCACCATTGAAAACTTCCTAAGGCCTACCGTGATGTTTATTTGCCATCCTACCTGTTCATAAGGTCACATTAACATGTATGAACTGATACAGCTCTCAATCCCCCACCGTTTCTTGTGATCTATCAAACTAGATGGACGGCGTGGATAAAACTTATATACGTCATGGTGGGCCTCATAGACCCTTGATAAGACCGTCTATCTCTAGCTAGGTCCTGGTGGGGGTAGTGCCCAATCGACAGCGATTCCACGTAGTCGAATGTTACTATGGCTCAGGACTCGTTTGGATATATAGTGAAGGATACCCGCAATCTTAGGGGGCGTTTGGCATCTCTACAAATTAGAGTTTATTGGCTTATTTCTAAAAAAAAAAAAAAAAAAAAGCTTTAAGACTGTTTGGTAAAAGTTCAATGAAGTGCTTTTTTAAAAAGCAGCAAATAAGCTCTGATTTAATAAGCTGGGGAGGGGTTGCTTTTTGAAACGGAACTTATTTGACTCAAGCCGTAGACGTTTTAGACTATTTTTTAGACAAGTTTACCCTTAAACTTTTCAAGTAATTCCCATCTTACCTTCTTCTCTTTACAAATTCTTTAAGAAAGGCCCACACAACAAACGATCCATAGTGAAGGTAGGCCCCACATGATGAATGACCTATATCAAAGGTGGGCCTGCATAATGCATAGTCACATCAAAGGAGAGCCCCACATAACGGATGGCCTACTTCAAAGTGTGGTCCCGCATGATGAATGATCCACATCAAGCAAGCCCTACCTAATGATGGTCCATATCAAAGGTGGGACTCACACAATGGATGGTGGACATTGAATGTGGGACCACATGATGGAAGATTGACATTAAAGGTTGGCCCATATGATGAATGACTCATATTGAAGGTTAAGCCCACATGATGGGTGGTCCATAGCGAAGGTGGGACCTACATGATGGATGGTGGACATCAAAGGTGGGTCCCACATGATGGACTATCCACATCAAGTGGGGCCCACATGATAGATGGTCCATAACAAATATGGGACTCACATGATGGATGTTCCACATCAAAGGTAGGACCCACGTGATGGATGGTGGACATTGAATGTGAGACCACATGATGGAAGGTTGACATTAAAAGTGGGCCTACATGATGAATGACCCATATTAAAGGTTGGGCCCCACATGATGGACGGTCCACAACCAAGGTGGGACCTACATGATCGATGGTGGACATCAAAGGTGGGTCCCACATGATGGACTATCCAAATCAAGTGGGCCCCAAATCATAGTGGTCCACAACAAAGGTGGGACCCACATGATGGATGGTGGACATCAAAGATAGGCCCCTCATGATGAATGACTCATTTTAAAGTGGGGCCCCACATCAAGGTGGGCCCACGTAATGAAAGTTTCACATCAAAGGTGGGCCCCTCATGATAGATGGCCCGCATTAAAGTGTGGCCCAATATGACAGAAAATGCACATCAAGTGGGTCCCATTTGATGGACAGTCCACATCAAAGGTGGGCCCACATGATGGTCAATTGATATCAAAGATGGGCCCACGTGATGAACGACACATAATGAAGGTGGGGCCCCACACATTGAAAAATATACTTTTCCAATTGAGTCAGCCAAATTGAGCTTTTATTACGCTGAACTTTGAGCCGAGCCAAATCGAGTTTGGGTTAGCTCGAGCTCGGCTTGAAAATCATTTCGAACTTGGAAAAATGGCTCGACTTGGTTCGAACCCAGCCTTCGAATCAAGCCAAGTCGAGCGAGCTAACCAAGCTAGCTTGGCTCGTGTACAGCTCTATCCACAGGTTTGCCCGAACGGGCAAGACGCAATCTGCGTCCATCTGTGAGGCCATTGTGATGTATATATTTATCCATGCCGTCTATCCATTTTTGACGGATCATTTTAGGGCATGAGCTCAAAAGGAAGGCAGATTGAAGGCTCAAGTGAACCACACCACAGAAAGCAGTGGGGATTGAATTCCCACCATTGAAAACTTCCTAAGGCCTACCGTGATGTTTATTTGCCATCCTACCTGTTCATAAGGTCACATTAACATGTATGAACTGATACAGCTCTCAATCCCCCACCGTTTCTTGTGATCTATCAAACTAGATGGACGGCGTGGATAAAACTTATATACGTCATGGTGGGCCTCATAGACCCTTGATAAGACCGTCTATCTCTAGCTAGGTCCTGGTGGGGGTAGTGCCCAATCGACAGCGATTCCACGTAGTCGAATGTTACTATGGCTCAGGACTCGTTTGGATATATAGTGAAGGATACCCGCAATCTTAGGGGGCGTTTGGCATCTCTACAAATTAGAGTTTATTGGCTTATTTCTAAAAAAAAAAAAAAAAAAAAAGCTTTAAGACTGTTTGGTAAAAGTTCAATGAAGTGCTTATTTTTTTAAAAAGCAGTAAATAAGCTCTGATTTAATAAGCTGGGGAGGGGTTGCTTTTTGAAACGGAACTTATTTGACTCAAGCCGTAGACGTTTTAGACTATTTTTTAGACAAGTTTACCCTTAAACTTTTCAAGTAATTCCCATCTTACCTTCTTCTCTTTACAAATTCTTTAAGAAAGGCCCACACAACAAACGATCCATAGTGAAGGTAGGCCCCACATGATGAATGACCTATATCAAAGGTGGGCCTGCATAATGCATAGTCACATCAAAGGTGAGCCCCACATAACGGATGGCCTACTTCAAAGTGTGGTCCCGCATGATGAATGATCCACATCAAGCAAGCCCTACCTAATGATGGTCCATATCAAAGGTGGGACTCACACAATGGATGGTGGACATTGAATGTGGGACCACATGATGGAAGATTGACATTAAAGGTTGGCCCATATGATGAATGACTCATATTGAAGGTTAAGCCCACATGATGGGTGGTCCATAGCGAAGGTGGGACCTACATGATGGATGGTGGACATCAAAGGTGGGTCCCACATGATGGACTATCCACATCAAGTGGGGCCCACATGATAGATGGTCCATAACAAATATGGGACTCACATGATGGATGTTCCACATCAAAGGTAGGACCCACGTGATGGATGGTGGACATTGAATGTGAGACCACATGATGGAAGGTTGACATTAAAAGTGGGCCTACATGATGAATGACCCATATTAAAGGTTGGGCCCCACATGATGGACGGTCCACAACCAAGGTGGGACCTACATGATCGATGGTGGACATCAAAGGTGGGTCCCACATGATGGACTATCCAAATCAAGTGGGCCCCAAATCATAGTGGTCCACAACAAAGGTGGGACCCACATGATGGATGGTGGACATCAAAGATAGGCCCCTCATGATGAATGACTCATTTTAAAGTGGGGCCCCACATCAAGGTGGGCCCACGTAATGAAAGTTTCACATCAAAGGTGGGCCCCTCATGATAGATGGCCCGCATTAAAGTGTGGCCCAATATGACAGAAAATGCACATCAAGTGGGTCCCATTTGATGGACAGTCCACATCAAAGGTGGGCCCACATGATGGTCAATTGATATCAAAGATGGGCCCACGTGATGAACGACACATAATGAAGGTGGGGCCCCACACATTGAAAAATATACTTTTCCAATTGAGTCAGCCAAATTGAGCTTTTATTACGCTGAACTTTGAGCCGAGCCAAATCGAGTTTGGGTTAGCTCGAGCTCGGCTTGAAAATCATTTCGAACTTGGAAAAATGGCTCGACTTGGTTCGAACCCAGCCTTCGAATCAAGCCAAGTCGAGCGAGCTAACCAAGCTAGCTTGGCTCGTGTACAGCTCTATCCACAGGTTTGCCCGAACGGGCAAGACGCAATCTGCGTCCATCTGTGAGGCCATTGTGATGTATATATTTATCCATGCCGTCTATCCATTTTTGACGGATCATTTTAGGGCATGAGCTCAAAAGGAAGGCAGATTGAAGGCTCAAGTGAACCACACCACAGAAAGCAGTGGGGATTGAATTCCCACCATTGAAAACTTCCTAAGGCCTACCGTGATGTTTATTTGCCATCCTACCTGTTCATAAGGTCACATTAACATGTATGAACTGATACAGCTCTCAATCCCCCACCGTTTCTTGTGATCTATCAAACTAGATGGACGGCGTGGATAAAACTTATATACGTCATGGTGGGCCTCATAGACCCTTGATAAGACCGTCTATCTCTAGCTAGGTCCTGGTGGGGGTAGTGCCCAATCGACAGCGATTCCACGTAGTCGAATGTTACTATGGCTCAGGACTCGTTTGGATATATAGTGAAGGATACCCGCAATCTTAGGGGGCGTTTGGCATCTCTACAAATTAGAGTTTATTGGCTTATTTCTAAAAAAAAAAAAAAGCTTTAAGACTGTTTGGTAAAAGTTCAATGAAGTGCTTATTTTTTTAAAAAGCAGTAAATAAGCTCTGATTTAATAAGCTGGGGAGGGGTTGCTTTTTGAAACGGAACTTATTTGACTCAAGCCGTAGACGTTTTAGACTATTTTTTAGACAAGTTTACCCTTAAACTTTTCAAGTAATTCCCATCTTACCTTCTTCTCTTTACAAATTCTTTAAGAAAGGCCCACACAACAAACGATCCATAGTGAAGGTAGGCCCCACATGATGAATGACCTATATCAAAGGTGGGCCTGCATAATGCATAGTCACATCAAAGGTGAGCCCCACATAACGGATGGCCTACTTCAAAGTGTGGTCCCGCATGATGAATGATCCACATCAAGCAAGCCCTACCTAATGATGGTCCATATCAAAGGTGGGACTCACACAATGGATGGTGGACATTGAATGTGGGACCACATGATGGAAGATTGACATTAAAGGTTGGCCCATATGATGAATGACTCATATTGAAGGTTAAGCCCACATGATGGGTGGTCCATAGCGAAGGTGGGACCTACATGATGGATGGTGGACATCAAAGGTGGGTCCCACATGATGGACTATCCACATCAAGTGGGGCCCACATGATAGATGGTCCATAACAAATATGGGACTCACATGATGGATGTTCCACATCAAAGGTAGGACCCACGTGATGGATGGTGGACATTGAATGTGAGACCACATGATGGAAGGTTGACATTAAAAGTGGGCCTACATGATGAATGACCCATATTAAAGGTTGGGCCCCACATGATGGATGGTCCACAACCAAGGTGGGACCTACATGATCGATGGTGGACATCAAAGGTGGGTCCCACATGATGGACTATCCAAATCAAGTGGGCCCCAAATCATAGTGGTCCACAACAAAGGTGGGACCCACATGATGGATGGTGGACATCAAAGATAGGCCCCTCATGATGAATGACTCATTTTAAAGTGGGGCCCCACATCAAGGTGGGCCCACGTAATGAAAGTTTCACATCAAAGGTGGGCCCCTCATGATAGATGGCCCGCATTAAAGTGTGGCCCAATATGACAGAAAATGCACATCAAGTGGGTCCCATTTGATGGACAGTCCACATCAAAGGTGGGCCCACATGATGGTCAATTGATATCAAAGATGGGCCCACGTGATGAACGACACATAATGAAGGTGGGGCCCCACACAATGAATGGTCCACATCAAGATGGGCCCACATAATAGACGGAGTGGGCTTCACATGATGGATGACCCACATAAAAGTGTAGCCCCTCATAATGGACAATTCACATCAAGTGGGCCCCACCTAATGGACGGTCCACATCCAAGGTCTCTCATGATGGATGACCTATATCCAAAGTGGGCCGTATGATGGATGATCCACATAGAAGGTGCACCCCACATGATGAATGGTGGATATCAAAAGTGAGCCCCATATGATGGACAATCCACTCCAAAGGTAGGGCCCACACTATGAACACATCAAATGTGGAGTCCACATGATGGGTAATGGGTAGTGGATATTTAAGGACTCCAATAAAGAGCAATTAAGAATGATGTTGGGCCCCACATGATGGATGGTCCACCAAAACAACCATTTGGATTGCTCTTATATTCAAGTTGTAATCTTTAAAAATGACGGCCTCTACCCTAAAAAAAAAAAAAAAAGCTCTTATTTGAAAGTTTTACCAAACGTGCTTATTTTAAATAAGAATTTTTTTTAGAGATTTTACCAAACGAGCTTATTTAAAACAGAGCTGTTACAAAAAAGACTTATTGAAGTAGCTCTTACTCAAAAAGCTCTTATTGAATTAGAGTAGAGATGCCAAACAAGCACTTAGATTCTTCCTAACCAATCGGACAGACGCGGATCTACTAGTCCGGGACAAGCATAAGGGGTGGTTTCAAAGCTTTGTGGGCCCACTATGATGTATGTGTTTTATCCATGACATCCATCTATTTTTTCATCTTATTTTTAGGCAATATTCAAAAAATATGACAAATCTATATCCTAGTGGACCACACCAAAGGGAAACATTGGGGATTGAACGTACACCATTAAAATATTCCTAGGGCCCACTGTCATGTTTATTTGCCATCCAACATGTTTATAAGGTCACATTGACCTAGATAAATGGAAAAAAACAAATATAAGCTTGATACCAAACTTATGTGGCTCCCAAAAAAATTTCATCAGTAAGCGTTAATCCCCACTCTTTCCCTGTGGTGTGGTCCACCTGAGATTTGGATGTCTCATTTTTTGTGTCATGCCTTAAAATCATATATAAAAATGTATGAACGGGGTGGATAAAACACATACATCATGGTGGGTCACACAACTCTAAAACTACCCCTTATGCAGTTAACTAGCATATCGGCGTCCCAGTTGGACATTATGCAAAACCCTCATTTCGCATTAGAAGGCTAGATAGGGCTCTCAATGGAGTGGGTCATATTTATAAATGAATCGGATATGGATATCACCTTTTGGATCCAAATCCATGATCCTTATTCCACCCATAGTTCCAAAGCTCTCACTGGCCTTGTGAAAACGTGGGACGAATTTGAAGCCAAGACCTCTTTCACAGTGGCAAGAGACTTAACCAGCTATCCAACATTTACTTGCTTTTATCCTAATCTTAATAATACTTAATGAAAGATAATTGATGTAGCTATGGTTATTCAAGTATCGAGGTAGGCCTACTCTTCGAGTTGACCCGACCTCAATGAACCCCGTGTCAAGCCAAGTTTCTTTTTTTTATATATGTCTACACCTGGGACTCGGACGAGTCTGATCCAACTCGTCGGAGTCAACTCCAACTCAGTAATACCCTGTTGGGCTCAGTACAAACTCACCTCCAACTCGGGCAAGTCTCGACTCAACTCGAGGCCGAATGAGTCGATCCGAGTCGCCTGGTCTTTAACCATGTACCTGACCCTCGCCGACAGCTGGTGTTGTACCCCCACGTGGAGCATCCCACATTAGACAGACAAGCAACAGCAGCTCCTACCACACAAATGAGGGCTGTAACATCACGGCGTATTTTAGCCGAACCGTAAGGTTTTCCGCTTTTCGTGGCTTTCCGGTATTTCGCGGGGTCGGGTGGCTCCCCGTAGCAGCCACGGGCGCGGGCAGCTCAACACGCGGCGAATCGAATTGAGCGCGAGTTGGCTGTGACCACGGAATCAGCTATGTGGGTGTGATCCTGACCGTAGGGCCACCTCAATGTTTTTAATGTTCATCCATACCATCCATCTGTTTTTCCAGCTTATTTTAATACATGGTTCCAAAAATGAAGCAGATAAAAATTTTAGGTGGACCACACCAAATGAAATAGTATTTATTGACAATTAAAAAACTTTTGTGGGCCACAAAAGTTTTGGATTTAGCTTATATTTGTTTATTTCCTTTCATCTATTTCTGTGTGATCTTATCATCAGGTTGGATGGTCAATAAACATTACTGTGGACCTTAGAAAGTTTTTAATGGTGGCTATTCAATGACCACTATTTCATGTGATGTCGTCCAGCTAAAATTTGTATCAGCTCCATTTTTGGGACCATGCCCTAAAATAAGCTGGAGAAACAGATGGATTGCGTGGATATACAATGAATACATCAAGGTGGGCCCTACGGTCAGGGTCCCACCCACCTTGCTGGTTCCAGGGGTTCGCAGCCAAGTCGCACTCAACTAGAATTTTTACTACAATAGCCCTGAGGTGTGGCTATTTTAATAGAAGTCCAATTTCTAATATGGCTATCTTTTTTGGCCTTTTAACCAGAAATTGAAAATTTTACGAAGAAAAATGTCCCTGTGCCAACGGATTCTTCCTGAGCACTATGGATTCTCCCTGAGCGATTCTAGATTTTCCCTGAGTACATGGTGATCAGAGGGTATTCTCCGCCATAAGTTTTTAATTTCTCATCAAAAGGCCAAAAATGATGAGGTAAACGAGAAATTAGACTTTTAATAAAAATAGCCACATCTCAGGGCTATTGCAGTAAAAATCCCCACTCAATGTAGATTCTTCACGACCCGGCAACGTGGGCCTCACCCTCTCCAGATAATGGGGCCCACCAGCTTTTGGATTCGGACCCTCCAAACACGACGTTCGTTCCCCACTTCGTCTTTTTTTCTCTCTCCAACTGACGTAAACGCACTAACACAGCCGGAGGAGTGTGCGAACTCCTATGTTGTCGCTTCGGGAATCCCATGCGTCACTCTATATATATCTTGTCGTTATGCTATCAACTACCGGACGTACGGCACGTGCAATGCACGTGAAAGCCCACTTACATGTGGATGGAAATCTTCTATCCGAGCAATGCACTTGGTGGGCCCCACACCATGTCACAGAAAATCCCCTGCCATAGAAAGTCTTACCCCTCCAATTTTCAAAGTCCAACCATGCGGCAGTAAATGGTAACAATAGTGAAGGATCCACGTGTCTAGAACCATAAAGTTCATTTGATTGAATGAGGCACGTGGGGCCCACTAAACTACACATGCTGGAAAGATCGTGATTGCTGACCGCACGCTAGGTGGGCCCTGGTTTGTTTCTTCATAATGCAGTTTTTAAGTAGGCTACTCTACGCAAATCGTAATGCAATTTTATGATTTAACAGTGACCACAACCCTACAAATAATCAACGATTGAGATTATCTAAAAGATTTTATCACGATGTCCTGGGCTTCTTTTATTATAATATATAAATAGTAAATGCAGGGCATCAGGTTCGGTGAGGTGGGGGCAACACCCAATTCGGTTCGGTGAGGCCTGACATGGCGAGATTTTATTGGTCCAATACTCTCTTGTTATGTAGGTCGAATACTCAATAGATGGAGCCCTAACCCTTTTCAAACATGGCCCACCAACCGAATTGAGTCATGCCTAGGAAACACATGGTGCGGTAAGGTCTGATCAGACAAGATTTGATTGGGCCACGTGCTGCTATAAAATGAGCCTAAAGCATGTTTGAAAGTGGTTCAGTACTTTGATCAACTTCACATGAGGCTGGACAAGTCAAATCTCTCCACATCAGGACCTCACCTAACTAAGTGTTTCCCAACCTCACTAAATTTGCCATTTCTGATAGCAGCCTGTGACCCAATCAAACTTCACGCATATACCAGGACCTCACTCAGTGTTTTCTACGACCTCACCTGATCTGGTTTGAAAATTTGAGCCCCACTTGTTAGAAAACTTATGCAAGGCTCCATGCATGTGAAGCCCATGGTTTGGTGGTTCAAATAGCCCATGTAGGCTCCACTAAGCAGGCATTAGTCTTTCCCCACGAGTACCACGGATTCCACTTTGGTCTAAGCTGTCGAGGTTGAATTGTGAGGCGCGCATGCTTCCATGCGACCCACATGTCAACTCGGGTGAATTGAGTAGCACATTGAATATTGTTTAAGGTCTGTGAGCTCATTTCTTTGTTTGTTTCAAAGCTCATTTTCAAAAAAGGTAAAATCCTCTTAAGAAATTTCCCAAGCAACTTCTATAGTTGGTGCCAGCTTGCTTCACAAAAAATATTCCATAAAAGAAGTATATGTTGAACAACCCAAATGATAAAGTGTACAACCTAAAATTTTATTGAAGAGGCTAAGTTTCCTGTTCGCAATCAATTAGAGTATGAGGGGCATGATTGGTTTATCCAAGCCATTGATCTCTGATGTCCCCATCATGACTGAACCATCCGTCGAAATCTCGTCAATTTGTCCATTGTTGCCATGTAAATGCACGGTTAAGAAAAATTGCACCGACAATCCACATTCAATGAAGAAAAGACAAAAGATTGCATGATTAGAGTCTTCTAATTTGAGATGTTTTTTGGGCATGGTCCATCCAAGATGGGGTTGAACATCAGATTAATATCTAAGATAAACCAACTACAAGTCCCTCGTGCACAACCAGAAAATTCGGAGGTTCAACACAAATAAGAAACTCCTTTATATTGAAACTGGCCCAACAGACTGGAATAAGACTCCCAGTATTAGTTGAAGAAGAATTTTGACTAATTATAATTGCAAAAATAATCTTTCGGTAAGAATTTGTAGAGATAAATATCTAGGATAGACACATATGGAAGATTCTATATTTTTTAAACATCGAATAAATCAATCAACACTAAAATTTGTGGGACCTGTGGAACATTTTTATTTTTATTTTTTCTTTTAGCTCAAAGGGAATCAATCTATATTAAAATATGTGGGAACATTGTATGTCCTGATGTGCCAAGATCCTCTAAGTCGATGAGCGTTTATTCCACCGTAAGTGTTAATGGGGTAATTTCATTTGAATTAGAAATGATTAAGATATAGTACCAATTATACACGAAGAATATTAGTATGAGGTGGTATTCTTATAGTTTGAAGTATACATCACAACCAAGAGCTGTTATTGTTGCAATAACATGCATGAAAATAAACATAAATTCATCATCACCTTCATTTGTGAGAACCACTACCATCAATAATAAAAAATCTTTTTCTATCTTGGTGTTAACTTCAAGTTAATTAGAGCATGTTTGGGTATCACCAACTCCATGGAAATTCATAGAAATGGAAATGAGGTTTTCCATTGATGTGACCATTTGAAATGTTTGTATAACAGGAAGGAAAAGGAAATAAAAAAAATAAAATAAAAAAACTTATACACTCTTCCATAGTTTAGATTCTCCGGTACAAGAAGCTAGGTGACCAACCATTGTCTCATGAAGAACACCCACACCTTTGGGACAATAGTAGGCTGAGCGAAGATAACCTCGTTTCAACACTAAGGTCCTAGTATCGATTCCCAACATGGGGGGTGGCTAACATTGAAGTGTGACGGACGGTGTGGGTGCGTGTGCTAAGAATGGATGTGTGTATGTCACGAATAAGAAATTTTTACTTAATATTCAAATAAGACACCTAAAAATAAAATTTATGTATAACGCTAGCTAGTAGAAATCATCCTAACTTAATTATTACTTAATTCTTTCTTCTTCTTTTTTCCCTTAGACCATGTGCATCCAAACATGGCCTTAGGAGAATACAATTCTACTAATTTAATTTTGTATACAAATAACCGTTGTAACAGATTCCACACACATGCATGCACACACGCACACAGAAAACATTAAAGTCATCTAAGCCCTTCTATCTATACTTTTATCATAAAAGTTGATATATCCTCATAAAATGGCATCTAATTAACCACCTTGTTGATAAATAAACTTTGTGATTTTTAATAATACAACAGTACAAAGTTGTGCTATTATATAACCAAAATTAAAATGTTTCCTATCACGTTTATGCATCCAATAAAAAGAATGAAAGAAACCCTAATTTATCAATATATCTACCAATAAAATCATATCTCTAAAACATGAAAAATCAGATCCACGGCATAAAGCCCTCGCATGTACATGCCTTAAAGTGGGCATTTCAAACCATTAGTAATGAAAATCATGACCAAGGATTAACAATATGTTGAAATAGATTTGAATTTGTACCCGAATAAAAAAAAATTAAATGCCACTTTCAAACAAGCGCAAGACGATGAAACTCATAAAAGAGAGATACAACCAAATACCACTAAGGTACAAAAATTGTGACGGAAACTCAAAATAAAATAAAAACATAGTACCATACCTGCTGTTTTGGCCTTCGGAAAAAAGAAGATCGGTCCAATCAATTTTTAAAAAGAAGATCTGAATGAATCACACCAAAAATAGAAAAAGTTGCCTCACGTAAAACCATAGCTTTGATACCACATCAAAGGTACCAACAAGGGAAGCCTGAAATATT
The DNA here is from genome assembly GCA_003013855.2 of Liriodendron chinense. Lineage (NCBI taxonomy): Eukaryota > Viridiplantae > Streptophyta > Magnoliopsida > Magnoliales > Magnoliaceae > Liriodendron > Liriodendron chinense. The sequence goes on from ML058513.1 coordinate 11,214,658, forward strand.
GCTCCTATGTCTTATATATACTCATCATATTAATTATTCGCTTCCAAGCAAGTCCAAATTCATTCAATTCCTGAAAGAGAGATACAACCAAAATGCCAACCAGATGCAAAAAACAAAAACAAAAACTGAAAATAGAACAAAAAACAGAATGTTGTGAGTCCCTTCTTTCACTAAAAAAGAAAAAGGCCTAATAATTACTTAAACGATATAATCAATCATCCAATGAATCACACTAAAGATCGAAAAGGTTGTGTTATGTGGAACCTTAGCCCTAATGCCATGTCAAAGGTAGCAACATTGGGTATGCTTAAATACTGCTCATATACCTTTCGTTAAATCATAATCATCATCCACTAAGGGCTTGTCTTACTTGAAAATGAGTTCATCTCATTTTAGATAGGCATACTTATGTATTAGAAATACAGGTGGGCAATGATACTATCTGAGTCGAACATGGATCAGATCGGATTGCTTGGCTGCTTGAGTGGGTGTACGAGTGTGTTCGAACAATGTTTGGACAAACATTCGAACAGGGTGGCCCTGTTCAAACTCGATTTGGTCTGGCCCAATCATGTTCGAACATATGGATTTCAGACAATTTTTACGAGCTCGAACAAGTTCAAACAATTTCACTTTTTTTGCTTGAAAATATTTTTTCTACTACTAAATAGTAAATACCGATTTGTACACAAATTACATAGCACAAATGACAAATCACAAGGCTTAAAGTTCCCCATTTCACAAATTACATATCACAATTCACAAATGACAAATCATAAGGTTTAGCCACAACTAAAGTGAACCACACCATAGGAATGACATTATGATGGCATTAAACATCATTGTAGACTCCAGGGAGATTTCAATGGTAGGAATTTCACTACTACCTTTTCCTTTAGTGCGGCCCACTTGAGTCTTGGATCCAGATCATTTTTTGTCTTACATCCTAAAATGATCTCACAAAATGGAAGGACGGCGTGGATTCCTCACAAACATCATAGCGCATGGCTTGTGACGGAACACCCACCAACAAGTTGGTGTCAAAGCTCTGTGGGCCCCACCATGATGTATTTGTTTTATCTACTCCATCCATCCATTTGTACAACTCATTTTAAGGAATTAAACAAAAAATGAGGCAGATATAAAGCTCAAGGAGACAACACCACAAGAAACAGTGAGGAGAATGATGTCCAACATTGAAACCTTCCTAAGGCCCACAGTCATGTTTATTTATCATCCAAGCCTCTCTCTCTCTCTCTCTCTCTCTCTCTCTCTCTCTACACACACACACCCCCCGAGTCAAACGAACGAGTTGAGTCAAGTTGGTTAATATTCGAGTCGAGTCGAACAGGGCTGTGATTGAAACCCATTCAAATCTTTTTTCAAACACACCCTGCGTGTTCGAACAAATTTCAAACAAGAAGACTTTATGTTCCAACAGAGTTTTACGGAGTCGATCCGAACAGTTAAACTTGGTTCGTGTCCAGCTCTAATTAGAAATGATGATTAGCAAGGCCCACAAATTCAGTTTTTTTGGATGTGAATTGGCAGTAATCTTGGGCTACAGGAATCCCCTGTAACTTGATATGGCCCAAAGAAAATGCACCACATATGCATATTAGAGGTAGTGCTTGTAACAAGAAGTAAAGATTTGTTAGGTAAATGATGTTTTTGCCCTTTTCACTACAAGCTCACCTTTGACACATGCAAGTGATGCTTTTTTATTTTACCATGTCAAGGGATGTAGGAATTCCTGGCATCCTGTTTTTTAATTGTAATAAATCAATATATGAAATTTTGTTACAATCACACCTAGCTAGTTGTGTATGCTCTCCTGACACATTGTACTCCCAGGATCAAGCCTCGACGCTGGTGCTACCACCAAAAAAAAAAAAAAAAAATTTGTTGCAATCCCATTCAATTCATACTCTTCTGTCATGCCAGTCTAAATGAAAGGGTTGCACTTGAATTCTACCAAAAATGATGAAAGGTGGCTACACTTCTATATATGCTAGTTATCCACCATTTTAATAAATAAACACCGTATAGTTGCACCTCTATATGGCCATCCATAGCCTAACCGTGGATGGAGGATTACAGAAAATTCTGCATGTTAACTTCTTGTTTTTGTCTTCAAATTTGGACCATTCATTCCTTTACTTTTGGCAAGCCATTTGATATCCATTGATTTGATAATCAGGATTGCTTAGCTGGTGTGATTTACCACTCAGCCATCTCTCCAAGAGCAACCTCTATTTTATTCTCCTGAATAGAATATGGCCATATGAGTTGATACCATAACTATACATAGAAACATCCCCCTTGCAAATCTATAATTTGATACATCTATTTGTTTATATAGATAAATGCATGATCTATCATGTCCATTTTTTGCTCCATCAATAATGGGTCCCATAGTTTAGATGGTCTAGATAGCTAAACATCAATGCCAAATGTGAGGAGGAAAAGTTGCCACCATTTTTTAGGTGGCCCAAAATTAGGAGTCTACTCTAACCCTAATAGAGAATGGATGCATGTTGTTTCAAGGAAAAGAAGTAAAAAATCCAAACCTTGTCTAAATTCCTTCCATTAAATGATAACTCAACATCAAATATAGGCCTTTTATTTCACAAACTCCAGCTAACACGGCCCTAAAAAAAAAAAAAGTCAAGGAAAAAAATGTACTAGAATTTTACAAAGAAAATGGAAAAAGAAAGAAATGGGGGAAAAGTAGAAGAGAGGAAGAAATGCACACGTTACTAACATAAACATGTACATACACTGTAACGATCTGACATCTCCAAGTCAAAACTCTAGGCATGAATTCTTGACATTGTAATTCATCTTCTCCACTTCATCGTTGTGCATGGGAAAGTTCCTCGTTTCAACACAAAGAGGAAACTCATTCTCTATATTGAAACCCAACAAACTCGAGCAAGACTCCCAGGAATAAAATATGTTGCAATTAAGTCAAAGAAGAATTTTGACTAATTAAAATAGGAAAAATAAATGTTAAGTAAGTATTTATCAAGATAAATATCTAGGATAGATATGGAAGATATATTCTATATTTTCTAAACTCAAAATAAATCAGTCAACATTAAAATTTGTGGGACTTTTTGAAGATTTTTACTATAGCTACTTTTTAGCTCGAAGGGAATCAATCTATATTAAAAATATGTGGGAACATTGTATGTCCTAGTGTGCTAAGACCCTCTCAGTCGATGCATTTATTCAAACGCAAGTGTCATTGGGATACGCTCATTTGAATTAGAAATGATTAAGATGTAATTCCTTGCATAGGCAACGCATTCTTATCACAAGTGTATGTCACCACTAAGAGCTGCCATTGTTGCAATGCACGCACGAAAATAAACTTAAATGCATTTATTACCTTCATCTGTACTATTGTCAATAACAGAAAAACTTTTGTCTAATCTTGGTATTGACTTCAAGTTAATTAGGGCATGTTTGCTTATCACCAACATCATGAAAATCAAAAGAAATAGAAATGAGGCTTTCCATTAATGTGATAATTAAAATATTAACATGACAAAGAAGAAAAATTCAAAAGAAATAGCATCTGCATTTTACACAGATAGAATTTTTTAGCATAATACATTTGATGACCAACTAGTATCACGTAAATAAATAAATAAATAATTCACGAACTATTCAAACAAGACAGCTAAAAATAAATCCATGGTTAGTACTGCTAGTAAAAGTAGTCATTGCCTAAACATTACCTGTTCTTTTTTTTCTTCCTTAAGACATCGTGTATCTATTGTAATTTAATTTCTACTAATTTAATTTCCCATACAAGCAACCATTGTAACAGATATTCCACACATAACAAATAGAAAATAAAAGTCGTCTAGCCCCTTTGTCTTTTCATCATAAAGAGGAACACTTTTCATATATCCTTGAAAAGTGGCATCTAACCACCTTGTTGATAAATAGACTCACTTGAAGACTTTTAGTAATGCAACAGTACACGGTTGTACTATCCCATATCAAAAAGTAAAATGTATCCTCTCACATACGTGCATCCAAAGAAAAAAGATGAAAGAAATTCTAATTTATCAATATAGCCAACAAAAAAATTATATCTAAAACAATTGAATCAGATCCACAACATGAACCCCTCGCATGCGCGTGTGTGTGTGCGCACGGGCGCATACCTTAAAGTGGTCATTTCAAACCATCGGTTGTTTTGGTATTAAAAATCGTGACCAAGTATTAACAATGTGTGGAAATAGAATTAAATTCATAAAAATTAATTAAACGGCACTTCCAAACAAGCAGGATGTTGCAATTCCTAAAGGAGATACAACCAAAATACCAATAAGGAGCAAAAATGTGACAGAAACTCAAAAAAAAAAAAAAAATGAAAAAAATAATAATAATACTACAGGTTGTTTTGGTCTTAGAAAAAGGAAAAAGTACAATAATTCTTTAAAATAAGATGGTACGAATGAATCACGCCAGAAATCCAAAAGTTGCATCGCTTAGAACCATTGCTTTGATACCACATCAAAGGTACTAACAAGGGGGACCTTAAATGTTTCTCCTACACCTTATGCTTATGTATTAAATGTTGCATTCAAACGAGCCCATTAATCACACCAAAAAATGTTTTTTTGTCGTTTCACCTTGAAAAAGAAAAAGGCCAGTAATTGTTTAAATGAGAAGATCAACTGTCCAATGAATCACACCAAAAATTCCAAGAAGTTGTGTGATGAAGAACCTCATTCCTGATGCCACGTGAAGGGTAGCAAAAAGGGCACGCTTAAATATTGCTCATGTACCTTTAGTTAAATAATTATCATCATCCACTAAGGGTTTGTTTGGTTAATGCTTAAAAATGACTTCATTTTATTATTATTATTATTATTATTATTATTATTAGAGAAGGCAATTATTTGTATTCAAGATTATTTTAATCCCAACCAGAAAAGAAATAATTTCTAATATATTATTACAATTAGCTAAAATGAGACAACTCATTTCTAAGCATCTATAGTGAGAGCAGTAATTAATATCCATCTTAATAAAATCAGAGTTTATCCTTTTCTCCCAGCAGGCTCATTTCTGACAAGCTCATCTGTACTTTTTAATACATAGCTCACATGGCACTTTTTTATTACCCATGTTTGTCAAATCGAATCCGGACTGTCTGCTCAACTTCAACAGGATTTTTTGTTTGCCGACGTCTGCTTAGCATAGTTGGACCAATCAGGTGTCAGCAAAAAGGAAAATCCTGTTGAGGCCAAGCAGACGACCCGAACTCTTTTAAATAAAATAAGAGTTCTACCCTTTTCGCAGTAACCTCATCGCTGATAAGTTCATCTGTACTTTTCAACACATAGCTCACATGACACTTTTTAATCAGCCATGCATGTCAAACCGAATCCGGATCATCTGCTCAGCTTCAACAGGATTTTCTTGTTTGCTGATGCTTGCTCAGCATATAGCCGGACCAATCAGGGTGTCAGCAAAAAGGAAAATCTTGTTGAGGCCAAGTAGACGACCCGAACCCTTATTAATAAAATAAGAGTTCTGCCCTTTTCGCAGTAGGCTCATCTTTGACAAGCTCATCTGTACTTTTCAACACATAGCTCACATAATACTTTTTTATTAGCCATGCATGTCAAACTGAATCCGAATCATCTACTCAGCTTCAACAGGATTTTTCTATTTGCCGACGCCTGCTCAGCATAGCTGGACCAATCAGGTGTCAGCAAAAAGGAAAATCCTGTTGAGGCCAAGCAAACAACCCGAACTCTATCAAACCTTACTTGAATTCTTCACCTACTTAAATCAATACTTGAAATTTTACTACATTCACACATAGCTAGACACAGTGTAGCCCCAAGATCAAGCCTCGACACTGGCACTATCAAAAGAGAAAGAAGGGAATAAGGGATAGAGGACTTAGAAATTATTGAAGTCTCTAGATATACATCAGCATTCAGCACATTCAGCCTATTTGTAAGTGTTTAAATTCTGAAGGCAGCAAATATGCTTTCATAATATATTCTTGGACGGACAATTAGTGCTAAATAGGCCTGGCAATAGGTCATGTTGAACTGTATTCGTGTCGTGTCAACAATTTGCTCACCCAAACTCGGCCCATTAATTAACAGGTCGAAATCTATAAACCCAAACCCATTCATTAATTTAACGGGTTACCCGTAACCCGACCCGTTTAACCCATTAGGACAATCTACTCATCAGATGGCCACACCGTTGATGAGGACAACTGACAGTCTGACCCAACATACAGCTGTGGTCCACTTAGTAGGCCCATTCTATCACCGAAAATAATAGGATTCACTAGTGAGACGAGGAGGAATCACCTATACATTGAAATATTGCATATGATGGAGTACTAAGGTTCATAGGTGGGCCATGGTTTAGTGATCTAGACCATTATGTTAACGGGTTAAACGGGTTCGCGGGTGAAACACCGACCCGACCCGTTATTTTAACAGGTCTAAACGAGTCAACCCATTAGTGACCTTGTTGGAGTTTTCCTCCTCAGCCAAGAGGAGAGAGGTCAGTGCATTTTTTGGTCTCCGACTGGCCGATGCCCCCTGGCCGACCGGTCGGACATTCTGCTGGAATAGACCAAACTCACTGGACAGTTTTTGTCCCATCTGACCGGCTGTAGGTACTATTCGACCGATCAGCAGACAAGTCGAATTACTGTTTTTTCTCACAGCAACTCTCTGGACTGTTTTTAGTGCATCTAGCTAGCCGGCCGGTGTGCGCGTACTGCTATATGCAGTTTCCTAATTGGGTTAGAACTCTTATAAAAGGATATAAGATAGCCTCTAATTCGGAATTTAGGAAGCTAATTCGGAGTACTACACGTCCAAGGTGAGAAAGAGAGAGGAAGAGAAAGAGGAAGCTTATTGGAAGAGGAGGTCTAGGCTCTTCAACATCTTCGTGCTCAGTGAGATCTCTCAGTTTCTAGTCCTTTTATTATTTATCCATCCTTGGATAGGTGAAGAATGTTAAATCCAAACGGGTTGTGCTTGTGATCAATGTTGTAAACGATTCTCTTGATAGTGAATTGTTTGTCTGGACGAAGTCCCGTGGTTTTTACCTCTTTGAGGGTTTTTCACGTAAAAATCTTTTGTTTCGTGTGGTTGATAAGTTGATTTTGTTTATTGCATTATCTTATCACATAATTCACTAAGTTTGGGGGGGCGAGATCCTAAAATTTTGTGCAACGCACCCAATAGACCCGACACGATAAGGCTGGACCCGAACACTAGTTTTTTCACGTGGATTTCGTGCGGTTAAAAGGTCGCGTGGAATTTTGCTGGGCCTGGTGCTAAATGTGAGGGAGATGAGTTGCCACCATTCTCTAGGTGGCCCAAAATTCAATACAGACCTTTCTTTCACATTCTCCAGCCAACACGACCCCTAAGATATAAAAAAAAAAAAAAATCTACTGGAATTTTACAAAGAAAATGTCTGCATAACTAATATATACATGTACATACATTATAACGGATCTGACATCTCCAATTCAAAACGTCAGGCAAGAGTTCTTGACATCGTAATTCATCTTCTCCAAGTTCGGCAAGACGGCGAACTGAATCATTAGCGGAGGCCCGCAGATGAGCGCCAACGAATCGCTGCTACCTTCGGGAATGTGCTCCCGTAGAATGCTCTCTGTAATGTAACCGGTACTGTATTTCCACCCTTCCCTCTTCGCTCCACTGATCACATACCAAACCTTGACATTCGGGTGCTTCTCGGCCCACTCGTCGAGCTCGCCCCTCAAGAGTATGTCGTCCTCTGTCCGGTTCGCATAGACTACATACATCTCCGTTTCGTCGCTCGGATCCTTCAAGATGGCCTGCATCACCTGATAGATGGGCGTGATCCCAGTGCCCCCGGCAATCATGGCAAACCGCTTAGCAAACTTGTGTTTGCCGTGGACGATGAAGTTCCCCCGGCCCGTGTACTCAATATGCCCGAGCGGGCCCTTAATGTCCAGCGTGGAGCCGATCGGCAGCGAGTCAAGGTACTGCGACATCATCCCACCCTTGGGGAATTTGGGGTGGACGCCCTTGAAATAGACCTTGACGACGAGATCAAAGTAGCCGACCTCATCGATTGAGCTCGTCGGGGTGTAGGCACGCATGCAGAGCTTGCCGTCGATGGTTGCGCAAAGGAAGATGTGCTTCCCAACCGGCAAGCCGAGGAGCTGGTCGGACAATGGCAATGCAAAGCGGAAGAGGCGGACGTCATGTGAGATGGAGCTTTTAGAGACGAGCTTGCATGGGATCTTTTGACCTGGTATCAGAACAGAGCTCCTAGACAGGGAGACTTCATTGATTGTGTCCAACTGAGAGAAGTTCGAAGCGTCGTGGATGGTGCTGTTGGGAGTGGAAGAGTTCGAAGCGCCGTGGATGGTGCTGTTGGGAGTGGAGGAGTCCGACGTGTAGCCGGTCGTGATGAGCTCACCGATCCGATAGTTTTCAAGCATGACCTTGGCCTTGTCGGAGTGGATGGCGTCAAACTCCTCAGTGCAATCCGTTCCGGCGTTGATGAGGATGCTGTCACTTCCGCCGGGGTGGTCCTTGAGGAAGCTGGTGCAGTCGTAGACATGACCGTGGACGACGATCCATGCCGAGCTGTCGGAGCTGTGCTTTTGCACCTCCGACATTGAGAACTGCTTCACCGACGTGTTCATGAATGGCGTCGACAAGCTCTTCTTCAGGTTCTTCGCCTCCGCGGCCGTCTCCATGTGCTTCTGGTGTGCCATCCATCCGCCCGACTGGTTTCCGGGAACCGTTGGATGCTCGAACACCAGCCCGATCTCGCCCCTGTGCGGCTTGCACACGCTCATCTTAACCCGGAACCAGCAGTTGTTCATCATGCCCTGCGCACCATGCGAGAGCGGCGCAAGTTAGCGGCGTGCCGCCTTAAAATGCGCGGCTGAGGCGGTTGCCCAACGTGATTAAAGGCTAAAAGCGTGGATAACGGTATTTTCGCATCGGTAGGGGCGCCGATTCAGTCAGGTAGTGACCGTGGGGCCCACATTCATATCATCCACGCGGTCCATCCGTTTTTCCAGCTCACTTTAGGACGTGGGCCCAAAACTGAAACAATGCGCGCTCCTCGATGCAGGCTTTGGTCCAAAAATCATCCAAACCGACAACTCAGGTGGGGAACGATGAAGATGAGACGCCAACCATACGTTTATGTGCGGGGCCCATCTGAGCTTTCCATGAGGCTAATCTTTTATATACAGGGAGCATATAAAGGTTATGGCCTTATGGACTTACGTAGTGGATTTCACATACACGGCATGGTGGGCCCCAAAGGTCATGGGTGTTTTACACGCTGAGTAAAACAGGTAGCGTACGCTTCTGGTCCGTCGGAGAGGATATTGAGAATTTTAGTACGAACCATGTCGTCCTCATGCATGTATTCTGGTTCCTTGACTTTGAACCAGTGGGACATGGTTAGGTGAACCAGACCGGTCTGAAGGGCCCACCATGGGCGGAACCTATTACTATTAGACAATCCTAACCATTCATCAGAGAAAAAGAGCCAAAGATCGGTTCGCTTGAATTCGAGACTAGTGAAGCATGGATGGTTCGTCCGTTCTGGGGCCACAATCAGACCCAATGAATGGATGAGACTACTCTACCCAAAAGAAAAACTCACCATGAGGTTCCAGATGAGCTTCTCCGGCTGGGTGTTGAGGCTCTCGTCCCAGGCTCGGACCGCAATCTCCTTGGCCCCCAGCAGGTCCAGCACCTCCACCTCCACTGACCAGAAGCACCAGCACCAGTACTTGCCGTACTTGTTGGGCTTCTCCTGGCGGTCGATCTCGCAAACGTGCCACGTATCTCCACCGTCCATCGTAACCTCCACCCTCGTCACCTTCTTGCCTCCACCTGGGGTTTCCCACACAAAAAGACAACACCGACGGTTATGATCGGCGTAATCAGTCTGCATACATTATTTTTCATGGCCGCATATACGCAGTATAAAGAAGACTCTCAAGCGGTATGAAAGTTGGACCCATCCCAATAACCTGCTGTCCAATTAAATCTCACCACGTGGTGCCTGTACCGACGTTTGTACAGTACAAGCAGGGGCCGTACCCAGTCCGTAGCACGACGAGAAAATCCGCACAATGTATTATGTAAAAGCAAAATGATATATGCGACTCGGGCGCGACTTGGGTGAGACCCGGAACCAGCTATGTGGGTGGGACCCTGACTGTAGGAGCCCACCTCGATGCATGAATTATATATCCATTCCGTTCATCTGCTTTTCCGTCTTATTTGATGCCAAGGTAGAAAAATCGAAGCAGATGAAAATTTCGGATGGACCACAATATAAGAAAAACTGGTTAATGACCATTAAAAACGTTTTGTGGGCCACAAAAGTTTTCTATGAACGTGATATTTGTTTTTTAATTTCATCCTGGTCTGCGTGACCTTATCAACAGATTGGATGGTCAATGAACATTACGGTGACGCCAGGAAGTTTTTAATGGTAAGTGTTTAGTGAGCACCGTTTCCTGTGGTGTGGTCCACCTAAAATTTTCATCTGCTTAAGTTTTGGAAAATCATCCTAAAATAATCTGAAGAAACAGATGGACGGCATGGATATGCAATGAATACATACAGGTGGGCCCTAGGTTCAGGTCCCACCCACATCGCTGGTTCGGGGTCTCACCCAAGTCGCGCTTGTTTCGCATTGAGTAAAAGCATGTATGATGTGATAACGACAAAAAAAAGGAGAAACGGCTTTCTTTAAGCGCTCGTCCTCTTTCCGAGGGGGATATTTCGGAGTTCAAATCCTAAAGCGATTCGCATATGGAGTTATCAAAAGAGAAGAATCGTTAGACACGTGTAAAATTGTCCCACATGTGAAAGATCTTGACCATTTAATAAGTGGGAATCGACGATTGGATACCCTCTTCCACCAATCAGAATGACATAATCATCGTTTATGCCATACTTTATATTGAACAATGTCCATCACTAATCATTTTTTGACCGTGCTTCTTACTAGTTCTATATTGATTATATGATTTTCATAGATTTTGTTATTGGTCCCACCTAAAAGATGGACCCGATCTCGTACACGTGTGATCCAATGTCCTGGTGATTCACGTACTTGATCCCTCATCGCGCGAAGCGCCAACGCATCTACACAGTAAGAGTATCCGAGCCCCCTCCCCATATTCTGTTACCAACAACAGCTGGCCTTGGTTTTAGATTCCAAGCCCACATAATACGGAGAGCCCACTTCGTCTCGACAAACCAAGCTCCGGCTCATCGCCACTCTCTTTATCAGAACCTAAATTGATGACGAAATCCTGACTGTCCACCGAGTAGGTCCCACTGTCGACGCTCTGAATATAAAACCAAAATCCTAAAAAATTGACCCATTGACCAACTTTCATTTCCACCGTTGGATTAAAAGCCATAGATTGGACAAATAGGACAGACTGTGAACTGTGAATGATTCATACAAAGAGGACTCCTTCAGATAAACAGTCAAGATTCACACAAAATACTGCCACGTGCACCGTGGGTTTGCAACGAACCAAAACAATTAATCACCAAATGAACCAAACGAGCCCAAAAAAACACAAGCCGCAGAAATTAAATAAATAAATATATGTATAAAATAATTAAGAGAAAGAGATTCCTTTCACCGGAATATGCATAGCCCTTCAAAGTATACGGCCGTTGTGTAGTCGCTGCATTGATGGGAAGAATCTCTTCATGGCACGGAGTCGTTATAACGGAGTTTATATTCAGCTCGTTTATTATATACTCGGGCTTGTACCACCATGCTAAAAACAACACAAACCACGCACAAAAAAAAAAAAAAAAAAAATTCAGAACAGTACCAAACTGTACCACTGAAACACCAAAAAACAGAATGGAAGGGCGAATCTATCAAAAAAAAAGAGGTGGTATTCATACCTTCAGCATTTGCCAACTCATCATCGACATGAGATGGAAGAACTCTGTTATCTTTGAAATGGTAATAGTTCTGCGACTCTTCGGTGGTGACGATGATCCTCTTTAGCCACTTCACCATTCGCCCTCCGATGAATCCTGGTATGATCATACGGACAGGATATCCGTGATCTGGGGCCAGGATCTCTCCGTTCTGCATGTAAGCGAGGATGATGTCTCGGGCCGGGTCCATCGCGATCTCCTTCTTCAAGCTCGTCCCGTACTTGGATCCGCCTCCCCCGGGCAGATCCTCGGCTCCCTCAAAACACACGTTTAGTGCGCCGTTAGATCGGCTGAGAATCCCGCACCGTTTAAGCACGTCCCTGAGTCGTACGCCGCGCCAGACGGAATTCGATACACCTGCAGGCCCCCAATTGAATCCTATCGTCTGTTTCACCATGTTCTGCTCCTTGCGCCGATTTCCGGCGCAGACGAGCGTGACGGGGAGCTCGCGGGCCTGGAACTCGTCCACGAGCTGGGCCATGGTGAAGCGTGTGGGCCGCTTCACCAGCCCGCAGACCTCGACCGTCCACTCATCCCACGTGCCCTTCGGGACCGGGCCGTGGTTGCGGACGTAGTGTAGCGACGACGGCGTTATGAAGCCGTGGTGCATGAGCCGAGTCAGCGGCGGCTCGCAGTTGAAGGGATGCTTGCCGGTAAGCCGGATCAGGGACTGGTTTCGCTCGATCCAGCTGTCGGCCGTCCCCTCGTCTCTCGGGTCCGAGATCGGCGGCTCAACCTCGTTCTCCGCCTTCTTGTAGGACTTAATCCAGTCGGTTTCCTCCTCTTCGTCACTCGAGGAGTCCTCGACGACGGTCTTGGTTTTCGGAACCGGCGTGGGGAAGCTACAGCCGCGGACCGGGGAGTCGGGCCGGCGGCTTGGATGTGACTGGGAGGCTTTGAACCGGCTCAGGCCGGGTTCGATGTGGGCGAACTGCCGGTTTTCCACGGACGCTGCCATGTAGAGAGGAATTCGCTTTTTCCTTTTTCTTCTCTCTCTTTTGCCCCTCTCGCCTTTGTGGCGCTCCTATTTTGACAAAAGGTAACTGAGGGCGCTGTGGTAGTTATATAGGCTCGTGGGCTAGAAACGTGCTGGAGTGAGGACGCGCGGCCCACCAGAGATGCTGACGTAAGATTTCGACGGAAAACCTCTAATACTCTGGCAGAGTGGGATGGATGATACACAGGCTCTTAGAAATTACTCAAAAACTGTAAACGTGGAACACAACTCAAATAAAACCGTACAGATCATGTGTAGCAGTTTAGGGAAGCGGATTGTCGTACTGAGTAAACTCTTTGGGCCCCACCGTGATTTATGTATTTTATCCATTCCGTCTATCCATTTTAGCGGGTAATTTTGGGGCTTGAACCAAAAAATAAAGCATATCGAGAGCTCAAGTGGACCACACCACCGCGGGAAATAGGGTCATTGAAAATTTCTTGGGGGCCACATAAGTTTTGGATCAGGCTGATATTTGTGTTTTCCATTCATCCATATCTCAGTGATCTTTTTCTTTTTCTTTTTTTTCTTTTTTTTGTTGGGTTAGTTCTCACACCCCCATTGTTAGTACCCCACCCACCCCGGTTAGTCACGTCACAATGTTAGCCACCCCCATTGTGGGAACCGATACCATGACCAAATTGTTGAAACGAAGCTATCTTCGCTCAGTCCTTGTGATCTAATGAATAGGTTGGATGACAAATAAACATAACTACGGGCCCTAAGAAGGTTCTGATTATAGAAATCATTATTCCCATGATTTCAATAGTATGGTCCAGTTGAGGTTTGGATATGCTTCAATTTTCATATCAACCTCTAAAATGAGCTAGATAAATGGAAGGACGGAGTGGATAAACACATACATGCACAATGGGCTCAACAGAGTTTATGTTGTTACCAAAAAATGGTCAACAGACGAGGATGCAGATCTGTGATCTTGATGGTTGGATGGAATCAAACCTCTGGTAGAAGATGACTGAGATGACGGAGTCCTTCAATCCTACAAAAGTGAACAGAGAATAAGAGGGGTGGCTGAGGGTCCAGCCGAGAACCCTCCGATGCCTAAGTCAGCGATCTTGGATAATTGAATACCTTAGTATAGATCGATATTAGTTTTCATACCTTGATAATGGGGAGAACATCCCTATTTATAGACTTAGGTTGCGAAACTACTTGCCTTTTGGAGAGTCGTAATCCCAGTGGACTGCCAGCTAGGTTCCCAAGATCCTCGGATCTGCTCATAACAAACGAAGATCCTTATCTCTAAAAGCTGGGGATGTCAATCTTTCCTCCTGATATCTCGGCGCAATCTTTAAGATTGCGGATTTACAATTCAGCTCGCTTCGGATGATCTTCATTACATAGGGCCGAGCCGACCAGTTTCCATCGGATCAATACGACCCGACTCGTATCCGGGACTTGAATCGAGTCGGCTCGTCTTTCCCGGGTCGGCACAATCTGTTGTCTTTCAGGTCGGCTCTTTACCCATAACAGTTTACTCAATATGTTATAGGTAAATTATGAGCTGACCTCATGTCGGATAGAAACCGACCTGGCTATAAGTCGAAATAATCCAAATTGACAAAGAATCGAGCTCCTCAACCTGACCTTAAAGCCGACCTCGATTAAACTACTATAAGTGCCGAGGATCAAGGTTCCCATCAGTGAAATAGGCGAGAGATCAGGAGAATCGTCAGAAGATATGGGGATATTCCCCATGATTACAGAACGGCCCGAATATTGTGCCACTTCATGAATCTCTCCCCTGAAATTATGACCCTAAAAGGGGACACAATCTTCAACCTAAGTTTATAAATGAAGACATCTTATTCCATATCGAGGTATGCAAAAAACTTATCTAAAAATGAGATATTCTTATATACAAAATTCAACTGGCTTAGGTCCTTGTCCACCTCTTAGCCGATCCCCAACCACCTTTTAGCCTTTGCTGCGAATTTGCAAGTCATGAATCGGAGATCCGGATCCTTCATCATCTTCAAGATTAATTCACGATCTCTTCTCAGGTGAACATTCGTCCTACCTCATCTGTTGCTGAAAATCAATAACAACACACTAAACAATAAAAATAACAAGCTTACTTGGTTAGCTGATTGCCAGATTGGAGAACATTTATTGGACGGTTAAAAATGAATAGTATCCAATGGTCTTTAGTGTCCATGAATAAGAGGTTTGGCTTGTTCAAGCAAATCTGATTTTCTGATGTAATTTAACGCCAGTCAATTACAATATTTACTTGGTTTAATTTCAATTGATATATACCACATGTTCCATTTCTAAGTGCCTGCGTATCAACCGTTATAACAGAGTAGCAAATAACTCCCTTTCGAGAGCAGTTGAGGAAAGCAAGGAGGCAAACGAAATGCGTCCATGTTAGTCAGTGGAGGGGGTTCACCGTGATTTATTTGTTTATCCTCGCAATCCATCCGTTTTCTAAAATCATTTTAAGGCATGCAACCAAGAATGAGACAGATCCAATAATACACAGGTGGACCACACTAAATAGTGAGCTTGGTTGCATTAAAGGCAAGAGTGACCTCTAGTGCGGTCCACCTGAGCGCTGAGTGTTGGATCTGCCTCATTCTTGGTCTCATACCATAAAATAATCTTAGAAAAGGGATAGAGTGCGTGGATAAAAAGATTACATATCGGTGGTCCCCTCTCACATAATAGCATGGACGCTTTGCTTTGCGTGAGGAATGACGCAATCCGCAAACAATGGTGCCCCGTACTGACTTGTGGCCCATTGATCCTGACTAGCCGACGGCCCAGCCTTGAAAATATCTTCGGCTTTCGAGTTTGACTAATCATCTGCATCATTCGATGTGTTCGTTTTCCCTCAGTGGCGACTCACGTGTGTCGCCACCCACTGGTTCCACATGCTGGTAGTTCTACATACGAACCGTCCGTTTTCTGACATATACAGAAAGTGTAGGGTAATTAAACTGATCGGATTATTGTTACTGAAGCCAGATTAAGGAGGAGTAAATTACTTACTGTGGCAACGGTAATGTAGGCGGTTTAAATCACAGGCATCTCAATATATGTGCCCCACTGAGTAGCGATACACGCAGGTATCTGTGTCACGACGGACGCAAAACGAACAGAATTAGAAGAGAAATTATCCCGTGCTCAAGTACTCACTATAAGAGAGAGTGCTACTACATGCATTGGGCCTTTGGATAGCCCAATCGATCGATCTGATCCGTTCATTTGTTCCAAGGTATTTTTCTTTGGCTGCATTACGAAACTCACACTGATCACATGAACCTATCCATCGATGGATGGTGATCAAGCTAACTAGCAAGCTGGACCTCCTAAAGGGGAAACTGTGGTAGTCTGCAGGACAACGAAAATAGCTTGCACCCTGGTTCACACAGGTCGAACAAGACTGACATGTGTTAACGCCAAAAATTGGCTAACAGATGTTGGTCAGAGACCAACTTTGATTCTTCGTCGTCTGACCTCCAATCGGAGATGAATGGTGTAGATTGGGGAACCTGCAATCACCAAGAAAGGTTAGGACCACCGCCGGTTGGCCCGACTTATGGCCCTCCGATGGCAAAGTCAGTACGGGTACTGTGATAGTAAGATGAAATGTGAAATGTAGGCTTAGAGATTGTGTACCTTTATCATCTGTGAGGTCATCTATTTATGCAGATCCAGGTGATCCAGTTTGTTACGCAAGTTGTTAAGATTAGTATTGATTTCAGGGGATAAGGCACTTATCCTGTTAATCCTTAGATAAGGGGATAGCCCAACCACTTTACACATCTAACTGATTACGTCTCTTGATGGAGATCCCTTGAGACACGGAGCCGTAGACGGAAATAAGCCCAAAATCGGCCTATACGTGCTGCTGGTACTATAGGCTAAGGGATGTCATCGCTGATCATCAGTAGTTAAAGCTGCTCTCTGCTCTCTGGTCATGCGAGCATCCCTGCTCTCTGGTCTTTGCTCTCTGGTCATGCGAGCAGCCCTGCTCTCTGGTCTCTGGTCTCTGGTCATGCGAGCAGCCCTGCTCTCTGTTCTCTGGTCTCTGGTCATGCGAGCAGCTCTGCTCTCTGGTCTCTGGTCTCTGGTCATGCGAGCAGCTCTGCTCTCTGATCTTTGGTCTCTGGTCATGCGAGCAGCCCTGCTCTCTGCTCTCTGCTCTCTGGTCTCTGGCGAGGACGTCCTTCAGCTCATAGTACCAGCAGCCTATATATGCGAGCAGCTTGTCTCGCGAGCATCTTCCGACGTGCGAGCAGCTTGTCTCGCGAGTATCTTCCGACGTGCGAGCAGCTTTAACTACTGATGATCAGCGATGACATCCCTTAGCCTATAGTACCAGCAGCACGTATAGGCCGATTTTGGGCTTATTTCCGTCTACAGCTCCGTGTCTCAAGGGATCTCCATCAAGAGACGTAATCAGTTAGACGTGTAAAGTGGTTAGGCTATCCCCTTATCTAAGGATTAACAGGATAAGTGCCTTATCCCCTGAAATCAGTACTAATCTTAACAGCTTGCGTAACAGACTGGATCACCCGGATCTGCATAAATAGATGACCTCACAGATGATAAAGGTACACAATCTCTAAGCCTACATTTCACACTTCATTTTACTATCACAGTACCCGTACTGACTTTGCCATCGAAGAGCCATAAGCCGGGCCAACCGGCGGTGGTCCTAACCTTTCTTAGTGATTGCAGGTTCCCCAATCTACACCATTCATCTCCAATTGGAGGTCAGACGACGAAGAATCAAAGTTGGTCTCTAACCAACATCTGTTAGCCAATTTTTGGCGTTAACAACGTGCAAAATGGCTGGACCCTCCTGTGTACTGAGGAACCCATTTGAAAACGACTGGGCCTATCTGCGGGTCCCATCTTATCTCAGGAGTGCGATTTGACGATGTCGACATCTGATTTCGCCTATTAAATTTGGATAGCTCCCATTAATTATCCATTTCATAGCAACCGATTGGACGGTTAGGATCACCTTGTCAGTGCAATTTCTGCCTATGCACCACCCAGAACGGGGCCCGTGATTTTGATTGTCCAGATTGGCTTGCATATATGTCAGCTGTACAAGGGATGAATCAACTATCATTTACATGACATAGAGGTGTACCATCCACAAAACTCATGCGTCGTGGAAACTCGTACACATCTCACGTGGCATAGATGCACACTGATCATGATCGTCCAAATGGTCACCGTTGCAGATGGGACATGTGTTAGAACTTATACTATTCAGATGATCCTAACCATCCAATTTGTGGCTATCAAATGGATAGATGAAACGAAAATTCAGCGGTCCAAATTCAATAGGTAAGATCAGATCATTTATATCGTCCGGTCAGTCTGCTTTCTACGCAACTACTCCGTCCATCATGGGGGCAATATTTGGACGGTTCGGCGCATGCATGTTACATGAGTTGCATTTTCTTGTCTAGTTAAAGAAAGCCACTATTTCTTGTCTACTAATACCAGCGCACCGTAGTACTAAAGTACTCGTCATTCAGTGGATCCCTGGACTGTGGAGCCTAACATGATGTATTTTCCCTACATCCACGTCGTCCATCCTTCTTAACAGGTTATTTTAGGGTATGGTCCCAAAAATAAAGCAGATAAAAATCTTAGGTGGAACACACGACAGGAAACATTGTTACTTGAATATCCACCATTAAAAACTTCTTTGGACCACTGTAATGATTATTCGCCATCCAACATGTTGATAAGGTCACAAAGAACTGGATGAAGAGATCACACAAATATCAGCTTGATTCAATACTTCTTGGCCTACAAGAAGTTTTTTTATGTTCAATCACCACTGTTTCCTGTGGTGTGGTCCACCTGAGACTTTTTTATGCTTTATTTTTTGAATCATGCACTAAAATGAGGTTTAAAAACAGATGGACAGAATCGATTTAAGTTACATATACCAAGGTAAGCCCCACAATCAGGGATCCAGGGAAGCTGCACCCCTCTTCACTTTGATGTATTGTACTTTTAACATGAGAAATATTGTTATGATAAAGCCATTTTTTCCTACCAACATGTCTCAAGTGCAGAATATCCAATCCATGCAAAAGGTGGGCCACACCATGTCAATCACTTGATATACAAATCAGTCTCATCCACTCATTGGATGGTCCATACCAGTAAACTGAGTCATACCATTCACTGTCCCATTGAACAAATGGTTCCTCTTGATTTTCTTTTCAGGCAATCATCACTGCATGATGCACCTTTTGCACGGATTGGATACTATATGTTGGTGAAAAAAAATTTTAAAAAAAAAAAAAAAAAAGGCTGCATCATAACTTCTGATACAGCAGCTGTATCTGATCATTTATCTTTTAAACAACACAAACAAAAACTGACCATGTTACTGTGTTACTGAAAGTAGTCCAATCAAGTTACGCCCGTGACATCAAATGTACAATTCGGACGCGGATTAGCTACTGAGAGGTTGAGTAGCTATCTAGCTACTGAAGTGACGTCACCAACTTCGGTGGGCCTCACCGTGATGTATGTATTGCATCCACACCGTCCATTCATTTGGAGAGATCATTCTAGGGCATAAATTAAAGAATGAGACAGATCCAAAGCTCAATTGGACCCCACTAAAGAAAACAGTGGGGACTGTGATGCAACCGTTGAAACCTTCCTAGGGCCCACCATCATGTTTATTTGAGATCCAACCTGTTCATAAGTTCACAAAGACATGGAAAAAGGGAAAACACAAATATGAGCTTCATCGAAAACTTCTATGGCCCCAAGGAATTTTTAATGGTAGGAGATCAATCCCCACTGTTTTCCTTGGTGGGGTCCACTTGAGCTTTGGATCTATCTCATTCTTCAGTCGATGCCCTAAAATGATCTCTCCAAATGGATGGACGGTGTGGATGTAAAATATACATTATGGTGGGGCCCACCGAAGTTGGTGACGTCACTTCAGTAGCTAGATAGCTACTCAACCTGTCAGTAGCTAATCCGCGTCCATCAAACTCAGAAAGGGCTTTTAATTCCATTTTTCCTTAGTTTTTTTTTTCTATTGTTTAAGCTAATTAATCATGCTTAAAATCTTTAATTAGAGAAAAGCAACAACTACTCTGGCGGAGTATAATCATCTTACACATGCACGGAGGCCACGTACACGTGGCATGCATGGCTATTGATCAAAACCGTCCTAATTGTGGGCCCCAATATGCATATGGGGCAGAAGAAATTCCCGACCTCCGATCAATGGACGCTTAGTTTTTTTTTTTTTTCCAAATCTCCACCGCTGAAATTTTTTAGTTGGTTTGTCTGGTTGCAGTGGCCACAAAACGGACGTATAGGATCATCAACTCAGTGGATTTTTAGCCACACTGGGTGGCCCACTGATGCAGACGGTTCAAACCAATTTGCATGTGTGACATGTACAGATGGGTCATCATACCTGCTAAACTATCGAATAGCTGTCATTATAAATAAACATAAGGTGATTAAGCTAATTAACGGAGGATTAAGATAGGTGGAAGAGAATGAATGGTTGAGGAAGAGAGAGAGAGAGAGAGAGAGAGAGAGAGAGGTGAGGAAAGGGGTGAGAAGTGGCGGATGGAGTATTCCAATGGCCAAGGATAGTTTTGGGAGGCCAGGTTACAACTCCAAATCCCAAGGTGACTCCCAGATACTTCAAAGGCCAACGTCCTCTTTCCATGCACGGCCAGCCGCACCTAGTTAGCAGGTACAGCCGCCCTGTGGCCCTCACAAAAGAATTAGCTTGTCCACCCATTTTTCCCACCCTCTTTCTCTCTCTCTTCCTTTTATGGAGGTGCTCTAAAGTCATTTTACTAGCTATCAGTGTCTTAGCCACATATCCATGATCAGGACCATCCATCACGTGGGTTGCACCTTGTATGCTCGATGGCCTGAAAAAGGGACCGATCCGGTCACTGGATGGATAGCATGGTCACGTGGGTAGCACCGTATATTTTCGTAAGGCCCGTGGGCCGGGTTGGGAAGTGGGGCCCACCGGATGGATAGCATGGTACCTTGAGCACACACGTGGCACGTTGGGACGTGTGGGGAGATCGAAGATCCGGACGTCATCCTCTGCCAGTCAAAGAAAGTGTCGTGGTTAGAATATTTACCAACACCATTACTGGTCAGGGTTGTTCGGTGAATGGTGCCAAGTGCCAACTTCAACGGTTGTAATTAATGAGAATTTATCAAAGTGAAAAGATCCCTCGTAAAATAGGAAAGTGGCAAAACCAATGGTCAGGGAAGAAAGTTACAGCTTCCAGAGTTATAACATTGGGAGATACCTCAAAAGATCCTTCGGAGCTCCTTTCCGGAGAGATGGACGTTCGTTCATTGATCCAGACCGTCCATCCGGTGGGATAAAGTGGCGATCATCCACCTTGCGAACATCGCAGTGATTTGGACAGTACACCCACATTAATTCCACACTATCCCACATGATCCGACGCTTAGATGAGTCCAAGTCCAAGTCCAACTAGGGCTCTCAATGGAGCGGGTCAGATCCGAGATCCGATTTGCTCCGAATCCGTATAATGCGGATTTGGATCTTAAAATAGGTCCAATTATTTAAATGGACTGGATTGGATCTTAAAATAGGTTTGATTACTTAAATGGATTGGATTTGGATTCACAAAAAGCATATCCGAGTTCGATCCGAATCCGATCTAGAACCGACTCATTGTCACCTTACTCAATATGTTATATTGACACTTGGCCATCCGTTTTCCAGATTATTTTAGGCCATGTCTCAAAATTAAGACACATCACTCTTAGATTGACCATATCACAGTAAATAGTAGGAATTTGCATCATTTTGCTATTAAATTAAATACATTATATTATATATATTTTTTAGATTTGTAATTAGGTGGATTCAAACCTAGATCTGACCCAAATCCAATGGTTATATTGATTTTGAATCGGAAATGGATCTAACTATTTTGTAAATGGATTGGATATGGACATCACCTTTTGGATTCTAAGTTGGATCGGAATCCGTCTACAAATATTCGGACTTGGAGCCGGATCCGACCCATTGAGAGCCCTATGTCCAACAGGTGATCTACTATCCTACCAATATAGATAGGATCGACCATCCACCTTGTCACTATATGCTGGTTATTTTCTACTTAATTAGCAAGAGGGCGAGGTCCACCATCCCGCCGACGGTGAAAAGGTGGGACCCACATGCGTAATCCGCACTTTTGACCGTTCAAAAAAGTGGGGAAATGAAGAGACCACCAAATCTGACAAACCCAGCAAAACCACCAAATGAGACATCTTAATCATTTAAGTACGCGATTTGGCTAGTGACCCCAACACCAGCCAGCTAGCTGATATCAAAGCTCTGTGAGGCCCCCATGACGTATGTATGGTATCGACGCCGTCCATCCATTTTTTCAGGAAAACAGTGTTGATTAAACATCCACCATTGAAAACTTGCCCACTGTAATGTTTATTTTCCATCCAACCTGTTGATAAGGTCACATAGACATGGATGAAGGGTTAACACAAATATCAGCTTGTTCCAAAACTTCATTGGCCCCAAGAAATTTTCAACAGTAAGCATTCAATCCCGGCCACCATTTCCCGTGGCGTGGTCCACCTGTGATTTGGGTCTTCCTCATTTTTTAGATCATGGCCTAAAATGAGCTGGAAAAGTGGATGGTCGGCGTGGATCACATACTTAATGGTGGGCCCACAGAGCTTTGACACCAGCTAGCTGTTGTTGTTGAGGTCACTAGCCAAACCGCGATGTAAGAGGTTGTATCAGCACTGGTATGGTTCCCATCCGATGCACGAGTACCACTGTATCTTTTAGTGCTTTTGATTTTTTAAGCCTTTGTGTGTGCGCCATCACTGCCTTTACCTTTTTCAGTTGTTACCACCATTGGTAGCAGTCGGCTTCAAAGAAACCGTCACCCCTTCGCTCTTGTCATTGATGGTTGTGATTGTACGGTCATCAGTTATTTTTATGGACATTTTACTTACTCCCACCTGCTTTTGTCCTTGGTGGTCCCTCTTTCTTTCATCCGTTCCTTTCAATGCAATGGAATTGCACGATCCTCGACCGTGGATATGTATAGGAACTCCCACCATCCTAAGATCCTTGATGTCCAGTGTATGGATGAAATGGAATGGCTAGGATTGTTCAATTAAGGGTTCTTTGGAAATCTACTTTTGACCTGGTACAATCGAGATCGAAATTTTTAAGGCCCATTTGGATACCACCAAATAAGTTACTTTTTCTACTTACAACAGTAGATAAGTAACTTATTTGAGATAAGTTTGGTTTATGATCAATTATAAGTAGTTTTTTATTTAAAGTTAATAATTATTCAATCTAATAAGTAAAAAATCAAGATAAGGTAATTAAGGCCTACGTAGCTTATCTTAAGTAACTTAAGATCAAACACCCCCTTAATTATCCAAAATCATTATGCATTTGGATCATGATTATGGATTTTAAAGATTTTATGAACTTCTTTTTTCTCACATTTTAAGAACCTGTTTTTGCTCACCTTCTCTCTTAGATTACTTAGCAAAATACAATAGAGGTCTGAGACCAGAATACTACCATATTGACCCTCAAGTTTCCACACATTCCAAGCATTTCCAACTGTGTTAGGATTCTTCCACCACATTGTTAAGTGGAGAGTTTATAAGTTGTTGAAAGTCTTGCCTAAGCTAGTCTTTTTTTTCAACAGGTATTATGCGCTGAAGTGTCATTTCCTAATTCCTACTGAAGTCTAATACTGAGAATTATTATTAAGTCCTAATTTAATTAAAATATTTAGTTATTAAGAAAGTTATTTCAATATTGAGACCAAGGATCGAGTGCCCATGTGGTGAGGGTAGTGTGAGCATGTGGGGTATGAGTGTAAATAAAAAATAAAAAATAAAATAAAAATACGTAAGTTTCAGTGGGTTTGAGTCGAATTAAAACAAATAATTGGTTTTAAAAAAAAATCCTAGGATTGTGGTGTTTGTAGTATTAAGAAATAATATGCCTTCTTCTAAACGAGGGCAGACTACTTTTTACAAACATGCACATATATAGATAGATAGACAGGGGATATAACAGTTTGACATGATTCTTCTCTGTTATCTAGATATTGTTAATTGTGAAATTTTAGATCCGTAATTTTAGAGCTATGCATCTACTTCATCAAATGTTATCAGAGATTAGGTGAAGTAGCTAGTTTATTTTATTTCTTTTTGTCCCAATTAATCAAGAATTATTGTGCTAACTTGAATTATGGTTACAGCCCAATCCATAGCTCAAGAGGTAGACTGAGTGAAGATAACCCAATTTCAACACTGAAGTCTTGCCATTGATTACCGAGTTGGAGGTGGCTAACATTGCAGTGTCACTAATAGTGCGGTTGGGTGTACCAACAGAAGGGTGTATGTACTAACCCTAAAAAAAATATAATAATAATAATAATAACCGTGGATGACAATTATAAACAGGTTAAACCACAACTCTCAAGGTCTTGTGAGATAAACTATGATTACAAGAGCATGCAAGTGAAGGTAATTATGGGATTTGATAGAGAGCAGCTACACTAATGTAGTCCACAAACAAAAAGAAATAAAAGTTACGACAATGAAAAGTTACAACAACTGAAAGTAGGACAATTCCATCCAATTTGAAAAGCTACAATGAAAGTAGGACGGCAACTTTTGGAGAATCCCAAGAGACCACATGCTATAAGACGGTGATTCTCTATAATTCATCGTGATACCCACTGCTGCTGTCCACTCAATTCAGCCCGTTCATTTTGACAAATCATTTTAGGTGATGAACCCAAAATGAAGTAAGTGGACGCTTAAGTGAACCACATGACAAGAAGCCGTAGAAATTGAATGCCTACAGCTTGAAACCTCTCAAGACCCACAAAATTTGTGAACCAAAGTAGGTATTTATGTTTTCCCTTCATTCAAGTCTATGTGACCTTATGAGTAGGTTGGATGGCAAATAAACCTCATAGTAGGCCTAAGAAGGTTTCAACGGTGGGGTCATTCATCATTGTCACCATTGCTTCCTATGTTATGGTCCACTCAAGCCTGAGATCTGCATCAAATAAGTTTTGAACATAAAAGTAACTTAGCATTGAAATGATTTTAGCAAACTTTTTTCCATTAATTCCCACCGTACATGGGCTACTGTCCAAAACTCATCAAAAATCCCATTTACATGCAAAGGTTGATGGTCATGTGGACGGTCAGGATCTATGCCTATGGTACGTGACATTTTTCCTGTGGACCCATGCGACCATTTACAAATATATTAGGCCATTTTGCTCCTTAGGCGAACCGCAATATACAAAATTATGGTTAAAAGCGTATCTTTTATCCATCCAATTTATATATTGGCCCATTTAAAAGGAGCACTTTTGGGGGATTTTAAATTCTAAGCTGGATTTGAAATCAAGATTTTAAGGTATCAAACATTATTCTAACGGCCCCAAATATATGATGCCAAACGGCCCCTAAATCTTCTCTTTTCTCTCAACAGATTATTAGTAAATGGCCACGTGGCAGCCGTATTGTCGTCTTTCTCTCGGAATCGGATTGCATGCGGAGTAACTCCGCACGCTCTTATCGTGCGGAGTAAACTCAGCTGGGCCCACCTAGAATGTATGTGCTTTATCCATTCCGTCCATATGTTTTTCAAGCTCATTTTAGTGGTTGAGCCCAAAATTTAAGCATATCCAATCTCAAGTGGACCATGCCACAGGAAACAGTGGGAATAATGATTTCCACCGTTGAAACCTTCCCAGGCTCTACAGTGATGTTTATTTGTCATCCAACCTGTTCATAAGATCACATGGATATGGATGAAGGGAAAACACAAATATCAGCTTGATCCAAAACTTCTGTGTCCTCCGAGAATTTTTCAATGGTAGACATTCAGTTCACACATTTCTAGTGGTGTGGTCCACTTTAGATTTTCATATGCTTCATTTTTTGGTACCATACCTAAAATTTTCTATTAAGATGGATGGACGGAGTGGATAAAATAAGTAAATCACTGTGGGCCCCACAGAGTTTACTCCGCACGCTAACGTGCGGAGTTACTCAGTACGCAATCCGCTTCCCTTTCTCTCTCAGCTGTGATTGGTAAATAGCAACCTCACAGCTGGAATGTCTGGTGGGGAACAAAGGGAAGACGTTTGCTAGAATACATCTCGATGGACTATAAAAGAATACGTTAGGACTCTACGTTTTGGATATGGAGTCATCTTTCAAATGATCCAAACCATTCATACGAGGGAACTCATCTTGGATGAGTGTCACTGATAAAAAGAGATCATATATTATTGTATTTTAAGTTTTTAACCCTTTGATCATTTATCTATTTTCCTTTGAATAATCGAAGGGTTTAAATATTCCAATCTGAGATTTTTTTTTTCGAGTATATTTCATCCAAGGTAAGCTCTAGAATGTAAACGGTTTGGATTATTTCTGAGGATCATGATCCAACTGCTACGCTACCGACGTATCCTACATCAATACGACGGAATGTATACTAACAAATCCTGGTGGGCAACCGCTGGACCATGCAGATGCAGGTAGGACGAGGAATCCATACGACTCTTTGGGTGGGGCACGAATGGCCCCTGACATGTGGAGATACCACTAGTGTGACACGTGTCAGTAGCACAATCACGTAATGGGCGTTGGGAGATGATACGGTAGAACTGGAAGAACCGGAATGCTGTAGAATTCTGTCTCCACAGTAAACGTGGCAGGATAGTGTATCAATCGGGTCCATCCATCGACTGGTCCCCATCATGGAACCTGCTAGAAAAATCCTGTTCGTTACTTTTCTTCAATTTGTGCCAATGAGCATTCTGCCTTTCAGGTACTTCCTTTATCCACCATCATTTTGTGGGGCAGAGATCATATGGATAGAATTGTCTAATAGATGTAATTTTTTTTAAAAAAAATCCAATCGATGCTATGGCCCAGTGAATGGATGGACCGGATTGGCACATCACCATGTGCGATTGACGGTGGAGATGCGGATCTACCGTACTACGGTTTTTTCGGCTCTACCGTATGATCTTCCATGAATGTCACAACTCAAGGCAAGCGCCACAAAAGAAAAGTTGCGCAGAAGCATCTCATTGGCCAAAAGTTGATTGTACGGCCCTAAATCATCGGACGCGGTTTTGCTCACCAGATCACCAACCAGCTGGCGTAAAAGCTCTGTGGACCCCACCATCATCATGTATATGTTTTATCCACGCTGTTCATTCATTTTTTCAGGTAGTGTTAGGGCACGATTCCAAAAATGAGGCAGATCCAAAGGCAAAGTGGACCCACACTACAGGAAACAGTGAGAATTGAAAGCTTACCGTTGAAAACATATCGAGGGGCACAAAAGTTTTGGATCTTCCACATTTTTGGGATCATCTCCTAAAATGAGCTGGAAAAATGGATGCACGGAGTAGATAAAACGCATACATCGTGGTGGAGCCCACAGAACTTTTGACCCCGACAAGTGGGATGATGTTCGGGTCACCAGCCAAACCGCATCCCAAATCATCCAGATCGTCGCTTTAGCATTTTTTTTTTTTTTTTTTTTTTTAACGCGCACACACTCACATCCACACGCCACAATGGGTACTCGAACCCTGGAAAGGGAGTTAGTTTATACTCGGTCAGCGTATGACCCTTGATACGCAGGCACTCGGAAATTGTATACAAGGCCTACAGTAACAAAATCAGATGGATTGAACTATACCATCTTTTGATTCGTGCACACTTGTTTGTTGAAATAGAGCGTTATTATGAACCGTCCAATAAATGTCCACCATTCTGATTGTCATCTTATCAAATATGTGTAATTTTTAATAGGGCTCTTAATGGGTTGGATCTGGATCGCTCCAAGTCCGAATCTATGCAGACAGATTCAGATCCATCTCAGATGCGAAAGATGTATATACATATATATTTCAATCCATTTATAAATAGTTAGATTTATTTTCAATCCAAATTCATGTAACCATTGAATTTGGGTCGGATCTAAGTCTGAATTCACCCGTTACAAATCTTAAAACGTGTATAATATAATATATTTAATTTAATAGGGAAATGATGCAAATCACATTACTCACTGTGATATGGTTGACCTGGGAGCGGCTAAAATCGTATGAAAAACAGATGGCCAGTATGAATATACCATACATAGTAAGGTGACAATGAGTTAGACCTGATAAAATTCAGGATCAAATTCAGATATGTTTTTGTGAATTAAAATTTAGTCTATTTAAATAATCGGACTTGTTTTAAAATCCTAATCCACATTATACGGATTCCGAGCAAATTCAATTTCGAATCTTACCGACTCTCAATGCTTCATCTAAACAGGACCCATAATTGGAACGGTAGAATTCTGTACAACAGAGGCAGATATTCGCTTATCAAAACCGCTTATGTCAATGGACCCACCACTGATGTGGAGTACCCTGACTCATCAATCTAATTAGAAAAAGATGCCCCGAGATTGAAGGGCTGAGATCTTACAATCTGGAATATCTTTGGGGAAGCCCACATAAACAGTGTGGGCCCATCGTGATAACCGGTTCGATCAACGAATATAGACCCACATGCATGGAATTCTGCGTGTCAGGAAGACGTACGTACGGTGAGGTCCATAAAGAGTAGGATCTTGTCATTGTCATTCTTCTGCAGAAAACAAAGAAAACGTTTGCGTACCTGCTGGGGTTAACGTGGGGAAATGACTTGACGTGCATGAAATCCCACCGTTCATCAGGTACACAGACCCATGTTTTTCGTTGATTCCAAAAATAAGGCTCATCCAACATTCAGGTGGGCCACCCCTAAAACGTTATAGCTAAAACCTTTAGATCCGCTTTATGTGTCCCACATGAGTTTTGGAATGCTGTGATTTTTTTGGTAGCTCCTTCATCCTTAGGAGAAACATCAGATGAATGGACTGAATGGTGTATAAAATCCACGCTGGGCCCTATATAAATTAATGGTAGTCGTATCATCCCAACTGTTACCTACGTTGTGGCCTACCAGAGTTTTGAATTATCGTGTTTTTTTTTTTTTTTTTCAATGGTTAACATGAAGCACCGCACCTGATGGACGGGTGGATCTTTGCAAAATTTTCACCCACGTGGCTCTCGGTACGCTAGCACGTATTAAAAAATGAATGCTATGTGGACAACTCCCCGGGCGGGTTGGGACGAGGATTAGCTACTGACAGGTTGAGTAGCTAGATAGCTACTGAAGTGACGTCACCAACTTCTGTGGGCCCCACCATGATGTATATGTTGTATCCACGCCATCCATCCATTTGGAGAGATCATTTTAGGGCATGAGCTAAAGAATGAGACAGATCAAAAGCTCAAGTGGACCCCACCAACGAAAACAGTAGGGATTGATCTCCTACCATTAAAAACTTCTTGAGGCCACAGAAGTTTTCGATCAAGCTGATATTTTTGTTTTCCCTTCTTCCATATCTATGTGAACATATTAACAAATTGGATCTCAAATAAACATCATGGTGAGCCTTAGGATGGTTTCAATGGTTGCTTCACTATCCCTACTGTTTTCTTTGGTGGATCCCCACTTGATTATTGGATCTGTCTCATTCTTTAGCTCATGCCTTAAAATGATCCCTCCAAATGTATCGAGGGTGTGGATACAACAGATACATCACGGTGGGCCCACAGAAGTTTGGTGACGTCACTTCATTAGCTATCTAGCTACTCAACCAGTCAGTAGCTAATCCGCGTCCGGCGGGTTGAGTTCCTGACTGTGGTCCCACCCTGATATATTTTCCTTACATCCATGCCGTCCATTCGCATTGAAATAAGATCATTTTGAGATACTGTAAAAAAAAAAATGATGTAGATCAAAATCTCAGGTGGACCATACCACAGGAAAAGGTGGTGATTGACAATTAAAAACTTCTGGTGTGCACAAAAGTTGGATCAATTGATATTTGTGTGGTCCCTTCATCCAGCCAGGAGGGGCTCTGTGAGTTTTATCCCCACTGTCCATATCATTTTAGGGTGTGGACCCAAAAATGAGGCCGATCATTTTGTGCTCGTCCAAGGCTCCAGAGATTTTTCCAAAAGCCAAATGGCATTTTTTTTTTCAGGGAAACAAAAAAGAAAAGGAAAAAGAAAAAGAAAAATACGAGAAGAGGAAAGAGACAACAGATGAGTTAGTTACAACTGAAAACCAATTCAACTAAAACAGAATCCCCTATTATTGCATTCAGTCCATTTTACCAAGTTGAATGTCTTAACAACAAAAAGGAAACGCCATGCATGACCAGAAGGCGAAAAAGAACAGAAGCAAACAGAAGCCCTACAACAACGTCATCATCACTGTCTATGTTGAATCGACCACAATCCGACGGCAGAAACCCAACCGTCGCCGTGGGACCAAGAACAGCCTCCAATGGAAACCTTCAACATCGATGCGGGGTTATGATCGCAAGGCACAGCTTCTAGCTTATTCTCAACAGCTACGGTCAGTGGCAAATTCGCAACAAAACCAAAGGCCCAGAGATTGGAACCTCAAACGCAAGGTAATCTTGAGATAAGAGAGAGAGAGAGAGAGAGAGAGAGAGAGAGAGAGAAGAAATTGTATTTTGGGTTGATGGATTGATGAATTTTTAAAATGTAGCAGATTCAGAAATTTTGCTCGAAACTCAGGGTGCGGATCCGCCGACTCTTCCTTCCTCTGAGAAGACCTTGGAGATATGACCGAATCATATCTGAAGAGAAGATGGAAGAAGGTAGGCTCCCGCGAAGGAAGAGAAATTCCAACAAGGCGGAATCAGAAAGATATTCATATTCATGTCATGTATGATGCCATTTTCCCTCTCAATCTCAAAATTCAGGTTCATTCAAATTGAATTTCTAGCTTTACCTCTATGCCCCTGCCCCTGCCCCTGCCCCTGCCCAATGGTGATCTAGTTAATGCCGTATATGGGCTATTCCACGTAAAGAAAATCCACACAATCCATAAAGAGTTAATTTAGAAATGAAAGCTCTGGATCGTATGATGGTGGGGCAGGCATGGGGCCTCATTGCAAACATCTTAATTTGAACATTCGTGTATTTTGTGTGTGTCGATGCAGTGGCGATTAAAGCGTGTGCTTGAAGAGCTATCTTGCTGCTGGAAGTTCAGCAGGGAATGAATGGGGATTACCAAGGATTTTGATTCTGTAATAATGGACAGAACAAAACAGCTCCAGAACAGAGCCGAAGCCTGGTTGCGGGTGGCGCTTTCAAGGACTGGTGATGTTTTTGTAGCGTTTAATGCCTGCTATGATGGAGTATCACTGAATTTTAGGAGACCGTGATTGGTTTTGTCAAGGGATTTTCGGATTAAATGTATGTATTTCATTAGCACATGCCAAAGCTTTTGCAGGCCAGATCATGCGCGTTCAGCCCTGCAGGATCTCCTATTTTCTCCCTTCTGGATAATAATATAATGCAAAATGTTCTCAACACTGGTTAGTTTTCAATATTCTGCTCAGCTTCATAGAGAGAGAGAGAGAGAGAGAGAGAGAGAGACGAAAAATAAAATAAAAAATCTGTCAAACATTGCAATTACACTTTCTGCACATCCTTGTTCCCAAACTCCTCAAAACCACCTTGCTTCGTTATCATATTCCAATCTAGTTGCACCTCAAACCAAACATAAATCAACGATGGTCCTTTTTCTACTCCAAAACAGGTGAATGAAGTAATAGGAAATAACAGCCGAAAAACTAGAATGCCTATAGAGAAGGGGTTAAAAAAGTAAAAAAAGCCCGACATTTGCTTGTTGTATGGAAATAATCAATGTCAAAGTGCCGAATGCTGCACCCATTCCGGAATGTAATGGAGCGAGGGCAGAGAATCATCAGGAATTAAAGGGAGAAACTCTTTTAAGTAGTTGGCAATCAGAAAAGGAAAATGATGGGGGATGCACAACCAATGAAGGTTCCAGTTCCTAGAATCTTTTCGCCCGCACGCGACTGTATTTGACAACAGCATTCACATGCCCACCCAACTAGGATCAGAACCCAACCCAGAAATATTACAACTACACACCATTTGACACAAACCCTCATGGAACTGGCGCCACCACCTTTTTATCCTCCAGAAGTTTTAGCTCCATGCGCCACCCTTCCAATTTCGACAACTTATCCAACTGCTCAGGCTTCATGTCGTCCCTATCGCCTTTCTCTAGAGCTTCTGTGTTCCGAATCTGCAAAATGGTATTCCACCATTCAACATACAAAGATCCAGAACTTTAGAGAATGCATGAGATGTAAGTATTCAAGATACAGATGAAACCTGAAATCAGAAGCTCGAAATAAAGAGGGACCTATTTACACCCACTCTGGCAGGTTTGCTTATGGCATTACAATGGTACAGAGTCAAACTATCGTATTACCAACAGTAGAAACAGGGGTATTGGTCAATCATGCTGAGTGGGGATAATAATTCCCCAAAGTAAAACCATATGCATGCCCCATGAATCATGATAAAAATTATAAAATGGGCATATAGATATCATATAAATGTCAGTTCATAAAACATAAAAAAATAGAAGCAGGCACTAAAGGTGGACATATTTAATACTGAGAACTAGTAAGAAAAAAGATGAATGAATATTGTTTCCTATAGTCATGCCAGCATGTCTCAAACAAGTTTATTCAATGTGGCAATTTCTTTCAGAGAATGGAGTGCTATTGTTAGAACCGTATAACAAGCACCTCTTGTTTTCAATGAATGAAGTCAGAGCTCACAAAAGTCCTAAGTTGCCAATTAACAAAAAAACAACAGCTGATCATAGATATAGAGGTGCCAGCCAACTCCATATGGACTTATGGAAACTAAGGTCTTGGTAATTTTCGTGGATATCATGATAAACTGTGAAGGCTTCTAGTCTTGCCAAAACAAAAGCCTACAGATGTGCAAAGATTGATATTTGTTGTTGAAATTGCCATAAAATTCACTAACACCACAAGACTTTCCATTAGGGAACAGACATCGGTGCCACAGTTTAGTACCAAGCCCCAGCAGAAGTAGATTAAAACATGCAAGACTATGGTGATTCTCACTTTCTTTCACTTAACTTATCAGTCGCTTTTCATAAACAGGAGAAACATGTACGAGATCCAAACCAATCATCAAGTATGTTCTACCTTGGATGAGCCATGCCCAAACATCAAACTGACTGACAATTCTAACCATACTATTGGAGAACCTTTGGGAAAGTAAATCGATGGTCACAGGGAAGTCATCCAAAGTTGCTTTGATCATCCATGTCTTCCCCCCAAAAAATTCCTACAAAATCATCCGACCAGCATGGATATTGGGATGTGCCCCATCCAAGGTGGGCCTACATGAACAGTTTGGATCTTGTACACATTTGCAGCCTGTACAGAAACAAATCACTTGTATTTTAAGCATAAGAAAGTGAAAACATTCTAGGTTTTCTCAGACTAAACACCTTTAGAACACCAAAACATTCAAGCAGCGGCTGGCAACCTTTTTTTTTTTTTTTAATGCCCCATGGCTTCCCACGGGCGATTTCCAGACACCCAAATAGACCATTCGAGCGTTATGCAACCTACTGTCCAGTCATTTGGTCAGAAGGAATATTAAGGTTCTACCATCTTGAAGTTTCATCTTGACATTTTTATCTCTGGATATCATTTTGAGATAAAAGAATGTTCCAAACCATTGGGAAAAAAAAAAAAAAAAAAAAACTGACATCATTTTGGTGACGCTAACATGGTTCATAAAACAGTCTTGTGTGCAAATTGAATCATAAGCTTGAAAGGTTACCTTCTTTTTTAGTGCTCTAATTCTTTTGTCGAGATCTGGAGGGGCCCCTGGATTTGAACTTTCTGTCGAGTCTGGAGTAGGACCATCTACTGTAGGAGTCGGAGATACAGCTAGCTTATTCATTTGAAGAGCTACTGACTCCACAGCTTCTGACCTGTGTCCCACATCTTCAGAAGAAAACACCTCTGCAGTTGCCGTTTCTCCAGCTGCCTGGGGGTCTAAGCTCTTTCCCTTATCTGATGCTGATGAAGCAAGAGCGGCCTGCGAATAAATGGTCAATACTATTTTCTTTCTTCTTCTTCTTCTTCTTTTTTTGCAAGTTAACTTCAATTTTATTGCAAAAGATAAAAACAGCATATAATGCAAAAAACACAGCGGCAAGTAGCTGGACACAAAAACGCACAAGGACCCCGAACCCAAAAAGCCCCCCTGAACTTTACAAGGACTGTTACATGTGCCTATGATCTAATACATCAAGACCTTGTCTAGGGGCTTCAATTTTGTATGAGCATCCTCATTTGCTTCTCCCAATTTTTTCTGAAAATTGATCAGTCTCTCTCTACATATATCCATCACCTCTGCAATCATCTCCATGACTTTCCAGGGGGGCCGACCTGCACTAACCCAGCTTATAACTTTGCTAGGATCACCTTCTATCATTGCCTGAAGCAGACTGTTAGAAACCAGCATCATTGTTGCATGAAGCATAGCAACTACCTTGAAAAATTGGATTCGTGGATCCGGTAGGTCAACAGAATTCCAAGCCACTGTGATCTAGAATGCATCCCCAACCCTGGCAAAACCCGGGTTTGCTATTTTCAATTATATAATAAAATAGAGGAAGATGAACAGTTAGATAATTTTGTCCATTAAAATTAGCTTCACCTGCTTCAAAGCATTAAGTCAATAGTATCTATCACTGGACGTATCTAAAACAGACTGCTTTTTTTTATTTTTTGAAAGCAAGCCTTCCTAATAATTAGCTCTCGAGGACCATGGCCCTTAACTAATTATAATGACAACATCTGGCTGTGCTTCTGCCCCATATCTTGCTCATGTTGATTTTGTAGTCTT
Source organism: Liriodendron chinense (assembly GCA_003013855.2). Classification (NCBI taxonomy): domain Eukaryota; kingdom Viridiplantae; phylum Streptophyta; class Magnoliopsida; order Magnoliales; family Magnoliaceae; genus Liriodendron; species Liriodendron chinense. The sequence goes on from ML058513.1 coordinate 11,249,622, forward strand.
AATTGAATATCCCTAAGAGATCCAAGTTAGACATATGAAATGGTGTGTCAGATAGTAACCTCAAGATACACTATGGGCAGTCATGCCAACCCCAATAGCTCGTACAAGGCTTTGATGATGATGAGATGATGATACTTATCAAAAGCTTCTTTTAAAGATATCCTTATCACAAGCTATTGGTAAATCAGTATGTGAAAATCTAACATGCGTACAGGAGATGCCAACAATCTATAAATCCAAGATAAAACTTGAATTGTGCAAACGTTACAAGGCAGCATTCAAAAAATAAAGTAAAATAAAATAAGTGTCCTCGTAACATGATCCCTAGATCCCCAGGCTAAACTAGCATCTGATTGAGCTGAAAACTGAAAAGAGGTGGGTGGGTGAGAGAGAGAGAGAGAGAGAGAGAGAGAGATTGCAACAGACCTTGTTATAGTTGCAAAAGATGATGTACAGACTTCCACAAGAAGCGAAAGGAACAAGTTTAAATTTATTTCCAAAGAAACAGCATAAAAGAAGATGGATGTACACTATAAGTTATTAAGATAATTTACAAGAACTTTGCTTAAATTTTTTCTTCTCTTTACCAGACTGCTAGAGAGGGGCGAAAAGGAACAAAAGAAAGAAAAGAAAAGAACAGGAATTCCCAACATTCATAGTCGTGAAGAAGTTCCCAGGTAAAAAATACCTTTCTTTAAGGAAAAAGGTATGATTTTGCCGTCTATGCTAAAAGAAGCCCAGTGTGTTTATCAAGAACCTATCACCTCCAAAGTCATGATCAGATTGCCAACAAGTTAATGGATGCCCTTCAGATACGCTATTTGATGCCATCCAGTTAACATCTCGGAGACACAATGAAGTTAAATGATTAGCAGTGTCTAAATAGCACTCATGTTACTAATTAACATACAGACACGGTTCAAAAGATCAGCCAATATACACCACTTAAAAAAATGGACATCACCAAGATGACCAGTAACCATCCAATGCATATTGGTATTTGATGACTAATATCCTCAACAATACCAATGCTTTGAACCTTGTGGATAGCCTAGTGAGATTCAGTTGTATGAAACAGGAGTGAGAGTCAAAAGATTAAGAGGCAGGTATCTAGGAAATGTCAGTATAAAATAGTAATAAAGAGTTAAAAATGTAAATGTATATTTTAATAAAATATGGGATTAATAAGTGTCAGTATACAACATTAATAAAGAGTTCTTTTAGTGGTCATAAAGAGTTTAAAATACGAATACATATTTTAATAAAATATGAACTTAGGAGCAACTAGATTTGGACTGGAGCCACAGTAGCCAAGTTGGTGGCAGGCGGAAAAGCAAGAACACAACCAGCTTTTGCAGCAGACCCCTGCTACTAAATTCCAAATTATTCCACCATCGAGAATCCACACGCATTTTTTTCATGCTAAGCTTTGCCTTGTATTCCACTTACATGCACAAGCTAATGCTATTTTTTTTTATCATCATCATCACAGCTTTCTCCAAGCTATTTGGGGTTAGCTATTTTGTGTACCTTTCTTTCCTAGATATGTAATCTGCTACCAAAGCGATGGGTGAAATTATGCATATTGATTCCAGCCACATCCACAGTTGAATACGTACACGATTCAAGAGAACCTTGGCAAGGATTTCACTTTCATATCATAGAATATCATTTTAAGAACAGTCACATTCATGTGATGTTTTGTATTTTTGAAAGGTGAATCTTTATTCTGTTAGTCATGCAACGCACCCATCTTGTCATTGCGCAATGCACCCACACGGTCAGTCACACGATGCACCCACTGGTGCAGTTAGTATGTCTCGAACCTGAGACCTACCGTTTGAAACGCCACAGCATCAACCAGCTAGGCTAACAGGCACTTGATTCATGTGATGTTTTGTAGGACTACGAACAAATTAAATATTTCCTAAAAATAAGCAAAATTGAGTCTTGCTATGTTCAACTATGTCAATCTTCCCAACGGTCTTCTATGGAGTGGTGGCCTCCTTTGAGTGCAACCAGATGTGCCGGTCATAGGCTAATGTTGAAACTCAAGCTTTTGAAAGACAAAACAAGGAGTGGCATAAAGGCAAGTATGGCTCCATGGAGGAGGAGAAATCAAGATTGATTTCTTCCATTCAAGAGTTGGATAGAAAAGATGAAGGTCCTTTGAATGACGAGGACATGTTTCATCATCTCTTGAAGCAAGATTTGGGGCAAAAGTTGAAAGATGAAGAAATCAAATGGAGGTAGAGATCTCAAACTGTACGGACAAAGGTGACCACAATAAAAAGCAAACTTTTAGGTGTTCATCCAAGAGAAGAATTTTGCGAGTTTACTAGTCCCTTCGGTTCCAAGACAGGCAAGCTTCCTACCTCATATCTACTTATACCTTTTTTCTATGAATATCTTAGAATACCACTATGCATTAGGAAACCGGCAAAGCATCTTTGGGATGCAATTTTGGAAATAATCCAGTGGAAAATTATCGAGATGAAAAGGCAAGAACTAATCTTTCTAGGACCTTGGTATCATGGTTCTGAATGACGGTATCGGCGTCATGATAAAATGATACGATACGGCGTCACGTATCGGAATCAAGGTCATATCGGTCTGTATCGGCCTGCATCGGTCAAAAATTTTTTTGAAGCAAAAAAATATGAAAAAATATCAGAAAAATAGGGAAAATGAGATATTCATGAATTTATTATTTTGTGTTTTGACCATGTATTCAGTGGTGTATCGGATCATTCCTTTGATGAGAATGTTGTTCGCCGATTTAACTTGTTGAAGGTCAACTAAATGGGCCCTAATTGAACACAAATCAAACATGATTTGGTGAACAATGACCATTACATTGGAAATACAACAAAAATAAGACGAAAATATAAAAAAGAAAGTGAAGGTTTACCCTTCTTTTCGATTTTTCCCATAATGGTCCACTTTGCTTCGATTAGTTGAATCTCATTCAAATAATTTGTTTTGATCCCAAAATAGGTTTAGATCTAGCCTATAATGAGTTTTTAATATTCTTTCATGGTTTAAATGAAAAGAATAACAAGAAATATGAGTGAAGTTTTGAAGAAAAAAAAAAATCAAATTTGGGATTTTATGAGCGTATCAGCCCATATCAGCCTATATCGACCGTATCGGCCGACTACGGTCTGATACAGTGATGTAGGGGCATGCGATGACCTAACCCTAGATACATGTATATTTAGTTGAAAGATATTCAAATAATAAAATTACGAAACTAACTACTTTCAATCAGAGAAAACTAACAAATCTCAACACAAAGATGAGATCCGTCCGTCCGGATCATGCTCCTTAGCATAAAACCACATAAAATCGTAAAACAAGGAGGATCTAGGGATATGAGGATATCCCAGATCTAGCATAGACCAGTCCACAGTCAAGTTTGGATCCGGTTCTCATGACTAGGCATCCCTCTTTTCGATCGTACCAAAAGGGAGGGGGGATCAAAAAAGGACAAAGGATGTCAAAAAACAATGGGTTCTCATGAAGTACGAATTAGGAATCAAAAGAATCTTACCTTTCCTCGCACCTTAAAGAAATAGAGAAGAGAAAACGGGAACTTCGAGGTGAAATCATCAACACCCGAGGGTCCATCCTGAAACCCTAATCTCTTAAATAAAGAGGAAGAAGCACACAAATTTTCTATTCATTCAATAATTTCAAAATAGGGTTTCTCACAGTATATATAAGCTACGAAAATAAAAAGTGCACTAAAGTGCTTGAAAACCAAAAAAATAACATAAAAACGCCTAAACTAAATAAAGACACTAAAACGCCTAGAAACAAGAAAATAAACAGAAAAACACCTAAAAATAAATCCGCTCCATGGTCCAGCGGTCATGTGCCTGAAAACTAAAAAATAACATAAAAACGCCTAAACTAAATAATGACACTAAAACGCCTAGAAACAAGAAAATAAACAGAAAAACGCCTAAAAGTAAATCCGCTCCATGGTCCAACGGTCATGATGCTCCTGCGCGATTTTGCAGCTCACGTACTTGTAACACGTCAGAAAATGGGCCCAATGGGCCCGATGTCCATCCACATCAGCTCGTCTGCTCCAACACTCGATCTGCGACGTCGCCTCCTTTGGTACACTCTAAAGGGTGCACCACTGATGTCCGCATCATACAGTCCAACCGATTCCGATACGGCCGATACAGCCCCGTATCGCATATCGTATCGGCTGATACGATACCGATATTCATATCTATGCTTGGTATAAGGCCATTGAAGCTTATCACGATGAGATGAAAAGGCAAGCACTTATCACAAGGACAGGATTGAAAGATTCAAATAGGCTTTCTATGGAGGGGCACAAAAGATGAGAAGATATTCCACTTCGTAAATTGGGGTGAGGTCTGCAAGCCAAAGGAAATGAGGGGCAATGGTATAAGGTCATTGAAGCTTTTGAACACGGTGCCTTTGCTAAGTCGATATGAAGAAACGGTGAAGGAAGGTCTTTGGAATAGAGTGATCTCATGCAAATATGGAAAGGACAAGGGGCGAAGGTTTACTGCTTCATCATCAAGATACAGAGCATAAGCAATGTGGAAGGCGATTCTCAAAGTTGCAAATTCTTTCTAAGAGACTCTACATCATTCCTGGTGATGTGTCGCAGATGCAATTTCAGGAAGAACTTATACATGCACACTTACAACATTGAGGTATTCAATAACAGAAGTGTAGACATATCAGATCTGGACCCACATCCTCATCAAGTAACCAATGACCTCTCAAAAAGTGTTGACTGCTTAGAAAAAAAGGCTAGAACTTGAATCTCACTAATCCTGGACCCACTATTGGGATCGTGCCAACAAAAGAGCTTCTAACGTGTACAAACCAGTCGCAAGCTTCAAACTCCTGAAATTTTCTTCTTAATTTCAATCATGAAAACTCATCACAAACATGAAGAGTCTTATATGAACCCTACACCACAAGGACTCCTCAAAGATCTGGTTTCTCTAATTTTAGCTACTAGACAACTCACTAATCGCCAACTAAATAAAGAAAACTCAAAAGCAAGGATCCAGGCAGCTCGCTAATTAATAAGCAAGTAAAGCAGGCTCTTAATAAGGCAACAAGATCTAGACAGCTCACTGATTTTTAACTACATAAAGAAAATTCTAAAGCAAAGGTGAACTCTGATTTGGTCCAAAATTTCATGCTATTTCATGAAATTTGGTGCAGCCAAACACACCCTAAGGCAAAAAAGGTATAGACACTGCTTACTAACTAAATAAAGCAAATTCTACAGCAAAGGTGAATTCCCCAAACTGGCCCTGTGTATAGCCATTTACGGTCTGCCAATATGCATGGACATTATAGTCAATTTCTTTATTGAGAAGGGGCGCAAACTGTCCCCTGGCAGTAGCAGTTGATGCTTCATTTAATTCCCACATGTGAGACCAATACAAGGGATCTGAATGGTCGTGTGGGCCTGCACGTGAGACTGAGGATCTGCTTGCATCACTCTGGGTCAATCGTAACAACCATCCAATATACACTACTTCATTGCCAGAATTGATCACTTCCTTAAATACCACATTCCCATCAAGAATTCACTCCCCTTGGAAGGGCCAAACAAACATGGTGAGCTGGTAGAAGCATCCAACATACACTACTTCATTGCCAAATTGAGGATCTGCTTGCATCACTCTAGGTCAATCTTAGCAGCCATCCAACATAAACTACTTCATTGCCAGAATTGATCACTTCATTAAATGCCACAATCCCATCAAGAATTTCCTCCCCTTGGAAGGGCCAGACAGACCTGGTGGGCTGCTACAAGCACTCAAACAAACTCCACACAACAGGCTAATATGGTGAAATCCTTTGAACTAATAGAATTTTCCAGCTCAGAAAAGGAAAATAAAGAAGCATTAAAAAAATTGCCCATTTTAATGGAAATATTACAATCTATCCATGAAATATATCAGAACCAATTTCAGAAAGACCAAAAATTCCTATGAAGGGAGAGGATAAACAATTGAGCAATCAGCTTATCACACTGCAAACGAAAATGTGAGGAGTAATAAACATCTTGTTGGAGAAAAAGGCTCTCGACAGTTCCCATTAATCCTTTTAGCAAGCATAGTCCTTCGTGGTTAAGCAAGCCGTAACTTTTTACTTAGTATTCAAGCAAGGTCTAACTTTTTGTTAGTGTTTAAGCAAGCCTAACCCCCCATATGAAAGAGTAAAGCTCCTTGGAGCAAAATCAAAGTGGCCTCCTCCATGCTATTCCAAGAGCTAAAACTCTTGATCATCAACCACCAGTTTTGCCAGTTTCCTTCTCCCAGGATGTTGCATTCGATAGAAATAAGCAAAAAATTTCCCATCCTCAAGGAGTCAAGGCATGCAGGGTCTCCATCTCCATGAAATCTTCTCTCATTGCAACAACACAACCTACCATCTTGTTTAAATCATTCCTAGCATAGTTCTAAGGGAGGGTAATGGGTACAACCCGTAGGCACCCAATGGACCTGACATAATTTTAGCAGGTCCGGGTCCCTTTTTTTTGGGACCCAGCGAGAAACCGGGTCAAGGTCAGGTCTCACCTTTTTGACCCAGATAAAATCAGGTCCAACCAGTTCGGGTCGGGTCCATTCGGTTCCAATTAGTTTTAATAGTACTATTAATATGTTAAATATATATTCATTATTCTAACAACAAAATAAGGTCTTCTAAGACATGAGACATGTAAGAGAGCCCATTTATACACCAAGCATGTATCAAAGCAGCAGATGTGTGTCATCTAATTCATCCATAGATGGGCCTGATCATATAAATGCTCTTATTTGTCCCAAACCAACTCAAAGCCTAGACCAAAATACCCTTTGGGTACCCAGAGATTGCCCAAACCCAATCAGATCCAGGTTTGGGTCTTTCATGAACAAGAGCCAGGCCCAACAAGACTGGAATCCAGTTAGCCCGGATATGGGTAACATACGACCCGAACCCAACCTACTGAAAACCCCAAGAGAGTGGGGTTTTTCAACTTCATAAAGTCCATAATAATACTTCTATGCTTACAGGCCTCCCTTTTGATTTCCAATGCCATAATTAATTCAACAGAGAATCCACACTAGGAGAGCAGGAAAAGTCAATGATAGGACAGTCCCCCAATCCAAAGCAAAATCTCTACATAAGTGTCAGGATTGTCAAATAGCCACATTATTCTCTCAGGCAGGTGGTCTCCATAAACCACCTTATATCAGAGCAATAAACTTGACACTATATGGCCTTCAAGAGCACCTTTTAAGAAGAGCCAGGAAAAGCATCTTCTAAATACACAAAGGTAATACACATGCATATATAGTTGCATACATAGTACATAAATACATATGTATATAACCACCAATGAAATGGAGAAGTATGGCCCCAATCTAAGTGTACCAAGAGAAACTCAAGTAATACTATTTCCAGATTGAACTTCAAGTTTCACCTACAGCCACTAATCTAACTAAAATGTCTTAATCAACTCAAAAGCCCAGGGGTGAAATCCAAGAAATCAAATAACCAAGAACCTTGGTAACAAAGATAGATCACTTTTCTTTTCTTTTTTTTATTTTTCTTTTTTCAAAGGCCACTGTTTGTTTCAATCTCCTGAACAAAATCCGAAAGTTGGCGATGGAGCATCTTTTCAACAAGTCCAAGAGGGTATTGAAGCAAACCCAAAAGGGGATGCAAATGGCTAAAAGATAAATAAACAAGATTGTAGGGTAGAGATCGCAAAAACCCCTCCACAAATCTTCTTCTGAGACATTAAAAAAAGGAAGAAGAAAAAAAAACTCAAGAACTTTTTATTACCAAGATATCATAATGCTTTACAACTCCAAACATAGGAGCCCTAATTTATGCAAACAACTAAAATGCCCTTGAATCCCGTCACCAGCCATATGGGACATAACTCACCCAAACGGCCTTTGAATTGCATGATCTTGAGCTCATTTGAAAGCTGACTCAAGAGGCTATCAAACAAGACCAATTTTAAGTCATCCGGACATCGTTTGTTTCCCTAAAAGTGACCCACCAAGAATGTGATGTAAATACAATAAGAAATTTATCAACTAAATCATGACTCAATCTCACCATAAAGATTAATTAAATAAATAAACCCTATGAAAATGATGACCATATGATTGATCCCATTAGAATCATAGTGTAAGTTGAACATTGATCCCATCCAATTGATCATCAAACCATTGATCTAGTCCAGACCATCAATCAAGGCAATGTGCACAGTTGGACGAGTCAGATCTTAGATCAACCATCTTGTGCGGCCATTTGGCTGCATTAATAGGGGATACCGCCAATGCCATCCCAAGGACAAAACCTCAAGGAAAATAAAAGGTCTTCCCTTCATTCAGTTTAACTCACAAAAGTAGGCAACAAAAGCCATAAAAGAGGTGAATGGGTTCGAGTTGGGGAAGATTCATTACGGTTTGGGGAAGTGTGGGCCTAAGGTCTTAACAAAAAGAAAAAGGGGTGCAACGAAAACAAACTTGAAGAAAGAACGGGGAGAACCAACCCACTGGACTTCCAGAGCCACATAATGCTTATTGACAATAGATCCTTTCGTGAGTTGCCCAGCACAATCTCAAAACCTCATAAGGAAGCTAGGGCAATGGAAGAAAGGGTGAAGAAGTCAGTTCAAGTTAAGACACAAGCATCTAAAATAATGGAGGCCTAAATCGAGATCCACATGGGTGACTAGATGGCAAGAAATATCGATCATCATAGTGCAAGAATTGTTTGAGATGTTTTGGGGATTTGGGCATTTGATTTTTTGGGGATTTGGGCTTTGAAGTGGGAGCTAAAAGAAGAAGAATGATCCCAAGGTGTGGATCTACCTCAAATGTCGAGATGAGGATGTAAAGAAGATAGCAATGTTTTCTGTATCAATATGGACAGATGTATCACACCCTTGCTACTTTGTGGCATGCTCATCCTTTCGTTCTTTTTCAGTCTATCAATTGTGGAACTACTCTGATCAAAGCAGCCTATCCAAACTACCCATTCATTTTATGGGCTTGTTTTCATTGCCCAAGGAATATAGTGGATAGGTCGGAGAGCTTTGGTGAGAATTTATGTGGCAGGTAGTGTTCGAAATATCGGCATCACATTACGTATCACATCCTTGGGATACAGATACATATCGGTTATCACACGGGATATATCATTTGTATCAAGTAATATATCGCACTTTTTGGGAAACCTGGGGAAACAAACATTGAGAAAATTGTTGAATTTTTCAATAAAACTTCAGGGATTGTTATAAAAAAAGACCTTAATACACACTTTTAAATCAAAACATCTCAAAAAAGAAGTGCACATAATAGGTTTCCTTTGTATAGGGTCCTAACTCCTAAGCTATGCGTTGTCTGACTGAACTAATTCAACTATATTCAAATTGAATGCGTAACATTTAGAGTGTAGGTGATGGTCATTTCATCAAACGCTCCTAAATACTTTGAAATTAGTTTCAATTGACAGCTGATTGAAGGGAAATTTTGAAAAAATAATACTTTTTTAATATTTTTATTAATTTTTAATTAAAATTAATTTTTATTTTTCAAAAATTGACAAGGACTTGACAAATCAGTAGATCAGCTCGAATACATGCTTGACTTCATGTTTGGAGTACAACATTGCAAGCAATTTGGTAAAATTTGGGGAAATTTTGAATTTTCCCCAAATCAGACCACCTACACTCAAATTTCGAAATTATAGTGTATGTGATGATCATTCATCAAATACTCCTAAATACTTTGAAATTAGTCTCAATTGATAGCTGGTTGAAGGAAAATTTCAAGAAAAAACATGGCGAACATGAAGAACCAATGGATATTGAAATCAAAGCTCCAACTCCATAATTTTTCATACAAAACATGAAGAAACAATGGATTTATAACCATTTGACACTGAGTTCACATAATTTCAACCAAAAAAAAAAAAGGATCGAAAATTTAAAATGCTCACAAGAGCAAAAATGTGGGATATATCAGCACTACTTATGCGTTTTGTATCGCACAGGTGGGATACAAGATATATCGTGGGAATATAGGCAGATATCATCGATATTTAAAACATTGGTGGCAAGGGAATGGAGGAAAAGGGGAAATATCGCCTCGTGGATTGGATGGAGGTTTGTAAGTATGATAAAGGAAGTTGGAGAATAAAAACATTCAAGATGATGAATACAACTTTGTTGGGAAAGTGACTCTAGTGCTTCACTCAAGAAAATGATATGGTAGAAGGTGATCAATGCTAATTACAAGGTCAAGGAGGTTGGGACCCCTGATTTAGCTAGCTTACAAAAAGTCCAGGTTGTAGAGGGCAACTCAAAAGGTTAGATTCCTTTTCTTTTCTTTTCTTTTTTAATAAGCATTTCAAAAATTTGGAAATCAATTCAAGATAGGAATCAGAGACAAGCTGGAATGGATCTAGAATCAAGTTCAGGGAAGACATTTGCAGTGTTGACCATGCATTGTCGCCTTTCTGATAACCTCGAACATGATGAGATTTGCTTCTTTGTGCAACTTCTAAACAGCTTGGAGGGTGTTTCTTATGGATGGGCTCTAACAGTAGGATTTGGTTATGGGAACCAATTGGTGGATTTTTCTTTTGAAGGGTTATCTCAATTTTATTAAAATGACCAAAAAAAAAAAAAAAACTCAGTATAAGAATGCATCAAAAGCAACACCAGCAACTATTGCAAGCACAATGGGGATCACATCCCACCCCATGCAGAAGAAAAAACTCAACCCCCCTTTACATATTTCTAAAATCGAAAATCCTCAATTCACGTCTAGATGCACCCTCTTTTGCCTGAAAGTCTCCAATGTCGTTAGGTTCTCTCCCTACTCGCCAGAAGAAGACCGGATGCCTCTACAAAGATCTATGGCTTCAGCCACCCTCCACGAACTCCCACCTGACAGGCTGACACAGCCCAACAGATTGCATTTCTGGAGTCACCTTCAACAACGCCTGGAATCAAACTGTTCGGCACCAACAGCATTATCACCTTCAACTGATTGGTGAATTCTTTGTCACGTCTTTCTTTGGACATCTCATGGGTGGTAATGGAACAGTAGCTCACAATGCTAGATTATAGAAGTCCAAAAGCCCACAGCTTTTTTCTTGGGTTAAACAAAAACTTTAAATAATTATCACCTCCATAATAGACTTTTTTTATCGGTAGAAGAGGATTCTATTGAAAGCAAAAGGCTAAAAGGCCACTACAAAGCAGCCAAAATACAAAAAATAACCGATCAACTAAAGAGGCCTAGATGAAGATGAAAAGAACTGCATGCATCCACCCAAGAGCAAACAAGGTGTGTCACTCTAAGCAATAGAAGGGCACGGAGCACAAAAACTTCTAAAAAGTATGGTTGTTCCTTTCCTTCAAGAGGGCCCAAAGGATAGCCAGAAAATAGATATTCCAAATAAATATTAGCTTTTTACATGGAAATTCGACTCTCCAAGTTTCACATAATTGTCGTATAGAATCTGGCATAGTCCAAGCCATATTGTACTGCTGGTAAATCCATAACAGACTTGCTTTATATTTTTTAATGGAAGCAAAAATTATTAATAAACCCTACCATTGATGCCTGAGAACAGAAAATTTATCAATAACATCTTTCTATTCCCTTTCACTCATGAGATTGGGTGGTACTTAACATGTTTGAGATAGGTTGGTCAATGCCTTCTTCCATTGAAAACTTGTTAGAGGCATTAAATGTTGCATATAAATTCCCAAACACAAGAATTCTTCGGAAGTCAACTCTTCCTGCAGTGCTAGGGCTGATTTGGAAACAATCATGCTTCTCGGCAAAAGATCAGATCTAGCACAATTGTTCTTGGAAGAGTCTGGGAAGAATCATTTCTTGGGTGTTGGATTCAAAGAGTTTGCCAACATGGAGCAAGATGACCATAAGAGTGGTTGAATGGAGGTCATTAAAAACTGTAAGGGCACAATCAAGCTACTATCTCATGGGTTCCGTCACCTATGAGAAAGTGAAAGCTCAATTATCAGAAATTGTGGGGTACCTTAGACCCTGTTGGGATTGCTATTCAAAACAAGAGGGGAGGAATAGTCAGGAATATCTAAGCGAGACATTGGGAATGAGGATTCCGACTAGGCAAAGATTGGATCTTTGTAGATCGGATTGCAGGAGCTACATCGGATGCACAAAGTAATGTCAATGGGTCATACTTGAGATACATCAAGGTCAGCCCAAGCCAACTGGAAAATAAATGCCAAAGCCCAAACCTAATCCTTAACCTAAGTCCTAACCCAAAATTGGCCAATTTTTTTAGGCCCAAGCGCAGCCTAATTAAAAGTCCGCTGTGCCCAAGTCCAAGCATGGTGCATCTAGCAATTTCTACATGTATAGTAGTGGTATGCAATACATACATATTGTATGATATATTCTTATGCGTGTGCATATACCACTAATATAATATTATTAGCATGGTCAGGTCAGGCACAGGCAGGCTCAACCAAATTGACAGAGACCAATGAGCATTGACATGTGCCCATCCTAGTTACTAACTGGGTCTGAACTTGTTAACCCAACCCAACAGACCTAGGAGTCTACACCTGTGCCTGACCCATGACGAAGCAAGGACTAAAGACCTGACAAGCTGCCATAACCAATTGACACCCTTAGATGCAAGCGCCTTCTACAATTATTGTGGGTGGTTGACACAGCATGATTAGATGTGCAGCCTCCTCAAAGGAGTATCCTTCTACTTCGGTAAATTGGATGGATGAAGTAAGCACATGCAAGCAGCTTGTTCCTCTTATTTTGCTCACTACCATTGGACAATGTAAATTTCATGTTCTAGCTGGGCAATGGATCCAGTCCCAAGCTATAATGGGGACTCTTTCCCTCTATTGTAAGTCTCTTCTTATTTGAAAATTCCTTTTTATTAAAAAAATCAATTTAATCCCTCAAAAAATAAGATACAAGCAATACGCAAGTAAATGGTAAGAAACAAAGTCAAGGAAGAAATTTTGGATGTCGGATTTTTTGTTATTTTTCATCATCACATCAGTTGGACTTAATCTTAGGTCTTCCCTCTGGTGGTAGTACGCAATAACCAAGACCATTCTCGAGCTCGATGTCAGGATTTATCATGATATTATCAGGAAATATCGGGATATCATCATGATATGTTGGCATTTTGGATATATTTTGAGAAGCTTGGGATATTATTGAGTCAAAATCATCTTCTAGACAAACAGAGGGGGGGTCTCTCTAATTTTCAAAATATCAGAGATATTTTTCACTTCGCGTGTGTTGACAGTGAAAATAACAAACAATGCTCCAAGGCCTCCAAAATGACCAGAACAGATCATGCTACGCCTCAATAACTCCATAGCAGCAAATAGATAGCACCTTACCCATCATTGCTCAGATCGTCAATCTAATGGTTCAGTAGTACACCAAGGACAACATCACCTCCAAGAACAAGACAAACACGAGTAACAACTTCAAGCATCAAAAGCGTCCTTGATGGCCAAATCTTCAGTCTGACACAGAAATAGCCTCTGAGGCGCAAAGCCAGCCCTCCAATCCATCTTCCACAATGCCTAAAGTCAAACCAGTGATTCAAAAGCACACCAAGGATGTCCACATATTAAGTGCACGATTGAAAGAAGGAAAAAGAGCACCCAAAAGCATCCTAGCACATATCACAACATGCTAGGGCCTGTGACAGGACCTGTCGCGACAGGATGTGTGATGAGGACACAAGATCATTTCAAGTGTACCAACGAAGAAAGCGCCATCCACAAGCACCGTCCTTGTGGATAGGCGACTATTGAGGAGCATTGAAGACCTTACACATATAGTCCAAGACATTTGAAAAGACCCCACCTTGGGAAGACATGTGTAAGTTGCTTTGAGGAGATGATCAGATCGTTGGATCGTGATGATGATGTGATCGGACCGTTGGTTCATTGTGGCCCACTTTCATCACACCATCATTGGAGCGCATTGGACATCTTAGATTTGAGTTTATTTTATGCATTTTTTACTTATTTGAGTTTTGGGTTAGTGTGGATACGTTATTTTCATGCAAATGTCTTTTTTTTGAAATTTTGTTAGTAGGGGTATTTTGGTAATTATGCTAATTCCGAATTTTATAAGGGTGTTGCCCTAAACCTTTTTGATTAGTTGTTGATTTATGAAAAAGAGCAAACCTTTGGTTGCCTCCTTCCTCTTTCCCTCTCTCATGGTGCTTCTTCTTCTTCCTTGATCTCCTTCTTCTCTATTCTTCTTGTGCCCCTCCAACTTCTTCCAGGTATTTCATCTTCTATTATTATCCTTCTAAACTTCTGTTTTGTTTATTCCCCACAATCTAAACCTTGAGAATTGATCTAAACCCTAAACCCCCAAATTCTCAAATCCCTAATCCGAGAAACTTTCTGATTCTTTGGACTAGTGATCATCATTGATCGATTGGGTATGACCATGCAAGATCGGGAGGTTCCATCCCTCGCCGGATCCAACCTATACGCTACTTGAATCCCATACTCCATGGTTGTGATGATGGCCCGTCTCATTGCATGTTTCCTTTATGATTTTCTTAGTTTATGATGATTGATGCTAGATTTCATTATTATTATTGCTTTTATTTCCGCTGAATAATTATGTTCATGAGCATGCATCATATTTACGGCTGTCCTGCATCAAATTTGGTATCAGAGAATAGGCTTGCATGGTTTGTGTCTAGATCGAGTTATCAAAATTAGGGTTTTGAATTTCTAAGCTTAATTTAGGAAAGTTCCAGATTTAGAAAGTTTCCAATTTTAGAAACTTTCCAATTTTAGAAAGTTTCCTAATTTGGAAAATTTCCAGATTTGAGTTGTTTTCTATTTTAATTTATTTTTAGTCAGTTCATATTATTTTTGCATTCATCGCATTCATCTTGTGAGTCAAAACACCTGGTCGTCTAGTTGGGTAGAGTTTTAGTTCGAGTCTTATTTGTATGCCAACTAGAAGAGGTAAAGGTTTCGGACTTCAGCCTACCATGAGTAACGAGCAGTTATCTGAGCAACTTGCTCAATTGATACAAAAGATAACCGCCCTAGAAGCAAGTCATAGGCGTGATTTTGCCCGCCTTAAGGACCAGATCACCACTACCAGGACCAAGGTCGAGCAACTAAAAGCATCTCAAAGGGAAAACCCCGCTGTTGGGGATGATGCGCACTCCCAAGTGGGAGGAATCATAGAGGAACGCGCTGCCACGCGCGTAGAGAGTGAGGATAGGGATAGTGGTAACGGTCGTGGTGTTGTGCGAGAGGCACGAGTCACATATGATCATCAAAACCGCTATGATCCAGATGAGCGCGCGATGAAGAATGTTAAGAGTCGAGGCCCCGAGTTTTGATGGGCGCTTGGACCCCAAAGCATTCCTTGACTGGGTTGCTGACATGGACCACTACTTTGAGTGGTATGGCATGTCAGAAAACCGTCAAATGCGGTTTGCTAAGATGAAGCTTGTGGGTCAAGCCAAGCTCTTTTGGACCAACACCGAGCGTAGGATAGAAAGAGCTGGTAGAGCCCCTATCACAGATTGGTATGAGATGAAAGAGAAGTTGAAGGAGAAGTACCTTCCTCTCTCATACCGTCAGAAGCTCATTGACCAATGGCAATCCTTACGCTAAGGGTCAATGTCTGCCGCTGACTACATCGCTAAATTTGAAGAATATGTGATGCGATGTGATATCCAAGAAGACCCTCTAGTAACGCTCTCGCATTTCAAGACGGGCCTTCGTGCGGATCTTCAGCGCGAGCTTATGACTCGGCCCTTAACTGACTTGGATGAAGCATATCAAGTCGTGCAGGAGTTAGAGCAGTATCTAAGGACTCCTGTCGTCCGTCGTTTTGAGTCCCAAGACTCCAATGCTAGATCTAGATCCCAGGGAACTAGACCTAATGTTGGTAGTCAACCTAGGGCACAGGCGACCATCCCGCCTAGGCCTAGGGAGGACAAGGGCAAAGGGGTTCTTGGTGCAGGTCCTAGTGGAGGTAGCCAAGTGAGATGCTACGAGTGTGGCAATCTGGGCCACATATCTAATCAGTGTCCTACGAAGAGCCGTGGAAAAACCTTAGTTATAGGCGAGTCCCACGAGTGTGGAGATGACTAGGGTGATTATGAAGTTGAAGAGTATCATCCTGAAGGAAGACTTACTGATGAGGAAGAAATAGATGGAGAAGCAACGCTTGCAGTAGTCAGGCGTGTGCTAGCTCAATCTAGGAGTAGTGCTGACTGGCGTCGAAGCACTATCTTCTACACTATTGCCAAGTGTGGTGAAAAGAATTGCAAGGTGATAGTGGACAGTGGAAGTTGTCAGAATGTGATTTCCACTAACACCTTAGAGCGATTGAAACTGAAACCCACACCTCATCCAGACCCATATAAAGTCTCTCGGGTTGACAAGACATCCCTACCTGTCACCCATCAATGTCTAGTCCCCATCGAGTTTGGGTCATACAAAGAGTCCCTGTGGTGTAATGTTTTACCTATGGATGTGGGACATGTTATCCTAGGTAGACCGTGGCTATTCGATAATGATGTCACGATCTTTGGCCGTTCCAATGCGTGTACCTTCACGCATAACGGTAAAAAGATCAAACTTAACCCTATGCCACCTGAGAGCACACTAGGGAAGAAAAAGGATGAGAAGGCAAGTGAGCCTAAAGGAGTGGGGAAATCCAGGCCTAAGTCTCTACATATAATCAATGCAAGAGAGTTTGAAAGAGAAACTAAGGAGGATTCTATGGTGTATGCCCTTGTGGCTAGAGAGATTACACCTGAGGTTCCATTAGAATTACCCCGTGAGGTGACTTCGGTTCTGAAGGAATACAGTGATGTATTTCCTGAAGACTTACCGAATGAGTTACCACCTATGAGGGACATAAAGCATGCCATTGATCTTGTCCGAGGGACTACTCTACCGAACCTTCCTCACTACAGGATGAACCCGACAGAACATGCAGAATTAAAGAGGCAAGTTGATGAGCTTCTGCAAAAGGGTTTCATCCAAGAGAGTATGAGCCCGTGTGCCGTGCCTGCATTGTTGACTCCAAAGAAAGACGGCACGTGGCGCATGTGTGTGGACAGTCATGCCATAAACAAAATTACTGTCAAGTATAGGTTTCCCATACCTAGGCTTGATGATATGCTTGACATGATGGCGAGGTCCACCATATTCTCTAAGATAGACCTCAAAAGTGAATATCACCAAATCCGTATATGCCCAGGGGATGAATGGAAAACTGCGTTTAAAACAAAAGATGGGTTGTATGAGTGGTTGGTTATGCCCTTTGGCTTGACTAATGCACCCAGTACGTTCATGCGGGTGATGACACAAGCTTTGAGGCCGTTCATGGAAAAATTCCTAGTGGTGTACTTTGACGACATTCTTATTTACAGTACCACTAAGGAATCACACCTTGAACATTTAAAGAAGGTTTGTAGTGTCCTTAGGAAGGAAAAGTTGTACGCTAATCTTAAGAAATGCGCATTCATGTCCAGCCAAGTTGTGTTCTTAGGATTCATAGTGTCATCTGAAGGGATGCGTGCAGACCCTGAAAAGGTCAGGGCCATAGTTGAGTGGCCAGAACCGAGGAACATTCATGAGGTGCGAAGCTTTCACGGCCTAGCAACTTTTTATCGTCGGTTCATTAGAGGTTTTAGCACGATCATGGCTCCCATTACAAAATGCATGAAAAAGGGAGAATCCGTGTGGTCTAAAGCCGCAGTCAAGGCTTTTAAGGAGATTAAGGGCAAAATGGTAGAAGCTCCTGTCGTGCGTCTACCTGACTTTTCTAAAGTCTTTGAGGTGGCGTGTGATGCGTCTGGTGTTGGTATAGGTGGAGTGTTGAGCCAGGAGGGCCACCCTATAGCCTATTTTAGTAAGAAATTGAATGAGGCAAAACAAAAATACTCCACTTATGACAAAGAGTTCTATGCGGTAGTGCAATCCCTGAGACATTGGCGACACTATCTCCTACCGCAGGAATTCGTCTTGCTTTCTGACCACGAGGCTTTGAGATATTTGCATTCTCAGAAGAAACTCAACCCAAGGCATGCCAAGTGGGTAGCGTTCCTTCAGGAATATTCATTTGTGTTGAAACACAAAGCCGGAGGGTTGAAAACAAACCAACGGATGCCCTTAGTAGAAGAGTGGCGTTGCTCAACTCCTTGAGTGTAGAGGTAGTCGGGTTTGAGCAACTGAAAGATGAATACCCCACATGTCCTGATTTTGGGGGTACTTATGCGTCGCTCTCTAGGGACCAACGTATTATGGGCGAATATGTTCTTAAAGATGGCTTCCTTTTCAAGGGAGACAGACTTTGCATTCCCCGTATGTCCCTTCGTGAATTCCTCATCTGGGAGCTTCATTCAGGAGGGATAGCTGGCCATTTTGGTCGTGATAAGACCATTGCCCTTGTGGAAGATCGTTTCTATTGGCCAAGTCTCAAGCGAGACGTAGCCAAAGTTTTAGGGCAGTGTCGTACATGTCAACTGGCAAAGCAGAGAAAACAAAATACCGGGCTGTATACGCCATTGCCAGTGCCACATGCTCCGTGGCAGGACATTAGTATGGACTTCGTGCTTGGGCTTCCCAAGACTATCAAAAAGCACGATTCCATTTTTGTCGTGGTGGACCGTTTCTCTAAAATGGCGCATTTCCTCCCATGTTCGAAAACGTCAGATGCGTCTCATGTTGCTCGTATCTTTTTTGATGGTGTGGTGCGTCTCCATGGGTTACCTAAAACCATAGTGTCTGATCGTGATGTTCGATTTACTAGCTATTTTTGGAAGACACTGTGGCACATTATGGGAACTCGTTTACAATTCTCTACTGCTTACCACCCACAAACAGACGGTCAAACTGAAGTGGCAAACCGTAGTCTTGGAAATCTTCTACGTTGTCTAGTGGGTGATCATGTTAAGACTTGGGACCTAATCTTACCAACTGCTGAATTTGCTTATAATATGTCAGTAAATCGATCTACAGGGATGAGTCCATTTGAGGTTGTTAGTGAGTATAAACCTAGAATGCCAATAGATCTATTACCCATGTCTGTCACCCAAAGGTCTTCTGAATCAGCCGATGCATTTGCACGACATATCCATGAATTGCATACACATATTAGACAGCGGATAAGTAAGAGTAATGATAATTATAAAATTTCAGCTGATTCTCATCGTAGACTGCAAGATTTTCAAGAAGGAGACTATGTAATGGTAAGGGTAAGGCCAGAGCGGTTCTCACAAGGTACCGCTAAGAAATTACAAGAGCGTAGTGCTGGACCATTCAAGATAGTGCAGAAAATTGAGTCCAACGCATATCGGATTGACCTTCCATCTGAAATGGGCATTAACCCGACTTTTAATGTAGAAGATCTAGTCCGTTCCCCTGACTCTACCATTGATCCATCATTTCATTCATGGCCCTTTCTGATTTTGCTTCACAACCCCTTCCACCCCTCCCTCCACCTATTGTCCATAAAGAAGAAATTGAAGAGATCTTGGATGATGAGATAGTTTCCATGCGAGATGGAGGTTTCCAGAGGTATCTTGTCAAATGGAGGAACAAACCACCTTCTGAATCTACGTGGTTGACTGAAACGGAAGTACAGCGTGTTGATCCAGACTTACTAGAGCGCCACAAGAGTTTTAACTCGCCGGAGTCGAGTTTTTCTCACCCGAGGGGAGTTGATGAGGACACAAGATCATTTCAAGTGTACCAACGAAGAAAGCGCCATCCACAAGCACCGTCCTTGTGGATAGGCGACTATTGAGGAGCATTGAAAACCTTACACATGTAGTCCAAGACATTTGAAAAGACCCCACCTTGGGAAGACATGTGTAAGTTGCTTTGAGGAGATGATCAAACCGTTGGATCGTGATGATGATGTGATCGGACCGTTGGTTCATTGTGGCCCACTTTCATCACACCATCATTGGAGCGCATTGGACATCTTAGATTTGAGTTTATTTTACGCATTTTTTACTTATTTGAGTTTTGGGTTAGTGTGGGTACGTTTTTTTCATGCAAATGTCTTTTTTTTGAAATTTTGTTAGTAGGGGTATTTTGGTAATTATGCTAATTCCGAATTTTATAAGGGTGTTGCCATAAACCTTTTTTATTAGTTGTTGATTTATGAAAAAGAGCAAACCTTTGGTTGCCTCCTTCCTCTTTCCCTCTCTCATGGTGCTTCTTCTTCTTCCTTGATCTCCTTCTTCTCTATTCTTCTTGTGCCCCTCCAACTTCTTCCAGGTATTTCATCTTCTATTATTATCCTTCTAAACTTCTGTTTTGTTTATTCCCCACGATCTAAACCTTGAGAATTGATCTAAACCCTAAACCCCCAAATTCTCAAATCCCTAATCCAAGAAACTTTCTGATTCTTCGGACTAGTGATCATCATTAATCGATTGGGTATGACCATGCAAGATCGGGAGGTTCCATCCCTCGCCGGATCCAACTTATACGCTACTTGAATCCCATACTCCATGGTTGTGATGATGGCCCGTCCCATTGCATGTTTCCTTTATGATTTTCTTAGTTTATGATGATTGATGCTAGATTTCATTATTATTATTGCTTTTATTTCCGCTGAATAATTGTGTTCATGAGCATGCATCATATTTAGGGCTGTCCTGCATCAATGTGTCACTGGCAACAACACCAAGACGCAACACGTCCTCCACGACATGAATTCTGAAAAAGGCAGTCCAAGCGTCGCCTAAAATTGAGGAAACATGCAAATGCAATCCATATCACTTCCAACGGCATCCTAAGCCTGTAAAAAAAAAGAGGGAAATGATCAGAGAGGCAGAAACAACCCTCGAAAGTTGAAATTTTGACATATGTGTCACCCATTACACAGCTTGTAATCGCCGACGCAACACTGGAAATCCAAGTCCTCTTGTTTTTGTGCCTTAATCGGCTTTACAGGAGAGGAGAGTCCAAGATACGAACTGACCACCAACCTAGGGATCAACTAAGGTGAGTTCTATTCATATTTGAGTACTCAAGAACCCACCATAAAAAGGGGTTGGCTTTCTTTGTAAAATCATCTCTACATATAGCAATAAAATTTTGTGTTTTGAGAATTCAAGCCTAAATTTGTGTTGAATAGTATGTGTAAGAAATGATCATATACATAGGGTGCATGTGAACTTCCACCTGTAGCCCCGCCTTTCCTGCTAACGTGCCATACATCTTGAACATGTGCAAGTAATGTCAGCATTCATATCATGTATGTGAACTTTTTCCATGCAGCCCAGGGCAGCACTGGAAATCCAAGTTCTCCAGTTTCTTTTTGTCGTAATTGGGTTTATAGCTTAGGATCGTTTGAGGTGAGTTTTGGTCATATTCGAGCAATCAAGAACCCACCATAAAAATAAAAAATAAATAATAAATAAAAAAAGGGTTCACTTTCTTTGTAAAATCATCTCTGCTTATAACAATAGAATTCAGAGTTTCGAGGATCCAACCTGAAGTAGTGTTGAACAGCGTGTCTAAGAAATGATATCACACACAAGATCTATTGGACCTTAACATGTCCTTAAACTGTTACCTCAAGGGGAGAGGTTAAAATCCCATATGCTGGGAAACTTCCTCCCTTGAATGGGATGCCGGGGAGTTCCTGGAAGCTGGGGTCCAACGCGCCTTAGGATGAAAAGCGGGTAGGCACCCCGTGCACCAGCTGCCCTAAATGGCTCTTTGGTGGGAACGTCTAGAACAGCTGGGGTTTGCTCCCTCAAGGGTGTGACAGGGGGTCTACCATCAACTGATTGGTGCAAGAGTCCTAAGGAGATCGGGGACAGCAGGAGTGGGTAGAGCAGGCTGGCTACCTCTTACCGTTCACCCCCCACAGGATATATGTGAACTTTCACGTGTAACCCTCCCTTTCCTGCTAACATGGCATGTCTCTTGAACATGTGCAAGAAATGGCCGCATGCATATGATGTATGTGAACTTTCACATGCAACCCTTGTCTCTCCAGACATGTTATATGCCTTGAAAATCCAAGCACGCAAAAGGTTAGGCTTTTCCCACTAAGCTAGGACTGTATTTCAGCCTACTCTATCAAGGTTGGGCTTTTCCCACTAAACTAGGACTATATTTCAGCCTAGTCTATCTGTAACTTTATTACAAACACCTAATACACACCTAGAACCTCTACATGCTTAAGCATGCCTAGGCAAATCGTGAGGGGGAAAAAACTAATCCGCCAGTTACAACATCACGACAGGATCAAAACCAAACAGAGATAGCTGCATCAACTGAATTTCATGGAAAAAGATTGGCAAAAGCACGGGTCTGTTTGATTAGATGACCATGCACACAAAAAATTAGTTAAGCGATCCCCATTCAAACATCTGAAACTCCACACTGCATAATACCAAGAATCCTAAACTTTATCTAAAACCCCAATTCCCAATAAACCACCAACATGAGCAACTGAACATAAACACTCTATATAGAAGTATCCATGATAGTTCAAAACTTCTAGGGTTTGGCAGCAAAGAAAGAAAGGTGATCACAACAACCAGTTCCAGTTCTTGCAAAACACACTAAAGAAAAAGGACAAAACGAATGGAAAGAATCAAGAAAGAGTCAAGAAAACACCTGTTGCTTCTTCTCCTTCTTCCTCTCATTCCTCTTCGCCGACTTAGTCTTTGGCTTTGCATCCAAGACGGGATCATATCCGGGCGGCACTTCCGGAGAGCTGCCTTTTCTTAGCTGCACAGCCAAATCAAGATACTGTCAGCTGCAAAACCCCAGATACAGAGAGAGAGAGAGAGAGAGAGAGAGAGAGAGAGAGAGAGAGAGAGAGAGAGAGAGATGAGGGATTACCAGAGCGCCTTTTGATTGGTAGATTGCGACCTCATCTTGGGGGACGTAGCCGGCCCGGATTCTTATAGGCTTGCGGAGAGTGCCGTCTGGTCTCCGGGTCGGTGCTAAAATGCGCTCACCTTCTTTTAGGGTTTTTCCCAGGAGCGCGAGCTGCTGCTGTTCTTCTGGAGCGCTGCTCCCCATGGCCGTTTGTTTTGAAGCGGCTTTCAGGGATCCGATGGAGAATGAGAGTGTGGAAGCATCGTTTTCTGTTTTCTTCGTAATATTATTATATATGTTTGTGTTTGGGCTTTCGATTTTTTGCTTTTGTTTTCATTTTTTCTTTTTTTTTTCTAAACGGAGAGGGCGGGGGAGAAGGGCCAGTGTCTTCCGTTATGTGTTTGGGCTGGGTGGGACAGAGATGATTGGGGAGGGTTTTCTTTCCATTGCGCTGGATTGTGATGGGCGTTCGTCGACCCCTAACTGCCACGTGGTTTATAAGGAGGTGGATCGAGACCGTCCATTATATAGATCGGGAAATTTTCTGTTTGTTTAGTAATGCAAGATGAAGATTGGATTCGTTGGAGTTTCAGATAGATGGTCACGATGAAAACGGATCCAGCGGAGGGATGTAATGCACCCATGAATTGGGAGGCCACGTGGTGTGATGGACGAACCAGAAATTTCTGAGAGATTGCATGCATGGTGGAGTTTCCACGTTGTAGTCCAATTTAGAGGAATCATGAGCTGAAATTAGGATTCTTTGATTATCTACGAGATTAGTGGACACTTATATGGACAGTTAAAAGATGTAAAGTACCCAATGCTCCTGTTTCAGCAAGCCAGTGGCCAGAAACAGAAGTTACGATAGTACAACCAATCTAATTTCACGGACAGCGAGTTCCACATTATAGCCCGCTTAATGGCCACGTGGACCCACTTCTGACAGCAGCAGGTGGGGGCGGATGGACGCGGATTAGCTGCTTACAGCTTCGGTAACTAATCTCCCTTCTGAAGTAACGTCACCAAGTCGTGTAGACCCACCCTGATTGATGTACGAGATCATTTTAGGGCATGAGTGAAGCAATGGGGTGGATCCAGAGCCCAAGTGGACCCACCACGGAAAACAGTGGGGATGGTGACGTCCACCATTGAAACCTTCCTAAAGCCCACCATAATGTTTATTTAGATCCAACGCGTTCATAAGTTCACACACATTAACAAGGGAAAATAAAAATATCAACTTGAAGGAAGACTCCTATAGCCCTCAAAGATAATGGTAGGTGTCCAATCCCCATTGTTTTCTTTGGTGGATCTGCTTGTGCTTTAAATCTGCCCGATCTTTGGCTCATGTCCTTAAATGATCTCTCCAAATGGATAGATGGTGTTGATACAGTACATACATCATGGTGGGCTCATATAACTTGGTGATGTCACTTCTATGGCAAGATAGCCACTAAATCCGTAATCCAAGTTCGGCACGGATTGGGCCTACCTCATCAGGTGCTAGCTGAAGATGGACGATCCTGTCAAGGGGCACTGATGTGCATGTTTTGTCTATGCTGATGTATATGTTTTGTCTAAGTTGTCCATCCATTTTGATAAATCATTTTAGGGCACTAACCTAAAGGCAGTACATTGAAGGCTCGAGTAGACTACACCACTGAAAAGTGTTAGGGACTGAAAGGTTACTGTTGAAAACTTCTAGGGTGCAAGAGTTCTGGATTAATCTGATATTTCCGTTCTCTCTTGGTACATGTCTCTTTGACCTTATGAACAACATGTTGGGTGGCAAATGAACATTAGCTCTATGAAGTTTTCAATGGTACAGAGTTCTACTCCACCACTACTGGTGGTCAACTTGAGCCTTACATCAGCCTACAGACCCACTCATCAGGCGTATATTCTAAAATGATCTTTCAAAATAAATAGAGAGCATGAATAAAACATATGCCTCATGAATGGCCCCACAAAGCCCAGCAGCTCGATCTCGAATTAGGTCTTCAGGAGGGGTAGTACCCAAGCCATACCGGCAGTAAGTAGCTCAATCAAATCCTATCATGACAATCCGCCCCAAGGTCCATGGTGGCAGGGTTACCATGCAAACTGCATGAGTTAGTGGGACACAAAATGACCAAAATCAGTCTATCTATGGCTATGGGGCTCACCTTGATGTATGTGTTTTATATCCAAGCTGTTCATCCATTTTTCTCTGCTCATTTTAGGGTAGAAGGCTAAAAATGATACAAATCAAAATCTCAAGTGGACCACACCTTGGGAAACAATGGTGATTGAACCCTCACCATTAAAAGCTTCTTGGGCCACAAAAGTTTTAGATCAAATTAATATCTGTGTTTTCCTTTCATTTAGGACCGTGTGACCTTATCAACAATGTATAGGGAAAATAAACATCAGGTTTGGTCCAAGCTTTTAATGGGCATTCAATCACCACTCTCCACTGGTTCTTATGAGTGTAGTCCACCTGAGATTTGAATCTGCTTTAGTTTTGCACTTATTCCCCAACATGAGGTGACAGAAGATCGGCAACTCAATATAAAACATATATATTATGGTGGCCCCAAAAGCTTGGATCCACCAAGTTCGGTGGCTCACTAGATCCAACGGATTTGTGTCCAGGTCATTGCAAGCCGGAGTGCGCATCAGTGGTCATATTTTTCCAGAGTATCAAATAACTCACCGGTGATTAGTGGGCCGTGCATGGAAACCTTCTCATCCACGTGGTTGCATTTGTACTTGTTGGCATTAATAGGAGCATCTGAACCATGGATGCGCACTGCATATTGAGTAACTCATTATGCCGAGTAAATTCCTTGAGATGTACTGTGATTTATGTATTTTATCTACTTAATCAATACATTTCTCCAGCTATTTTTAGTGCTTCAGGCAAAAATCGAAGCATATCCAAAGCTCAAGTGGACCACAAAGTAGAAAAAATGTGAATTGAATGTCTACCATTGAAAATTTCTTAGCATCTAATGAAGTTTTGGATCAAGTTAATATTTTTATTTTCTCTTCATTCCTGTCTATGTGATCTTATGGGCAAATTGGATGACAAACAAACAACAATGTATTTTGGGCTTGTGGTGTAGTCCACTTGAGCTTTATATAAGCTTCAATTTTGGGCTCAACCGTTAAAATAAGCTGGAAAAATGGATAAACGATGTGGATAAACCACACTACATTCACAATCTTCTACATCCATTTTGCATGCCACTAACTTGATGGTTTGGATCATCTGATCAGTACGAATCTTTCAGGGCAGCCTACGACTAGTGCACTGGACCAAATCGACGGTCCAGATAAGTAATGTGGAGCCAGCAAGTCCCAATGAAAGCACGTGCATCAAAAGGTTCCATAGCCCACTGAATCATTACTCATCCCACCCTTTTGCCTTCAGGGCTAGATTAACCGTCTTGAAATTTGTGGAGACTTGTTCTTCTCGTGGGGCACACGTGTACGGCCATCCAGGCCATCAAAATTGTGGGGTATGTTGTGGATGGAACACATCTATAAAATCACACTGATCAGTAAGTCATGATTATCCATTTGATTGTTATTAAATGGACAGTTAAATGTAAAATAGTGAGTGGTCTAAATTTCAATGGGATAGTGGGATAGTTCTATCATATTCTCAGCGTAGATTTTTTTGTTACAATCCATCCGCAGTTGAGTTGACGTTTTGGACGGTCTGGATTGAGGTTTAAGAGTAAGGGCCACTTTAAATTGGTGATGGACGATGATTGGTTGGTACGAAAGTTGGCTGGCTATGACGGTGATGGGAGATGATATGTGGACGCGGTTTGGCTGGTGACGCTGCCACTCAGGTGGCTAGTGGTCGGTATTCTGTGGGCCCCACCATGATTTATGTGTTTTATCCAAGCCGTCCATCCATTTTTCCAGATCATTTCAGTACACTTGAACCTAAAAATGAGGCAGATCTAAATCTCAGGTGGACCACACCACAGGAAAACAGTAGTGATTAAATGCCCACCATTAAAAATCTCATAGGCCCACTGTAATGTTTATTTGACATCCAACCTGTTGATTAAGTCATACAGACGTGGATGAAGGGAAAAAAAACAAATATCATCTTAATCCAAAACTTTTCGTGGCCTCCATATGTTTTTAATGG
Organism: Liriodendron chinense; assembly: GCA_003013855.2. Taxonomy (NCBI): domain Eukaryota; kingdom Viridiplantae; phylum Streptophyta; class Magnoliopsida; order Magnoliales; family Magnoliaceae; genus Liriodendron; species Liriodendron chinense. The sequence continues at coordinate 11,276,690 of ML058513.1, forward strand.
TGGGCGTTCAATCAACATTGTTTCGTGTGAGGTGGTCCACTTGAGAATTGAATCTACCCCATTTTTACTTATATCACAAAATAATCGGGAAAAATGGATGGACGGCATGGATGAAACAAATACATCATGGTGGGCCCACAGAGTGCAGACCACTAGCCATTGGCTATGGCAGGGTCACTAGCCCATCCGCGTCCAGGATCTGTAGGATACGGGGATGATCTGGCTAGGTGGACGTGGGTCCCGTGGGTTAGTGGTACAAAACACTCTATGTGATGGGCCGGCTATGGATGAGGCTGTCATGAACGGTGGTGGGAGATTGGGAGATATCAACCGTGAAATCACTGGACCATTCGATCAAAAGCCCAATATGACGTGGTCTTAAAAAATGGGTCAAATGAGAAAAAGGCCTAAAGGGTTTCAAATTTGTCGTCTAACAGGCAACGCGCCATGCTCGCGAAGTGCACGTGGGCATGTTTGTGCAAGATCCAAAACGTTCAGCAAGTGGCCCCCACAGAAATTCAAAATAACAACGAAATTAAAAAAGTTAAGATAAAGGAAAAAAAAGGAATATTTCTCACTCACATTGAGAATCTGGAGTTTGAAATATGATTTTGATTGCACACTGAATGTAAACATTAGTAGTATTTTTTACCAGTTTATCACCCAAGTCCAGCGGATTGGACAAATTGGACTTCAAGGAGTTATTTCATCTCGCATTGGAAAAATAAGTGGTGGCTTGAGTAAGCCCCACCGTGGTGTTTATGTGAAATTCACCTCAACCATCCAGTGGGTTACTCATGTTAGGCCTAAGCCCCAAAACTCAACCCCATCGGCTAGTCAAGTGGACCACACTATTTAAGCTCCCCTCCAGCTCCAAATTGTTTCCCTTAGGGCCCGTTTGGATTATAAGTTATTTATCTGATAGGTAGCTTATCTTCAGTAACTTAAGATAAGCTACTTATCAGATAAGTAACTTATCTTGGTTTCTACTTAATTAGTAAATAAGTAAGTTTGGTAAAGAACATGCTTATCAACCAAAAAGTAGAAAAGAATTTATGTTTTCAACATTATTCCCCAAGTCTGTTTGATCCCTGCACATCCACCATCTATCATTTGGGGCCAACCTTGGGTGTGGATTGTTCAATGTGTGGGCCCTGCCTTTGATTTGGGCAGTACATGTGGGGCCCACCTTGGATGTGGGCCATTTACACCATTCTTTATGTAGGGCCCACCTTTGATGTTGATCATCCATCAAGTGGGCCAACCATCAATATCCATTGCCAATCATGTGGAGCCACCTTTAATGTGGATCGTCCCAAATGTGGGGCCCACCTGTACTGTGGGTCGTCCATCATGCAGGCCCGCCTTGGATATGGGCCACTCATCATTAAGGCCAACCAATGGTAGGCGTCAATGACCACTATTTCCTGAGGTGTAGTCTATTTGAGATTGAATTCTGTTTAATTTTTTAGGATGGACCAACAAGGGTGGACAGTGTGGATTTCACGTGCACGGCATGTGGCCCCAATACCTAGTGAGCCACTCAAAACTAGTTGGAAAAACAAATGAATGACATGAGTAAAACACATCACGCTAGGCCCAGGGAGGTTTCAACGGTGTCATCATTATCACTGTTGCTTCCTGATGTGGGGTCTACCTGAGGTTTAAATCTGCCTCACATGCTAGCCCCACTCACATCCAAACTAGATGGATGACATGGGTTAAATATATCACAATAGGGCCAGCAAGTTGGATGGTCAACGTGGACAGGGCGGTTGCCACGGAAATCAGCACTTTTACAGCTATGGACGAGCACCTCTTGTTTCAGTCAATGGTGAAATAGTAGAAAAGCAAAAAAAAAAAAATGCTGAAATACTTAAGTGATTTTCAGCAAATAAGTAATGATCATTATTTATTAACTAAACTAACCTATCTCACTTAACTACTGCCATCAGCAAGAAAAGCAACTTATTTGGTAGTATCCAAACGAGCCCTTAATGTGGCCCATCTGATTCACATACGGGCTTGCTTTGTAGGCCTCGTGCTTGAGTTTATGGTGGCATTTAAGTGATTGAAGTGAATTGCATAGAATCACCATGTTAGGCCTTATGAAAAAAAGGGTGCATGTCTCTCTTAACCTTTTCTCTTATTGTGGCCAGCTAAGATGCAGCTCAGCCTTAGCTTAATTTTTGGGATTTGGGCCTAAAATGGGATTATGTATCTAATGGTTAAAGTTGATCTTGCGTGCACATCATTATGCACCCATTAAAAGTCTTGGGTGGTTTTCTTTTTTCCTTTAACGAAAAAGTCTTGAGTACAATGAGCAAGACTATAGACTATGGTCAAACAAACATAAAACTACCAACCTTTTCATGTATATACAACATCTAACCCGTCCAAAAAGTTAGCCCCATCATAGGCATCACCTTAGGGAAAACCATGTAACATCTACTCATTTAATGAAGCATAATTTGTATTTTGCTATTTACTAATGTTTAGACTTTTTTTACATGGTATAACCTATTTGATGCGTAGATAAGACTAAACGCTACATTAGGAGAATCTCATGATGGGACCATCCAGTTGGAAGGGCAAGATGTTATTTACCTATTTTGGGGAATATATCGTTATTCTATGGGAACAAGTGGGAGAAGGACACCCACGCAGATGTATATGTAAGATCCACTTCGACTACTAGATATGTAATCATGTGTTACACCTATGGTTAAAAAATCAGGTTGACTCGTCATTCAGGTGAGCCATATACAGGGAAACAATTAGGAGAGAGACATTCATGCTTGATTTTATAAGGCCCACTGTGATGAATAAATGCAATCCACTCTAGCCATTGGATCCACACTAAAACTTAAGCCTGGGGCCAAAAAATCAAGTTTATCCATGATTCAGGTAGGCCACACCTAGAGAACAAGTCTATAAGATGAGCTTTGCCTTATACATTTTTCCCATCATGTGGTCCACTTCAATTAGGAATGGGGTTAATCTCTTAGCCCTGGACCTAAAATGAGATGACGCACCCATGATGAAAGTGATTTGTTGTAAACGCCATAGCGGGAGAAAAGCTGCAATCTTTTTTTTTAGAGTGAGGTGAAATAACCCGCCTCCAATATTTACTAACATTAGTCAATTCCTAATTTCTCAGCTGGTTAGGTTGTATTGGACTCAAGAGTTTAGTACTTGATATTTCAAAAATAGATTGCATTGTGGATAGCCCAGGTGGATGATTAAGTATTTCATTTTAGTATGATTAACATGAAATGACCGTTTTATGATCAAAGTGTTATAGTTACATGATGAAAATGATTATTGAGGTCACCAATAAGCATAAAATGGGCCCAAGCAATTAGCAATCTAAGCAAACGACGAGATGTGGTGCTACGTCGATTTAATCATCTGCTTCCCTTACCATTGATTATATGGTCAAGATAGACTGAAACATTCATTTAAATGCGCATGGGTTCATGAGATGAACATTCTAAGTAAATTGAATCTTGTCTAGCATAACCATTTCATACTATCCATTTTGTTGACCATTGATATGATGGCCAAAATCATAAGATCAAACCAATTCTTGAGGATCAAATATAATTGAGGCAATGTCCATGTAATATACAATCCAACTTGATTATCAACTCCTTTCTCTATTATACTTGATATAGACTAGCCATTTCACTAACTATTGGTCATATAACCATAATATGCGAGAAAAATGATCCAATGGTGGTATCTAACACGTGCATCTTGTTCATACCAAAATTCGGTAGAACCATATCAATTTGTGTAGAATATGTCATGTACATATGTAATATCTTTAGAGTACACACAAAATATACGAAGGACAACAGGTCTTCGAGGATGTTTTGGCATTTATATATCACCGGATAATTGAGAAAGGGTAACTGCTCTTTCCCAGCTAGCTACATGCGAAGGCGTCACGTGGATGAGTGGTTATTCTAGCAAATTTTCAAGGAAAGTTATAAACGACAAGAGTAAATACCAAGCCCCCCCCCCCCCCCCCCCAATCCTTAATCCAGCGTAACACTATGCACCTTGGGTTAGATTCTCCATCGCTCATCGACAATGGACCCACAGCATAGGGTTAGCTTTAGTTCATCTCTGCGCATACGTTAAACCGACCATTAGCCGTAGCTTGTAGTTGTAATTCATTTCCATTTATGCCTGGGTGCCAAATCTAAAGGAAGAACTTAGTTTTAGGATTTGTCCACCTATGCTTATGTGCTGGGCCGACTAGTAATTATAAACTCTGGTGTTGCTTCTACCTTGCTCATCAGTACGCTGCTCCCGTAAGCACCTTGTCGCTCTCAGCCAAGGTTAGCGACCCCGCATTGGTATAAATTATGCTCATTCATGAATCCATCATTTCTACCAGCTCTTCGTTCAACCACATGACTGATGCACCTTCGAGTGTCCTTGATTTTCAAAGAAAAAAAGAGCTCATTAGAGGAAGAACCCTAACCTACGCGAATCGCCTGATAAACGCACACATTATTGGCCGAATAGATGACTGGTTTATCAATCGCTTGACTAAACACTACTCTATCTTGACGTTAGGGGTCAACGGTGATAACGTTTGAATCAGACCCAATTGGTTCTGGCATGCTCGCAAACCAGCACACGCACATACCTTGCATGGTCGAAAATCACACCAACACATTTGTTTCATGCTTATCCATAAAATGATGTAATAAACCACGTTGTTAACGAGTTGATACGTTGAAGCACTGACTCATCGTTATCATCTAAGCCTTATCCTAATCAATTGAAGTTGCCTACATAAATCCTATTTAACCATTCTACTACATTGAAGATTAGACCTTCAGCCAAGTCATGGGTTACTAAAATATTTTCTTATTACTTCTTGTTCATGCCCTTTTGGGACTTCCTTTGCTCTTTTAGAGCTTTCAACTTGTATTAACTCACTTTTCAAATTAGTGCATATCGAACAATATTTGTGAGTTACAAACATAATAATAAAAAATGCTAGGTGTCATCTCCAACCAATTAGCTAGACTTTGAAAGCTAGTTCATGGGATTTTAAAGTTAATAAGACATTCACTTAACAAAGAGCCACATACTCTTTGGTTATGCCGTAAGGACACTTGTTATCTTATCATATGTTATATTATTATATATACGAAGTTAATAAAGAAGTTTTCGTGTAAAGTTGTGGTAGACCAAGTGCTTTAGTTCCGCTAATAACACCATGAGATTTTACCAAATCATATCCCTATTCACTTGATAAGTTTAAAGTTAGTGAGAGGTGTTTACACTCGTCCTAGCGCATTCACGTGGATCAATGAAAATGGTGCCCCGTGATGGTATTACCTACTAAACGATTGATGAAATCCTACTCGCATTCCAATGATATCCTATGCCCACATCCTTCAATAGCACATCACTTGCCAAAAGTAAACGGCATACTAAAACGAATGACATATAACCATAACACGAGTGACACATGTCATCGAAGCAGCATACTCAACAAGATTATAAAGACTCACTGAAATAGGGAGAGATCGATTCCGTGAAAGATGGGATCAGTAAATAAAAAATTACTAATATTTCATCTTTGTGAGATCGTCAATACTATACCGAATGTGCATTTAGAGTATATTGAATCAGTACTGTGAAAGTACGATACTATAAATTCAGGGTCAAAGAGTTCATAAAACGTTATTGGTGGAAAAAATGTGAGTGAAAGATCCCACTTAATCGAATTTGGTCCAAGAATCACAATTTTGATATGCTTGGCAAGACTGTCTCACATAATCTTGTTAAAATGAGATCCTCCCAGAGACGATTAATGCTCTCACATTGATTATAAAGGTTCAATAATCGTATTTTTCTCAAAGTAAATGAAAATCAAATATTCCGTGAGGAGTCTGGATCTAGTAAGACTGATCCTATAACATCCACAGATCTCTACAGTCACACTAGCAAGGAGTTTTAGAAGCGTTTTCATACCATGGCCCTCGAAATTCTTTTAATCGTGTTGGGAAAATCAGAAAATAACTGCGCACCATAATATCAATGATCCTGGACCATCAAGAAAACACAATGAATGTTTGCTTCCTCTTGAGCTATATAAAAAGCACGCGATGAAGAACTCGAGGCTCACACCAAACATAATCAATTATAGTTCCCCCACTTTTATCTAGGCATGTTGCAGAACGTCCAGAGTTTAGGCTAACTTAGATCGCCATTGTTCAGTGTTATCGTTGTAGTATGGTTATGAATAATATAAATATCTATGACTTATCGTCGTCGTATCCTCGATCACCATAGTCTTTACTTGGAATATCACATCTCAAACACATCCTGCTGACCACTCACATCAATTGTTTGTCCACACAGGCGATCACAAGCATTTATCTTTTGTTTATTTTTCTACATATTTTGTTTATCTGCTAGTTGTACTAAGCTTCAAATACAAATCAATCAAATCGACATTCTTAGCCTTTAGTTTTCAATCTTCTACCCATTATCATATTGTTGAAAAATACAAAGCTTGCAATCACCGTTGAAGGAATAGTCACAAGGCAAAAAGAATCCATTCGAAATGATTAACCATTATCCTTTTAAGTGCCCGATCGTTGTTAGTAGCTGATGAAGGTGGCCAATCCCACAGGTGTGATCTTAATCTATCTATCTTAACACTAGGGTCGAACTCAAGTTAAGTACTGACTCTAGCACATTAGCACTATCCTAACCGTGGGCCTCCATTATCACGTGTGGCCTCATGTTTAATTGAATTACAATAAACAAAAGAGGCATGGATATTTCATCTAAAAGGTCATCATGACTCTGGATGATTGCTTATGCAATGCAGTGAATATTAGCTAATTGAAAACTAGTTCTCAATATCATATATGATAATGTGCTAAAATAGGTTCTATGGGAACATTGCATAAGCGTCATGTGCACGCCGAGGAGAGGCTCCACGTGCCCCATCTACATGTAAAAGTGGTCCATGAAATAATTTCTCAAAACCTTATTTCTAGCTAATATCATCATGGGCAATCAGTCCATTGCACTTCCTTGTCGGCTGCCATCTTATGTGCTCAAATGATGCGTCCCAAAATGTACACATATACTATAATATTATCTAAAAACAAATATAAGCTATTTTTTCAGGACTTTTATATCCCAAAATGCCCTTAAAAATCTATAAAGCGATCATTCGGGGCTTTCCAACCCAAAAAGCCTTGCGTGAATTTAGATAATCATACAACTCATACCCACTTACCCAGATGGGAGTGGATGAGTTGTTACCTCGGGCAACAACTTAGTGGGTGCTACCGTAACTGTGTGGGGCCCACCTTGATGTATTTTTTATATATCCACACTATTCATATGTTTTACCATCTCATTTTAGGATGATATCCAAAACCTTAAGAAGATCCAAATCTCAGGTGGACCATACCACTAGAAAGAGTAATTTATGATCGTTAATAACTTTTCATGGGCCACAAAAGTGTTGGATCAAACTGATATTGATATTTTAGCTTCATACAAATATTCTTGGAATTATTAACAAATGGAAAATAAATATTAAGCAAATGTTACTACGGGCCCTTTGGAAATTTTAATGGTGCGACACTCAATCACCACTGTTTCCTGTGGTATGGTCCACATGAGATGTGTATCTGATTAATCTCTGGTAGACCATCCTAAGATGGTCTGGTAAACGGATGGACGACATGGATATACAATAAATCATCAAGGTGGGCTCTACTATAAGGGTAATACTAACAGCCACTAAGCTACTAACCGGGTAACACCTAATCCGCTCCCTACCAAGAGGTAGTTGCAATAAGCATGTGTGGTTGTTTACATGCCCACCACACACCTACTGAACATTTAAGCCATTTGTGCGCCTTTTCCACTCACAGTAGTAAATGCCGCGATGTATCCAGAATCTTGTCGGGCACAGTGTGATACATTCATCAAGATCCAATCTACCCATAATGTTCGCCTCGTCATGTGCTCCTATAAATTCTTTATGCCAATCCAAAACTCAGGTGGGCAATAAAGTGTGACGTGTCCTGGCAGATATCTGATGGTCCAAATTTCAACAACCAGGTTCCACGAATCAGTGGTTAGGATTGTTCAACCAATGTGATTTTGGGACAAGGACCTGACAGCAGTGTGATCCACGAACTGAAGTTAGTATTAGGCCACCTGTACGATTTTCAAGTGCCTGCGCATCAAGCGTCATACCTGCTTGAGTACCATGCAACTCTCGGAATGTATGCCCCTAATTGATTTATGTATTTCATCCACTCTGTTTATCTATTTTAACAGATAATTTTATGTCTTGAGACAAAAAATGAAGCATAGAAAAATCTTAAGTGGATCACACCACAGGAAACAATATTAGTTGAACTTGTACTGTTGAAAATTTCTTGGGGTCCAACGAAAGTTTTGAATCAAGCTGATATTTGTTTTTTTTTTTTTTTTCATTCATCAATGCCTGTCTGATCTTATAAACAGGTTAGATGATAAATAACATCATTACAGGTCATGTGGTTTAGTGGTCCAAAACACACTATGTGATGGGCTGACTATGGATAAGGCTGACATGAACGGTGGGAGATTGAAAGATATCAACCGTGGAATCATTGAACCATTCGATGAAAAGCACCCGATATGACGTGGTCTTAAAAAAATGGGTCAAATGAGAAAAAGGCCTAAGGATTTTGAATTTGTCGTCTAACAAGGAATCGCTGCCATGCACGCGAAGTGCACATGGGCATGTTCGTGCAAGATCCAAAATGTTCAACAGGTAGTCCCCCACGAAAATTCAAAATAACCGCGAAATTAAAAAAGTTAAGATAAAGGGAAAAATGAACATTTCTCACTCACAGTGAGAATCTCGAGTTTGAAATATGATTTTGGTTGCACACTTAATGTAAACATCGGTACTGTTCTTTAACGGTTTATCGCCTAAGTCTAGCGGATTGGACAAGTTGGACTTCAAATTGACTTACAAATTAAGAATTAATTAATGTTAATAAATAAATGAGAGAGAGAAGAGTTATTTCATCTTGCATTGGAAGAACGAGTAGTGGCTTGAGTATGCCCCACCGTGGTGTTTATGTGAAATTCACCCCAACCATCCAGTGGGTTACTCATGTTAGGCCCAAGCCCCAAAACTCAACCCCATCGGCTAGTCAAGTAGATCACACAATTTAAGCTCCCCTCCAAATTTTTTCCCTTAGTGCGGCTCATCAGATTCACGTACGGGCTTGCTTTTTAGGCCTTGTGCTTAAGTTTATTGTGGCATCTAAGTGATTGAAGTGAATTGCATAAAATCATCACATTAGGCCTTATAAAAACAAGGGTGCATGCCTTTTTTTTATTATTATTTTTATCGGGGTTAACATGGGATTATGTATCTAATAGTCAAAGTAGATCTTGCATGCATATCATTTTGCACCCATTAAAAGTCATGCGTCATTTTCTTTTTTCCTTTAATGAAAAGGTCTCGAGTACAATGGGCTAGACTATAGACTATGATCAAACAAACATATAACTACCAACCTTTTCATGTATATACGACATCCAACCCATTTAAAAGGTTAGCCCCATTGTGAGCGTCACCTTAGGGAAAACCATGTAACATCTACTCATTTAATGAAGCATAATTTGTATTTTTCTATTTGCCAATGTTTGGATGTTTTTTATATGGTATGACCCATTTGATGTGTAGATAAGACTAAACGCTATATTAGGAGAATCTCGTGGTGGGACCATTCGATTAGAAGGGCGAGACGTCATTTACCTATTTTGGGGAATATAACGCTATTCTATGGGAGGAGCGAGTGGGAGAAGACACCCGCACAGATGTGTATGTAAGATCCACTTTGACTACTAGATGTGTAATCCTATGTTACACCTATAGTTAAAAAATCAGGTTGACTCATCATTTAGGTGGGCCACATAAAAGGGAGACGGTTAGGAGAGAGACATCCACGCTTGATTTTATAGGCCCACTATGATGGATAAATACATTCCACTCCAGCCATTGAATCCACACTAAAACTTAAGCATGGGGCCCAAAAATCAAGTTTATCCGTGATTCGGGTAGGCCACACCAAGAGAACAAGCTGGAGGAATGAGCTTTGCCTTATATATTTCTTCCCATCATGTGGTCCACTTGAATCAAGAATGTGGCTAATCTCTTAGCCCTACACCTAAAATGAGATGACGCACCCATGGTGGAAGTGATTTGATATAAACACCACAACAGGAGCTAAGCCGCAATCTTTTTTTTCAGAGTGAGGTGAAATAACTTACCTTCAATATTTATTAACGTTAGTCAATTCCTAATTTCTTAGCTGGTTGGGTTATATTGGACTCGAGAGTTTAGTCCTTGATATTTTAAAAATAAATTGCATTGTGGATTGCCCTGGTGGATGATTAAGTATTTCGTTTTAGCATGATTAATGTGAAATGACAATTTCTTATCAAAGTGTTATAGTCACATGATGAAAATGATTATTGAGGTCACCAATAAACATAAAATGAGCACACGCAATCAGGAATCTAAGCGGACAACAAGATGTGGTGCTACATCAATTTGAATAATTTACTTCCCTTGCCATTAGTTATATGGTCAAGATAGACCGAAATATTCATTTAAATTCACATATGTTCATGAGATGAACATTCTAAGTAAATTGAATCTTAGTCTGACATGACCATTTTAAACTATTCATTTTCCTGACCGTTGATATGATGGCCAAAATCATAAGATCAAACCAATTCTTGATGATTAAATACAATTGAGGCAATGTCATGTAATGTACAGTCCAACTTGACTATCAACTCCTTTCTTTATTATATTTGATATAGATTGGCCATTTCATTGACCATTGGTCATACAACCATAATATGCGAGAAAAAGGATCTAATGGTGATATCTAACATGTGCATCTTGTTCATACCAAAATTCGATAGAACCATATCAATTTGTGTAGAATATGACATGTACCATATGTAATATCTTTAGAGTACGTACCAAATATACAAAGAACAACGAGTATTCGAGAATGTTTTGGCGTTTACGTAATCCCCGAATAAGAACGAGTAACTACAAGGCCACGTCAACAATGGAGTACATTTTGGGCGTTCAACAAAGATAAGATTATAATCGAGAAAAAGTAATTGCTCTCTCTTAGTTGACTACATGCGAAGGCATCACGTGAATGAGTGGTTGTTCTTACAAATCTCCGAGGAAAAGTTATAAACGACAGGAGTAAATAACGACCACCCCTCCCCTCCAAATCCTCAATCCAGCGCAACGCTATATACCTTAGGTTAGATTGTCCACCGCTCATCGACAATGGACCTATAGCATAGGGTTAGCTTTAGTTCATCTCTGCGCATACGCTGAACTGACCATTAGCTGTAGCTTGTAGTTATAATTCATTTCCATTTGCACCTAGGTGCCAGATCTGAAGGAAGAACTTAATTTTATGATATGTCCACCTATGCTTATGCACTGGGTTAACTAGTAATTGTAAACCCTGGTGTTGCTTCTACCTCACTCATTAGCACATTGTTCTAGTAAACACCTTGTCGCTCTCAGCCAAGTAAGTGACCCCGCATTGGTGTAAGTTATACTTATTCCCAAATCCATCATTTATACCAGTTTTTCGTTCAACCACATGATTGATGCACCTTCAAAGGTCCTTGGTTTTTCGAGGAAAAAAAAACTCATTAGATGAAGAGTCACAACCTCTGCTAATCGCTTGATAAACGCGCACATTGTTGGCCGAATAGACAATTGATCTATCGATCACTCGACTAAACACCGCTCTATCTTGACACCAAAGGTCAATAGTGATAACGTTTGAATTGGACCCAATTGGTTCTAGCATGCCCGCAAACCAGCACACGTACATACCTTACACGGTTGAAAATCACACCAACACATCTGTTTCATGTTTATCCATAAAATGATATAATAGACAATGTTGTTAGCGAGTTGATGTGTTGAAACACTGACTCATCATTATCATCTAAGCCTTATCCTAATTGATTGAAGCTACATACGTGAATCCTATTTAACCATTTTACTACAGTGAAGGCTAGACTTCCAGTTAAGTCATGGGTTATTAAAGTATTTTCTCATCATTTTTTTCTCATGTCCTTTTGGGACTTCATTTGCTCTTTTAGAGCCTTTAACTTGTACTAACTCACTCTTCAAACTAGTGCATGTTGAAAAATGTTTGTGAGTCGCAAATATAACAATCAAACAAGCTAGGTGTCATCTCCAACTAATCAGCTCATGGACTTTAGAAGCTAGTTAATGGGATTTTAAAGTTAATAGGGACATTCACTCAATAAAGACCCACATACTCTTTGGTTACAGCGTAAGGACATTTGTTATCTTATCATATGTTGTATTATTATATATGCGGAGTTAACAAATGAGTTTTTGTGTGAAGTTGTGGTAGACCAAATGCTTTGGTTTCGCTGATGATACCATGAGATTTTACCAGACCATAGTCCCTATTCAATTGGTAGGTTTAAAGCTAGTGAGAGGTGTTTACACCTGTCTTGGTGCATTCAGATGGATCGATGAAAATTACGCCACGTGTTGGCATTACCTACTAAATGATGGATGAAATCCTACTCGTGTGCCACTGATATCTTTTGCCCACATCCTTCAATGGCACATCATCTGCCAAAAGCAAACGGCACAAAGTTGTACACATGTTTGCAAATAAGATACTACAACGAATGACATGTAGTCGTAACATGAGTAGCACCTGTCATCAAAACAGCGTGCTCAACAAGATTATAAAGACCCACCGAGATAGAGAGAGATCGATTTCGAGAAAGATAGGATTAGTAAATTAAAAACTACTGATATTTCATCTTTGTGAGATCGTCAATACTGTACCAAATGTGTATTTAGAGTATACCAAATTAGTACATGAAAGTAGGATACTCTAAATTTAGGGGGTTAAAGAGTTTCATAAAACGTTATTAGTGGAAAAAAATGTGAGCGAAAGATCCCACTGAATCAAATTTGGTCCATAAATCGCAATTTCGATATGCTTGGCAAGATTGTCTCACATAATTGTGTTAAAATGGTATCCTCCCAAATATGATTAATGCTCTCACAATGATTACGAAGGTTCAAGAATCATATTTTTCTCAAAGCAAATGAAAATCAAAGATACAGTGATAAGTCTAAATTTAGTAAGACTGATCCTGTAATATCCACGGATTTCTACAATCACACTAGCAAGGAGTTTTGAAAATGTTTTCATATTATGGCCCTCAAAAATAATTTTGGCCAAGATGGAAAAATAAGAAAATAACTATGCACCGTGATACCAATGATCCTGTACCGGTAAGAAAACCCAGTGAGAGTTTGCTTCCACTCGAGTAAAATAAAGAAGCACGCGATGAAGAACTCGAGGCTCACGCTAAACACAATCAATTATAGTTCCCCCACTTCTATCTAGCCACGTTGCAGAACGTCAAGAGTTTAGGCTAGCTTAGATCGTCATTGTTCTGTGTTATCGTTGCGATATGGGTATGAATAATATAAATATTTGTGACTTATCGTCGTTGTATTCTCGATCAACATAGCCTTTACTTGGAAGATCACATCTCGGACACATCCTGCTGACCACTCGCATCAATTGGCTGTCCACACAGGCAATCACAAGCATTTATCTTCTGTTTATTTTTCCACGTACTTTGTTTATTTGCTAGTTGTACTAAGCTTCAAATACAAATCAATCAAATCAACATTCATAACTTCAAATATATTCTGCCCATCATCGTATTGTTGAAAAATATAGAGCTTGCAATCACTTTTGAAGGAAAAGCCGCAAGGCAAAAAAAATCATTTCGAAATGACTTACCCTTATCCTTCTAAGTGCCCAATTGCTGTCGGTGGCTGATGAGGTGGCTAATCCCGCAGATGTGATCTTAATCTATCTATTTTAGCATTGGGGTTAAACTCGAGTCAAGTACGACTCTGATACATCATCACTATCATAACCGCATACGTGGGCCTTCATTATCACGCGTGGCCTCATATTTTATTGAATTATGATAAACAAAATAGGCATGGATATTTCATCTGAAAGGTCACCATGGCTCTGGATGATTGCTTATGCAATGCAATGAAATATTAGCTAATTCAAAACTAGTTCTCAATATCATATATGGTAATGTACTAAAATAAGTTCTATGGAAGCATTGCATGAGCGTTATGTGCACGCCAAGGAGAGGCTCCATGGGCCCATCTGCACGTAAAAGTGGTTCATGGAATAATTTCTCAAAACCTTATTTCTAGCTAATATCATCATGGGCGATCAGCCATTGCACTTCCTTGTCAGGCTTCCATCTTATGTGCTCAAATGATGCTTCCCAAAATGTACACTTATACCTTACTATTGTCTAAAAGCAAATATAAGTTATTTTTTCAGGACTTTTACATACCCAAAACACCCTTAATAATCTATAAAGTGATCCTCATGGCTTTCTAACCCAAAAAGCCTTGCGTGACTTTAGGTAGTCATACCCAGATGAGAGTGGATGAGCTATTATTCGAGTAACAACTTAGTGGGTGCTACCATAACTGTGTGGGGTCCACCTTGATGTAATTTTTTTATATATCCGCATTGTTCATATGCTTTACCATCTCATTTTAGGACAATCTCCAAAACCTTAAGAAGATCCAAATCTCAGGTGGACTATACCTGTAACACCTCGAAAAATCGGCACCCGAGTACGGAGACTCCGATCCCGAATTTTCGAGTACTGACTTAATAAAATGCTAGTTTAGGAATGCCACACGTGAAAATGCACCCACGTGTATCGTCAATCAGAGTTACATTCATTCCATTCACAAATAATCAGATTAATGCATTTTAATTAGCGGATCACAAGCAAAGCGGAGGTAACTAAATCAAAAAATATATGGCTAACACCCTAGATATATAATTCAAATGTAGTGTCAACTCATATGAGAATTATACGAATCATAGTTAATACAATATAGTTAATACAATAGGAAGAAAAATTATAACTACCAATGGGATGAAGCCAGAAGATTACCAGGGCATCCTGAGCGCACCACCATCTGGTCTTATTCATGAGACATCTGCACATGTCAAATGGAAGGCGTCAAAACACCAACATAGTGAAGAAATATCCTCAAGATTATACTCGAGATATTTAAATTATAAACAGGTTCATATAAGTGTATTATTCTTAAGCATGTTATCAAATCAATTAAGTTTAGGTAATGACCACACACAAATCATAGATTCTCTTAGGCTAGTTTATTTAATGAATGGATGTCATGATTCCGCACACAATGCATATCCCAGGCAAGCCCTGACTCGACCAACTGTGTGTTGAGGGTCCACCTGTCAAAGCAGGTTGTAATCGAGTACACCAGTCCGGATGACACAGATAAATGAAATTAAGTGCTCGAGGTAACGCTAGCGCCACATCAAGCAACTAGGCCACACGAGTCCCCCCTAAATGTATGCTCTTCGTGATTAATTAAAATATTTATTAGTCCAATTCATTCAGCAAACTGGTGAAGCTAGAATACCGTCGTTGTATCACAAAGTCAAATTGGGACCATCTGGCTCCCTATGGTGCGTCGCCAATCATCGCCAATAATCCCTCGATTCGAGGTTGAGTTATCCTATCATGAAAGTCTGGTTCGACCGCGACTCATCAGCTTCACTCAAATCATAGTGGAATGTCTCATCTCCCAAATATCAAATATGATTAGTTTAATTCAGAGGCGTGGGCGAGTCACTCGAAATTAACTCAATGCACGCCCGGGTCGTTCGAAGGGTGCACAGGCACGCTAACATCGGCCAGGGTCACATTTGTCGCAATTGTCATTCGAACAATGATATGTCACTCCTGTCAATGCTCACTGACATTACGAGGAGGCACCACCCCAGCGTAGGCCAACAACTCAGACATGATGTCCCATATCACCATGCCTGGCTCATGAGACTTGGTGGATCGAGTCGCAGTATGATTTTAAGTGGACTATTTACAGTGAGAACGATGATATTCCAGATTCCATATAGTGTGATTCAGTAATGAAATACAAGAATGATTATCTTTGAATGAGGCTTATTCGGTGGACCTAAGTGGACAACGACAACTCAACAATGGCCATTGTTAATCGACCGTGTCCCGCCTAGTCGATCGAATAAGTCCGTTACTACCAACCTAGTGGCAAGCAATACACTATATTAAACAGTTGTCAGAGCTTCATCCAAAGCAACACTTAACTTATTATAATAATAATTTAGGTTATTAAATACCTAATCATAAACATATTTAAGCACTTAGCCCGTCTGACTGGCCCGACCGATCCAAATGACTCGGATGACACATGGTGTCACATACATCCACAAGCATAGATACATTATAATTTTGTAAATTCAGATCATTCAGGCATTTCATCGAACATGTTATCAATCAAATAGCAATAGAAGCATTTCATCGAATATGTTATACACACATCAATAATTAACATATAAACTCAAGCAATTATTAACTAGGATTTGTCGAAAATAAGCTTGAGGGTAGATCTTCACCTTGCAGTCAAAATTCCACGTTTTGGAGGCGACCTGAACGCCGAAAATCGAAGAAAAACCTCAATTACCCATGATAAATCACAAGTTTAGCGTTAACCTACTAAGGATTTACTCTAATTAGATGCTTAATTAGGGTATAAGATTCATGTACCTTGGATTTGAAAAAATCCCAAATCAATTCAGTGAATCGGGCCGGAGTTGGAGCACAATGGCATCCACATGGGCCTTGCCCAATCACGGCTTCCACAACGCACGGCCACACCAGCATGATAGTCGGGGCCCCGAGCCCTAACATAAGCAAACCCTAGGTTAAGTTTTCGTAAAAATTGGTGATTCTTATACTAATCAAAGGATCTCAAGAGAGATTTATGAAACCAAAAGCTAAAGGAAATTTAGAATAGAAGCTAAAAGATATCCCTTACCTTCTGCTTTAAATGGAGGAGGATCTAGTGGATGAAACAGGCTCATGAACACCATCATCCACTGAACAATAATCCATGTAGTGAGGAGAGAGAAAGAACCCAAATCCAAAGTGATTTTGGAAGTTTGGGTGAGCTTGGAGTTAAGAAAATCCCAATTCATAGGTGGAGAGTGAGAGAGCTGAGTTAAGCTTAGGAATGTCGAAATGGGGATGTTAGGTGGAAGGATTTAAGGAAGAAAAGAGGTTTGAGAAGAGAAGAGGGGAGTCAGGGTGCTTGGGAGCTTGAGGAAGTAAAGGAAGAAGGAGAAAAATGAGAGAGAGAGAGAGAGAGAGAGAGAGAGAGAGAGAGAGGAATGAAAAAGAAAGAGATCGAATGGGGTTTGAAACCCCCTTTTAAAACCAAAGCAGCTACAACCGGCTAGCCGGTTCCAGATTCGGTCGGCCGGATCACACTATCCATCCTTTTTTCCCTACAAGGGTAGCAGCAACAACCGATCGGTTGGTTCCTCCCGGTCCATTTTTCTTCCTAAAATGCGGGTTTCCTCCCTTGCACAGTAGATTTTCTCCCATCACAATGAGTTTCTTGCCGGTCCAGGCTCCTTGTCAGCCTTATTTACAAAATAACATTTAAGTATTCTATTTACTTTAAGTTATTTATGTAAATAAGGAAGTACCCCCATTTGGATTCAATAAAAAATACAAAAAATCGAAATGTCAATAATAGAGATTTTGATTTTCCAATTCTAGTACAAATCGTGGATTTTTGACATTTTAAAAAAGTAACGCCTTTTAAAAGAGAGGGTTTTTGCCAAATCTAAACTGTTCAAAAAATCTGAAATACATAAAATAGGCTAAAATATTAATGATGGTCGTGTCAATCTACGAGTAGATTGATAATTCAGGGTTCTTTACTTAGTCTCTACAGACAATGACATGCCTGAGTAAAACCGATCGTCGGAAAACTCTTTTGAACCATGTGATTTTCCAACTCCTAAACTAATGCCATCATTTCTTTGGCAAAACTTTATTTTGGTCACAAATACATGCGAACACACGTGCAAACACGCACCATAACGACAAACCGAAGGTGGCGCCCAAGGACTTTCAATTCCCAAATTAGTGAAAATCTGGAGCGTTACAATACCACTAGAAAGAGTAGTTTATGATCATTAATAACTTCTCGTGGGCCACAAAAGTGTTGGATCAAGCTTATATTGATATTTTACCTTCATATAGATATTCTTGAAATTGTCAACGGATGGAAAATAAGCATTAAGAAAATGTTATTATGGGCCCTTTGGAAATTTTAATGGTGCGACACTCAATCACCACTGTTTCCTGTGGTGTGGTCCATCTGAGATGCGTATTTGATTAATCTTTGGCAGACCATCCTAAGATGGTTTGGATAAATGGATGAACGACGTGGATATACAAAAAATCATCAAGGTGGGCTCTATTATAAGGGTAACACCTAATCTACTCCCTACCAAGAGGTAGTCACATGTGCGATTGTTTGCGTACCCACCATACACCCACTGGACATCTAAGCCATTTGTGCGTCTTTTCCACTCGCGGTAGTAAATGCTGTGATGTATCCAGAATCTCGTTGGGCACAGTGTGATACATTCATCAAGATCTAATTTACCCATCATGTTCGTCTCATCATGTGCGTGGACAAATTCTTTATGCCTGTCCAAAACTCAGGTGGACCATACAAGTGTGACATGTCCTGACAGATATCTGATGGTCCAAATTTCAACAAGCAAGTTCCACGAATCAACGGTTAGGATTGTTCAACCAATGTGATTTTGGGACAAGGACCTAACAGCAGTGTGATCCACAATTTAGTCGATTTAACTGAAGTTAGTATTAGGCCACCTGCACGATTTTCAAGTGCTTGCGCATCGAGTGTCATACCTGCTTGAGTACCATGCAACTTCCTGAATGTATGCCCCTAATTGTAGGGCTCTCAATGGGTCAAATCTAGATCGGATGCAGTTGGATCTGACTCCAAGTCCATATATCTGTAGAAGGATTTGGATCGGATTCGGATCCAAAAGGCGATATCTATATTCGATCCATTTATAATTTGTTAGATCCATTTCTGATCCAAAATCCATAAAACCATCGGATTCAGGTCGGATCTAGGTCCGAATCCACCCCCATTACAAAAAAATAAATAAATATATAATATAATATATTTAATTTAGTAGAAAAATTATGCAAATCCTACTATTTACTGTGGTATGGTCGACCTAAGAGTGGCATGTCTCAATTTTGAGACATGGCCTAAAATAATCTGTAAAACGGATGGCCAACATGAATATAACAAATACGGTAAGGTGACAATGAGTCGGATCTTAATTGGATTCGGATTGAACTCAGATATGTTCCTGTGAATCAAAATCCAGTCCATTTAAGTAATCAGACCTATTTTAAGATCCAAATCCGATCCATTTAACTAATCAGACCTATTTTAAGATCTAAATCCGCATTATACAGATTCAGAGTGAATCGGATCTCGGATCTGTCTCGCTCCATTGAGAACCTTACCTAATTGGAGAGGGAAGTGGACTGTGTACCAGGTAAACTCTGCAGGGTCCACCGTGATTTATGTATTTCATCCATTCTGTTTATCTATTTTAACAAATAATTTTATGTCTTGAGACAAAAAATGAATCATAGAAAAATCTTAAGTGGATCACTCCACAAGAAACAATGTGAATTGAACCTGTACCGTTGAAAAATTCTTGGGATCCACGAAAGTTTTAGATCAAGCTGATATTTGTTTTTTCCCTTCATCAATGCCCGTGTGATCTTTTGAACAGGTTAGATGATAAATAAACACCACTACAGGCCCTAGAAAGGTTTCAACAATGGAAATCATTATACCCGCTGTTTCTTGTGGTATGGTCTACTTGAGCTTTGGATATGCTTCAATTCTGGTTTCAACCCTTAAATGATCTGGAAAATAGGATGGACGGTGTAGATAAACTACATACATTTACAGTGGGCCCAACTGAGTTTACTTAGTATGATAAGAGCGTACTGAGTAACTCAGGACGCAATCCGATTTAATTGGAGAGGCGGGTTCCTTCGCGATGTTATGGATGTGTGGGTCCGACAATGAGTGGTAAAATGAATGATGAAATTTTCAATATTTACCATTTTTTATAATCAAAGGGAAATATTCAACTACATGGTTTATTTTTATTTTTCATTTTCACCATATCACATAATTAATTTGGGTTAAAAAAAAAAATAAACGAATTAAATGACAAGAGACCCTATGCATCTTACCACAAATGTGATGTAGAGTGGGTTGCAGACACGTTTATATGGCAAAGATGGATAAGAGAAAGCTTGATCAAAGGCGAAAGCGATCCGAACCATCGGAACCTTAAATCAATCGTATTTCGCTAACTAGAATGAGTTTTTCGACATATAATATATGATTTTGGGTAGCTCAAGCTAGTTAAGCCAATCAACCTGACTGTGCCTGGTTGCCCAAGTTGGATTTGTAAGATTTCATCGGATAGAATGTCAAAAGTTTAGTTCAACTTCATTTTTACTATAAATAGTAAGCTTTAGTTTGAGTATATCTTTTTATCCATTGAATTGTAGAAGTTGTGCCGAACATGAAAACTGTTTAGAAAGTTAGTAGAATAAAGTGGTTGGGCTGGATTAGATATTTGGTATTTTTGGTCGAAAACCACGAAGTTTAGTTTACTAAGTCACGTTTTTAGGGTATTGGAGTACATGATAGTGATTACCGTCTTCCTCACTTGATAATTACATTGAATTTATCGAGCTTCCAAAACTCTTCAATTGGATTTCCTTAGATTCCCGAGGCAAAAATAAAATAGAAATAACTTAATTGATGTTAAAACAGAACTTATAATGCATTAAATAAAGAAATCAAACCTAGGACGGTTTTTAGCCTTCAATCCCTGTGTCAAAATGGTCCTGGACGTATTTAAGCAAACCTCTGCAATTAATTCAAATTAAACGGTCCAAATCGTGTATCTCAGCCTAGATGTATCCTAACCTCAGAAAAAAATCATACTCATTTCATCAGCTAACTATCTTATTGGTAGTTAATCATCAGATGGCCACGCATGAAAACATCCAACGGTCATATTTCTGCCAACAAGCGTCCATGAATCATCAGAGTTAGGATTGTTCAAAGAATCTGACGTTTGGGACTTTGACTCCGCGAGAGGGGCCGATTGGGTACTGTCCCCAGGACGGACGGTCCTGTATGGGGATCCGTGGGTCCACCATGATACGAGTATTTTATCCAAGCCGTCCATCCACTTTGAAACATCATTTCAGGGAATAAGCCCAAAAAGGAGACATATTGAAGGATCGAGTGGACCACACCAAAGGAGGCAGCGGTAACAATGACTCCCACCGTTTGAACCTTTCTAGGGCCCACCGTGATATTTATTTACCATCCAACCTGTTCATAAGACCACATAGACCTGGGTGAAGAGAAAACATAAACATTAGCTTGATCCAAAACTTCTGCAGCCCCCCATAGGTTTTCATCGGGAGGCATTCAATCCCTACTGCTTCCTTCCTGTGGCGTGGCCCACTAGAGATGTGCCTCACTTTTTGACTCATGCACTAAAATGATCTTTCAAATGTATGGATGACTTAGATAAAACACATATATCATCACTGTGTGCTCCAATGAGCTCCTGACAGGTCCATCAGCGAGACTGAATTCCACAATTTATTCGGTTATGTTGGGCGTACGACTTTTGAGAACTTGCATATCAAATGGCACAGGCAGCCCGAGTATCAAATCTCCCATATCAAACAGACGTCAATGATCTCTTTAAAGAATGCTTAGGCCTGATACGTTTATACGGCAAGGCCCATCTGATGAACGGTTCTGATCGTATCAACCCCAGCGCGGGGCCAAACGGATTACCGAACCCGCCTTTTTTATGAGGCTCAAAACGCGCCCACGAACGCAGAGGGCTTTAGTTGGAAGTGGATAGAGAGTGGCGTTGCCGCTCTCCTCACTCTCGCTGTAATAAGAGGGGAAAAAAAATAAAGAGAGAGAGAGAGAGAGATAATGGCTACAAACATCTGTCGCTTCTCTTCCATTTCAACCGCAGACTCTCTCCACCGTCATCGAAACGTTGATTCTAGGGTTTTCAGAATCTCTCTTCTTTCCAGCACCCGCCTCTCCAAGCGCTCGATATCTTCTACTCGCTTCGAGAATGCAAGCTCGCGGCGTCGAAGGAGTTATGGCGTTCTCTGCCAAACTGCCGGGGCGGCAATCTCTAAAGACAGCTCCGACGCTGAATTCTCTGCCAAAGTCGGCCAGCAGCGTCTGTTGAAGGTAACATAATTCCAAATGCTATTTCTGCGCTTCAAAATCGTCTCATGATTCAGTTGAAGTTCGTTGAAGTTACAGGCTCTAAAAGGGCAAGGGAATGAGGATATGGTCCTTGATAGAGTGGAATGGGTGAATGGTTTTCATGTATCCGGCCCCAATTAGCTGGGATAAGTCGTAGATGATGATGATGTTTTGATTGCGTTGCAGAAGCAGAACTTTTTTTTTTCCCTTCTCGGTCAATCCATGCTTTCTTTAAGTTTTTGTTATAATGGACTAGCAATTCTTGTTTGCACTGCTTCAGACATCATTTTTTTGGCATGTTATTTTCGGTGGTGCAAGATGATAATACCTTGCAGACCTTTGCTTATCTCACAGACACCTGTTTTTTAAACCCAGGCAACCCCCCCCCCCCCCCCCCCCCCCCCCCCCCCCCCCCCCCCCCCCCCTTTTTGTGGGCGGGGATGGCTTCCATTGTGTTGGTGGGCCTGGCCGGAAAAAAAATGGCCAGTCAGCTCAACAGGTTGGCCAAATGTATACAAAAATAATTTTAGACTGTCACTGTTTTCTCATTTTGAAAATATTGAAGATAGTCAATATTTAGGTCCCTTTGGATCATCACATTCATTATTGGCAGTTAAATTTATTTATTTTTTTATTACAAATAACGGCGTTCTTTCATTGCAACCACTGTATGCAACGGTGTTAATCATCGAGTGCCTCACATGGTAAAATCACAAATCAACAATAGAGACGTCCACTCCTTGATCTGGACTCTTCAAAATTGCTGGATTGTCCCAGATTATCCTCCAACAAGTTACAACCAAAGTTGAAGTCTCAGAAGACCCTTCTGACGTTTGTATTGCTCACATGTCATTTTGATGGTCGCAATACAAGGACCTATGCCTGATCAAGTCAAGTGATATATGAAGATTCCAATGGTGGATCTCTCTTAAAAAAAGACAGTCAAGTTCTAGAAGGTCAAAGTCAATGTTGAACAACCTCGTCAATTTGTGGGTCCAGATCTGCAAGCAATAGCTCACAATGGCCCATGTACGTGATCAATGACTCCTAAACCCTTGGGAGGATGTTCACATTATATAAAAAAAGAAAAAAAAAAACTCAAATAGGCTGAACTGGGCCACAGAACTCGCAATCCCTCTGGGTTGGACAATCTGCTAGGTTCCACAACCGGCCTCTCACACCTTCATGAAATCAACCGTATCTCCTTCGTTATGCGTCAGAATTGAGTGATCTTGGAAAGATAATTCAACAAGCTTTCATATGACACCGAGATCACTCATTTGGGGTTTCATTTGACTGATGAAAGTGAGTCATATATTGGTGTCGCAACCAGTCGCATACGAGTTCAATAAAACTACATGTTCACGGAAAAAAAAAAATCAAGTAGGCCAAACACACAACCTGGGTAACAAACCACAACCCCTGCAGGTTGTGCTTGATGTTATTTACAAATATGTTGATTAATCTGGACAGGACCAATTGATAGGCCATTTCATGAATGGGCAAGTGCTAAAAATTTCAGTAATCAGGAGTTTTTTTTTAACCATTTATGTAGGTGTTCTCCTGAACCATTATTGTGAACTATTTTCAACTGCTCAGCAATGGGTGATGGATCACATAATCATGAACTTCTAATTGGCACAATTTTGGGTTATTCCTCATTCATGAGGTTGTTCATTAGTTGGATGATTCAGACCTATCCCCTTGCGCACCAAGCAGCGGTTTATAGTTTGTACCTTTTACTAACTGTTGCTAGACATGCACCTACTTCTGAACATGATACAAATAGATATTCTGTATGACACTAATGCCTCTTTTGTTAATACCAAGAAGAAAATAAAAAGTTATACCTTACTTAATTCTCAAAGAAGAAAAAAGAAGTTATCCCTTGTTTTTGTGCACAGATCTAAAAATATCATTTTCATTTGCGTGTAATAACAGGTCCCTATTTCAAATATCAGAAATTTTTGCATTATTGCACACATCGACCATGGGAAGTCAACTCTAGCAGATAAGTTATTACAAATGACTGGAACTGTAAACAAGAGGGACATGAAAGAGCAGTTTCTAGATAACATGGACCTAGAGAGAGAGAGGGGAATCACAATCAAACTACAGGTATGCCTTTGTTTTTGTTTTGTCCTCCTTCAAATGTTCCACTGGATTATTTTGAATTTAATTTTACTTATTGATTAGGAATTTTTCTTGAAATTATGCCAATATTTCTCTTCTTGTAATCTTTTCAATATGCAATATTCATTGGCCTGCCTTAATACGTGAATAAGATGTGACAGTGAACACGATTGCTCCAATTTGCTACCATGTAGGCAACAAGAATAAATGACATCAAGTGGTTCCCATTGATTGGACTTCCTTAGCACTCAAGGAAGCTCATTCTAGTTTGGAAGTTAACATATCAGGGGGAGTTCCACCACATTGAAAACATGAACCAAACACACCAGAGAGCACAAGGAATGGCAAAGAGAAGAATTGATGAGGGGATGACAATGGGTTCAACCCTTCATCATGCAAGGCAACGGATCCCTATGCTCATACAACGGAAAACCTCATAATTATAGGACGTGATACAAAAGAGCCCATATGCACGGTAACACTAGAACTACTCAATGATTCAATGCTTGAGCTTAGATTTTATCAAAAGCAAGGTACCTGATAACCTCACTTGATGTGTACTTGTTTTTTTGTGATCTTTTAATTTCTAAGTGTGCAATGATGTCTTTTTTAACATCCCCTAAAGTTTCATTAAAAAATTCGACCAATTTCCCAATGTTTCCGAATGTTTTCTAAAAAAAACATTACCCGACACATGCAATATTTTTCATGCGATAACTGATAAGTTTCTGAATCCGAAGGGTGCGATATATGCTGATACTGATATTGAAAACATTGAATGTAGGAATGGGGTATATAGTGTTTGGTTCTAGAAAATTTTCCTCATTAATAAAGGATGCAAGCAATGTGTTTGGTTGGGCATTTGGAGGCTTGGGGTTATTTGAGCCGTTTAGGTTGGGATGAAGAGGGGCAGGAAGAAGAGAAACGACATCACCATCAGCATCATGATCTTAGTTATGCCCTGGCTATTGGGGCTGGCTTTACAAATCCTTTTTCACCAATCAGTCCTAAGGCTGTACCCTTGGTAAAATGCCCTACCTTGATCAAGACTTGAAACAAGAATTCTCATGGTTACTTTGCAAAGGTTCAACTGCTGGTTACCTGCCTGACATCGACCCTCCTCCTTTGTCCACGTTGAGGATCGACTGGTGCATTAAAGGTTGAAGAATCTCTCTCCAAAGTTCCAATCACATGAATGGGGGAAAATTGCTCAAAACAATATTAGATGGTTCTGCAATAGAAGTTCTTGATCTCTCAAAACTATGTGTCCAATGAAGTATCGCAGGAAGATCTTTTGTCTCTAAAATTAGTTCGATGTACTTTTGAGTTAGACCATTTGCTTTGGTCATTTTCTTTTCTCTTATCATTTTCTTTTTCTTTGTAATTAAATTTTCTGAAAATTTGTATTTGACACCCATAACAACATTGCCAGTTGAATAGTTCTCTTGTATAATTTTCCTAAGTTTCGTAGGCATGCTATGATCACACAAGACTCTAGAGGCGCATTGCTATACATCTAGCTGTAAATAATTATATTGGAAACATCCTCATTGATCTTGGGGTGGGGGGAATCTTCTCACCACCTCACCTTTATAACTGTTCCAACTGAAGTTGCTATCCAAGAGCTCTATCTTGCTATGGCAATTTTAGCATCTAGACCCAAGATGTTCCTCCAAACCTCTAATTTAGCATTTCCCCCCTCTAAGCATGTTGACTGACATCATGTCATCCTCAAACAACATATGCAGAGGGGTCTCATCTTGGCACTACTGGTTAATTCATTTATAACAAGGGGAAAAGATATGGGCTTAATGCTGACCCCGAATGAAGATGCACTCATGTTCTTGCTTTGGTTTATTGAAGTTCTTTGGATATAGGAATTGTCAAATGATCATGTTCTTGTGGATACCTTCTAATTTATAGCTATTACTTTGGGCCATGGATAAGGATTCCTTGATTGATAGAAATGGAGTATTACGAAGAGCCTATTGACACTAGAAAAATAAAGAATAAATGGATCAAATCTGATGAAAATGCTGTTTTTCTACAAATTCTTCTCTACATGCTAGAGTGGCTCATCTTGTTTGAAAGACCAATCATGCAAAAACTTGGGTCTGTTTCTTGTATTTAGCGTCTAGGTTGGAGGCGTGCTATTCCTTAGCTTCACCAAGAATCTTCGACCTACATATTTCTCTCAGCACCTTATCTAACACTAAGACTCTAATGACCCACATAAAACTCCTCACTGTGAAGTAAAACTTTGATCCTAGTCTCTCTCATTTTTCTCAAGTCCATCAGCCATCACCTTTAGAATTATATAAAATGATGTGTGATAAACCCGATAGCATTTTGCGACTCCGACCCTCTACCTTGCTTTATTTAAAAAAAAAAAACACAGCTTTTTCATATTCCCCTAAATATCTATTTATTTAGATTTTTTTGGAAAGGCAATGAGCTTTTCCATTATTTAGATGTTGAAAATACAGTAAGCCAACCCCAAATAACTGTACAAGACTACGACAGTGATTGATGATGATGATGAAACAACAGTAAGTTCATGTAGACTTTATATTGCAAGAGATAACAAAAAGGGATTATCTGGCTTTATATTGCCAGAGAGCTGGCTTTATTGTCTTTTAGTTTCTCTGTGTTTCCCGTTTCTGTTCTCTGTTTTCCTTTCGGCTTTTGCCTTTCAATAAAGATCACCCTTAAAAAAAAGGGATAATCTGTTACCTTTACCATTTTAGTGTGACTTGGCTTTTTTCTGATTGCCTGAACTTGCATTGCAAGAAAGAGTGAGAGGAAGTGGAACAGATTCTGGTGTTGGCACGGGGAAGTGTCTATCAAGTTTAAAAGCAAAGTTGGAGCAGTAATGTAGCACAACTTGAAAGAATTGAACTAGGATAATTGAATTACCAATAGAAGATCAAATCCTCTAAGATGATGCCACAACATTGATAATCTCCTCACTTGCAGCAGAAATAGAATAAACAAAAGGAAAAAAAAGGATAAATATGTGGAGTCACACCACGAGGAAAACCCTCAGGAGTCACATCAAAAGGTTTTAGTTGAATCACACCACTAGATTCTAGAAGAATAACTTTCCTAAGAATCCAATTGAAACTGAAAAAAATAATAACTTCCATTCAGTCAATATTAAACTAGGTAATTGTGGCATCATATGTAAGGCCCTATTGTCTTTTATAGGTTATAAATCTTCACTAGATTATTCTAGAAAGAAGTCTCTAGAACTTTCTCTCTTGCTCACATCTCATTATCTGTCTATTTCTACCCAACTTGCAAGAAGAGAAAACGTATAAAATAAGGAAACTGAACAGGGAGTTCAAGCATTACTAAACTTCTCTATGTATCAATTGTAGGGGACATTGTAAACAACCATACATATTGTTCAAGGGCTCTAAATTTGAAACCAAAAACCTATGGTTTACACATAAAGATTGTTTAAAGACATCTGATTGAACTTTCGGGCTCCATAGGTCAATTGGTCCATTAGATGGGCCATCTGGTTGGATCCTTCAGTCCCAAGGTCCAATTGAACCATTGATCTGGTCCAAAATAATCATAAGGACCTTTGGTTTGATACATGTGGTCGATCAGGTCAATATGCACTCTTAATGTGGTCTGGATATTCAATGTGGATGGTCAGATGGTCTTGATCTTCAATCTGGATGGTTGGATAGGCACAGTTTGTAGTTTGGGTACTTGTATGGGCCCAATCTACAATATGAATCCATGATGTGCCTGATCGTACAATTGACCATATCTAAGCCTTCAATCAAGTGATCTGGCTTGGTTGCATTAACTAGTAGCGTGAATCGAAAATGCGAACTCAATGGGTGCAATACCCTCATAGGCGCCCTATAATTGAGGGTCTGGATCCTGGAAGTGACTTTTGTCTTCTTTATTGCTTTAGTAGGCACCCTTTTAATTAGTAAATTAATTAATGCATACAATACCCTCATAGAGGCCCTACAACTAAGGGTCAGGATCCTAGAAATGACTTTTGTTTTCTTTATTGCTTTTGTAGGCACCCTTTTAATTAATTAATGCATTCATGCATGTATTTATGCCCCCCCCCCCCCCCCCCCCCCCCAAGAAAAAAAATAAAATTTGTGGTTAAAGCAGAGGCTAAGATGAGGACAACAATGGAGATAATGATTATTTTCCATTGTGGTTTTTTAGTAGATTTTCTTTTTTCTTTTTTGAACATTGGTTTTTTAAGTTGATTTTCATTTATCATGCTTGAGGATTCTTTCTAAAAAAGGAAAAATCAGTGTACATTGTTATTAAATTTATTATTGATTTCCTGGTCTGTATTTTTTTTGAAGGGTTTTCCTGGTCTGTATTATAAAGTTGGCAATGACTAAAAGAATGTTTTGGAAACAAATTTGTCGACTAATTGCTTCTTGATCTTTGTTGTAGGCAGCTCGAATGCGTTATGTATTTAATAATGAGCCATATTGCTTAAATCTGATTGATACGCCCGGGCACGTTGACTTCTCATATGAGGTATGTGAATTCATATCGTTTAATCCTCAAATTTAAATCATGAGCTTAGTTCTTTTCCCTGCCATGAGATGGCAATTATGCAAATGAGAATTCATGTAGCTATCAACTGTCCTTTTATCATTTTGTATAATTGTATGATTTCTGATTCAAAATCAAAGCCATTGTGATTAAAAAGAAGCATCTTGTACCACTACTATATGGTTTTGAACCACACCAATCACCAAGTGAAGGGGAGATCTGCTTTGCATTAAAGGACTTTCGGTAAAATGCGCTAGCGCACATATGTTTGTCTGTTGGCTGAAAAGCCATTGCGCGCTAGTGCACATACATTTTTCATCTAGGTCCTAGTCTTTATTTTATCTGAAGTAATGTAGTTAGAAAGGGAAGCAAGGAAGAGATGTCTTGATAACAGGAATCTGTGTAAGGTGGTGGTGTTCTCCCTTTTCCCTCTGTCCTAGTCATTTCGTGGTTCTAGTGGGCCCTCTTAAGTCATTCGAAGCTAGATGATAAGCTTAGGAAGTTAGCGTGGATTGGAACGATCTGGCTGCACGTGCATATTGAAGGGATATTGATGGACATCCTTATAACTAAAGTTTATGTTTTCTACCAGTTCTTCGTAGTATTCAACCTTGACCTTGTCACTAAAGTAACTGAACTATGACTGGAGAAGATGGGGTCTTTTAGCAATGATGTTGTATTTGAGATCACTCTCGACTTTTGTCATTCTCATCCTTCTTGCAATCCTCATGCTGGAGAATCTTAGAGAACAAACACTGATATAAATAAAGTAGAAAAGAATCCATTTGCTTTTCTGTTTGGATGACAATCCTGAAATGATTTTCTGAAAAACATATCCATGGAACATATATTTTGGGAGATCAGTTCCTATAAGCTGATTTTATCTGACAATTCTGTTTGGATGATTGTGTCTCTTTTCCTGTCTTTTCTTACAATGTTGTTTGGATGTCAGTATTTGGAGAAAACCATTTCACTAAGGGCGTGTTTGTTTTCATTTCCCTGGGGTAAATGCATGTACGTAGGTAATTATTACCATTTACCCCTGTTTGACAGGAACGAGTATTTACTCCTTGTAAAAAAAGGTTTGAAAAGGATCGACGTACATTCGTGGGCCCTATTGTGATGTCCGTGACATACCCATGTCGTCCATCCATTTTACCGAAACATTTTAGGGCATGAGCCAAAACATGAGGCAGATCCGAAGCTCAAGTGGCCCACACCATAGGAAATCGTGGTCATAAAAGGTTTTTAACGGTAGGAGTTCAACCCACTATTCTGTGTGGCGTGGTCCACTTGAGCTTTGGATTTGCCTCAATTTTGGGTGCATGCCCTAAAATCACCTCGCAAAATGGATAGACGGAGTGGATAAGCCACATGTATCATAGTGGGCCCCACAAAAAATTGCATTATCCTCGATTTGAGTGTACAAAAAGCAAACGGTCAATTGTCATTCCTGAAAAATGTGTAGGGAAATACATTGTAATTAACCATTACCCATTTACAATGTATTTACTTGGGAAAATGAAAACAAACACGCCCTAAGGGATGGGAGTAAATGGAGGTAAATTGGGGGAATTGGGAGTAAATGGAGGTAAATGTGTTTGGATGGAAGTAAATGCATGGAAATGAAATAGGAGTAAATGTGCATGTAAATCAAATCCTAAAATTGAGCTCCTCGGAGAGTTGCACGAGTAAACAAAGGTGGCACTACGCACATGTCTGCCATACACATGGCATGCTAACGATACTTCGAAGCAATTCAATTATCGGCTACATCACTAAAATCACATCGATAGAATGATTCAAACTGTCCAAAGGTTGACCATCTAAATGGACGGTTAAAAAGCGTTTGCAAGTTGCTTGTTTGTGATCCTTACGTTTGTGGCCCACCCAAGGCTTAAAATTTTCTCATTTTTGGCTAAAGAATATATTTCCATGGGCTTATTATAATCATTCTTTTAAATATCACATATGGACACTAATTTGAGATATTAAAGCTGATTCGGGATATCACATATGTTCCTATGTATATATTGAAAAATTCCAATGCATTCCAATTCCTCCCATTTACTCCCGTCCAAACAGAATATTTGGATTTCAAATGCATTTCATATACACCCATCCAAACACAATTGAGTTAGCCGTTTACTCCCAATTCATTTACCTTCAATTCCATTTCCCATTTACCTCCATTTAAAAGCTCCCAAATGAGCCATAATGTATTGTACGATGATGAGGCTGCTGAACATGTGGTGAACCTTTTATCATCCCATCTTGGCATCATCATTGTCATCCCTGTCCGCGCATCACCCCCACCACCCGATCATTATCATTAGTATTATCACTAGTACCGTGCATCATCGTCATCAAACTCACCACCACCACCACCACCACGATGGTCATCTTCACCATCCGGGCACCACCACCGCCACCACCACCATTGCCATCCGAGCACCATCATCGTCATCATCAGTCCGCTGTCACCACCACAACCACCACCATCATCTGGGCATCATCCTCATCATTTTCATTATCCAGGCATCACTGCCATCATCATCTAGAGAGAAAGAGATGGACTGGGAGAGATGGAGGGGAACAACAATTGTTTGGAAGGCATAAAAGAGGGCCAAAAGCAGTTAATTTTTCAGAACTAAAAGTTTGTATCTTGCTATTTTATTTCCAATGCTAAAAAACCCTCTTTATTGTTCTTAGGGACCAATTTTCTTTCAAAAGGGGCACCCAAACTTGCAAACAAGTCTCGTGTAGAAACAGAAACGGGCGGAAATAGAAGTAATGACTTTTAGGAGGCACCCAAACATGTCCGAAATGTCTGGGCTTTCAACTATTCTATACAATTAATAAATTTATTGTCCAAATACTGTTCTTATTTCCTCAACAATTCTAGTCATTGCTAATCATTTTCAATCCATTATCGACCTTGCTGAATTATGACTGTAGAATGTGGTAATGGTGTTGTATTGGATATCATTACTGATTTTTCATATTCTTATCTTCTTACAAATTTTATGCCAAATAATGTTGGAAAAATAAAGACTGATAGAGATAAAAAGTTGATTTTTGGCCCTAATGTCTTATTGTTCTATTTTTGTGGCTAGGTTTCTCGTTCTCTTGCTGCTTGTGAAGGTGCTCTCCTTGTTGTAGATGCTTCTCAGGTGCAATCTTTTTACCATGTTTATATTTCAGAATGAGAAATGCCATTCACTATCAAGATCTGCTCTTTTTTGGGTTTATATGTTATCCTAGCATCAGCATCTTTATTCCCATTGGAGAACAGTTTCCTGGTTATTCTGTGAGAAATAGCTTCAGTTGATTGTTCCTATATGAACATTTTTGTAGGGAGTGGAAGCTCAGACACTGGCCAACGTTTATCTGGCTTTGGAAAACAACCTTGAGATCATCCCGGTAAGAGTGACTTTTGTCCATTATATAGATAATGATGGTGCATATGTTTGTTGATGCAGTCCGTAGCTTACTTGTTTATGGAGTTATGGACACTCTTAGGCAGTAAATTTTTCCTCATTGTCCTCGTCCTTTTGACCTCTACCTTTTCCCCCTTAGTCGGACATGCCACCGATGTGTAGAGTTAGGGAAGGTTCAGTTGGCCCATGTAATCTTGGGCCCCAAGTTTGTACAGTATCATACAGTTGATTATGCTTATAGTATTGTATATATATAAAGAGGATAGGTCTTGAATAAAACAGAGGTCTATTTACACAGTTCATTGATTTGTTTCATTGATGAGTTGCGCTTCATGATTGGCTCTTAGATTTGTTGTTTATTGTGAAACAAATTCAATGGAAAGAAAGCTAATGGATGGGAGGAGATTCATTGTGCTGTGAGAATCATTTTGTATTGGAATAAAATGAGAGATGCCTCATTGGAGAGACGAGTTTTTATTTTGTCTCCTTATTCTCGCATGCTACAAAAAGCCCCATTCCTCTCCTTCTCTGTTCAGGGGTAAGCTGTAAGTTGGTCTTCTTGCTTCCAAACTAGATGAGGAGATTGCAGAATTTGTCAGCCTTCAAGATATCATCAGTGACTTTTCCTTCTGTCCCCATCCAGATAGTTCACAGTTAAGTCAATTTATCGCATACCTAGCCACAGAGTCAAAGGTCATCTTGGAGATTTTTGCCCCTCCTTCCTAGTGGTTGTGTTTACCTGATTAGTCGTTAAAGATAAAATTGTAACCATCAATCACCTTTGTAGAAGAAATATGGTAATCACAAATGCTTGCATTTTGTCTTAAGGATGCAGAAACTGGGAACCATCCATTAATGCATTGCAATTTTGCGTCTGTTAAGCCTCTTCAACACGAATGGACTGTGGCTGGATCGATTGAAATCTTGTTTCACACATGGAACAGGGGAGTGCAAGGCAAAGAAGAAGAAGAAGAAGAAGAAGAAGAAGGCACCTTTCATTACTTTCCTTGTTATGGTCCTTATGGAAAGAGTGGAACAATAGAACGTTTGACAATATATATGATTCCTTGGAAATAGTGTTCTAGAAGGGCAGAATCATTTATTGGGCTACGGGGCTTAACATTTTTAAGGATGTAATGGGAAAGAGTTAATGGGGTCCTAGGTTTTCTCCGTGTTACTATGAATCATGTTGGGTGAGGGATGGTTCCTCATCATCCTCCCTGTTTCCCTTGCTAATAAATTCTTTAGTTACTATTAAAAAGAGAGAGAGAGAGAGAAAAAAAAAACCTCCCTCCAACTTGCCTTCTT
Source organism: Liriodendron chinense (assembly GCA_003013855.2). Classification (NCBI taxonomy): domain Eukaryota; kingdom Viridiplantae; phylum Streptophyta; class Magnoliopsida; order Magnoliales; family Magnoliaceae; genus Liriodendron; species Liriodendron chinense. Next base: position 11,310,560 of record ML058513.1, read on the forward strand.
GATGAGATGATCTTGGTTGTCATTTAAGCAATGAGAGGAAATCTTGACCGGTAAAGATAGAAACTGGTGTCAGAACAGCAAAATCATGGAGCCTTGTGGTATGGGAGGGGTCTTAAGAAATCATATCAGCAAAATCTTGACAGTACTTTTGGGCCCTTGTGGAGTGATGGGGTCAAATGAAGCAGAGATCATGGCTCTAAAGGAAGATATGCAACCCCATAGGGGATGCAAATGAATCAAAGAGAGATAAGCCATGACTATAGGGAAGAACCCTAACAATCCTCTGGCCAAAAACCAGAGATTACAAAATCTCCTCTCCAAATCTTCTTCCGAGATAACACACCAAAAAAAGGAACTCAACTTTTTACTTCATCGTGTCAAAACTGCATTACATGTACAAAGTGATGTCTTATATAGGCTTAACAAAGAGAAAACCCTAAACATAGGAGAAAAGGCTAAAAAACCCCCCTAAAATTCGTCAAAACCCTACGAGTGTTATGTAAATGGGCTATAAGTCACTCAAACGGTATCGAAATCGCATAATCTTGGGTTCATTTGAAAAATAACTCAATAGTCTATCAAACGGGACCACGACCATGTCATTCTGACATCACTTGATGCCCTAAAAGCGGGCCACCAGAAAAGTGACGAAAATACAAAGGAAAATTATTAAATAATTCATGACAAATTTAACCCTAAACTAATCAAAACAATTAACCTTGTAAGTTTAATGACCCCTCGGTTGCTTCTATAGGCTCCTCATTGTTAGCTAATTGTTGATACCATCCAATTGATTGTCAGATTGTTGATGTGGTCTGGACCTTCAACCTAGATAAGTTGAATGGTTGGATTGGTTAGATATTTGATCAAGAGATAATCTGAGTGATTGGATTGGTTAGATATTTGATCAACCTACTTTTGTGGTCATCTAGTTGCATCACAATGTGTGCGCGCGCGCGCGCATGCGTGCAGAGTCTGATATGACTTGGAAATGGATAGGAAGTTACATCTCTTATGGAATATGGTTTCTTTAGTCAGGCATCGTGATGAATTGGATATGGATATCTTCACAAACTGGTTTCTTTAGTGAAGCATTGTGATGAGTTGGATATGGATATCTTCACAAATCAGGAAGAATTTCCTGGATATATTTCTATCAAGAGCCTCAAAACCAATTGTTCTTCTTCTTCTTCTTGTTTTTTTTTTAAAGAGTATGCCAGTTTTCAATTATTATTATTGAGAAATGATCCAGTGCTCTTAGGGAGCTATTAGTTATAGTGCTCCTAGACTCTCAGGCAGTCCAATCAATTGATCTGAACTGTCCATTGGTCCAGAACAGTTTTCACGGGCTACCATGTAAAAATCATGCCGATCAAATTCTCCAATCCATCCATAAGGTGGCTTTATTTTCTATAGCCATCCGTTTTCCAAGCCATCTACGGGATGGTTCAGGACCTATTTTTATATAAACATACTTGGCCGTCCATTTTATAGGTTATTGATTAGATGGTTAGGATCATCCTATCAGTGTGATTGTTTGCATGGTAGCCTGTGAAATATGTGGTGGACCGAATGGACAGTCTAGACCGATCAATTGGACTGTCCAAGTATCCTGATGCACTAGGAGCTCTATAACTTATAGTGCCCTGAGTGCACTGGTTCATTTCTTATAATCATCATTGTTGTTGTTTTTATAGTTATTTTAAACCAAATATAAGCATGTCTTTTAAGAGGCTTTGTGGATATTTGTGGCAGATCTCTCATGCTAGCATCCATATAACATGTTTTTTTTTTTCTTCTATCTTTTTGCTTCTTATGCATACCATCTACTCTTTAGAATTGATAATTCTTGGGCTATACTTCCGGTATAAGTTCATTGAGATACGTACATATTTGAGTTCAGCTCCGTTTATTGAAAAAATTTCTTCTTATAATAGGTTTTAAACAAAATAGATCTTCCGGGTGCTGAACCAAATCGTGTTGCACAAGAGATTGAAGAGGTTGGTGGATGAAAAATCATTTATTTTACTTTGATAGATGGTTCTTAATCTATGTTAATCTTTGTGCATGAAGATGGGAGGTAACATAACATTCAAGATTCTTTTCTTCTCTCAGATTGGTTTTAAAAATCCTCACATGATGATGCATGTATAAACGAAAGGGAAATGCACTAAAGGAAAGAAATGTTAAGTGCATCCATCTTTATCTTTGTTTCAGATCGTTGGTCTGGACTGTACCGATGCGATTCACTGCTCAGCTAAGGTTAGTTCAACATGCTTTGTGTTTTTGTGTGAATACATGCGATTATGTTTTCTATATTATATAAACACACCTTAGAAAGATAAATTTTAGTAACTGACTAGAGTCTGTTTATATAAGGTGATCATGAGGTGTTACAAATATATATCTTTTTCCTTTCTTCTTTTTAGGAGGGAATTGGTATTACAGAAATTCTAAATGCAATTGTCAAAAGGATTCCCCCTCCCAAGAATACTGCTGAAAGGCCATTAAGGGCTCTCATATTTGATAGGTATCTAACTTTCTGGACATGCTGATCTCTTTTATTGCATGTTGGTTCTCCTGCTTCTAATATTCTATATTTTTCTCCAGGGCCGTTTTATGTTGTTTGTGGTATTTATCATCTTCCTTTCCCAATCTTATACTAATTAAAATGAATATAGATGCTCCCTTTGGTAAAAAGCATTACTAATTTGCAAAGTAAGATCTATGTTTTGGGCGATCGAGCTTGTAGATGAGGAAGCAGGCATGAGTTAATCAGTTGATATGTTTGCATATAGCCACAATTAAATGTGGAATAGGGCAGGAAATAAAAATTGAAGTTAATTTTTTGAAATCTGTGTGTCATAGTTCTTAGGCTCATTTATGTCAAAATTGGTATAGATAATTTTTTATATTGGTGATGAAACTTTATTAGTAAATATTAAATTAAGGTAGAAAAATGACGATTATTCTAGCCATTTATACTGAAAGAAGGATAGCATTCTACTCTTAACCTCAAAGATTGACATAAATGCCTTCTTCAACTATATTTTATAGACATGGAGGTTGTCACTCTCTAAAACGAGCCCGGACACATCAAATGGAGCCTTAGTGCTATCTAGTTCAGCTCCAGATGCTCTGCGCCTAAAATCCCCATATGCGCCTATCCCATGGAGGGATTCTCATAAAATCCTCCGTTGCTCTGCACCAGGCGCAGAGCACCTAGTGCAAGTTTGCCAAGGGATAGGTGATAATGCTTAAGCGCTAGGCGCTTAGCATCTTTTACAACATGAGTCAGTTTACCTGGTTCCTAAGATTTTACGAATTGTAACTCCTCTTGTTCGATGGAATGTTGATACGTGTCCATAACCGTATAACAAACTTTTGGCAGGAAATCAAGCTAAAGACTATAAATGCCTTTTAACACATCATTTGCAGGGCTTTCTCTTCAACTTTGACTTTGACTTTGTCTCTTTGGACTCTAGACACCAACGCTCATTTAGGTGAGCCTCGCTCGCCTAAATACTCTCACTCCCACTCCAACTAAGAAGGCTCTATGGCAGGCGCTAGACCTCCGAGAGGAAGTTAAGCACCAAGCATTAGGCTTCCAAGAGACAAGGCTTTGCACCTAGGTGCAAAATTATTGCTGCATCTGTGTCAGGCACAGAGCACCACTTCTCAGTTGTTGTTCAAGGACAATAGGTGCTATAATGTGAGACTAGTTTCTCTCATTAGCCTAACTCCTACGCCAGACACAAGCCCTTAAGCGCTAGGTGGTGAGGACCCTATTACCATATGACAGGCGCTAACATACATTTGATGCATTTTCTTCATCATCTCTAGCATACGAAACTCCTGGTAATGTTGGAATGAGTTATTCTTGTGTTCGTTGGAAGGCTACATGGTTATCTAAAGCTGATATCTCTTAGGCAAGGTATTTCGTAATGGTAATGGTGGCCATAATGGCTACCACCATTACCTTTACGATACGCTTGTTACTTGTTACGGCCCCCATAACGGCCGTTGCGGTCTCTTTTTTTTTTTTATTGAAAAAAAAAAACCTGTATTGGCCTCGTAATGGACCGTTACAGGGCCGTTATGGCTTTTATAAGGGGTAGAATGGGCCGTTACGGGGGCTGTAACAGCCTTTACGGGTCATTTTTTTTTTTGTAACGACCATTACAACCCCGTAATGTGTTAACGGTTGCCACTGTTACCTTTACGTAACGGCCTTTATGGTACATAATGCTCTTAGGATACATGATATGGACAATGTTGTCAAAATCGTTATCGTATCGCAAATTGTAATAGGGGGTGAATTGTATCGAATCGCAAATCGTATGATTTTTTTATTATTTTCTTAAAAATATGAAAAATATAAATAAATTCGTAAAAAAATAAAAACATATCGATCATCCTGTGGCCATTGATATGCACCAAGTAATACCATGTAATGATAGTGTTCAAGGATTCTTATTGTTCCTTTTTTTGTCTTTTAAGAAATTTTCCTTAAAAACATGCAAGGATCCTTTAATAATTTATGTTCTTGTTGCCTTTCTTGAATGTAGGATCACATTGGAAAAGTGGCATTTGCTTCTGTAGACCAATGAAAAAAGATATTTTGATTTCGAACCATCATTCCACAATACATATTAAGTCATCATCTTTTTTAAAAAGATGAACAATTTATTAAAGAAGCTGAAAGGCCCAAAGAAAGGACACAAGAAGAAAAGAAAAAAAAGGAAAGAAAGAAAAGGTAAGACGGGAAAAAAAAAGAAAACAACCGAACAGAGGAGAACCCCAAGGAACGATACAAGAGTTGAAAGCTCACACTTGAACCCAAGCCTCAGTTATAACCCTACCCCCACTCCTTAGGGGACTGGAAAATCTTACAGACGACCATGTTGGTTGACCTTTTGGGATCATTGAAGCAATGATCATTTTTCCCCACAAGGATGCAAGCGGACAAAGCTTTCATCTCTTCTTCCCAAGTTTCCCTCCACCTCCTATGTCCTAGGACCTCATGCGAGCCTCGATCGAGGTGAGGGCTTAGCTAGGTGACTTTCGCTTTGAGAAAGATCCCATTCCAAATTGCTGTAGCAAACATGCAGTGCAGGAGGAGGTGAGTTAGATTTCGCATCATGCATACACAGGAGACAGGCATTCAGGAGGATGAGGCCCCTTCACTGGAGATTGTCCAAAGTGAGAATACGGCTTCTGCTAGGAAGCTAGGCGAACGTTGAAACCTTAGGAGGAGCCTCGTAGAACCATAGAGGACCTGATGCAGGGGCATGTGATGATCTAACCGTAGATGCATGTATATCAAGTTGGAAGATATTCAAATAATAAAATTACGAAACTAACTACTTTCAATTAGAGGAAACTAACAAATCTCAACACGAAGATGAAATCCGTCCATCCGGATCATGCCCCTTTGCATAAAACCATGTAAAATCTTAAAACAGGGAGGATTTAGGGATATGAGGATATCCCAGATCTAGCATAGGCCAGTCCACAGTCAAGTTTGGATCCGGTTATCGTGGCTAGGCATCCCTCTTTTCGATCGTACCAAAAAAGGGGGGGGGGGGGGGGGGGGGGGGGGGGGGGTTTCAGAAAAGGACGAGGGATGTCGAAAAACAATGGGTTATCATGAAGTACGAATTAGGAATCAAAAGAAGCTTACCTTTCCTCGCACCTTGAAGAAAGAGAGAAGAGAAAACGGAAACTCCGGGGTGGAATCCTCAACACCCGAGGGCCAATCCTGAAACCCTAATCTCTCAACAAAGAGGAAGAAACTCAAGAATTTTTTATTCATTCAATAAATTCGAAATAGGGTTCTCACAGTATATATAAGCTACGAAAAAAAAAAAAGTGCACTAAAGTGCCTGAAAACCAAAGAAATAACATAAAAACGTCTAAAGTAAATAACGACACTAAAGCGCCTAGAAACAAGGAAATAAATAGAAAAGCGCCTAAATGTAATCCGCTCCATGGTCCAGCGGTCATGATGCTCCTGCGCGATCCTGCATCTCGCGTACTCGTAACGCGTCAGAAAATGGGCCCAATGGGCCCGGCGTCCATCCACATCAACTCGTCTGCTCTAACACTCGATCTGCGACGTCGCCTCCTCTAGTACACTCTAAAGGGTGCACCACTGATGTCCGCATCAGGACCAATGCAACTTAGGGAAAGGGCGTCCCCCAAAGAGGTAAGGCCATCGTAGAAAGACTTGACTGTGAAAGCTCCCTTTCTCCCTTGGACTGAAGAGACAAAGTTGGCCATGTCAAATTTTAGCGCAAATTCTTGGACACGAGAAAGGAGACCTAGTAACTGATCAAATTCCTTATCTTTAATATCTCTCCTGGGGGGGGACCACACTCCAGACGAACTCGGGAAGGGAAAACAATTAGAGACTAGGACGTCGATATTAGGGGGCCCAATCTGGTTAGAGCTAGGAAGGAGGTTCTCAAGGGGGGAGACTCACACCCTGGTTCACACCAGAATCTCAATCTATCACTGTTACCCACTTAATAGCATCGAAGCATTTTGTCAAACATTGAGAGACTGCGTGGTTGTTGGAGATCGCGACTCCACATGAGCGCCACACGGTGAGGGATGCTTATCATCCATGCTTCTCAAGTTTCTCCTGAGGGAATCGCGACGTCAAGGTAGTCGCAGATTTGAACAAGTTGTAGAGTGACCGGATCAAAATTTCTCGTGGACAATAGGGCCAGATCTGGCCGACCATGTGTCATGCCCTCATTGCCCTTCTAATTAGCACGACCACATGTCACTTCCTCATTGCCCTTCTAATTAAGCATGACCACATGTCACTCCCTCAATGTCCTCTTGATTCGCATGAGTGCCACCCACCCGCTGAGAATTTCATGCACACAACACGGGTCCTTTGGCCTTTGGTCTCGCCTGAGGGGGAGAAACAACAACGACCTCCCCCACTGGAGCTGAATAGGAGGTCGAAGACCACTGTGACCACCAATTGAAACCTTTGTCCACCACGATAGAAGGGGATCCTTCCTTTAGGACTCTGATGAAGAACTTAGTTTCTCTCATCAACACTGAGACGTTCTCCGAAATCTTAATAGCATTACCAACCCGGATGAGGAGCCTCGTCGATCGGAGCTCCTTCCATCTCTTAGAGGACTTGTAAATGGCCTTTAGATCCCCTAAACAAGAAGCAAGGGACCGAAAGAAATCAAATGACCATTGTTCTAAAGGGACCCCCAGGAAGTGAAGCCAAATGTCTGACGAACCAAACAAGGACCGATCAACTCATCTGTTGATGCTAGCCACCGGACCGAGCTGGTGGCTCTTCCTAAAGAAGATGATCTTATCTAGGTCCTCTGTCGGACAAAATGAAACCCCGATGGAGGATCCATCAAGGGGATACGTAGTGAAGTCCTCTGGCCCCAAATTTCCATAGAAACCTAGTTAGACTTCTAGATCTTTCAATGAAAAACCAAGGTTCAGGGAGATGACAAGGCTCCATTGCAGACCAGCAGAGGCTTTAATTATCACCGAAGGAGAGACCACTATCTGAGGTTGGGATGGATTGGGTTTGGATACTTGAAATGGAAGAGGGGGAGTGGAGGGAAGTGGTTGAACCGGAGAAGGGAGAGGAAGTGGGCTAGGAGGAGCAGGAGGGGCAAAAGGGGTTGGATCCACTGGGGGATTGCTCTGGATATTCGGACCCACGAGAGCCTCCTTGAATTAACCATGATCGTAACCATCCATAAAACCATTCAAGACAAGTCATACATCAATTTGGTGTTCTGACTAGTTAAGAAGTAAGAAATCATTACCCCCTTAAAAAAAAAGTAATAAATCATTGAAAAAAAGCTCTACGATTTAACGTTCAAGAGAATATATATCATTTAATCTCTTATAAAAAAACAAAATAAAATAATTTACATTTTCTAAATGATTCATTTTTTAGAAGGTCTTTTCTAAATGATTCTTAAAGCCCTCACCAATTAAAAAACATAAAATGAAAGCCAAGTGAAGCTTAAAATAGAAGAAAACAAGTATAATTTGGATCGTAAATCGTAGGATTCAAATAATAAAATCATAGGATTCATTTAAAAAGGGATTCAAAGGTGGGATTGAAATCGTTTTGCTTAAGATTCAACTTAAATCGTAAATTGTAGGACTTTGTCAACATTGGATATGCATCATTTGCTAGTATCCGGACACCCAACTGGCAATACAAGATGCCTAAATGGCAAAGGCTATTGCTAGTTTCCTAGTTTGGTAAATGATCTAGAGACTCTGAAGACAAAGTACTGGAGAATAGGACTTCCAGGTGTCATTTACATCAACTACTCTGTACCATGTAATATATTAGTTCTCCCTGGTTTTTACCTATTAATCAAGGATTTTTCCCCAGGGAATGTAATTAAGGGCATGTGCCAGACCACAACCTGGAATGTACTTTATTCCTATATCAATAAAAGCTTTTCAACTGGGCATGTTTAGGTGCATATCCTTGCAATGCAATTAACAATCAAACTAATATAAAATCCTATCGAACAATAGACATTTGTAATGAACGTATATCAACTTCTACAATTGCTTCTTGATGATCATAATCAAAACATGTAATGCTCAAGGTAGATCAGTTACTCTTCAGTGGAATGCAGCAATCTCCATGAATTTGCTTCACCTTTGCTCGTCTATCAATGTTGATATATCAGCTTCAATGGCCAAAAAGAGGAGACGAGTTTACGAATCCCATGAAGGTGTGCTTGTGTTCACTTTGTTCGAATCTTTTTTCACCGATAGACCTCAATTCTCCATGTCAGTCTGGTCATCTCAAATTATTCCTCCTACACTGCGGGATCTTGATGCCAAACTAAATTTTCATCAGATTTAATTTGAGTATTCTGTGAGGCATCTTATGCCTCACGAATTCTCTCGATCTACCACTGCATACCACAACTGCTTTCAAATTTTAGCCAATGTAATCTTTTGTAATGGGAAGATGCTCTTTATGGGCTAGAGTCCATGAGACGGGAGTTTCTTTTCCGCTACTTCGCAACCTTCATGACCATTATTGTGTAATGGAAGATTGCATTTATTCAATCATCATCATCATCGTCGTAGCATCCTAGCTATTTGGGGCCAGCTACACTGATCCAATTTCGCCTGTCCCTGTCATTCCTATCTAAGGCCCTATTCTTAGTAAGTATAAAAGCCTTCATATCCCTTTTCACCACCTCCATAGGATACAACCACTGGGTATAAATGGACAGGAAAGCCCTAGATATGTCAAATCTGACATGAAATGTTCATGATCCTTGATCCTACAAGTAATTCAACAAAGTGGGTTCATTCAATTCTTGTTAAGGGCAATGCTTGGAAAGATAATTTGTTGTTTCTTTTGCTGAAGAGTGAAGAATGCATCTCTAATAAATGATGTCCTTGTGTTGAAGATGGTCATTTCAAAGAATTATATAAGTGCAGCAGTTCAATCGGAAGTGACCACTCTAGGGGGATATTACTTACCTGAAGCTTTCTAGAACAAGCCAACACTGTTCCTTCTAACAAAGGGCTCATAGAAAGAACAAACTGAGAAATCCGGGGCCATAGATGAAGCCTATATGCCAGGCGACCCCGTGATCGCTTAGGTGATCTCATAAAATGTTGGGGGATTGCGTATGTTTATAAAAGTGTAGTCAGCAATAGCCTTGGCAATAGACCTAGATTTGGCTGCTCAAATGATCTCATGGTTGCCTACACAAATCCTCTGGACTACTATGTACTCGGTGGTTGAATGAGAAAAATGTTCGTATGAAATTGAATCTGGTTTCCAATTAGTATCGAGCAAAGCATGGGGCGCTTGAACTGATCCTTGCATGAAATTTCCCTATATCCATGTTGTTGTTGTTTTATACAAATGCTCCCCCCCCCCCCTGTTTGTGTGTGTCATTTTCCTTTCCTAAATGATGTTTTAGAGCTCAATCTCTATAGATAAAAAGGAAGGGAAAAAAAAACAGAGAGTGAGAGGGAGGGAGGGAAGTCCTGATTTGTCTACCATTCAAAAATAAAAAGGTCCTGATTCGTCTCCATTGAGTTAGAAATGGCCATCAGGGAATACCAGTTCCATGATTACATGGGGAGCTTTGCCAAAATCTTGCTCATTTGACACCCCTTGAGCTTTGATTTTTTTTTTTTTAATTTTTAAAATTAGTTCTTCCTAGACTAAAACTTTCCTGAAGCAGAATCTTCTGTGTTGGAGCTTCCCTCACACTCACAGAGACATTTTTCTAACGTGTAAACTTCATATGCCATATTATTCAGATATTTCATTTTTCTTTATACTTTTTCTTCTTTGTGAATTTTTTTTAAAAAAAAAAAAATTTGTATAGACAATGTATTTTTTGAAGAAATAAATTACAAAGAGGGAAATAACCAGACACCTTCTATGGTTAGAGAATTGACAATCTCATTCGCTTCCCAACCAACATGAGGAAATGGTATGTTTAACATGGGTAAAAAGGATTGAACCACCCCCAAAATGAAAGTGAAGTGCCACAGTATTCTGCCTTGCATCATCTTTGTTAGTTACTACTGAAGCTTAATGCATCATGATGTTGGAACTACCACTTCCACAACTTTTCCCATATTTGATTCATTAGCTCATCAAAGACTACTACTGATTTAAATGGAGATCAACAGCTTCTAGTTCATATTCGAGCTACTATTGAAAATTGAATCTTGTTGGCTGCATCCATAAAACTGAATGGATAAAATAAATGCAGCAATTCTGACAACTATTGAATTTGCAATCGCATCATTCAGTGTACTTGGTCTCTGTGCCAAAATAAAGTGTAAGAAGTTTCATTTTTAATCTCTGAGAAATCCTTCTTTTAAGGGTTCAACCCTGAGTAATTATTGGTATCAATTTGATCATGGTCTTCCAATTCTCTCATGCTTATCCCAAAAAATGTGCTTCAGCATTAATTAAAAAATATACTTTCCAGTGTATCTTCATACTGTTGAAATTGGCAAGGAATATTAATGTTCGTGCGTTTTTTTTCTTGATCTGTTCAGCCTTTCTTTTGTTGGCTACGTATGTATGGACGTACTGCTAGCACACATTACTGCTTTCTTTTGGTCTACAAGGTTGAGAGTTGAAAATCTTTGTGCAGCTACTTTGATCCATATAGGGGAGTTATTGTATACTTCCGTGTTATTGATGGAACTATAAAGAAAGGTGACAGAATATATTTTATGGCTAGTGAGAAGGTAAAGTACACTTTTGCAAGTTATGTTTGATTGGCCATATGATTTAGTGGGAACTGATTTATTCTGGATATACTTCCTAGATTTATCATAACTTTATGGATAAAAAAAGAATTGGTATTCAGTGTTTTCAGATCGCATGTCTTGGTTTACTTGAGTTCAATATTTATCAAGTCGGCCCTTTGTATCACAGAACTTGTTGAGAAGTATTCATGTTTTGACTGTTGAGCTGTTTGGCTTAAAATTCCATGAAAGATGAAACTATTAGCAAGTTCTCATAATATTAAGTGGAATATTATGAAGACTATATCAATATCTGTACAAAGAAGTTACCAATCATAAAAAAGAATAGTTATACAACCGAGAGTGTATTGATTATAGAGTTATGGTTATATGTTGGATTATCAGGAATTAAGTGGAGCCAGGGAAGCAAAACAAAAGTGGTGGGCATAAATCATTTAATTTTCATTTATTCCATTTATTAGGATCTTCGGAGGGTGGGCTTGAATGTTGATATGCCCATGCTGCCACTGCTATGTTGGATTATTGCGTGGAAAGCTTTTGAGATGATTAGTTGCAGGAGCTAAAATATTTCTAAATGCTTGCGTGAAAGCTATTTAAATTTCTTCTTAGGACCAGTGTTCGCATTGTCGGTATCGCTACAAGTTTCGCTGGCCAGAGATAAAGATATAATATCGTTATCGTCGATAATATCGTCGATAACCGGAAATGTGAGGAAAAAGGGGGAAACATGATGAAAATTGTGGAATTTTTCAGTGAAACTTCAGGAAATGCCTAAATACACATATTTGCATATTCAGGAATAAAAAAACTGCAAAAGGAATGCATTAAATAATAAGTTTTCATTCAATGGGGCCCAAAAAGGCATGCGTTCATAAGAAATTACTCCAATAGCAACGAAAATGAGTTTATATAATACAAATGCATCCACCATATAATAATTAAGACATTAAATTAAATGAATTCGAAAATAATACTTTTCTGCCATATTTCATCCCCACATGGAGTGACGAGGTGGCTCATAGTCATCATCCGGATCCCGTTCCCGTTGGTTGTAGTGTTGTTCACCAATATATTGACAGTACTGTTCCCATGTCATCCTCTGCTCAAACCAATGGAGGTACTCTCTTATGTATCTTTGATAATCGTCCTCCCCAAACTGTACGAGATAGCCCAAACGTGGGTACTGCGTGACATACATCGACGGCATTGGTTGAGTAGGGTCCTGAGGGAATATATCAAGTCCAACCCCGACTCCCTGATAGTATTGCTGCCAGTCATACGGGTACCCCGAATATCCTCCTGTCAAATGACCATAATTCGAAGAGCTATCTGATGGCTGCTCGTATCCACGAGTAGACGAATGCGACTGAATGTCAGAGCTGCCATGCCCATACTCGTGATATCCCCCATGCATATAAGGTGGGACGGAAGTGGAGCTCCCCCGCTCTGAACTGATGTCCATAGATGACAAGCTACGTGCGAGAGCATCCGCCGCGGCACGTCCGGCTTTTTTCTTTGAACGACGCTCAAACATATGTGTGGGCTCTGATGCTCTCATACGCGAGGGTGGACGAGATCCATGGTCCTCGTCTTGAGTTGCATGGTCAAAGTACTGCTCCTCAGTGAACTGACCAATGGATCGTTGGCTCTGACCTGTCATGTACCCCCCACCACTGCCACATCCACCCCCACTAGTACCACCTACATCTGTGTCAGTGCCTCTATCACCTCCCTCACCACTGTCGTCGTCATCGTCGTCGTCGTCCCCACGACCAGTGTCAAGTGGGGGTTGAGTCTCATCATCATCACTCACTACGACTTGATGATAACGAGGCGGCCGTGAAGATGCCTCCTCGCCATCATCATGACGTGTCGAACTCCTCATCAAAGGATCAAAGGAGTCTGTATCTGCCCTCTGTTGGCTTACTACCTCATCGACATCGATACCAAGAGACGCTGCTCCCTCGGCTACTTGCGGTGCAGGGCCTCCATCTGCATCGTCTAAATCAGCTGACTTGACCCACTCATAAAGTGGGTCCTCAGCATCGTCACCTATTTGTGCCATGGTACCTATCGACAACAGGTCCAGCGGGTCCGGATTTTCCACCATGTCTTGGTCTACTCGTAACTGCCTCTCCCTTAACTTCATATTGTAATGGCAGTAAACGAGCTTCTGTAACTTTTCGTATGCTAACTTGTTCCTCTTGCTCGTGTGTATGAGTGACCAGGTACTCCAATTCCTCTCACACGGAGAGGAGGATACAGTCTGTGCGAGAATACGGACTGCAAGTACTTGTAGTGCAGGTGTGTCGACTCCGTACATCGCCCACCACTCACCTATATATCCATGAGCATCTTGTGTTAGTTTGAAATACGGACTTATAATGCAGTTACTTAATAATATACCATATTACCCAATAAAACATTATACTCACACGGCATCATCGTTTCTCTAGATGCTTTGGCTAGTGCGGATGAGAACGTACCCCTAGCATCTTTAAACCGCAACAACTGTAACATATGGATTCACATGTCACCATTTTAACTACCCATATATCTAAAGACTATGAGGAAGAAAATATATTCTATCGATTACCATCAGGGAGATCTACTCAAATTGCATTACCTGGTTATCAAATTCTGATCGTGCTGGCGATTCAGGGAACAACCGTTCGAACACCTCGTGGACGACCATCGTCAAATCACTATTTTCATGAAGTCGGCGTTTGTAATGGAATCTAGGATTCAGATAGTATGCTGAAACTCAAATATTATTTACTCAGTTGCATTAACTTGTAAACATAAGTGATGCTTAAAGTGCAAGTGCAAGTGGTAAAAAATACAGGTGAACGTAACAAACTTACCAGCCTTGTGGAGGTCATGATCAAGGGTCCTGGTACATCGTTCATCGATGATATCGATCACCCACTTATGTGCATTGGGGAGAGCAGTCCGTATCCCTTCTTTCATAATTCTCATAAGCTCGTACATTGACCCCGTTGAAGGACACATCTCACTATCTACGGCGCGTAGGACACTGTAGATCGGTTTTAGAAGGGAAACAACATCATGAACTCTATCCCAGAAGAAATCAGAAAGCACTATTTTCGATGTATTCTTTGCACCATCGGTCTTCCTCTGATTCCACTCCAAGTACTTCTCAGATCTAAACAAATTCCTAAGACCCACACGGTGCCTATACAAGCTGTCGAGTGCAATAAAGTTCGTGGCGAACCGTGTTGCACCTGGTCTAACGATGTCCCCTCTACAACACTCGCGCATTGCAGCCAACAACCAAGAGTGATTATATATGAAGTTCGTCACTCTCCTCGCATCCTCGATGGTTTTCCTGATCGAGTCCCTTTGGCCTATCTTCTCGAGCATCAAATCAATGCAGTGTGCCGTGCAAGGGGTCCAATAGAGATGGTACCTTGTCATTAATTTCTTTCCTGCCTTAACGAATGCACTACCATTGTCTGTCACAACTTGGATGACATTTTCCGGCCCAACAGTTATGATGACTTTTTTCAAGAGATCATATATGTAATCATGATCTTTTATTTTGGCAGATGCATCAATAGATTTGAGGAAAACGGACTGCCCTTTACTGTACACCATAAAATTGATAATGGACATTTTCGTGGGTCCTGTCCACCCATCGCACATGATCGTCACCCCATACTGCCTCCAGTTCGGAGTGAGTGCGCATACCCAAGCACGCATCTCCTCGTATTCCTGATCAAGGTAGACACCAAGAATCTCTTTTGGCGTCGGGGGCTTCACACCGGGCCCATGTCGCTGCACCTCCTCAATCATATTTGTGAAGTGAGGACTGGCAGCTGCATTGGCTGGTATGTGGCTCGAAATGAACCATCTAGATATGGCGCTACCCACTCTCTCTCTGATCCTCTTGTTCCATATATTTTTTAGCCTCTTCTGATTAACACCCGCAATGGGTGCATCTGTAACGCGGGCGCTCTGGGTGCGCTGTAATCCATGCCCGCCAGAACCACCGCTACCCATACTGCCTCCCCCAAACCTTCTGCTGCTCCCACCGGCCTCATAACGGGAGCCCCCAAATGACAGCCTATTCTCGTTAAGCCTTCTCCTCTGCTCCCCCTCCCACCCTGATGCCCGAGACTCGTGGATCGCCTCTCTGAACTCCCTCTTCTCCCGCGTCGTAACACAGTCATCGGGATATGCAATCCCCTCGTCGTCGTCGTCGTCGTCGTCCTCTTGCTCCTCAACAGTACGTAGGCCCTGTCCAGGACCCCGCAACTGTTTCCTGAAATCCTTCTCCCAATCCTTCTGTTGCAGCTTGTGTGACTTCGCCTCAGCCAAAACTCTTCTCATCTCCTCTCTAACTGGCATTGTTACACTTGGGCAGTCTTTCACATTTCTGAACCCCCCTGCCAAATGCTCCTTCAGCCTAGACACCCCCCCACTCCGTATAACTTGGCCGCAGTAGTTGCATATGGCCCCATATTTATTCCCCTCCAATGGTCGTCCATGTTTCCACCCAATATCCCTTGCTCCTCCTTTTCCGGATCCAGACGACATTTTGATCCCTAGTAGCATACAAAAATGAAAAAATACTTGCACTAGCATTGGAATCAATGGCCATATGGGAACAAAAAATGTATACTTGAAGCTGTTATGTTAAAAAACATATGCGACAAAAATTGTGCCGGATCAAATACTCATGTCATTTTAGGATATGATCCAAAACCTTAAGAAGATCCAAATCTCAGGTGGACCATACCACTAGAGACAGTGATTAATAACCTTAAGAAGGGCTCTTTGGAATTTTTAATGGTATGGCACTTAATCACACTGTTTCTAGTGGTGTGATCCACCTGAAATTTAGATCTGTATAATTTTTTAAACCACTTCCTAAAATGGGCTGTCGAAAAGGATGGACGCAGTGGATATACAAAATATCATCATGTGGGCCATACCGTAACACCCAGTAAGCTGTTCCACAAAATATCATCATGTGGGCCATACCGTGTCACCCACTAAGCTGTTCCACAACAGAGCGAATTAGATGTTACCTTGGTAACACCTTAGTGGGTGTTACCCCTACCGTGTGGGGCCCATCTTGATGTATTTTTTATATATCTATACTGTCTATTTGTTTTCTCATATCATTTTAGTATATGATCCAAAACCTTAAGAAAATCCAAATCTCAGGTGAACCATACCACTAGAAACAGTGATTAATAACCATTAAAAATGTTTTGTGGGCCACAAAAGTTTTGGATCAATCTGATATTTATATTTTCCCTTCATCAATACCTTATTGACATTATCAAGAGCTTGGATTGCAAATAAACATTATAAAGCCTTACTATGGGCTCTTTGGAATTTTTAATGGTGGGACACTCAATCACACTGTTTCCAGTGGTATGGTCCACTTGAGATTTGAATCTTCACAGTTTTTGGAAACTCATTCTAAAATGGGCTGTAGAAACAGATGGACGGCATGGATATACAAAATATCATCCATGTGGGCCATATGGTAGGGGTAACACCCACTAAGCTGTTCCCGGGGGTAACACCGAATTCACGCTCGTTCCACAAAATATCATCCATGTGGGCCATACCGTATCATCCAGTTGGTGCTGCAGTGATGTCATCAAGTTCTGTGGGTCCCACCATGAGGTACTTGTTATATCCAAACCGTCCGTCCATGGTTTGGGATCATTTTAAGGCTTGAACAAAAAAATAAGAAAGATCCAAGGATCCAGTGGACCACACTGCAGAAAGCAGTGGAAGATTGAACGTATACCATTGAAACCTTCTTGGAGGTCCCAGAAGTTTTGAATCAGTCTGATATTTAATTTTACCCTTCATCCAGGTCCGTGTGACCTTATGAACAGTTTGGATGACAAATAAACATCATGGTGGACCTGGGCATGTTTTAACGGTGAGAACCATTGTCCCCACTATCTTTATTGGTGTGGTCCACTTGAGTTTTGGATATTACTCATTTTAGGTATCATGCACTAAAATGATCTCTCTAAATGGATGGACGGTTTGGATGTACTAAATACATCATTGTGGGGTCCACAGAGCCTTAATCTTATTTGAACCGTTCGTACAAACACGGTGCTCGAGGACTGCGCACTCACTCTGCGTCCGGCACGTCCCGGCACAGAAACCGGGCACGGATTAGGTACTTCCCCCGCCTGTACCGAGCTCGAGACAGGCTAGGGCTCTGAGGGCCACCGTGATGTATGGATTGTATCCACACCGTCCATGCATTTTTCCATGTCATTTTAGAACATAGTACAAAAAATTAGGCACATTTAAATTTTAGGTGGGCCACACCAAAGTAAGCAGCGGTGCTAATGAGTTTTACCGTTGAAACCTTCCTAGGGCCCACCGTGATGTCTATTTGCCATCCAATCTGTTCATAAGATCATAGAGACCTGGATGAAGGTAAAACACAAATATCACCTTGATCCAAAACTTCCTGTAGGACCTAAGAAGTTTTCAACGGCCAGACTTTAATCTTCATTTCATTGTCCAATTGACTTTGGATCTGCCCCATTTTTGGGCTCATCACCTGAAATCAGATGGAAAAATGCATGGACGGTGTGGATACAATCCATACATCACGGTGGCCCTCAGAGCCCTAGCCTGTCTCGAGCTCGGGACAGGCGGGGGAAGTACCTAATCCGCGCCCACAGAAACCGGGCGCTACTTGGGTGAGACCCCGGAATGAGCGATGTGGGTGGGATCCTGAAACTAGGGCCCACCTCGATGTATTTGTTGTATATCCATGCCGTCCATCTGTTTCTTCAGATTATTTTAGGACGAAGTACCAAAATTCAAGCACATGCAAATTTTAGGTGGACCACAACACAGGAAGCAGTGCTCATTGAACTTCTACCATTAAAAACTTTTTGGAGTCCTCCGTAATGTTTATTGACCATCCAATATGTTGATTAGGTCACGTAGGCAGGGATGAAAGGAAAAAAACAAATATCAGGTTGATAGAAAGCTTTTGTGGCCCACAAAAGGGGTTTAATGGTCATTAACCAGTTTTTCTTATGGTGTGGTCCACCCGAAATTTTCATCTGCTTTATTTTTTACACCATGTCATAAAATAAGCCAAACAATAAGATGAATGGCATGGATATACAATTAATACATCGCTGTGGGCCCTAGGTTCAGGATCCCACTCACAACGATGGTTCCGGGGTCCCACCCAAGTCGCGCCTAGCTAGTGTGGGGAGCGGATTAGGTGCGACTGGGACTCACGGCAAGACGGTGCGGCCCTTACGTAGGTTCACCGTGGGGCCCACATTGATGTATATATTATGTATCCACACCGTCCAACTGTTTATGCACATAATTATATGGCATTAAACCAAATATCATGCAGATCCAAATCTCAAGTGGACCATACCACTAGATACAGTGTGATTGAGTGCCCCACCATTAAAAAATCGAAAGAGCCCATTGTAAGGTTTTGGTAATGTTTATTTTCAATCGAAGCTCTTGATAATGTCAATAAGGTATTGATGAACGGAAAATATAAAGATCAGATTGATCCAAATATTTTGTGGCCCACAAAACATTTTAAATGGTTCTTCATCACTATTTCTAGTGGTATGGTCCACCTGAGATTTGGATCTTCTAAGAGTTTTGGATTACATCCTAAAATGATATGAAAAAATAGATAGACGGCGTAGATATATAAAAACTACATCAATATGGGCCCCACACGGTTAGGGTAACACCCACTAAGCTGTTCCAGGGTCACGGTAATCCGCTCCGCTGCATCGTCCGGAGTAAACTCTGTGGGGCCCACCGTGATTTACTTATTTTATCCACTCCGTCCATCCACCTTAACAGATAATTTTAGATATGGTGCAAAAAAATGAAGCATATAAAAATCTAAAGTGGACCACACCACTGGAAAAGTGTGAATTGAATGTCTACCATTGAAAAATTCACGGGGGACACAGAAGTTTTGGATCAAGCTGATATTTGAGTTTTCCATTCATCCGTGTCCATGTGATCTTTTGAACAGGTTGGATGACAAATAAACATCACTTTGGGGCCTGGGAAGGTTTCAACGGTGGAAATCATTATTCCCACTGTTTCCTGTGGCATGGTCCACTTGAGATTTGAGATGCTTAAATTTTGGGCTCAACCACTAAAATGGACGGAATAGATAAAGCACATGCATTCTAGGTGGGCCCAACAGAGTTTACTCCACACGATAAGAGCGTGCGGAGTAACACCGCACGGAACGATGTTTCACAAAAGGGTTCGCCCGCCCTTCTCCTCTGCAGACGATTTCCGAAAGAGGGGAGATCCCTAAAATCCCTAAAATCCCTCCTAAATCCCCCCAATTTCGTCGGAAATTCGCTGTTCCTTTGCTGATTATGTACGGTGCATGGATCAATTGCAAATAAGGAAGTAAAAAGTGGTGATTGTCGAGCACTTACGGCGCACGGAAGCTTGGATTGGCCCACTGCAACGTTCGATGAGCGATCCTCCTTCAAGGTATGGAAATCCCTATTTTTCTCCTCTTTTCTGTCGATTTTTTGGGTATTTTCGCAATCCCCCCCATTATCGGCCCTTTTGTCGACAATAGGGGGTTGTTGGCTACAGTCTGTAGCCTACAGAAGTCCCGTGGAGGGTAGGTGGCTACAGAAGTCCCGTGGAGGGTAGCCACTGGCTACAGCGACATTCCTTTCTCTGATAGAGATTTTCGGCAGATATCGACAATATCGCATAATTATCGGCGACATTTGGAAGAGAAACGAATACCGGGGGTTTCGTTGTCGCAAGTCCGGCGATACCGATAATATCGGCGATATTGTCGATATATCGTCGACAATGCAAACACTGGCCACTGGCTACAGCGACATTCCTTTCTCTGATAGAGATTTTCGGCAGATATCGACAATATCGCATAATTATCGGCGACATTTGGAAGAGAAACGAATACCGGGGGTTTCGTTGTCGCAAGTCCGGCGATACCGATAATATCGGCGATATTGTCGATATATCGTCGACAATGCAAACACTGCTTAGGACAACTTTCAATCCTGGATCCGCTCCTAAGATCTAACTGTTTTGCTGTCGTGTGCCTTAAATGATCACATGTTTATCATGAACTAGCAGTAAGTCCATTAAACCATTCATCTGCATAATGTTGATACAAGTAAAGACACCACAGTTCAATACGTTCATGATTTTATATTATTGGAGCTTTTTGGTGAATGTTTCTTCATTAATTCGTTCTTGATGAATATCAGAAAAGATATTATTTTCAAAGAAATTAACTCACAATGTTGAGACAAGTAAAGACACCACAGTTCAATACGTTCATGATTTTATATTATTGGAGCTTTTTGGTGAATGTTTCTTCATTAATTCGTTCTTGATGAATATCAGAAAAGATATTATTTTCAAAGAAATTAACTCACAAATGATACCATTAACTGGTGTACAAGTTAAAGAATTAATTAGCAATGCTAGGCTTAGACTTAGTGTTACAGAATGTTAGCAACCCTACTCTATAAGGGAAGTGCCACTGTGAAGTACATGGATGCTCATCAATCTGACACCCCCAACCCTTGAACTTTGCAAATAGGCTGTTGGAGTACATCACTGTCATACTATTTTGTCATGATTCAAGACTTTGGTATCAGTAATACTAGTCAAGTGTTACCCTTGTATTGATCATTGCTAGACACTCTTCTGAAGTCTAACAAAGGCTGCTATTATAATTTATGTACATGAATGATACTCAATTTCACATGCTTTGGTACAGCTGATTAGTAGAGGGATTGTTGTGGTGTAGTTGAGAGGGCTTTGCCATTCCTTGCTCAGATGAATTATTTCTGGTGCTGCTTATGTCTTATTCGAGCATTTGTCACACATAATAAACATCTTTGAGACTTGTGGATTGATGTAGCACATCACGTCGTTTTGTTTTGAACTTCTTAATACCAAAGGCTAGAGGAAACCTGATCTTACTGAGTAGAGGAATAAAATAGTGTTCCATCTGGTAGGTCAGTATTGAGTGACAAATTCTTCCACGGAGAAGGCAGAAACATTGAGAAAGGGATTAGAACTCTAAGGTTCTTTCTTAATAAAGAAACAAAGAATGATTTATGATGGAGGATCGATTGGATATTCAATGGATTTGTTCATTGTCTTCGTTGGATACACATTCACACAGATTCCCACACTTAATCAAACGAATGCTATGGATAGACGCTCTTGTATGGATATACCCTTTCATCATTTAGGGGAATGATTTCATATTCTAGAATCCAAACGTGTAGTTTTCTTGTTAATTTAACATTGTAGCTTGTAGATTCCATGATTAATTTTGGATTCACTTCATGCTTGAGCCTTATGATGCATCATCTTGAAGTTTTCCTTTGTTTATACACTCTTGTAATTGGGTTGCTTAGAGGACATAATAAGCTGTCATTCTTGAATTTTGCAACCTGTATTGATTAGTATTGATATCTCCAGCAGTTCTTCTGTGCATTTTTGAAATTTACAGGAGTACTATGCTGATGAAATTGGTGTCTTATCGCCCAATCAAATGCAAGTTGACGAGTTGTATGCTGGTGAGGTAAAATAACAAATTTATGTATTTTTTTTTTTACAATATGATTTCATCATCATCTTCTTTTTCTTTACTACTCTTTCCTAGTTCTGTTCATAGAAACTGTTTCAGCGTGAATGCTATTTTCTCAGGAGACTGCTGCAATTTAGTTAGGAATTTGGTGCTATTTGGATATTGATGTGGACGAGGGATCTGATTCTCAAGAGCACCTACATTATCTACTTCCTGTGTGATCCTAGATGTTGTTCTCTCCAAGTCATAAGTACCATAGTGCTGAACAGCCCTTCCATGATTCCATCAACTTGTGAGAGTGGCCATCCAAATCATACTCCCTGCACATGCCAATGGGGTATGTATTTGAGATTTGGACTGTTCATCAGGTGCGTCTCACTGTGGACGTCCCATGGCCCAAAAATCAGGCTGGCGTGGTCATAGGCGGGTTATACATGTACATTAAACGTGGACAACTGTGAATTTTATCTTTCTATTTTCTTCATACACGTTTTCCACCGGGCCATAACACATGCACAGTGAGGTCCGCTGTCCTTGACTTGGATCTTTTCACATATGTGATATGTCCCTCATGGCCCACATTGGAATAGTAGGATTGGATGGCTACTTGTGACTCATGAGTACCGATCAGTGTTCGCAGTATCGGTTTCGCGTTACGTTTCACACCCTTGGGATACATATACATATTGCGTATCGGTGGGAAATATCGGTTGTATAACGGAATGTATCGCACTTTTTGGGAAACATGGGGAAACATTGGGAAATTGATTGAATTTTTCAACGAAACTTTAGGAATTGTTAAAATGGACCTCAATACACACATTTAAATCATAATATGTAAAAAAAAAAGTCCACATAATGGAGTTCCTTTGTAAAAGGATCCTAAGCTATGCGCTATCTGACTGAACTGATACAACTATTGTTTAAATTGATTCCATAAGATATACAAATGTAACAAGACATTACTGTAAACAAAACCAATGCATTGACAAAGTAAAACAAGCAAGAGAGTTGAGAAATATACCTATGGATGATGCAACTGAATGAGTATCCTCCAAATGCAGTTTTGACTATCCTAGTTCAACGCAATGCAAGCTATCTTATATGGCCTAGATCTATATGAGGACTCAATAAAATCTAGAAAATAACTAACTGGACTCAACAAACTATGACCCCTACGCAGAGTCGGAACGTGGGTCGAGCTGTGCGGTTAGCTCACCAGGGGTGCAGGGGGCGGCGCGCCCCTGCCCGGGGTTCAGGGCGGAGCGCCCGAAAGCCCAACGTTTTTTTTTTTTTTTAGGGAGGAGAAACTAGAAGAAAATCGAACAAAAAATCATTTTTTTTTACAAAATGGGGGACTCTTGTGCGTTTGACCGATATAGTAAAATATGAGAAAATTGAGAAAAAATAGGCCTCCCCAAGTTTTTTCTCCGAAAAAAAAAAAAAACCAAGTTTAAAAACATTCCGGCATCTCTGACCGATACCTGGACGATATCGTCCAGGTATCGATGATATCTGGAGTCGTAAACAGAAAAAATCAAGATATTTTGACGATATATCGTGCGATATCGATACATAGTGCGATATTATCGATATTGCACTGATACCAAGGAATCAGGAATTTTTTATGTTATTACTGGAGCGATACCGATAATATCGGCCGATATATCAGCCAATATTATAGATACTGCAAACACTGGTACCAATTGCATTTTTTAATGCTTAAAAAGTTAAAATGAGTGCACCATCCCTATTTTTCGTAACATCTTTTGTCTGTGGTTCTTAGTATGCTATGTAATTGCTATAATGATATGCTGAAAAGACTTCCACTTTGGAAATGAATTTACTGCTTCCAGCCAGATTTTTTTATAACAATTAGGTGGAAATGCATTGACTGCTTCTGTAGGGGATGAAATCCCTTGGTGTCTGTTGTTTGCAGATAACATATTGCTGGTTGACAAGAGTAGAGAAGAGGCAAAAACAGAATGATTTTGTTCGTTTACATTCTTATTTTGTTGCTGTTATCATTTACATTCTTATTTTGTTGCAGTTAATCCATCATGTTGGGCCATAGATGGTCATTACTCAAGCTGATTTTGCTCATCCTATACCTTTAACATGATTTTTTCCCCTTTTTCTTTTTGCTTATTTCTATTCTCTTGACCCTTTCTTTCAATTGCTACATGGCTTGCACATTACACTTACTTTCCTTTTCAATCCCCTACATTTATAGGTGGGCTACCTTTCAGCTTCGATAAGATCAGTAGCAGATGCTCGAGTTGGTGACACGATAACTCACTTTGGGAGAAGGGCAGAAGGCTCCCTTCCTGGATATGAGGAAGCAACTCCAATGGTGTTCTGTGGCTTGTTTCCTGTTGATGCTGATCAGTATGGGCTTGTGCTTGCATCTGAAAATCTTGTACTTAGCTTGAAACTTCTACAGCTTTTAATAGTTCTATAACTATTGAACTTTGATTTCCAACTTGTTGGTAGGTTTCCGGAGTTGCGTGAGGCATTGGAGAAGCTCCAACTAAATGATGCAGCACTAAATGTATGTAATGGTAAACTAAGAAAGTTAGTCATATATTTATTACCAGGTGTCTTTGTGAGTAAAATATTGACATTCTAGGTTGATTTCTCACATCTAAAGTTCTTTGCATAATGAATATATTTTCCTTTTCTAATGGGAATTTGTTGTCCGGATTGTTGATTTTTATTCCTACTGGAAGATATAAAAAGGGCATCAAATGACTGTCTTCTTTTTTGTGTTTTCTTTTCATTTCTATAATAAAAATTTAACTTATCCATAAAAAAGATAAAAGGTAAAATGTCACCAATGGCTACAAGGATGATACATTGCTTTCATCTCTTTCCATTTAGAATTTGAATCTCTGTCTACATGCAAAGTCAGAAATTAACTCTTAAGTATCTTTCAGTATTCCTATGTTTGAGAAGTTACATCTTGTTGGTTCTGAATTCCCCAAGTAATATTGATATCTTCATGGCCTGCATGCATTGTAGATTCAGTTCTCTTGTCTCTTAGTGTGGTGGCACAACCAGATATTGTTTTACTGAAAGAAGAGCATGGCTATAAATAGCAGTGTCAGAGTGTGAATTGACGGAAATTGGTATGACTCGCTCAAGCTTGTTCCATCTTTGTTGGACTTGTTCTGACTTGGTTCTCCAAATACTCATAGGTGGGTGTACACCATGTTGTAACCGCGCCTCCATATGCTGCCACCTTTGTCAGTGTTATCCCTTGAGTCTCATCGAGCTAATCTTATTTTCAATACATTGTCCATAGTGAACCGTCTGAAATACTTTTCTAAAGAATTGTTGCTAGTCATGGAAGGTGTGTGGATCCCACTTCCAAAAAAGAAAGTCCGCAATCTCCACTCATACTTGTTTTGTCGGGTCTTCAATGCGCATGAAATAGCCATGGAGAGGATAAAAGGGCCATATGTATAATCGGACTTATGTGGCATTGGGCCACATGATCCTCGTGGATATTCTGTGGCTGATGTTCAGGTTGAGGACCACTCCATAACCATGTTTTACGTTTGCTCTACTCGTTGTATTGGGCATAAGCTGTCCAGGAGAGACTCAACCCATCTCCACTTGTACTTGCCGAGATTGTTCAGTTTTTCAGATACTTCATTGACCCGTGGGTTGGAGTTCTTGTCATTTTCTTCTCGCTCATACCAAATAACATCCATGTCATTTGACATAGCATCCTTCCGACCCATCATATCATTCATTCCTTCTGTTAGCTGCTGCATCTTCATCATCTTTCGTACTTTAATCTTCACCCACCATCTTAGGACTAGAACTATGCCTATGTGTGTGTGTGACAACCTTTTGGCACCAATTTTGGGTTGGGAAGTGGGCAGATTTTATGGCTTGGCATTTGGGAATTCTTTGTTTATAGGCTGAATTTTGGGACCAGTTTTGGGCTGATTAGAAGACTTCTTCGAGACACAGTATCCACTGGGTTTTGGTTCTACTGTTTGGGCATAATCATGGCTAAAGTGGGGCTGGAATAAGAGACAGTTTAGTTGCAGATTAGGGGCTGTTTGGGACAGATTAATAGTCTGGTTATGAAAATTTTGAAACAATATTTGACAGGTACTGGCAGGTCTGGATGCTGTTTTGGGTTCAAAAGATGGACAGAAGCAGGTCTAGAGGCCTGGTTCAAGGGCTGAGTTGTGGACAGGTTTAGCTTTGGAGTGGACTGGAGATTAGGACTGGATTTGGGGAAAGGTTATGGCTGTATAAAGGGCTGTTTCAGTCCAAGTTTTGAATTGGTTAAGGACTGGTGTGAGGACTATCAAAGGATAAAGTTTCATATTTAGAAAACTGTTTATGGACCAGGATTGGGATGTAGTGACTTTCTAAAGTGCAGGTTTAAGAATGAAGGTTCAATAGTAACTGTGCAGGTGGTTTGTAGAAGATATAGGGGCTGGAATGGCAAAAAAGAATGGGCACTAGGCTTTGATTGGGTTATGTAAGGACCAGGTGTTTGTAGTATCGATAATATCGGCCGATATTATCGGTATCGCTGGCTGCCGATAAATATCGGTCTAGTAATAACATAAAAAATTCCTGATTCCTTAGTAGCGCACGATATATCATGCGATATCGATAATGTCGTACTATGTATCGATATCGCACAATATATCGTCAAAATATCGTGATTTTTTCTGTTTACGACTCCAGATATCGTCGATACCTGGACGATATCGTCCAGGTATCGGTCAGAGACGCCGGAATGTTTTTAAACTTGGTTTTTTTTTTTTTTTTTGGAGAAAAAACTTAGGGGAGGCCTATTTTTTCTCAATTTTCTCCTATTTTACTATATCGGTCAGACGTACAAGAGTCCCCCATTTTGTAGAAAAAAATGATTTTTTGTTCGATTTTCTTCTAGTTTCTCCTCCCTAAAAAAAAAAAAAAAAACCGTTGGGCTTTCGGATGCAACACCCTGAACCCCGGGCAGGGGCGCGCCGCCCCCTGCACCACCGGTGAGCTAATTGCGTAGCTCGACCCGCGTTCCAACTCTGCGTAGGGGTCATAGTTTGTTGAGTCCAGTTAGTTATTTTCTAGATTTTATTGAGTCCTTATATAGATCTAGGCCATATAGGATAGCTTGCATTGCGTTGAACTAGGATAGTTAAAAATTGCATTTGCAGGATACTCATTCAGTTGCATCATCCATAGGTATATTTCTCAACTCTCTTGCTTGTTTTACTTTGTCAATGCATTGGTTGTGTTTACATTAATGTCTTGTTACATTTGTATATCTTATGGAATCAATTTAAACAATTGTTGTATCAATTCAGTACAGATAGCGCATAGCTTAGGATCCTTTTACAAAGGAACTCCATTATGTGGACTTTTTTTTTTTTATATATATATATATTATGATTTAAATGTGTGTATTGAGGTCTATTTTAACAATCCCTGAAGTTTCATTGAAAATTTCAATTAATTTCCCAATGTTTCCCTATGTTTCCCAAAAAGTGCGATACATTCCGCGATACAATCGATATTTCCTACCGATACGCAATATGTATCTGTATCCCAAGGGTGCAAAACGTAACGCGAAACCGATACTGCGAACACTGGTAAGGACTGGGTGAGGTGATAGATTGAAATAACATTGTCGATGCAGGACTAAGGTAGAATCAGGGCTACAATGTTGAAAATTCGGGTGTTGCAACCGAAGTTGGGGACTATTATATAGGGATAGGCGATTAGCACTGGCCATGGGGCTCAAATAATGATTTCAATTAAGTTTTTAGCGACTGTTAGGGGCGATACTATGGCTTCAGGGGTTGTTTGGGGGATTGGGCTTAATGGCTGTGGAAGGGTTGAGGTATGAGAATAGGAACTGGGTTTTGCCAAAAAATAGGACTTAGGGTCCAAAGAAAAAAAAATAAAAAGTAAAAGAGGCCGTGTTTACAAATTGGATTGAGTGGAGGGGCTGCAAACAGGTTTTGGGTGACTTAGGGTTGAGGGTTTTGGATTTGGAAGTGTTAGAGTATATAGTGTTCGGTGTATGTGCTTAGTGGCTGTAGAGGGTTGAGGTTTGACAATAGGAACTGGGTTTTGCCAAAAATTAGGATTTAGGGTCCAAAGAAAAAGAAAACAAAATACAAAAGAGGCTGCATTTACAAATTGGATTGAGTGGAGGGGCTGCAAACAGGTTTTGTGTGACTTAGGGTTGAGGGTTTTGGATTTGGAAGTATTAGAGTACAGTCTTAGGTGTATTTGCTTTGTAGTATATTTGAATATGAGATTACACATACATTCAGTTGTTAGTGGTGCATCTTTTATTTTTTGTATCCTTGGAGATAATGGTGTATCTTTTAAATTTCATTTACAGTTATTTTGATTTTATCATTTTGTAACAAGTGGTCTATAAATAAGAGCTAGTAGAGGAAGAGAGAGATGAAGAAATGTACTCCTCTCATTTCTTCCTTTCCACATCTTCCACAATGCAGTTTCTTGAGTTTAACAGTGAGTAGGTGAGGCTCAAGTAACTAGTGCTATAGTTCGGTTTAATTTGGAGACCTCTAGCTAATGAGGGTTGTCGTTGAGTAGTTAGGTGCGGTTAAAGGCTGTCGGCTTGGTGAATTGGAGGCGATGAGGACTAGCCTTAAGGTTTGGGTTGTAGGAAGAGTGCAATTAGGGTTTAGTAATGGAATTAGGATTAAGGTTAGGGTTTTATTATGTACAGTTTGGGGAACTGGGTTTTTGGGACTAGATTAGGGTTTGGGACGGTTTTTATTTTCATTTTTTGTTTTTATTTCAATTTTGGACGAACAACATGTTCATTGGATGTGTA
Source organism: Liriodendron chinense (assembly GCA_003013855.2). Lineage (NCBI taxonomy): Eukaryota > Viridiplantae > Streptophyta > Magnoliopsida > Magnoliales > Magnoliaceae > Liriodendron > Liriodendron chinense. The sequence continues at coordinate 11,339,311 of ML058513.1, forward strand.
GCTGAAATTAGGATGTTGAAATGGATGAGTGTCAAGACAAGAAAGGATAGGATTAGAAATGAATGCATTCGAGGGAACTTGAGAGTAGCACTGATAGGTAATAGGATGAGGGATAGGAGTAGCACCAATAGGTAATAAGATGAGGAAAGTAGACTTAGTGGTTTGGTCATGTGCAATGGAGACCAAGACCTATGCATGTTAGAAGTAGTGAGTTAGTACAAGTCGAAAGCTCTAAAAGAGCGAGGGAAAGACCAAAAGGGAATGGGTGGAGGAAGTAAGAAAAGATTTGATGACCTATTATGGCCCTTGATAGGGTGGAAGGGCGAAAAAGGATTCATGTAGCTAGTCCCCAATTAGTTGACAAACCATTTAGATGATGATGAGTGGAGGGGGTTGGACATATGAGAGGAAAAAATCCCATGATAGAAAAATACCAAAATTGATGACGCATTAAGATGGAATTGAAGTTTCTTGACTAGCATTTGAATAGATAAGTAGAAAAGAGGAATAAAATTCAAGGAGAAAGGTAGAAAGAAAAGAAGAAGAGAAGGAGAAAGGAGAAGAAAAGAGAATGTTTGGAGGAAAGGAAAAGTTCTCTGTGTTCCAGCGCCCTTTGTCTATTTATATAAAAGGAACTTCAGAAAATTACAAATAGGCCCTTATTCTACTCCATATTACAAGAAGGCCCCTTCTAAACACATCTCAACAATCCCCCTCAAGCTGGGGATAGATATCTATCATGCCCAACTTGCTAAGAACATATTCTAATTTTGGCTTAATAACTTCTTTAGTGAATACACAGCAAGTTAATTCTCAGTTGTTACAAATGGTAGACAGAGGTCTTGAGGGATAACTTGCTCACGAATGAAGTGTCTGTCAACTCATGTGCTTGGTACGGTCATGTTGAACTGCATTTTACACTATCCTAATGGCTGCCTTGTTATCACAAAACAGCTTCATAGGAGCATTCACCTTGATTCTCAAATCATGTAACAGAATTTTCAGCCACAATAACTCTACCACACCATGGGCCATAACTCTTTACTTTGCTTTGGTGCTAGACTTAGCCAATACAGTTTGTTTCTTACTTCTCCGGTGACCAAATTTCCTCCCATAAAAGTACAATATCATGTAGTTGACTTTCTGTCATCTAAATTACCAACTGAATTTACATTAGGGCCTGTTTGATTTCCATTTACATGGTGTAAATACAAGCAAATGGGTAATTATTACTTACCATGTAATTTCTGTACTTTTTGACAATGATGGTTTTGTTTCTTGTGCACTAAAATTGAGGAAGGTACGGATTTTTCGTGGGGCCCACTGTGATACATGTGGCTTATCCACATCGTCCATCCATATTGCAAGGTGATTTTAGGGCTTGGACCCAAAATCGAGGCAAATCCAGAGCTTAAGTGGACCACGCCACATGAAATAGTGGTTTGAATATATACCATAAAAAAATTGTTTATGACTATGATTTCCTATGGTGTGGGCCACTTGAGCTTCGGATATACCTCATTTTTGGGCTCATCGTCTAAAATGTTCTGGTAAAACAGATGGACGGCATGGATATCTCATAGAGATCACAATGGGCTCCACAAATGTATAGCTATCCTTTTTTGAACGTATTTACAAGGAGTAAATACTCTTCGTATCAAACAGAGGAAAACGGTAATAATTACCTACTTGCATCCATTTACCTGCATTTACTTGATGGAAATGAAAAACAAACACCCCCTTAATGTAGGCCTTTATGCATAAATGGCCATGATTTGCAAACAAAAGGCCCTTCCTAATTGATGCCTTCAAATATCTTAAAATTCTTTCAACTGCCTCCAAGTGAGAAACCTGAGGAGCCTACATAAACTAACTCACCACAGTTACCGGATATACTATGTCAGGTTGGGTAAGAGAATGATTGAATAGTCAGTCAACTGATCTTTGATACATCTCTTTATTTGGTAACAACTCCTCACTTTAGCTAAGCTTGTGATTAGGATCAGTAGGAGTGTTTACTGGTCAAGAACCTAGCTTATCAATCTCCTTTAAAAGGTGTAAGGTATACTTTCAATGAGAAATAAAAATACATTTCCTTGATCGAGCAACCTCTATACCCAGAAAATATTGCGAGTTTCCTAGATCCTTAATCTCAACTTCTTTTACCAAAATTCTTTTAAGTTTTGACTCTCCTGGGAATCATTTCTTGTCAGCACAATACCATTCACATAAACAATCAAAAGCCAGAATCAACTGTCCTTGTTGCCTCACAAAGAGAGTATGGTCGATGTGGCTCTAGGAATAACCAATCTTCTTCACTACCTGACTTAACCTCTCGAACCAAGCCTCGGGGATTGTTTGAGCCCATAAATATATTTGTTTAACCTACAGACCTTTCCTTCACTTGTTGGAGAACTTGAAACCAGGTGGATAAGACATATACACTCACTCCTTCAAGTCTCCATGGAGAAATGCATTTTTCACATCTAGCTGATACAATGATCAATAAAAGTTAGCTTCAAACGATAGTAGAACCCATTTGGAGTTCATCTCGGCTACAGGTGCAAATGTTTCCTTGTAGTCAATCCCATATGTCTGAGTGTATCCCTTAGTAACAATCTTAGCTTTATACATTTCAATAGGACCACCTGCCTTGTGTTTTACTGTAAAGACCAATTTGCATTCCATTGGCTCCTTTCCTTTGGGTAAATCTACCAATTCCTACATGACATTCTTTATTAATGCCCTCGTCTCTTCCATCATAGCGTCACGCCATTTTGGATTGGAGACTGCCTCTTGGAATCTGGAAGGCAAAGAAAGCAAAAGAAAAGTGAACAGAAGAAAGAATAATAGTAAGGAGACAAGGTTGTATATGAGACAAACTTGAAAATAGGATGCAAAGTACGCCGAAGCTTTGATGCGGACATCAGTGGTGCACCCTTTAGAGTGTACCAGAGGAGGTGACGTCACAGATCGAGTGTTGGAGCAGACGAGTTGATGTGGATGGACGCTGGACCCCTTGGGCCCATTTTCTGACGCGTTACGAGTACGCGAGATACAGGATCGCGCAGGAGCATCATGACCGCTGGACCATGGAGCGGATTTACGTTTAGGCGCTTTTCTGTTTATTTTCTTGTTGCTAGGCACTTTAGTGTCGTTATTTACTTTAGGCCTTTTTTTGTTATTTCTTTGGTTTTCAGGCGCTTTAGTGCACTTTTTTTTTTAAAATTTTCGTAGCTTATATATACTGTGAGAAACCCTATTTCGAAATTATTGAATGAATAGAAAATTCGTGAGTTTCTTCCTCTTTGTTTGAGAGATTAGGGTTTTAGGATTGGCCCTCGGGTGTTGAGGATTCCACCCCGGAGTTTCCGTTTTCTCTTTTCTCTTTTTTTAAGGTGCGATGAAAGGTAAGCTTCGTTTGATTCCTAATTCGTACTTCATGAGAACCCATTGCTTTTCGACATCCCTCGTCCTTTTCTGAAACCCCCCCCCCCCTCTAGGTACGATCGAAAAGAGGGATGCCTAGCCACGATAACTGGATCCAAACTTGACTGTGGACTAGTCTATGCTAGATCTGGGATATCCTCATATCCCTAGATCCTCCCTGTTTTACGATTTTACATGGTTTTATGTGAAGGGGCATGATCCGGACGGATGGATCTCATTTTCGTGTTGAGATTTGTTAGTTTCCTCTGATTGAAAGTAGCCAGTTTCGTAATTTTATTATTTGAATATCTTCCAACTGAATATTCATGCATCTAGGGTTAGGTCATCGCATGCCCCTGCATCAAGCTTCCCTTTGCATAAGGCAATGGGAGCACTATCCTCAAAGGAAGAAGAAATGGATAAAGGAGAGGGATTACCTGGTTCTAAGGAATCGTAATTAGTGAGTGGGCGTTTCACAGTGATTGCCCCTTATACTTACAATTCGTTCGCATGTGAGTGTTGGGCGGCATCAATAGTAGTATTAGTAGGCTGCCCTGGATCTATTGGGACACCAATCGATGAACTGTAAGGAATAGGAACAAGAAGGGGATAAACTAGTGATGGATGCTTCTCTTTCAACTCTCTAAGCTCCCCCTGAAGAGAGACTGGATTACGAGAAAAAATAACGCATGGACTAAAAAAAGGTGACATCCATAGTGGCAAAATGTTTCCTAGACACAGGATCAAAACATTTGTATCCCTTAAGGATACCCCAGAAATACACCTTGAATGGCATTTGGATCTAACTTGGTTCGATTCGGATCCAGGATATGAATGAAACACACACACTTAAAGCCATGAGATGGAAAAATGAAAGAAGGCCGTTCTTGACAAAAGGACCTGATGTGGGGACTTCAACTTCAATACCCTCGATGGCATATGATTAATAAGATAGGCGGCTGCAAGCGCTGCATCAATCTAAAAATGCTTTGGAATGTGCATCCCTGTTAAGAGACTTCGAGTAACTACAAGAAGATGACAATTATTCCGTTCCAACACTCCATTTTTCCAGCGAATGTACATATAAGAGCTTTCATGAATTACTCCGTACTCTTCTAAATAATTTGGCAATTCACCCTCAAAGTATACTCAAGCATTGTCTGATTGAAATATTTTTATTTTCTTATCAAACTAGGTGAGAATCATCTTATGAGTTTTTTAAATAACATTTGGTATTTCATCACGAGTCTTCATGAGATACAACCAGGTGCAATGGGAGAAATCATTCACAAAAGAAATGCAATGTTGATAACCATCCATGAATACAATGGGAGCAGGTCCCCACACATCAGAATGAACAATATGATACGATAGCAAATTTTTATTCAAACTTGGGGAAAAAGATGATCTACAATACTTCGACAACTTACAAACTTCACATTGAAAATTACGACTCAAAACTGATTTAAACTAGCCTAGAAATAACAACTTCAATGACTGAAAAGATAAATGTCCTAAACAATTATACCATAACCTAACTTGGGCATTATTATGGTCCTCGCTAAGAGTTCTACTTGACTACAAGGCTGAAGGAGAACCAACAATATCCAGAAGGTAGAGACCATCCACTTCACGACCACTCCCAATCGTTTTCCTCATCACCAAGTCTTCGAAAACGTAGTGGGTAGGAAAGAAAATTACACAACACGTCAAATTTTTGGTGAGACTACTAACAAAGAATAAATTTGGAACATCAAGAACAAAGGATTTATAAGTGATCATTAAGTTTGATATCACCCTTCTCAGTGATATTGGATAGGAATCCGTCAACAATTGTCACTTCTCTCTTCTAGAAGATGAGCCTATATGAAGGAGAAATGGATGACAGACCTGTCATGTGATCAAACACACCCGAATCAATGATCCAGGCTGGTGTTGGATGATGAATGCAAGACAAGGTTAATAGACGCATGTGTACCTGACCATGCAAATAAATTAAAAGCAAATGGACATTCTAATTGGTTAATTAGAAAACGCAGGCGTTCCAATTCCTTAATAGATAATCTGTCTGAGGCCGACGAGGATAGCTCGATATGGGGGGCTGATGTAGAGGAAGCGATAACACCCGAGGAAGGAGCAGAGGTAGCTACAAGGCCATTGGAGAAAGAAGGTTATCTAGGACAGTTCAACATCGCTGGTCTACCATGGAGATCCTAATAAGTGTCCTGTGTATGGTGGTGTTTCCTACAATTGTTGTGTATCAACTTATCCTTTTCATTAGGTGTACTAGTCTTCCGATTGGATAATTTTCCACTCTTGAAGGAACCAAAAGAGACTGTAAGAACTGAATGATCGCTGTTGGAAGAAACTGATTGCATGGATTTCTTCCGACTTCCTCTCTCTAAATAAGGGAATAAGCTTGGTCCAATGTTGGAAGCTCATCTCTCCCCAAAATCTACATGCAGGTCAACTCATACTCGGAGTTCAAATAAACTAAGAATTGAATATTCTACTTTGTTCCACCTCTTTTTAATGTCTATCTCTATGCACCAGTATCCCACTGTAATAACTAATCATGACCAACTCTTCCAATAGACCCTAAAAAGTGGAATAATAGGTACCAAACTCTTCCCCTCTTGACACAGAGTAGCAATCTCCTGGCACAGCTGATAGACACGAGTAATATTTTGCTGCTTGGAATAAGTTTTGGTAACTTCATCTCAAATTTCCTTAGCTGTCTGCATGAACAAGAATCCTCTACTGATGAAGTTGTATATAATTAAGTAACCAAGACATCACCATCAAGTTTTCTTGCTCTCATACGAAGAATTGTCGGTACATGTTTCCTTTACCTTGCTATTCACATACTATAGTTTTCCTCGCCCATCGATATACATCTTTGACAAATTGATATCATTCAAGTAAATTGGTGCCGTCCAACTTCAAAGTTGTGATTTGCACGCTATGGTTGTTGGCTTGTCGCCATAAGTACCTACTATGGTTGGTATGGAACTTGAGGCTCTGGAAACATTGGAAGTAGTCTCTGAAACCATTGGTAGTCGACATCTTTCTATAGAAACAACTCTGTATATTCTCCAAAGAATAGCAAAAAATACTGTCTTGAATTTCAAAGAGGCTCAACAAAAAACTGACAAAAATTAGACAAAAAATGTGCTCAAACAGGGTTATGTGGCACAAGCCTTCACAATTTCATCATAAAACTCTCAAATCTCAACGCAATAAGATGGTTTTTTACTTTGGAGGTGGCAAATAGTTAGCCGCATCAAATCAAGGTGGAAAAGTTCCACAAGAAAGCTTTAAAAAAATGGCATGCACCAAAAACCAAATCGGACCCCTTTTTCGAGACGTGTTTATTTCAAGCAAAAAAAGAAGAAGCAAAAAACCACCAAACACTTACCAAAAACCATGAAAAAAAGCATCACAATTATTCTAAAATCATTCTATTCTAGATCCCGAACTTTTTCTTCTTGAAGGGACCATCCAATTGTACACCACTGATGTCATCCATACGGCATGATGTTGTTAGTAGTGGGCCCCTCCTACCAAACCTCCAATGAATGTGTAGGAATGTATGCTTTGATACTAAGTAGAAAAAGGAATAAATCTTAGAGAGAAACATAGAAAAAGAAGAAGAAGAAGAGAGGAGAAAAAAGAAAATGTTTGGAGGAAAGGAAAAGCTCCCTGCGTTCCAATCCCCGTTTTCTATTTATATAAAAGGAGCTTCGGAAAATTACGAATAGGTCCTCATTCTATCCTATATTATAAAAAGGTACTTTCTAAACACATATATCAATGATATTAAAAAAAATTCATACTTGGAAGATCCAAAACTTTAACTAAATGACCCAAAAAACAAAATTTAGCGTGGTCCAATTAAAAAAAAAAAAAGAAGTTGAATGATGGTGCTGATCAAATATTCCAATGTAAGACATTTCCTGGTCACCCCCCCTATCCATGGTGGGGCCCATTGAAACAGTTTGAACCATTCCAATAACGGAAACCTGGCCTAAGATTTGATGGCTTGTCTCAACGCTTCCTCAATTCATTATTTAGATTTTGGATTTTTTTTTTTTTGTCTGTAAGTGTATCATATACAGTATCAGACCTCTTGCAAGCCTACAAGCATTCAAAAAGCATATCATCTTCATATCAACACATGTGTAACATCCCAAATAAGTGCATATCTAATTCATCCATCATGTGGATAGATATTCTCTCCAAAAGGTCCAGCTGGTCACTCATCAGGTGCTCCACATATGTTATAAACATGTGAGCAGCTTAGAAAACTTCAACCAAGTTTTTTCTACTGTAAATTTGTTTCATAGAATGTGGCCCACCTAATTGGTTGTTGATTGATTTGATTATTGTAAAAAAACAGCCTTTCTTAGATACCTAAGTGTATTTTGTATGCTTGTCATGCTAATTATCTAGATGCTTTCTTTATAATGATCCATGGTCCATTTTTTGGGTAACTGTATATGCTTTCAGGAGGATGTTATTATAATATAGACTTGTTTGTATGGTACTACCTCTGCATGTTAATGTGCATCTATGTAGTTGTTGTTAGTTGTTAACTTAAAATATTTTTGTCTGTTCTCTATTATTCATATTGCAGTTTGAACCTGAAAGTTCGAGTGCCATGGGTTTTGGCTTCCGGTGTGGTTTCCTAGGCCTTCTCCATATGGAAATAGTTCAGGTCCACATGGTCCTTTCAAATCTGCCATCATCATTCCTTGTTGGTGGAATATTCTTTTTACAAATGGTAACTAATATTGCTAGAAAATTTGTAAGATACTAACCCCGATAAAACTTCTTTCTTCCAGGAAAGGCTTGAGAGGGAGTACAACCTCACCCTGATCACAACTGCTCCAAGTGTTGTTTACCGAGTCAACTGTGTAAATGGTGATACTGTAATTTCTTCTTGATCCTTTACCCATTACTGTTCTTAATGGAGTTTTAGAAGTTCTTTATTGTTTGAAAGATAAAGAATGAAATTTCAGTAGTTCAGAATTGACTGACTGCATCATGTAATGGGATGTTTATCAGCTGTTGCGGTGTTATGTTGTTATGATCCTGGGATGTACAATGTACCACTGTTATGCACTGAACTTATTATTCGTATATTGTACCATTGTGTTTCCTGAAACTGAGCTTTCCTCGTTATCCTCTTCATATGCATGTCTTTGATAATCTAAGATTAGCTGATTATGTGGTTATGGTGTACTTCGCTCCTTTTCCACATCACCAAGAATAAACAGAGAGATAATAATCTCATTGACTCTGAGTGGTAAATATATCCGTTGTGGTACTGGTATGAGAGGACAAATCCTCATAATTTTTAGATTATTAAAACATGTAAAATAAATCAAAATGATTTGATAAGATACTTGAGTGAAGTCTGTATTCTGCACCTCTTATTATCCTTAAACCAAGTTGCATTTATTATAGCTGGTCCATTGAATTTGAAAACCTGATATAACTCATTTCTTGCTTTATCTTTTACTTCATTTTTTCTTTTGGAGAGTTTCTTTGAATTTCATACCTTTAGTACCTCTTCTACATATCAGTAGTAAAAGATACATTACTCAAATTGCTAGGCTGTTGTGATCCTTAAAAAACCAAGGTTGCATGATTTGGTTAGTATTATCAGAAATGCATTGCCTTTGAAGGAACCTATGCAAGTTGTTTAGTTTGTTGTTTGATCAATAACTTTGATATTCAGATGGGGGCTTTGTTTGATTTTGTTTTGTTATTTTTTCCCTACATGGCACAGAGTGAAATTTTGTTTTACAGTGAATGCAATAGTGTCTTCTTCAAGGCTTTCTCCTCATGACACTAATCTCATTGCTTCATTCAATTACAAAGGAAATAAGACAGATTGTGTTATGAATTTGTGCTGGATTTAGGTTGAGTGCTCGAATCCATCTATGCTTCCTGAACCCGGAAAAAGGAGGTCCATTGAGGAGCCATACGTTAAGGTAATCCCCTTTTCCAGATATGTTCTTTCCCCTTGCAATTGATGTTTTGTGTGGAAAAGGCTGCTTGTAAAACTTGACTGTTATACACATTTAACTTGCTTTAGATTGAAATGCTCACACCAAAAGAGTATATCGGTTCTCTTATGGAGCTTGCTCAAGATCGAAGAGGCGAGTTTAAAGAAATGAAATATATCACAGAGAATAGAGCTTCAATCATCTATGCGCTACCACTTGCTGAGGTAAACCACCTTTACACACACACACACACACACACACACACACACACACACACACAGACAAAGGGTTCTGCTAATGTCCCTAAAGCTTTTAATTTACACGCGGAATGCCCAATCATCAATCCTGACCATTCATTCAATAGTACCATTGGGAGAAAGCCATGGTGCAAGAATTACACTGATCGGGTGATCTTAACCCTATTAATGAGGCCAATTTGTTCTAATTGTCTGTTTCTTATGAGTCATAGATCCCATGGTTAGAATCACCAAACCAAAGTGCTACTTTGGAATCATAAGCAATACAAGTGGGATCTATCGAATATATGGTTCAAGAGGATGATTGGACCTATTTTGTTTCTCTGCTCAATCTTGATTGTCCATTTTCTGTTCTATTGATCAAATGCTTAGGAACATCCGATTAGCATGATTTTTGCACCATGCTTTTCCCTAATTGTATGAAAGAATGGACAGTCCGGATTGATGATTGGGCATCCCAAGTGTACATTAAAAGCTTTGGGGATTTTGCTAATATCCCCATGAAGGTGGGGACGTGAGCAAAACCAAATATATATGGGTTTTGCTAATGTCCCCACCTTCACAGGGCGTTAGCAATGTTCCCCATCCTTGTGTTTGCGACATCCAATATATAGAGCTATCCTTATTTTTACATATAGCAATCCTTATGGTGTGCGCAGCCTATTGGACGGATTGGATGTCGCAAGCACATGAAAGGTTGGATGTCACGCACATACACGTGTTAGCAAAACTCCTATATATGTTTCTATATATATAGCAACATATTCTAAATCGACTCTTTTGGTCCATAATGTTGGGTTGTGCTCTTTTATTTTGGAGCACTTCATGTGTTTGATTTACACATCAATATATGTTGTTTCTTTTGTTCATTCCACAGATGGTTGGAGATTTCTTTGATCAGCTTAAGTCTAGAAGCAAGGGATATGCTAGCATGGAATACACTTTTGTGGGGTAAATGCTTTAATAATGGTTGTTTAAAATCATCTCTCCCTCTTTTAGTGACAACCAGTAGCCTTTTCAAACTTCATTTCATGTTCCATATGTTCATTTCATTATTTTTGGGGAAGTCATTAATTACATTTACCAATTACCATTGTAACCAAAGAATGGTTCTGGGAGCATAAATTTGATTCACATTCCTTTATTGTTCGAGGTCAGTAAAAAAAAGAAAAAGGCGCGGTGTTGTCAAAATCCTATGATTTACAATTTAAGTCGAATATTAAGCAAAACGATTTGAATCCCACCGAATCCCTTTTTATTTGAATCCTACGATTTTATGATTTGAATCCTTTGATTTACGATTCAAATTATACTTGTTTTCTTCTATAGTTTGCTGTCATTTTGTATTGTTATATTGGTGGGGGCTTTAAGAATCATTTAGAAAAAAACATTTAAAAAAAAGAATTGTTTAGAAAGGATAAATTATTTTATTTTGTTTTTTTTATAAGAGATTAAATGTTATATATTCTCTTCAACGTTAAATCGTAGAACTTTTTTTTTTTTAATGATTTCTTACTTCTTAATTGGTCAAAACACCAAATTGATGTATGACTTATCTTGAACTTTTTTATGGATGGTTATGATTGTGTTGACTTACATCTAATGTGGAATGATGGTTAGATATCAAAATAGCTTTCTTTGTCGGTCTATGGAATCAAATGTTACTTTTCCAATGTGATTCTACATTCAAGAAAGGCAACAAGAACATAGATGATTAAAGGATCTTTTATGTTTTTTGAGGAAAATTTCTTGAAAGACTAAAAACAAAAAAGGAAAGGTAAGAATCCTTTAACACTATCTTGACATGGCGTTACTTGGTGCATATTGATGGCCACAGGATGATCGCTGCGTTTTTTCATTTTTTACCGATTTATTTATATTTTTCATATTTTTAAGAAAATCATTAAAAAAATCTTACGATTTACGATACAATTTGCAATTCAATATGATTCAACCCCTATTACGATTTGTGATATAACGATTTTGACAACATTGAATGTATAGACCATGACGATTTGATACAAATAGGAAAAAAATCGCTGTGCTTTAGAAGGATGGTCTTGATATGAGTTTCGAAAAGCAGATTTCATTTCGTCATGTGCATGGAGAGGCGAATAGGGAGGTGGGTTGGTTGGCAAAGGAGGGTGAAGTTGCTCTTGAGTTTTGTCTTCGAGGATTGTTGACCATTGGTGTAACTTGCTGGTGTCTTGTCGTGTATTTTGTGCCGGGTGGGGTTGTGCTGGTGTGGATTCCCTGTGCAGCTGCAGCCCGATGTACTATGATGTTTTGCTTTCCTTTGTTTTTCATAAATTGCTGATTGTCCACCAAAAAAAATATTCAATGGACGGTCTTTGATACAACGCATTGTTTCCTTGACAATGAAAACCATTAGTTAACCATCCTCTACATCAAGCACATTTATTACTATATGGCAACTGTTCATATATTTTGCCGTAACTTTCAACCTAGGAGTAGCACCAATATGTAATAAGATGAGGGAAGTAGACTTAGATGGTTTGGTCATGTGTTGGAGGCCAAGAATTGTGCCGGTTAGGAGTGAGTTGGTGCAAGTTGAAGACTCTTAAGGGCCTGTTTGATTTTCCATTTCTTTGGTAAATACATTGTAAATGTATAAGGATTATTTCCTTGGGTAATTCCTACACTGTTCCCCATGCATGATTTATTCCTACACTGTTCCCCATGCATGATTTGACTGCCTACTTTTTATTGCTATAACCGAGGAGAATGCAAAATATGTGGGGCCCACCATGATGTATATGGCTTGTCCACACCATCCATCTGTTTTGCCAAATGAACTTAAGGCATGGACCAAAAAATGAGGCAGATCCAATGTTCAAGTGGACCACACCTTAGGAAAAAAGGGAATCCGACACCTATCGTTAAAAACTTCTTAAGGCCACTGTTTCCTTTGGTGTGGGCCACTTGATTATTGGATCTGCCTCATTTTTTGGCTCATGTCTCAAAATATTCAAGTAAAACTGATGGACGGAGCGGATATATTATATATCACGGTGGGGCCCATAATTTTAAACTACTTCTTTTGGACTGATTTTCGAGGTAGGAATTACACTGGATTTTCAAACAGGGTAAAAAAGTTATAATGACTTATTTCCAGGGTATTTGCAAAGGAAATGAAAAATCAAACAGGCCCTAAAAGGGCAAGGGAAAGGCCCAAAAGGATGTGGGTGGAAGTAGTAAGAAAAGACTCGATGGCCTATGGCCTAACTGAAGTTATGGTCCTTGATGGATTGGAATGGCAGAAAAGGATTCATGTAGCCAATCCCAGTTAGTTGGTATAAGGCTTAGATGATGATGAAACTGTTCATACTTTTTATCTATTTCCATCTGCAAGATACGCAGGACGTTTCTTCATACATGCAACTTGCTTCCTGCTTCATTTTTGTCACTTTCCCATCACAAAAGATATTTGATATTCATGTAGTATACACCCCGTTTGTGTACTAAAGGCCTCAATTATTGCTAGAAACTTGATAGCTTTGGTTTTTCTATTGTTATTGACTTATCATCCAAAGTAATTGCTAGAGACCATTTTGTCTCATGTTTTCTCTCTGTAGGACATTAAAAACTTTGCTATAGTTTCCATTTTAACGTGATGCTTTACTATCAAAACCATTTCATCATTATTTAAGTTATAATTTGCATTTTTTTCTCTCTCAATTACCAGGTATCGGGAAAGTGAATTGGTAAAGCTCGACATTCAAATCAATGGTGATCCTGTAGAACCATTAGCAACTATCGTTCACAAGGATAAGGTGATCAGAATTTGTTTTTTATTATTATTTGTTGCTTTCAAACAGTGGAGCTATGGAAGGTGATCCTGTAGAACCATTAGCAAGTATCGTTCACAAGGATAAGGTGATCAGAATTTTTTTTTTTTTTTTAATTATTATTTGTTGCTTTCAAACAGTGGAGCCATGGAAGGATTCCTCCACATTTTATTAAAGAAAAGAAACCCTCTTTGCCACAAGTAGGATAAATGGCAGTCTTGCTGATTCAGCCCAAGAAAATGGATATGTGTATATTCATGTGCAGTTTGTTATTTTACACATGAAAAACATTTTAAAACTCAAGGTCTAGTGGAAGACCTTGGAAAAATTGTGTGGAATACCATGTCAATGAAATGAAACTATGACAGACGAGACATAATGAATAAGATACACCGAACCAGTTTAATGTATTACCACGAGTAAAAATGTAAGAAATACTCAATTGGGAGGGGATGATAAAATCACTATTCTAAGGGCCAGAGTGAAATTACAGTTTGTGAAGTCAAAAGAGAAATTAAACCCAGCTAGTACCACTCTCCTTGATTGGAGAACAATATGTAAATAAGATCTAGGTACACTGTACGTGTAGGAATAAATCTGGAGATTGTGATGTTGTCAATGAAATTATGTATCAACTTTGGGGTTACAAGTTAAAGATAATACTCTTGGCAGGCGAAACTTTAACCTAAAGAATAAACACAACCAAAAAGACATGGTCCTTACTAGGCCGATGACCACCTTTTCTTTTACAAGACAGTCTACCACTTGATATTGTTTCCTTTGATGGACACCATATTTAAATGTATGCCTATAGCATGTTGAATCTACATACTTTCCATGGGTAACTTCTTGGACTCTTGCATGAACTAACATCCACACAGTGCATGCTTTAATATAGTCTTTTGAGGGTGAGGAAAATGAGTGCCATGACAAGTCATTGATACAAAGGAGCACTTTTAATCTGATCTTTCTGAAGGCTTGTTGTTGTTCTTCTCTAGGTGAAAGATCCATGGTTTTCCGTAGCATTGTTCTGGATGCTTGCAAATGATGTTTTCAATGAGACGGATATCCCTTGATCTTGCAACTTCAAGATGCAGATATCCTTTGCCTTGCAACTTCAACTCTAATGACTTTACCTAGCCTAGGTCCTTAGGGTGTGTTTGGATTGGTGGAAAACAAAGGAACACAAAAGAAACGAAAGGAAAAGTGTAATGATTATCCAATGATGGATTCACAAGGATTCCATGGCACTATTGAACCATGGATTCCATTTTTGGTGATCTTGTTTGGATAGCAAGTGGAGATCTCATTTTTGTGAGACAATGCTCCCATTGTATCTGTTAGTGTACTTTTCTTTGGCATACTAATGCACCTTATTTGTCAATTACGTAGGTCAGTGAGTCTAGTGTCGGTTGAGCTTAAAGAAGACAAAGACCGAAGACTCAAGCGGACTTGCTGCATCAAGGAAGAAGAAATAGGTAAACGAGATGCCTTGGTGAGCCTTGAACCAAACCTAAACCCAAACCTCTAGATGACCTTGACCCAAAAAGGCAGACTTTTAGTCATCTTAGATTGGCCTTGGGTGTCCCAAAAGATCACCCAAAGATTGGTCATAGAGGTTGCATGAGCTGTTGGAAATCACGCAAACCAAACAGCAGAACTAATGTGTCTGTTGACCGATCGTCAGACATCTAGAGAGGTCAGCAAGCTTCAGTCTGACCCAGGCCTTAATTCGACCGGTCTGAGACTGGTCGGCTGGGTAGTCTGACCGGTCGTCAGCTATCAACCGATCGGTCGCGACTGACCCCAGTTAGGACAACAACCAAACCATCTGTCCAGGCCATAATTCGACCGGTCGGCCGACCAGTCGAGGACCCTGTCCGACCGGTCTTGTTGAGGGCTGACCGATCGGAAGCTAGCCGTTTTGAATCCGTTGGAGCTTTTTCTATATAATGGCTAGGCTTTTTTTAAGGTCTCAAGAGAAATTTTAATGCATTAGAAGCCACCTTTATTGCTCATACCATTAGGCTCTAATCCTAAGCATTCCAAGTCATCTTCCTTGTGTTTGATCACAAGATGGAGCATTCAAAGCTCATGTGAAGATGAACTTGTTCCCTCTTGATCTTTAGATGTTTTAGGCACCTTAACTACAGGTAGATCCTTTGTCTAAACCTCTTTAAATGTCCTATTAGGTGGAATTCCTCTAGGCAACCGACTCGTACTAGTTGTAGAGAATTCACACCATCTCCTATCACCTTGGGCATCTCAAGAGCATCAAAAGCAAGGTGATTGATCGGTGGAGCTGAGGCATTGGTAACGCAGTAACAACATGATCGGGGGAGCATCAGGGAGATGATTCAAGCATGGGAGAGCGGAGATCAAGCAATCCAAGAAGGCGTTGAACAAGGGGCTCATTCGACAAGTGTCATTGTGAGAGTCCGGTTGCACTCCTTCCTCGTAGAGGATTGAGTGTGAGAGTTTGGATTTACAAACTCGATCAAGTCTCTAATGGGAGCCTCCGGCAGGAGTGTACGCCAGGTTCTAGGATTAGAACTGAAGGGTAGGGAGGATCCTTGTCAAACTCCTGGGTTGGATGGAAACCGTAAACATCCTAGTTGAGAGATGGACTAGTAAAATCTCTATCATAAGTTGGGAGGAACCTTGTTAAACTCCCCGGTAGGGTGGAACCGATTTAGAACACCTAGGTTGGGAAGAACTTGATTTAAACTTCCTAGTGAATGCCGATGCGCTCAAGGGATGAGTACTTGAACCGGGAGTAGAGTAGACCCATAGTTGAACCACTATACATGCTTGTGTTTGTGATGTATTTGAGCACATTGTTATCTTAGCATTGTATGTTTAATTGCTTAATTATGAATGCTTGATAGGAATGTATGCTAGGCATTATGTCATATTCACACACAAGATGTACTTTCACTAAGTAGTGTAGACTTGAGCTCATATGATTCATTCTCAGATAGTCTACATAAGTTTCATAGATTAGGTTCTTGATTAGTTTAAATCATTTGATTATCTATGCATGCCTAGGGTAGCTTCTTGAATTGCTTATCATATGCTAGCTTTGTGATTGGACCCACTTAAGCTTGGAAGCTAAGTGTTCTTGCTTAATTAGTTTTATTAGGCAAGAGGTTTTCAAAAGGGATTTTAAAACGGTCCTAATCACCCCCTCCTCCTCTAGGACTTAGCTATAGTTTTACAAGCTATGTCAAGCTTCCGCGTATATGCGTAGGGTGTCGTATAAGACCACCGATGCAATTTCAGTATCTTGTGTTGGAGAAATTGACTATCCAAAAGTGTAATAATTGCTATGTGGAACCACTACTATTTCTACTATCCAAATATGGGGAAACGTCTCATCATCGGAAAAGTTTTTCCTTCTCCTTTCTTTCTTCTTTTCTTTTTTCCATCAATCAGTACTTGCTCTTAATGTCAAAATCTTAGAGATGAGCCTGAGAGTTACAATTGAAACTAGGCATTCAGATGATCATTCATAGGATGCGAAAATGAGATAAGCCTGTGATGAAGGTTAACCTTGTTACAAAATACAGAATTGAGATCCGGTGCAGTTGAACTGACATTTCTATGCTCTATGAAAAACAGTTGTTAATGAAGAATGAAATTTCTTCATCGGTATGTTAACATAGAGTAGCTAAAACATGTTCTCTTCATCAGTATAAATTCCTCAAGAGGTTCTGTTCATAAGAGTCAATGTGTCCTGGAAGCAGCTCAAATCATAATATCGTAGGAACTTCTTCGCTATTGCACAAAATTGGCTATACATTTTATTAGGTTTGCAAAATACTTGTAGCTATTTAAATAACAAATTTAAGCAGTCATTTGCGAGTGTGTATTCACTATTCAGTGGTAATTGGTGTGAATCAGTAAAGTTAGTTCGTTTGGGAGAGTGTATTTGGTGTGGATTGGAATCCAATTCATACCAAAGACACCGAAAGCCTCTTGTTTTGAAAACACACCAAGACCTTGTAATTCCGATTCACATCAATTCCAATATGTATGGATTCCAATGAGTATGAAATACATTCTCCCGAACGACCCCTAAATGTAATTGCGGATGATTTGGCTAAGAAGGGTTTCTGTCCAAAGTCTGGTTGTAGGAGTCTCCTTCCTCATTTATGCTTTTTTGCCTTTTCTTTTAATGATATTCCTCTTCAGAAAATGATTTCCATTACAAATGTACAACCATGAGAAAAGATGCCTGAATAAAACTGAATGGATATAAATATCTGAGAAATGAAACACCTCTAACCATGAACCACCACCTACACTTAGTATAAGCGGATTGACAAAACATCATCTCCCGGGCAAACTCACAGCTTCCAGGGCCTTGGAGATTTAACTTCTTGCTCAATGAGATTTGTGACCTTGCTCCAAGTAGAAACCTTCTCGATGTTGTATCTTAATAATAATTATAAAAATAAATAAATCCCTTAATGTTGTATCTTGATAGCTGTATCAAGGGCTCAGCTCCCTGCCCATCTTACATTAGAGAAAGGGATCTCTTTGTTTCATCATTCACTGCTGAGGGATCTTATTGATTTGAGTTCCGTGAATGAGATGAACTGGCGTGATTAGGCATGCTCTCAATTGTTGATTGGCATGGATAGGTTACCAAGTAGTTGTTAGCAGTTGACTTTGATTTAAATACTTAATAGCTATTCATTTTAGTCGAAAATATTACTTATGCTTGTGGCACTACGGAGTCATTAATTATCTATCTTGAACATTTGCAGGCTTATTCTGTAGGAAGGGCCTTGACTCAAAAATTGAAGGAGCTTATACCACGCCAAATGTTTAAAATACCCATTCAGGTAAGATCCATTTGTTCTTGGGAATAATTCAGCAGTGCTTATACCATGCCAACGATTCAGTAGTGCTTGTTTAAAGTACATTTCCCAAGAAAATTACAACTCATCCAGGAAACGTACTTGTTTCTACCTTTGGTACATGAGATGAAATGTTCTTTTCTATGTTCAATTTATGTCTTCAAGGGTTATAAACTTTATAGTTTTCCAGAAGAAGCCATTATTGTATTTGTTTTCCCATTTGAAGAAACTGTTAGAAGTTAGAAAGGTTTTTATTCGGATTCTCTTTCAAAGCAATGTCAATGTAGTTTTAATGAATGAAACGGATGCAGGGAACATGAAGGCACCTGAAAGAAATGCAAATATTGATGAGAAAACCTTGTTAATCTAGTCTTTAGAAAATTATTCTCTTTAGGAAATCGATAACAGCATGCCATCCAAGAAAGAAAGAAAGGAAGAAAGGAATGCATAACAACATGCCAATAAGAAAAAGAAAGAAATCATAGCAGCACTAAAAAGATGCTGAAGGACTAGACTAACTCACAAGATCAGTGGTAATTTCTGCTGGATATAGGCCTATGGGGCCCACTAGTGGATGGGTCCCATACGGTTCTCCTTCAGAATATCTCTGAATGGATATCCCTTTTCCATTTTCTCTCGAAGTTCAAATTTGAATCTGATTTCAAACAAAGGATAGTGATAAGGGAGAGAGTTCGGATGTGCTACTGCTAAGCCCTATCGTATCCGAACTCCTAATCCTCATGGTTCCTCCCTTTATAAAAAAAAAAAAAAAAAAAGGAGGCATTTTTTCAGTAAATGCACGCATCCAAGTAATTCTCCAAAGAGAAAATTGAGAGAATATCTATTGTCCATTAGGCTTCATCTAAACAATCTAAACTGTTGGTCATGTCTGGTGGCTATCCTAACCGTAAGATTAGAGGGGTGATTAGTTCCTTTCTACTCTTGTAAGAGTTAGGCAGATTGCTGGACATGGGCCATCCATCTTTGGCTTTGTGCGTAGGTCCCTAAGATTGTGTAGATATTGTCATATCCTGTGAGCCCATCCATCTGGGCCTTTCAATTACCATTTCAGCTGATAACAAGTTATTAACCCACTGGCTGAAAGTATTATTGGATTTTTTGTCTGAAAGAACTACTGTTTGCCGCAGCTGCATGGAGCCATGTTTTTCTTGTGTTGCATGCTAGTTTTAAATTGGTATGATGAATCTCCATTGGCTGCATGACATATGGAATAACCATCACGCAGAAGTTGTCTGTTATCTTCTTAAAAGCGAAGCCATCTAGCATGTGGACCTTTTGACTTGTGCCACATCATAGTATCCATGTGCTTTAAGTGGGTAGTAGTTTTCATATTTTTCTTTATTCTACAAGAAACTTCTATGAATGCAACCTGTCACTTCTTCTGTGGGACTGTGCCATGCCATAGAGAATCTCTCTGGCCTGAGCCATATTCTTGATATATGCACCCGTGCTGTATCTTGAGAAATGTCATGCCAATGTGATTCTGCTAGTATTGCGGATGTTTCCATGACATGCCCAGATCATGCTCTTGAGTCACAGTAACACATGTTGTTCACAATTTGGAAAGTCATCTCAAAATTCATTATTGTCATCATCATCCAAGCCTTATTCCAATTAACTAGGGTCGGCTGCATGAATCCTGTTATGCCATTCACTCTATCAAGGGCCAAACCTTCAGTTAGATCATAGGTCATCAAGTTTTATCGTAACACCTCCATGCTCGTCCTCTTGGCTTTCCCCATGCCCTTTTAGAGCCTTTAACTTGTACCAACTCACTCCTACCAACTCACTCCTAACCGGCGCGGTTCTGTCTCCTTTACACATGACCAAACCATCTAAGTCAACTTTCCCTTAACTTATAACCTATTGGTACTACTCTTAGGCTCCCTCGAATGCTTTCATTTCTAGTTCTATCCTTCCTTGTCTTGCCACTCATCCATCTCAACATCCTCATTTCAGCTACACTTATCCTATGAACATGTTGTTCTCCAACTGCCCAAAAATTCTGTCCCATAAAACTTGGCTGGTCTTATGGCCATCGTATAAAATTTTCCTTTCAGTTCTGTCACATAAAACTCTGGAGGTAGATCTCCATTCTTCCACCCAGCTTGAATTCTATGGGTAGCATCCTTTTCGATCTCTCCACATGTTGATTGTAATCAACCTATGTACTAGACTATTAGATAGTGCATGATCTTAATCCACCTATCTAATGGTCTATTGCATTGCACGTATTTTTGTGCTCTCGTTGCTGGTCCCAAGCCCGGGTAAAGGAGGATTGTGTCAGGTTGGCAGCTGGCATCAAACTTATTCCGTAACTTCCATCATGAATTAGTCATCTTAAAATTAACATGTTTTAAGAGATCTGTTTTCTCCTATAAATAAATTATTCTCGAAACTGATAATTGGCTTATTATGTTCTTCATCAAAAGAAAGGAAAATTTATACTTGATTATGTTTCCTTTTCTAATGGACTTTGGAATTCATGAGATTTTAGAAATGTTTCTTTAGTGCAAGATGATCAGAACTTTTTGACATTTTTATACCTGGAGATTTTGGTTGTAGCCCATTCCCACTCAGTCGCTTTTATATTTTTGTTGATAATCTCTTATTCTAATCACGTTTGCCCCCTTTGCAAAATGGGCCACCATAACCATGACAGGCATGCATAGGTGCTAAGGTGATCGCTAGTGAATCTCTATCAGCTATTAGGAAGGATGTTCTTTCCAAATGTTACGGTATGAATAAGAAGAAAACCGACTCACTTTAGAATCTCTAAAAATCACCAAGACACTCTCACTTTGCTTCCAGAATGATATTTTATATTCTCGACTAAATTTCGATCCTTGGAAGTAGAATTCATTGGTTGAGGAGTTTTGCTAAGCCCAGACGTGTGTATAGCCCGTGAATGACCCAAGTCTTTCTGTCCCTCCATTTGTTTTGTTAATTGTTGCCTGCCTGATGTGTGGAACATCCTGATTCTTAGACCAGTTGCATCTCTACATGTTGAGTGCAACCTGATGGACGACTAGGGTTTTCCATACATGCCAACTTGGCACATTTGGTGGCATGCAGAGACATTGGGTTGTATACCGCATGTGGAATTAGTAGACCTCTTGATATAGAATGTCTTCAAGAAATATAGATTACTAGCTGTTTCAAATGTTCAGCTTGAACTAATTTTATATTTTTTGTAGGTGGTGATATTACACGGAAAAAGAAATTGCTGAAGAAACAGGTACATCATATTCAAATACGTGAATGCATCTAAGAGCATCATATGGAACTTATTGTCATTGATATTGAAAGGTTTTCGGAGGATTCTTGAACATTCATATTCTACACAAAGATATAGTTGTGGTATATGTTGTTGAGGTCCCTGAATGTGGAAGTCGTTGCATAAACAATACAAACACTGAGAGTTGGAACTAGTGAGAAAATCAGATAGTTCCATGCCATCTGTGATCTATCATCATACCACTCCAGATCATATATTAACACACATTACATTAATACACCAACACATATATGGAGATTTAGGTTTGTGCATGCCCTCTCAGATTCAAAAGTTGTGTAAATGAACTTCAAATTCACATGAACCACAATGGTTGAAGGTATGAAGGGAAAAATAAAAAGTATCGATCCTTGGTTGATGAGGAACTTTTCATGTCACTCGTCAGACCTACTTACATGATCAGGCAAGTGATCCAAGGATCTGATTCAAAAGGGCACTGCCCAGGGTGTGACATTCATGAGAAAAGGATGTCTGAAGAAATGTGAAGACTCATGAGCAATATACGATTGACTTTTTCTTCAATAAGAGTTTTTTAGGACCACCAAAAACCCAATATAATCTATCACCAATGCATCACATATCTGATTGAGGCTGAATAAATGTGTCATACCTACATTCTTTACCTGCATTCTGCCAGGTTCTTGAAAGCTCAATCAGCCTTGAGTGCTGCCTATTGAATTCTCAGAATTTTTAACAAATCCATAATGGGGGGAGCATAATTCTTTCTGTTTTCTATTATCAGGCCGAAGGGAAGAAAAGGATGAAGGCGATCGGCAAAGTCGAAGTCCCTCAAGAAGCTTTCATGGCTGTTTTGAGACTTGAAAAGGAGGTAATATGATTTCGAGACTGCAAGACATGAATACATCCGCTGTAGAAGAGGGAAAAAGAAAGAAAACAAGGAAGAAAAAAAAAGTATGGCCGTTTTCAGTCCGGAAAAAGAATAAGGTCACTTCTCCTGTTTAAAAGGTGGGGACAATTTTCTTATATTGCTGATTGTAATCTTTGCTTGCGGAATGTGTCTTGCAATATTGTATGAATGATCACCAAATATTTATTGCCAAGAAAATTGATCAAGCCCTCGATTTAGTGGACCCCATGATGATGGTGTTGTTAAAGGAAGTTTGATGGTTTTTTGTGGGAATGGAAAAAAAAAAAAAAATACAACACAAAAATGAAACAGCTATACTAGTGGATAATAATATGTTACTGCTAAACCATTATTATTATTGGTGAAACTAAAATGAAACACCTACAGTAGTCTCCTGTAATGTGCGTTTGGCCCCTGTCCAAACACTTATGATAACATGAGCATAGATTATTAGATGTTTGCTAGCCCTCCATTACTGCCAACCTGGCATGTATGAGGGACATTAGAGAGTTGTACAAGGTGGCCATCCCTTGGAAGATGACCCAAATATCGCACCAGCATCAAGATGGGCCCACCTGTATGTCGAATGGCGACCACCGGCAAGTATTTAATATTATTATTATTTTCTTTGAAACTGTCCCTTCTTTCCATATAGGTGGTGGCCCACCTGGTGTGTGGATAATCCTGGTTTTGATATGGCCAATTCGGTCATCTTTCCAATGTGGACCACTAATAATCTTGATATCCCATACGTGTGCCATGTTGGCACGTTTGCTGAGGTATGTTCTACTAAGGAGATTGATATTTGGACAATGGAAAATGGCCATGATTCCCAGTAGTAGTTTGCGGTATATAGGACCCTACCCTCATCGATCAGAACCATTCATCCTCTAGGACCCACCTTAAACATTTCATGCGAGAAAATCTGCCATTGTGTTGTATTCCTGGCCCCACCATTGCCTCTTAAATTGTTAAAGCTATAGCCGAATTCAAAGTAAAGAAGCTTTCTTTGACGAGAAAACTTTGATACTCCGGTAGTGTGTTGGATGATACACAGGCATTTAGATGGCATGTGGCATACACGCAATTCGAATCAAACTGTCTAAATTATGGGTCCCAGTTTAGATGCATCATGCATAAAAATTTACGGTTATTTGATCATCTGACCGTTGGATTCGTGGAAAGTTTTGGTGAAAATTATCCAATGGTCCTAATTCAACAAAGAAGTGTCCAAGAATCAGAGATTAGGACTGTTCAATCAAATATTATTTTGGTACAGTGGCTTAGCCACAGCTGTTTCCATACTTAAAATTGGTTTAGAGGGAGCGCATGCCACGTGTAAAGTTTCTGAGCGCCTGTATTAAGTGTGTTACTCCGCCAGAGTATCAAGTAACTCCTCTTTTCGAGGTGGGCCATCCATTGTTAGTTCTATGTGGGCCATCTATGCTAATTGATAGAGGTCCTGTGGTCTAAGCTTTGTAGTCGTCCCGTGGACCCAACTGGTCCTCCCAAGTAAGAAAAAGAAAAGAAAAGAAAAGAAAAAATACAACCATCCGTTTTTTTTTGTTTTTATTCTTTTTTGTGGTGGAACCAAAACAGCTGATCTCACGGGTGGGCCCAACTGTATCTCCCCAATCAGGAACAGCTGCATTTTGCAGCGCTGTCTCCTACGCCCATGGCACGTCATTCAGTGGTGGCCTACCATTATTAAGTTACCAGCAGACCTTGGATAAGATTACCTGTCATATTCTCTTCTCATACCATGAGAAATGCTCTAGTGCTCTCAGATCACTACGTTTTACGGTGCTCCTAGTTGGATTTGATCGACTGACAGTCTGACCTTGATCGATCAATCTGAACTGTCTAGCAAGCCCAGAACACATTTTAGTGGCCGCCATGAAAAAATCAAACCACTTGGATGATCCAATCCAATCCTGGTTTGTCCTTAGTCTCGTAAACCATGGATGGATTGGTTAGGATAGCCTAACAAAAGTGACTCTTTAGAATCACAATCAATCTATGGTGGGACCCAACAAAAAAGATTAATCAAACTGCTCATTGGACCTATTTTATGTAAATGATCTCCACCGCCCATATTAAAGGTGAATGATCAAAGACTTGCAATTACCAGATTGGTGTAATTTTTGGGTAGTAGCACATGAAAACTATGTTAGACCCAATGGATGGTCTAGATCAATCAATTGAATTGTGCAATTGTCCCAATGCAAGTAGGAGCACTATAACCTTTATAGTGCACTGAGAGAGAGTATGGAGCAGAGTTTTACTATATTTGGGTTGTGAAACCAACTAACGAAGCTGTCTCTTCAATCCAAGTTTGCAAAAGCAGAGGAGTAATGCTGATTGAAAGTTCGGAGTTCTGTTTTTTATTGGAAGAATCAAAGTGTCTGATTGGAAGCGGCTAAAAGTTGCTGAGGGTGTTGGCATTTCATTTTTCAAGTGGGGCCCACTTGGGGACGAGAAAAAGAAAAGATGCAGAAAACCCAACTGTCTAAACAGTGGATATTCAGTGATCAATCACCAAGGGTGCTTGATGGGCCCACCAGCATTCATGTTCTCACCCTTGCTTGCGGCCTTTATGGCCTATCCGAGAAATGTGGACGTGCAATCGCTTCCTTGTCACGCTGCGTTTGTAACTTGCATTTGCACGTGCGGCACAGACGCGTGTGAGATCAGAGCCACTCATCAGATGGGCCCCGGTGGATATATTCTCTGGCCTGGAATTCAATGCGTTCTGATGATCAGCTGGACCACGATGTGCAAAAGAAATGGACGGTTAAGGGAAGTTGTTCAATAGATCCGTGTACATCACACTCGTATGGCCCGCCAAATGAGCGGGCTAGATTGATGATTAACTCTAATAGGGTTGATGTGATGAGGGGCTTGGATCTTGCACGGGCCTGCAATTTGCAAAAGCATTTCTCTACCTGTTCCATAAGGAGAAAGACAGTTATTTGATACTCTGACAGAGTACGATTCTTGATAGTCAGGCAGTTAGAAATTGGGAAGTGCACTAGCTCTAATTAAGCTGACTAAATATTGAAACCAAATGTAACGAAGTCACGAGTCCCAAAAATGTTGAAGGACCATTGTTTATTTTTCATCTTAACCGTCCCAAAAATGTTTAATTTGAATACCCGCATGCAAGGTGCCTGCGTATCATTTCAAGGTGCCTGTGTATCATTGATAACACTGCGAGATAAAAGCTTTTCTACAGCATGAAACAAAAGAAGATTACAAAACGAGGGGAGCGGATTAGGTGAGACCCCGGATCCACCGAGGTGGGTGGGACCCCTGAATGCGGGGCCCACCGTGATGCATGTGACTACATCCATGCCGACCATCGGTATTTAAAGCTCATGTTAGAGCATGATCCCAAAATCAGGGATTTTTACTGCATTAGCCCAAAATCGAGGTGTAGCTATTTTAACTAAAAGTCCAATTTCTCGTGGCCAGTTTCCATTTTGGCCTTTTGACGAGAAATTGAGAATATTTCGGTCGAAAATGCCCCTCTGACCGACTGCACTGCGTACGGAGTGTCTTGCAACTGAAGACAGGCCTTCTCAAGTGGAGAATGTGGGGCCCATGAAATCAACGATCGTGGCCACCAGTTGGCCAATATGATCCGTTCACAATAAAGTGAGCATTTCCAAACCTACATTAGGTATTTTATTTCATATCCAACATAGGTCTCTTAGGCCCCTAAGAGAAATAATAATGGCCTTTTTTGTATTTATTTCCTCTGGTGTGGTCCATACCTGATTTCTTCATCTCTCATTCTTAGGGCAATACCCTAAAATATTTTTCCTGAGATAATGGTTGAAGTGGATTTCAATGAAGATACACAAGTGGGCCCCACATTCTCAATTAATAGATATATAGGTGAGGTCCGTTCTCATTTCTTTCTAAGGTTTTTTTTTTTTTTAAGAGAGGAGGGGACCACCACCACCACCACTATTGTAGGGGACCATCGTCATCGACGTAGGGGAGGAGACCACCACCACCACCACTATCATAGGGGACCACCACCACCGTTGTTTATCCCTTTTGCAAGAAAGCGACCACCGTCAAAGAAGGCGGTTAAGACCGTTGCTTCCCATCCAGTGGGATCCACTCCGGCAATCATCCATCGCGTTTACGGTGACCGTACCTCAACTATTCTTTCATTGCGATTGATATGGTGGCTAGATGTCAGAATCTGTATTTATTTTTTATAAAAAAAATCGGTATATTTTTTGAAACTCTTCTTGGATCCCCTAAGCTTGGTGGAATTCCCACTAGGCACCATGGATTCCCACTGGGGACACTGGAATCCACGGCCCTGAGCACTGTGGATTTTCCATGGCACTGTTAATTCCCCCTAAGCACTATGGATTCCCACTAAACACTATGGATTCCCACTAAGCACTATGGAATCCCCCTGAGTACTGTGGATTCCCACTGAGCAGTATGAATTCTTCCTGGCACTATGGATTCCCACTAGGCACCATGGATTCCCACTGGGCACACAAGAATCCCCTTAGCACCATGGATTCCCCCTGAGCACTGTGGAATCCGCCTGACACTTGTGGATTCCCACTAAGCACTGTGGATTCCCCCTGAGCACTATGGATTTCCACCGAATACTATGGATTCCCACTAAGCACTATGAAATCCCCATGAGCACTGTGGATTCCCACTGAGCACTATGGATTCTCCCTGGCACTGTGGATTCCCACTAGGCACCATGGATTCCCACTGGGCACATAGGAACCCCCCTTAGCACCATGGATTCCCACTGAGTACTGTGAATTCCCACTAAGCATTGTGGAATCCCCCTGATACTGTAGGATTCCCACTAAGCACTGTGGATTCCCCCGACACTGTTGATTCTCCCTGAGCACTATAGATTCCCCTTGAACACTATGGATTCCCACTATGCACTATGGAATCCCCTCGAGCACTGTGGATTCTCACTGAGCACTTGTGGATTCCCACTGGGCACCATGGATTTTCACTGGGCACATTGGAATCCCCTTAGCATTGTGGATTCCCCCTGAGCACTGTGGATCCCCCCTGAGCACTATGAACGTAGCGATTTGAACTTTAGACGCCTTGGTAACAAGACTTGAGTCATGGATATTTGGACTTGTTCAATGTTAGGTTAGAGCCACTTCGATAGGTGGAATGAAGAAAGAGGAAGTAGAGTAGAGGAATGAAAGTTTAGAAACTGAAGGAGTTAAGGATTACTAAGGATCCGCAACTCCAAAAGTAGCAAATTAAATGTTTGGATGCCTCGATTGGGAAAGTTGAGTCCCTATAGGTCATGGATCATTCAAAGATAAGGTAGAACAACCGATTGCAGTGAATGTATTGAAGCTAAAATGAAGAAATTATGTGAAATGAAAATTTTGAAATTTTCGGAAGGAAAACAAGACAATGCAAACCGGTTAATCGGATTATAAACTGATTGACCGGATTTCGCACTTGTGGCCCAGCATTTTTGGGCGACTTCAAAAAGTTATATTTCCTTCATTATAACTCCGATTGAGATGATTCAAAAGCCAGATTGAATATTAATGAGTCTAGTCTCATATAAAAATATAAAAAAAATATTATAAAAATATTTATTTTATAAAGATTTAGAAATTGTCTAGAAGGCCATTGATTTTAGGTAGCATGCACTTATAGAATTTTAATAATTTCTTTAGAGGTTAGAATGAGCTAAAATTTGGTTGGATGAAAGTAAACTTGATAAATAAGTATTATAAAAATAATTAAATTGATAAAAGTTCTGAAAACATGACACGCAAATGACCCGTTGAAACTGAAATTTTTGCAATGGTAAGTTGCCATTAGACAGGCCGTATCTTTTTCATCTTAGAGTTTTAGCATTCAATGTATTCTTAGAAATTGCTTCTAATCATGTTAGGAATCGTCATAAGTAATTAATTTAGATTTTATATCTTATTTATTGTTTGGGATGGGGTTATCATTTATATTGCTTTACTTTTCCCACAAGAACTCTTATTCTAAAGCTTGACTTAAAGCAGAGCCCACTATTCTAAAGTTCGACCTAAACCGTCTGAACAGCAAGAGCGACTCTCTCACTACTAAGAAAATTTATCTTCTTGGCCTCAATCCAAACTCATTTCTTGAAACTGCAGTTCGATGAAATGCTTAAAAGATTCAGTGCTTGGTATGAGTAATTGAAGGTATATCTTGAAAAGTCGACGCAAATACTCGCATTGCATTCTTCCATCAGCCCTGTTTGAATCAAATTAATAGTGTCGTCGTGTTGTTGTGCTTATCTTGAAGAACTGATTAGCCATAAAGACTTAAATTAATAAAGTGGATTTCTGCATGAGCCCTTGATGAATAGTGCGTGAAATTTTGGCTATCAATGCTTCTAAAAAATGGCACGTCATGATCTATCAAGCATTAGATCTTCTTAATATGCATCACTCGATAGAGTATGGATGTCTGCACTAGCTAATGAAGGGAAGTGCGTATAGTTTTGGCTTGAATGAGTCGGAACAATGGCGCATTGAAACTTGTCCATCATCGGATCTCCTAGACGTACATCACTTAATGGAGTAGGAATATCTGCACTAGTTAGTGAAAGAATGTGTGTGTAGTCTTGGCTATGAATGAGTCAGAACGATGTCCGCATCAAAATTGTCCATCCTCGGATCTTCTTGACGTGCGTCACTCGATGGAGTAGGGATATTTGCACTAGCCGGTAAAGGGATGTGCGTGTAGTCTTCGCTATAAATGAGTCAGAACGATGGCGCATTGAAACTGTCCAAACTTGGATATTCCTAATGTGCATCACTCGATAAAGGGGTGTCGAAACTGCCAGTCCTCGGATCTTCTAGATGTGCCCCACTAAATGAACCGGGGACGTCTTCATGGACCGTTGAATGGATGTTAGTGCAGTCTTCTCTATATACGGATGTATCCATAGTTGGTACATGCTTATTCAAATTTACCGCCACAGGATTATGAAATACACCTTTATGTCTTACTTTCTCCACAAACATAGGTATATGAATTTTTGGATTCTGGATGGAGATAAACATATATTCTGCCACATCGTCATCGTATCTGATCAGTTGTGGACGAAGTGATACGGAGTTAGGCGAGGGGTAGACAAACTTTATTCCAACCTCGTATTCCTCTGGTGTCGTGCCGATGATATTATGAATTTTAGATATAAGATCCTTGTATCTTATTTCATTGCTTACGATGATAAACTGAGAATTGCCACCATTGTAGTTCCATCTGCCTTGTTCGTTTACTAGCTCACCATCATAATGACAGCATATGGGTCACATAACTGTCATGTTTAACTATTCTTATACCTAAAATAAAAAAAAGCCTAGTTGCTAGCCTTAAAAGATACATTTATGCCTCTAGTATAAGCAATCTTATTGCATAAGAATCTCAAAGTGAAATGGAGCATCCTTATTGTAAAAATATCATTATCAAGTCGAGCTATAAGGCAAAGACCCACCGATGATGCTCTTCGTTATGCTTGCATAAATTTTCCCTTCTGATAGAATACCCTAACATATTATAAAAAAAAAAAGATGATTAGAAAAAGTAAAAGGAGAACCAAACCATGATTAATGTTCTGTCCCATTCTTTGTTTCAAGCTAGGGGGAATCCACAATGCCCAAGGGAATCCATATTGCTTATGTAATTTTAAATTTATGGACATTTAAAATTTTCTTGGTACACAAATTCAACTTCATAACCTTTATAAAAAAAGAAACAAATAAAAAGGAAAAAAAATGGAGCTTCATCTTCATTGCAACTTCATTTTATGTTCTTTATATAATTATAGTTTTAAGGTTGGAATTGTTTGTAATTCATGTAGCTTATGGTCACCACCATTATCCAACATTGATGAAATTAAAGAAATGAATGCATTTTTGCTTGTTTCAATAGAATGTTGAGATGAATTGAGTGTTGTAGAGATGAGGATGTTGAGATGCATGTCTGGAAAAACTACAGAACTATAGAATGAAGAACGAGATAATCTGTTTTTATAGCCCAATGTAAAATATCATTCCTGTTATAATAGCCATTAGAGCCTATTTTAATACCCTCCAAAAGAGCATGTAACAACTAAAATGTCAAATGACTAGTGGACCTTGTGTGTTTGGATTTACTTTACAAACCTTCGTCTAATGTCCCACTTGACAATATAGACACTAAGACAGCTAATTGGCAATAAGCAATCCGATTGGTTTTTGTCGAATCCACTATGTGGTGGGGTCTATTTGAGCTTTAATCTGCCATATTCTTTGTTTCAAGCCAAGGGGAATCCACAATACTCAGTGGGAATCCAAATTACTTAGTGGGAATCCACAGTGCTCAATGAGAATCCACAGTGCCAGGGGGAATCCACAATACTTAGGGGGAATCCGCATTGCTTAGTGGGAATCCACAATGCCTAGGGGGAATCCACGGTGCTCGGTGGGAATCCACATTACTTAGTGGGAATCCACAGTATCAGGGGGAATCCATAGTGCCCAGTGGGAATCCATAATGCCCAGGGGTAATCCACAGTGCTCAGTGGAAATCTACAGTACCCAGGGGGAATCCAAAGTGCCAGGGGGATTCCATAGTGCTCAGGGGGAATCTATATGCTTAACACGAATCCACAGTGCACATAGGGAATCCACGGTGCTCAGGGGAATATTGAGTGCTAAGGGGGAATCCAACCCACATGTGGACCTCCACCCTTCACACTTTTCTACTTCCCCATTCACATTTACATCCACAATCAGTTTAAGAGATGATTTACCTATTTTCATTTTTCGTACCTTTGTTATGGGTCCAACCTTTCTTCTCCGTTACAATCCAGTCTGACCATTATCTTGGACGTGCTTCGTTACTATGGAGGCAGCGGATGATGACCACCGAATGTGGTGCTTGACAGTGGTCCCCTATGTTGATGGAGGTGGTGCTTGGCGGTGGTCCACTACGACGACAGCGGTGGTGGTCTCCTTCCTTTTCAAATTTCAAAACAAATGGCTAACAACCAACGGCCCCACTCTTTACAAACAAAAAACCGATCGTGTGTGGAGCCCATTGGATGGTGGAAAAATAAATCAAATCCGTTCATAGAAGAAGGGTTTTAATTTAGAGTATCCGTGAGAAAATATCAAGGCAAATCTCCATACGGGTGGACTACACCATTGAAAAAGAATTAAGAAATAAGGAGAAACTTTGACACTTTTCTAGGCCACACATAGCCTATAAAAGAGTGTAAAAACACCTACCGTGAGTTTGGCAATGAATCCTTTCATATGAATGGATCGGATTGTCCAACCAATGGCCACAATTGTTGATTTCATTTGCCCCTACAATCCTTTAAAAAAAGGAGTTCGTGGTAGCCCTCTGTACATTGAGCAACTGGTCCAATGGGCAAAAGCAACTGAGAAAATTTCAATTTCTCGTCAAAAGGCCTAAATGAAAACTGGCCACGAGAAATTGGACTTTCAGTTAAAATAGCCACACCTCGGGGCTAATGCTTTTAAATATCCCCATGGGGATTAGGTAGACCCCGGATCCACTGAGGTGGGTGGGACACCTGACTGTGGGGCTCACAGTGATCTATTTATCTTAAATCCACACTGTCCAACCATTTTGAAAGCTCATTTTAGGGAATGGTCCTAAAAATGAAGCTAACTCAAATCTTGGGTGGACCACGCCACATAAACAGTCATGATTGAGTCTCTACCCTTGAAAACTTCATGGATTCCACCATAATGTTTATTTTCCATCCAACCTTTTGATAATGTCACAAACACCTCGACTGAAGAGACCACATGAACATAATCTGGATCCAAATATTTTGTGGACCACAGTAAGCTTTTAATGGTCAATCACCACTGTTTCCTGTACTACTGGCCCATCTGGGATTTGGAACTGCTTCATTTTTTGGATCGTGCCCTAAAATGAACTTTCAATATGGATGGACGGCGTGGATGTAGTCACATACATCACAGTGGCCCCACAGTCAGGGGTCCCACCCACCACGGTGGATCCGGGGTCTCACCTAATCCGCTCCCCTTCCCCTGGCCCGAAACATTGGGTCCCGCTAGTGGGCCATCTTTACGGAGCCAATGAAGGCGCTTCTAATATTTTTCTCAGTTAGGTCTGATCTCACATGTAATAACGACATACACCCTTTCATCAAGAGAGAGTGCTCTCATCAGAAAGCAGTAGATGGGGGTGTAACATCAGATTGGTGGAGTCACGTCAACGGTCAACCCATACGTATGGACTCAGTGCTCCAGCATGCACCATGGAGGGTGATAGTTCATGCTCATGCACTAGGAGACTCAACATCTGTCATGATTTTGACTCAAATTAAGCCGTCGAAGTCGTGGGTCACCACTGTTCAATTCTTATTTTAACGAATTTCTACACTGAACTGATATGCTAAATGGCAGATTGGTGGACATGACTCTCAAAATGAAAATCAACCGCTGGTTGAATTCAATAAAAATGTTCATTAATCAAAGGTTAATATTGTATAAAAAAAAAAATCTTATTTTAGTCTTTATGATATATCTACGCTAGGATGCATAATTTGGACGGTCCGATTGAGGTAAATCATATGCCAAGTGTACAACTACAAGTGTAGGAACACGATACGTGAAACTCCATCACGGTATCGAATTACTCCACTGCACCACACCACATAGCTTCAGTTTACCCCGCAACAGACTGGAATGCATAAAGAGGGAGAAATAAATGCCTCACAAACGGACACGTGTTCGCTCCAGAACCCGCACAGACGCGGATTTCCCTTGGAATCTAGATGGGGCCCACTGTTATTTTTGTGAGAAATCTACCACGTCCATCTGTTTTGTGAGATCATTTTACGACATGTGATCAAAATTGAGATGGATCCAAGCGGGCCGTACGAGAGGGAAAACTGGGGAAGGAAATGCCTACCGTTGAAACCTTCCTAGGCTCTACCTTGATGTTTATATGCCATCCAAACCGTTTACAAGGTCAATCTCACTAGGATGAACTGAAAACACAAAAAGACATCCTGATGCAAATGTCTTTTGTGGCCATGCAAATGTTTCAACCGTGGCCCAATTTTTTCTCTTGTGTGGCCCATTTGAATCTTGTATATAGCTCAATTTTGTCTATAAGCCACAAAATGATCTCATAAAACGAATGGACGGAGTAGATTTCTTAAAAACATCAGGCCCCATCTAGATTCCCAGCGCAGGAATTTCTTTAGCAGGAAATCCGCGTCCAACCCGCACGGATCGACATATCCCGAGCACACGTACGAGTGTATGTTGGGCCCACCACAAATGATCATCTTTTATTCTGTTCGGTGAAATCGTGCAAAGTCCACTTTTCTTCTTCGGAAAGAGGGAGGATTCGAAACGGTACTCGAGATTTTGCACCGAGGATTTCCCACCGTCCGTTGATGTGGTTGGGAATCCCCATGCACTTCAATGCATAGGATTCCTGAGGTGAGGGGTGTGAGTGAGGACAGGTTTGGTGGACCTTCCCAACAACCACGAATTGTGACTATCTTGGGCCCCACCAAAACCGAGCTTGATTATTGTTCGTTGGAAACTTCCCAGCTGGTGGGCCCCTTATGGATGGATCATCGTGTATCAGGTTGGCAGCTCGAGTACGTGGAATTTATTCTTTCTTTTATGGGTTGATGATGATGATGACACTTTTATAATGGGAGATGATGATGATCTGGGACCCATATCCCCTACCTGGGCCCACCGTGTTGGGTCGGAGACACGCTTTCCGTCCGTCCATTTTCAACTCTTAGATGGGCCGCACCACTGGGAACGGTGGGGATGTGAGACGCCAACCATACATTGTTTATGGGGCCATTGTCGTGTATATGTGCTATCCGATCCGATAATCAGGTGGGCTCCCTCAGGTTGAGGGAGATAACTAAAAATAAGATAATCCAAAACCCAGGTGGACCACACCATGTGAATTTGGAATTTCTAGTCTTTTAGTCATTTTTTCACCTTGTTTCCTATGTTGTGAATCGCCTAATTTTTTAATCGGATTAATTTTAGGGATGTACGGAGAAAAAGAGGTTGAGCACCTGATGTACGGATTGGATATCACGCAAACAATAGACTGGGCCACACATAGCTTGAGTGTTGCAGGCACTGCCACAACAATTCTGTTGAGGATTCCGGTCCGATAAATTTATAAAGAATCGTTTGACGGAGGTGTTTCACTGCAAGCAGGCACGGGACGAGAATTTCCACCAACTGTTGTAAGGGAACCTGTGCAATTAAAAAACACCGTGGGGCCCACCACTGATGTATATGTGACATCCAATCCATCCATCATGGGTGCCACTTCATGTTTGGACGGGAACCCAAAAGTCAGATCAATTCAAAACGTAAATGGGCCACACCACGGGAAACTGTGGGGATTGGAACGTTTATGTTGAAACCTACGCCGGAGCCAGCCGTGATGTTTATATGCCATCCAATCCGTTCATAAGCAGACTCCCAAAAGTACGAATGGAAAAAAAACTAAATATATGCCTAAAGCAAAAAGATTTCAATGGCAGATATTCCTCCTCACTTTTTCCTGTGGTGTGGCCCACTTGAATTTTCGATCGGCATTATTGTCTGGCTAGTGTCCTAACATGAGCTGGCAGGATCCACACAGCCTTTTGTTTCACCGACTCCTTGAAATCATATCAAGTAATGAATGGTTAATTGATCAACAATGACTTTGTACTCACAATCCTAACCCTGACAAGC
The DNA here is from genome assembly GCA_003013855.2 of Liriodendron chinense. Taxonomy (NCBI): domain Eukaryota; kingdom Viridiplantae; phylum Streptophyta; class Magnoliopsida; order Magnoliales; family Magnoliaceae; genus Liriodendron; species Liriodendron chinense. The sequence continues at coordinate 11,374,663 of ML058513.1, forward strand.
GGGGACCCGAATCGTTTACAGTACATCCACATGCGCTTGAAACAGTAAAACACCCAAGCTCGGTGGAGCCCACCATGTAGTTTTTGTAAAATCCACTCCGTTGATCAGGTTGGAACCCTTATATTCACCACGCATACCGAAGATCAGCCTGATAAAAAATAATTATAAAAAGAAAAACTTCAGATGGGCTACACTAACGGGGACAATGTAAAACTGTGCCTAACATCTCTAAGTTTGTGCGGTGTGGCCCACCTGATTTTGGACCAGGTTGATTTTTGTATATTCTCATCATACTTGTGACTCACACCTGATGAACGGGTTGGATGAAAGATACCATGGTAGTCTCCAAACAAAGCTATGTTTGTGTCTCGTCGTGCTAACTCAGCTGAAGAGGCCTATGCGTTTTAACAGCAGGTCTCAGGTTCGAGTGCTAACACTAACCCACTAGTGGGTGGGTGCATTGCGTGACTAACCAAGTGGGTGTGTTGATGCACCCACCACCACTGGGGTTAGTGTGTTTCTATCTGGAAGGAGACTGGCCCTACAATCTCAACGCTAGGATCAGTGGCCCGCATTTTGAACAACTATGGATCTGCCACAAGGAACGTGGGTACCACGAGAGCTACTATTTGTGATGGTACGGTCTAGGCACAGACTTGTATATACGAACGATGGAGGTTGGTGTGTCCCATCTTATAATCGTGGGCCAAAAACTGTAGTAGATCCAAATCTTAGGTGGTCGCACCATATAAAACAGTGGTGATTGAACGCCTACCATTAAAACCTACTTAGGGCTCACCGATAATGTTTATTTGCCATCCAACCTATTGATAAGTTCAAACAAACTTGGATGAAGTAAAATACACGTTGACACAATCCAGCTCAACTGGACCAATCAGAGAGGGAGCAGCAGAGGTTCTCTACTCAGTATGAGTAGAGGATACGGACTCCTCAAAAATGAGTCATCATCCCTATCAGCTAAAGAGTAGGGTGCTGAATAGGGTTGTAAATGGGTCAGCAGGACCTGATGGGGGTACCTAGACCCGGCCCATTTAGACCCAACCTGTTTGTTAAACGATACAGTTTTGTGTCCAAGAACAGGCCCGATTACTAAATGGATCTGGATCTAGTTTCCTTTATATTAGGCCTCACCTAACTTGACCTAAACCCATTTAGTAAATGGTTGGATTTGGTTTATGTTGCAAGGGACCCACTTAGGCTTGGAAAACCTGATTTTTAACCTAGCAAAAATGCTTGCATACCCAATTTAGACCTAGACCCATTTATAAATGTGTCTAATGGGGTTGACTCAAACTCGACCTAGACCTACCCATTTAGTAAAGGGTCTGGATCTAAAATTTGGACCTGGGTCTGGCTTTGGCCAAACCTGCTCCAAACCCGATCATTTAGACAAGTCAGTCAACCTTTTGAGAGGAGGAGCACTGACCGTCAAGTTTCCTATTATAGCCTAGTCAACAACTACAAAATCCAAAACTAGAGCAAAGCATCTACATGTCTTTGTCTCTTGAGCGCAAGTAGTTGAGCAGAAACGTCAAGTAATTATCTATAAATGGCCTGCCTTCTGGGTTGAGGAGTGTTAATTGATGGTCTAAGCCACATTTAACATACCCTAGAAATCTCATCCTCAACTCTATTTTTGAAAATTCTGAAAAACACTAAATAGAGTCTAGACCGATCGTTAATGGGCCATTAAACTCGAAACTAAGGAAATATGTTCGTCTTGCTGGGCTTGACATCCCTTGCGGACGCTGAGCCAATTCAGTGCATCGAATCGCATAACTTAGAGCTAGAGTATTAGCACATGTGATGTGTGAATTTGCCTAGAAACTATTCAGAAATTAAGTAAATCATGTCACCCGAACTTATGCGTAGTTGTGGCTTTCGAGCCGTTAGATTTTGATAAAACTTATGACCCTAGTCCCAAATATTTCCCCACATACATCCCTAATGTCGCGTCTCCGATCGATGATCGGTGACCGTTGAATAGACATTGGGCTATATCCATTGATCGCCGCATCCGAATTGCAAATGATCATAGCCTTAGATAAATCTTGTCGTGTAGCAAATATTTCATGGTTTAGGTGGGCCCCCGCGGACCCAAGTGGACCACAACTAGTGGAATTAAACCCCCATAGGGTTAGATACCCAATGCCCAACTTTTTAGGGCCATTTACATCAATTTTAGAGTTATAAGTAGCTCTTATTTGGGGCTTTCTCCTTAAATCCGAAATAAGGCTTGCTTGGAGAGAAGGGAAAGAGAAATTGAGAAGGAGTGGAAGAGAAGAATAAGAAATGAAGAGTGGGGATTTGGGTGGTGAGCTCTTGTGCTTGGATTCATCCCTCTCGGTTGTAAAACCTTGTGCTAGCCACCAGTCTTCTCGCCTTCATCGATTTCCCTTTTGATCGGAGGTAGGATGTGAATGCCATCTTCCCTTTTTAGGCATTCTAGGGTTGAGTACACTAATCTCACCCTAATCTTGCTTTGATCTTAGGCTTCGCCGATTCCCGCCAACCCTCACCCTAGGTGCTCGAACGACCGAGAAACCCCAAACCCTAAGGTGCGGAATTATACCTCTAGATTTTCTTTTATCAACCTTAGATGGATTTGGGATTGATTGAACCTTTAGGGTATTGTTATCTTCGTTAATTGTATTATTCCCGTATTATTGCAATATATGTGCTATTTTGAATTTCTGTAGCTAAGGTGTTTGATGAAATGCTTGTGTGAGATAAACTGCTGGAATGATGCGTGTTAAGATTATATTAAACATAAAATTGCTTATATGCATATAAGTTGGAATTATCATGCATGGCGTCGAGTTAGAATTTTTCATAAGTTACAAACATGCTACAAGATAAATTTAGGCTTTGTGAAACAGAATATCTGTCCCAAATATTTCAAGGCGGGTAGCCCAGATGTGTCGGCTACCTGAGATGTATTCGGTTGGTTCGAGGGAAACACAGATGGTCGGTAGTAGTTGGACTACGCGGACGGTTTACGCCCATGCTGATCCAGACGAACGCCCCTGGACTTAATCGAATCTATCAAAATATGGCAGAAAGAGTGTTTGATGATGATAACAATACAGTCCCCTGAATACGGAATAACGGATCCTAAGAAAGTGTCAGGTCTACTAATAACTGCATGTGCAATGCGTTCCCGATAAGCCTCTTGGGCCGGGCATGGTGGTATGGGACACCGTGTTCGAGTCGTCGACCTACGCTGGGGTGAGTCACCTCCCCGTAGTGTCCTTGGAGCAATTGCTGGGGCGACGAACCCTATCGGTGTTCCCAAGAAGGTTGGCCAGCTCCCGTTTATAACTGGATGTTGGGAACCGTATTTTGATGTGTGGAAGTGACAGGGAAGTGTGGGCTACTGGCGATGATTAGCATTGCACGGTTGGGAGACAGATAGTCCCGTTCAGGACCAATGATTGGACAATGGTATTCCGGCTTTGCCAATATGCTGAGTGAGAAATGACCTAATGAAACTCAAACAAATCATGCATACACGTCATGGATCCCCTAGGCAACTGTCTGACTGCTAAAGGTCAGGATGCCGAAGGATAATCCAACCCATTTGCATTTGGAGATTCTGTGAGTGCCTGGTTGCTTGATGTGGCGCCAGTGCCACTCTGTGTTCCTCATGTTACATCCGGAACATGCATGGTGTGCGAACTCATGTCATTCATGCAGTAATGAACTGGACTAGGAACTTCGATGTTTTGTTTGGAATCAATGTCTAACCCTATTTGTTTGATAACATGTTAAACTTTGAATTATAATTCTCACTGAGTTGATCACTCACTCCCACTCCTGGGATGGTGTTTCAAAACACCACCAGGCTTTGTTGTGATAGATGCAGATATCTCAGAGGAGAATGCCTTACAGGATGAGTTCGATGACTTTGCGGGATAGTTGTCCTACTTTCACTTCTTATATTGGTCAGGTTTAAATTTAATTTTTGTTTTTACTTTACTGCTTAAACTGGTTCTGAATTTGTGCTTTGATGCCTTATGAATCTTAAACAAAAAATCACGCTTTCGCAAAGCATAACTGACACTCGAAATCTTGGGGATCGAGGTTGTACTCGACCCCCTGAAATTCGGCGTGTTACACAAGAAAACCAACTGAGTGAGCAATTACTTAAGCTTGGAGATAAGCTACTGAGTTGGACCGACGGAGACAAAGCTTAGACTCATCTATCAAGAAAAATCTATAGTCTAGGTGAGAAGTCCGAAGGGAAGTGGCTCAATCATCGAGCTCCATATCCCGAGCAACTTAAGGTGACCACCGCTAGAGAGGCAATGCAAGGAATCAGGGGCAAGTCGGCCACTGGCACCCCCTACTTCCTATCTCCTGTTCTTCATTGCAAAATCAACCACCAAAAATGATCACAAAGCTCCAAGCCATCTTAGCTCTACTTCCATCTATTGATGAATATAGATGAAACCATGCAAATATCAACCTCATTTAAAACTCATGTGGCCCATAAGAAGATTTTGGTTTTTAATGGTAAGTAATGTTGTTTCCTTTAATGCACTCCACCTGAGATTTGGTTTTTAATGGTAAGTAATGTTGTTTTCTTCACTGCACTCCACCTGAGATTTGGATCCACTTCAGTCGAGGTCTTAAAATGAGCGGGGAAAACGGATGGATGAGGTTAGGGCTGTAAATGGTCGGGTTCGGGCCGGGTTTAACCAAAACCAGACCCGCCCATTTACTAAACGAGTCTGGGTCCAAATTTTAGACCCATACCCTTTTACTAAATGGGCGGGTCCGGGTCGGGTCCGGGTCAACATATCAGACCCATTTATAAATGGGTCCGGGTCTAGTAGAGGGAGATCCACCCAGACCCATTTATAAATGGGTCGGGTCTAATGGGTTTGGGTCTGGATCAAGTATGCAAGCATTTTACAAGGCTTAAAATCGGTCTGGACGGATTTGGGTTGGACGGGTCCGTTGAAACATAGACCAAACTCGCCCACTTACTAAATGGGTTCAGGTCAGGTCAGGTCGGGTCGGGCCTAATATAAAGAAAACCAGACCCAGACCCGTTTAGCAACTGGGTCTGTTCTTGGACCCAGACCCGTACCATTTAACAAATGCGTCGGGTCTGGATCGGGTCTAAAGGGGTTGGGTCCGGGTACCCCATCGGGTCCACTGACCCATTTACAGCCCTACATGGGGTGAATATACAACATGTGTATTTAGGTGGCTCTACTGTCACGTCCTGACCTAAGTCTCTCAGGACAAAAACTGATTGAATCTGCGTGCGTGGATTTGTATAGATGCAGATTGCGTCCAAACTCAGTATGGCCGCAAACCGTTCAAACCGAGTTGTGGAGAGGCCCACCGTGATGTATCTACTTATCTACCCCTTCCGCTCCTTTTCTAATATCATTTAATGCAGCCGGCCTCAGTATTTTGGTGTGGCCGATCTTAGCATTGCCTCTGCCTCATTTTTTTGTCTTATGTTGTCGGGGCTAATCTTAGACAGGGAATTGACAAAGTGGATAAACAGATACATCATGGTGGGCCTCTCCACAGCTCGGTTTGGACGCAATCCGCGCCCATTTGGTAGTACCGCCCACTGGGACCTAGCGAGAGATGGACTATCTCGACGGTCCTATCAGGCCTTTATGGGTCCACATCTATGCCGTCCATATATTTTGAAAGATCCATCGGTTCAAAATAGAGTTACATTGAAGCCTCAAATAGACCACACCACCGTAGGAAGCAGTGGGAATTGAAAGCTCAGTGATGAAAACTTACTGGGGCCACATAAGTTCTGGATCAAGCCTATATTTATGTTTTACATTAATACAGGTCTATGTAACCTTATAAAAGGGTTGTTTGGAAAACCACGGTGGGCCTTTGGGAAGTTTTCAACGGTAGGCATTCAATCCACACTGCTTCATGTGGTGTGGTCCACCTGTGCCTTCAATATGCCTCCTTTTGGGGCTGATGGTCTAAAATAATCTTTCAAAACAGATGAATGGAGTGGATAAAACATATACAGAACGGTGAGCCCCACAAATCCCCTGACTGGACCTGTCAGTCTCTGGCTAGGGAGCGAATGAGGTGTAACCCGGGAACAGCTTAGTGGGTGTTAACCCTGCCGTAGTGGCCCACATGGATGATATTTGTATATCCTCGCGGTCCATCCGTTTCTCTAGCCCATTTGAGGTTGTGGTTCCAAAAATGATGCAGATCCAAATATCAGGTGGACCATACCACTGGAAACAGTGGTGATTGAGTGCCCCATCATTAAAAATTCCAACAAGCCTACAGTAAGGTTTTAGTGATGTTTATTTGCAATCCAACCTGTTGATAATGTCGAGAAGATGTGGATGAAGGGGAAAGTATAAAGATAAGCTTGATCCAAAACTTTTGTGACTCACAAAATGTTTTTAATGATCATTCATCACTATTTCTAATGATATGGTCCACCTGAGATTTGGATCTTCTTAGAGTTTGGGATCACATCCTAAAATGAGATGAAGAAATAGATGGACGGTGTGGATATATAAAACAAATACATCAAGATGGCCCCGCACGGTTAGGGTAACACCCACTAAGTCCTTAGTGGGGGTAGCGCCCAATCCGCTTCCCCCAAATTGCTCTTTTTTTTTTGTACAAACGAATCGTCAGGGACGGTGGATATACTCCGTCCAGTCTGCCCTTTTCTGGTAAAAAGTGGGGCCCATCACATAAATACCCAAATGACAAAAAAGTCCCTCCCTTTCCGACACTCGCTGAAATGAACCTACCCCGCATTTTTACTTGGGTCTATGTATGCACACCAATCCAAACCGTCTAAATCATGGGCCACAGATACGAAGGATAAGAGACTGACAATCGTAGTGCTCTGACAATCCAACTGTAAGACCCCTGTGAATGGGTGGTTGAAGAGGAAATGGTCCCCAGTCAAGAGATCCGACACGTAGATCTGGAAAAACTGTAGGGCCCACCTCTTTATATGCATTTGTATATCCACGCGGTCCATCTGTTTTTTCAGATTATTTCAAGGCCATGGAACCAAAATTGAAGTAGATAAAAAATTCAAGTGGACCACACCACAGGAAACAGTGGTTATTGACCATTAAAAACCTTTCATAGGGCACCAAATTTTTAGATCAAGCTGATATTTACTTTTTCCTATCATCCAGGTCTGTGCGACCTTATCAACAGGTTGGATGGTCAATAAAAATTACAGTAGACCATAGGAGGTTTTTAACGGTGAGTGTTCAATGACCACTGTTTCCTGTGGTGTGCTCCATCTGAAAATTTCATCCACTTCATGTTTGGTACCATGGCCTAAATTAATATATCAAAACAGATGTACAGCATGGATATACAATTCATGCAACTGAGGTGGGCCCTACGATCAGGGTCTCATTACCCAGCCACGTGTACTGAGGATGGTCCTATCCCGGTTCCACCAGCTCTACCTCATCATCTCACAGACTCACACATGTCCACATACTATAGCCGTGGTGGACCATGTGATGGACAGAGGTTTGCTCAAAGACACGTGGAAAACTGTGACACGCAGGGACGACTTTGGCCTTTGATTGAAGTGTGGAACTGTGACACGCATGTACGACTTTAGCTTTTGATTGTGGGTATACACGTGTTGAAATGTGACACGCAGGGACGACTTTAGCCGTTGATTGTGGGCCATCCTCCAATGATCCAAACTGCTTACGTGTCAAGACCCACTTTGTAGGGTGGAAAGGCAACACACAAAGCCCTTTTACAATTATTTTAGTTACTTTGCTTTTAACGTGGACAATGGACGGTCATCGTGTTAGACTTCGTGTAAGGCCCATTATATTATCACTAGCGCATATATATATATATATATATATATATATATATATATATATATATATATATATATGAAGAGAGAGAGAGAGAAATGCTCACACACACCTAGTTATACGTCCGGCTAGTTGGCGTGTGGGGGCCACTATGGTATTTGTATGAAGTCTGTACAAAAAGATTGTCTCACTGTAAAAATAGGATGCACAGAAAATCAAGATGATCCAGCCATGAAAATGTAATGCTCCACATGAATGTGGAGTTTATAGGTGTTGTTTCATTGTTTCCTATGGTGTACCCCTCCTAAAAGTAGGATCAACCTGATTTTTGGGTCATCTCATTTTCGTGATGGAATAATCTTAATGGACGGGCAAGATATTGTACAACCACCATGGCGGCCCCAAACACTACCTAGTTAGATATACAACTAGCTGCGCAAGAGCATTATATATATATATATATATATATATATATATATATATATATATATATATATATATATAAACATTTTTCAATGTTTGAATTTATATACACGGATGTGATGATTTCATGGGTTTACTACAATCGGCTCCTTACTAATTAGATCTTTTATAGATGTACCAAAAGGATTTGACAGCTTAGATCTGATCATGGATAGATTTGTTCATCCAATGTCAAATCCAAACCATTCATGAGCCTCGTCACCTGGAATAACGCTTCAACTTCAAACTTCAAGTCGATTGAACTTAAGTTGAGTGAGATATAGTCCGATCAAGATTTATATATGCCGTTGCCAGCATCTAAATTGTGTAATGTCCAATTGATTAATTGGGCATCCACACATCATAATACCCAGCATTAAAACATTCCATCACTGATCTTGTAACATGGCTAAGCTTGTAACCACACTATCAAGGATGATCTAACATGAATGGTCTAGATCACTCAATTGAGTCAACACACATGAAACACCATGGGCCCCACATGTGCAATCATGCAGGACATGTGGTACCAACATCCACACGACCCACACGTGTCAGCATCCAATTCTAATGATCATCAAGTGGTCCACATGCATACGTACATACATATATGTCAATGTTGCCATGAAACGAGGACGCTAAAAGAGCATTAATTTAGAACTTTTTAGAAAAATGTTAGACTTAAAATCTATTTTATTGAATTGGGATTGAGAAGTTTCCAAATGTGGACCACTAATTAGAGATAAAGAGATAAAAAGGGATATGGGAGAGGAGAGAGAGGAGGTGGGTGCGCATCTCCCACTTTCATCGTATCATCTAAAACTTAGAAACACAAGGGATGGGTGGGACCACTCTATTACCAATTTGTTAGTTTTTTTTTTTATTTTTATGAAACACAGCAGAATAAAATTTAAAAGAAAATGTTTTTTAATAGATTAATCTATGAATCGTCATTGTTATTAAGACATTTCTAAAACAAAGGCTAACCATCCATATTTGACTGACGAACCCATCTGATTTGCTATTGCCAATCTCCCAATGCAAAGAATCTCTCCTATACCTATATGAGGTTTAGTGATTGAGAAATCACATCATTATCTCTGGTAGAAGTAAGATTCGACACAAGTCGCATAAGGAGTGGACCTCACTGTTGGGTTTGTCCCACATCGGTTAAAGGCTGGGAAGATTACTGGGCTATATATTGGGAAGAGGCCCCTTAACAATTACTAGTCATTTTGAGGTGGAACCGGCCCAACAAATGGTATCAGAGCTGGCCCAGCCAAGCCGGTATGTAGGTGGTGCCCGTGAGCGAGGGGGGGCAGTGCTCGAGACTTCAGGGAGGGCAGTACTTGAGAGCCCATATCCGCCCACACCCAGAGCCCACAAGCGATGGGGGGCAGTGCCCGAGAGTCCAGTGCCCAAAAACCCGGGAGGGCAGTGCTCGAGAGCCCCTATCCACTGTGAAGGGGGGGATTGTTGGGTTTGTCCCACATCGGTTAAAGGCTAGGAAGATTACTGAACTATATATTGGGAAGAGGCCCCTTAACAATGACTAGTCATTTTGAGGTGGAACCGGCCCAACACTCACACCCAAAGGTGTAGCCCTTCTCCTCTCTATCTCTTCCACTCTTTAGCCTCTCACCTTGGGATGTCCAGGGTGGGCTTAAACTTTCTTAGATTTCCTAGATATGATCTTACATAGAAAAATGATTAGAATTTCAGGAGAAGCAAGTGTACCCTATGGTGAAGGGAGAGTGTTGACTTTCTCAATCCATGTACCCTAATTGTCCAAATCCTTCAACTAATTGTGGTCACCGACCCAGGGGCATCCCATGCCGCCCCAAGGTCTAATTGAACTAATCTTAGTCATTGGATATCCATAGAGTATGGTTTAAAATAAATCAATAGTCAAAACTAAAAGTTATTTATTGAAAATCCATGATTAACCAATCAAAAAACATAAAAGTGCTAGCCAACCTTTACAACACTTGATAAGTGGTCCAAAATACAAGATCATGCTACATACCAATGTTTCGAGTGAATCAAGTGGGTCCTTTATTGAATCATATGAATTTGGACGATTCTAATGGAACCTTCTAACTACACTCAGTTTTAGTAGTTTCTAAATAGCATTATACAGCGAGCTAAAAAAGTACTGACCAAGATATCCCCATTTACACATCCTCAAATTCAAGGATTTGATAGACTTAGTACAACCGTAAGTATATTTTAGTTTTGGCATATGATGGGTCTCATATTGGGGTTTTGTCTTCAATCTTGAACACCATGGGGAGTAGAGTGCCCGACGAGTTTGGACTGGGCAGCCCGAGAACACCCGGACATGATCTCTGGAATCTGAAATTGTTGTTCTGTTTGTTGGGTTGTAGGATGCCCGATAACTATTGTAGAGAGCCTGACGTCGGGCGCCCGACAATATATTGCAGGGGGCTCGATATTCGGCGAATTTTCTTTAAAACTCACTTGACAGATTTTGGATCTGTCGAGCACCTGACGGTGTGCGAACTGCGAATCCGCAGTTTCCTAATTTGGCTCTAACTCTTGCATGTGACTATATATTGGTTTTCAATTTAAGACCTAAGTATCCTAATAAGAGGTTTACACCTCTAAGGTGAAAAAGAGAAAATCCGTCGAATTTCGGTCGCCCGACCCAGTATGGAAGGGCGCTCGATGACCTACAGTCAAGCGCCAATCAAGCGCCCAACAGTCTTCGAAACTGTCCAAGGATCAACTGCTCCTTCAGGGTGACACTCAATAACCCTCAAGCTGCACTATCTCTCCTCAACTCCTAGGAGGAAAACCCTATCATCTTCCTCACTAATGTGAATTATTAAAGATCTTGAACTAGAGTGCTACCCTTAATGCATTCACATACTCATGTGACTAAGGTAAAGGCATGGTGAGACCAAGTCAAGAACAATGGTACAAATTGTATTTCTTGGCACCAAGTTAGTCTCCTCACATGAGAAGATCAATCTAATAAAATATGTCCAAGCACCAGCGTGGTCATAGGTTAAACATTGAGATCTACGGCGCACATTTCTTCTTAGCCTTACTAACCGATCGCTTTTTCTGTCCTTAGGTCATTAAGAAGCTCATAACCTTTCATATTTTCCCACATGTAGATGTTACTATTGTATGCTTTCTAGTCTTCTGATTCTTGACATGTGTTATCGAGTGATGGTCTCCGGTGTCTTTCTGTCAATCATATGGGACTGCAAAGATTTCGTCTTATTCTTTAATACAGTGTGCCGCTATATCTCAGCTTACCAACCGTTAGTTTTGACGCAGTTGGACAGGGTGTTAATACAACCATAAGGTACACCATATTTATATTTTGTTATTTATCTGTGGTTACGCATTGTTGTCTATGATGTGGCCCAATCGAGGGGTTGATGAGGCTGATTTTTATGCAAGGCGATCCTGATGGTGAATCTACCCTATTAGAAGGTTTAGATCTCACACATACATGATAGATTGGAAGTTATCAACTAGGTGGACGGTAGTTTTTTTGTACAACTGGTTTGACTCGAGACTTCCTCCTTCGATTGAATGTATGAACTATTGTTGTGTTCCTTTTCTTTACTTGTCATTTGTAGAAATGGCCATCAATTGACCAATTGAGCTTTAGTCCATGCTTATAATCTGTTAAGTCCATCCAATGCAATGCAACGCAACTGGATTTATGCTTTGGATGAGTGTGATCACACCCGTTTAGAGGCAATCCAACGGCTTATAGCTCAAGCGTTTACACGATTTGGTAATCCAGACCGTTTACAACGTTTACGTTCATTTGTGACCGACGGCTGAAGAGACGGTTGGAAATCAACGGTCTGTATTAACAAAATATGGGCCCACTAGTCAAAATTGGAGCGCGTGATCCTACCTCAAAGAGAAATGGTTGGCAGTCGGAATTCACTCGCCTCTGATAAGATTGTCCAATCAGTGTGAGTGTCAGACTCTGGAATGGTAATGCAGCAACAATTTGAACGGTCTGGATTTGCTTACATTCGAGCCACATGTATGGTGTATGTGTTGCTCACGACTCACTGAGGCTGACAGTCTAGCCCAAACATTAATATATAGCCGTAGAAAATAAAAGCGGTGGAACTGAAAAGACCTCCGATGGATAGCAGATGAATGGATGAGGAGATATTTCACAAGTTGCTGGCATCTATATACACGTGGCAAACGATAATAATTGCAGGGAGATATGTTCTTAATAAGATTGATTGTACGGCCTTGATCATTGATTGGTGTACTTTTTTGCTGGCTTTTTTACAGGTGCAATATTCTTCATCTTTGCCATAATGATATGATTGTACGGCCTTACTCATCTCTCAGATAAAATCATTATCTAGGTCGGTATTAGAAATCATCTAAAAAGTAAGACCCACTAATTCGCCGGTTTGGTTTTGGATAAACACGTATTTATTATATGCATGGTATCTTTTTGCGTGCTTTTGTGAGTTATCCCCAACTTTAGAGGAAGGTACGGCTGTTTAAAAAACCGACCCAACCGATAAAATCGATCCAATCGAACCGGACCGAACCGATCGATTTCGATCAGTTTTCGAATCTATTTCAGGTCGGGTTGATTTTTTAATATAAAAAATCGAGAGTATCGGTTCGATTGTCGGTTTGTAAAAATTATAAACCGTTTTCAACCGAACCGAACCGATATATATGTGTGTGTGTGTGAGAGAGAGAGAGAGAGAGAGAGAGAGAGAGAGAAGTTGAGGTTGGCCCCACTTCAATATTTACATGAAATCCACTCTAACCAGTAAGGGTGCCACCCCAAGTTAGGCCCAAGACTGAAATATCATCTTTATCTGTAATTCAAGTGGGCAACATCAAGAAAAAGAGTTTGGAGAGTAATGTGGCATATACACTATTTCCAATTGTGTGGTCCGCCTGTATCAAAGATGACGCTGGTTTTTCATATTTAGGCCTAAAATTGGGTTAGTCACTTGCTAGTTGGAGTGGATTTTTAAAATGCATGATAGTGAGGCCTATTTAAACTACATTACCAATTACCTTATGTCAAGTAAAAGAATTTTACGTAGACACCGACTTTGCAGCACAGTGAGGGTGCGAATTAGGGTAACAGTTCAGTGGGTGTTATCTTAACTATGTGGAACCACCCTGATGTATGTTTTGTATATCCATTCCATTCATCTATTTTCATCTATCGTTTTAGGACATGGTTCCAAACCTCGAGAAGATCCAAATCTCAAGTAAACAATACCATTGGAAACAATGATGAATAACTATTAGAAGCATTTTATGGGCTACAAAAGTTTTAGATTGAGGCCCAAATCGATAAAACCGACAAAACCGAACCGACCCGAGTTTATCCGGTTCGGTTCGGTTGGTGATGATTCATCGATTCGGTTCGGTTGTTAAATATTCAAAACCGACTAAGTCGGTTTGGTTGGATATTTTCCCTCAAAACCGAACCGACCGAACCGTGCACAGCCCTAGAGGAAGGGGTTTTTAAGACATTGTCCGTCCATTTTACCATGTCATTTTACGCTGTTTGGTCCATAGAATTAATGGTATGAAATTGCATTAGATGAAATTAACATCATTATTTAGTAATATAGTGATTAGCTCTAGGCAAAAGATATTTGAAAAGGATTGATGTAAGTTCGTGTGTCTTATTAGGCTGTTATGATGTCTATGGCATATCTATGCAGCTAATCATTTTGACCCAACATTTTAGAACATGAACTAAAAAATAGGTAGATCCACAACTCAAGTGGCCCATGTGTTATGAAATTATGGTTGCAAAAGGTTTATAACGGAGGCATTCAACCCACTCTTTTCATGTGGTGTGATCCACTTAAACTTTGGATCTGCCTCAATTTTAGATCATGCCCTAAAATCAACCTGCAAGATGGATAGACAACATGGATAAGCAACCTATATCATAATGGGCCTCACATGAAATTCTCACATTCCTCTATTTTAGTGTCCAATAAGCAAACATCACTGCCAAGGTTGAAAACAATGTTGAAATTACATTATTAATTAAGCATTACCAATTTAGGAATTGAAAAACAAACACCTAAGGAAAAAAGACTGCATTAAGTGAAATGCACATTTGATGAACCATGGACAGCATAGATAAAACATTTGCATCAATATAGGCACACAGATATAGTGGATTTTAAAATCCGTCAAAAAATTTACATGGGACCAAATGCAATTGCATCCCACATAATCCCAAACCTTTCTATCATCTCCAAGGTCATGTAGACTTGAATGAGGGAAAAACATAAATATCAAATTATCAACTTGATCCAAAACTTTGGTGGCCTACACTGGATAGTTTACTTGAGCCTTAGATCTATTTCATTTTTAAGCTTATTACCTTAAAACAATATGGGAAAATGGATGAATAGTGTGAATAAAACTCATACATCACAATGGCCCCTGAGAGTCATATTTTGAGGTAGTACCCAATTTGATCCTATGTTTTATGCGAATGGCATGAAGAAAGAGCCCCGGATTAGGGATCAAGGAGCTCACCACCCACATTGGTGGTGAAATATAGTGAGGCTTGCTTAGTTGAGCCCTAGGCATAAGAAATGAGGTTGGCCCATTTAAGATTTATCTGTGTTGTTTAGCTTATCTTTGACCGTGTATAACTGATTGGTCAAATCTAACCATGTCAAGTGTGGGTGGCGAGCTCCTCTCACCATATCAAATCACCATCGAAGTAGGTGGTGAGCTCTTCAATCTGTCCTAAAAAAGTTGAGGGGGAAGGAATTGGATTTAGCTAGAAACACTATGTTTCTGTATTTGACAAAAAACTCAATAAGTAATATTTGATTGAGCCACATGCCGCCGATAAAAATGCCCAATAAAGCATGTTTAAAAGTAGTTAGTTCATACATTAGGTGAGGCAGAACATGATTTGGTCAAAGCGCCGATTAATCAAATCTTGCCACCTCGGGCCACACCTAATCTACTCCCTGGGGTGTCAATGGGCTGGGCCTGGGGTATGTCTCGGCCTGAATTTTGCACTATTTCAGGCTAGGGTTGTCGGGCCGAGCCGGTGTAAAATTCTAATTTTTAGTCCTGAGCCCAACCCATTGACACCCCTAACACCCACACCCACCCCTGTTATTCACACTTCAATGTTAGCCACCTCCACTTTGGAAATCGATACCACGACCTCCTTGTTGAAATAGAGGTTGTCTTCGGTAGTGAGTTACTCAATAGGCTTTTATATTACTGAGTAAACTCTGCTCGGCCCACTGTGAATGAATGTGGTTTATCCACTGTCCATCCGTTTTTCCAGCTCATTTTAGGGGTTTACCCAAAAATGAAGTATATCCGAATCTCAAGTAGACCACACCATAAGAAACAACGAAAATAATGATTTCCACAACTGAAACCTTGCTAGGGCCCACAATGATGTTTATCTGTCATCCAACCTATTCATAAGATCACACAGACTTGGATGAAGGGAAAACACAAATATTAGACTGATCCAAAACTTCTATGGCCCCATGAATTTTTCAACAGCAGACATTTAATTAACATTGTTTCCTGTGGTGTGTTCCACTTGAGCTTTGTATATGCTTCATTTTTGGGCTCTAGCCCTAAAATTATCTGTTAAATGGATGAACGGATTGGATAAAATACATAAATCACGGTGGACCCCATAGAGTCCGCACGCAATAAGCTTCCGGTTACACCCATCAAATCTCACCACGAGAGAGCGCCTCACCAAATCTAGTTTCGGGTTGGAAGCCGATGAAACTCAAAATGAATAAAAGTAGGGTAGTCCTCGGGCCACTTAATTGCATGGTAGACCCCCAATTGGACCATGTAGATCTTTCTATGACCTACTTAAGTATGTAAGTTCCACCATTGACAGTAGGGTTGTACATCGAGCCGAGTTGAGTCGAGGTGGGCCAAGCTTGGCTTGACTCGTTTGTGCTCTCCTCGAGTTCGAGCTCACCCTCGAGCTTACCATTGGAGCTTGCCTTGTTTGCTAAAACTTTCGAGGCGAGCTCAGGGGCGAGCTAGTGGATCAAGTTGAGGTGAGCTTACCTCGAGTCGAGTCGAGCTTGCTCCCACCTCAATTTATTATATTTTTTTACTACAAAATACAAATTAAAAGTCAACAACATTAAGTTCGAGAAGTCACACATATATTATGGGAGAATAATATTTCTACAGGTGGGACCCCACCATTAAAATGACCTAGCTCTGATCGGTTTTTTATTTGGCCAAGTCACACAGTGCATTGAATTCAGACGATTAGTAATATTTTATGAACCATAATTAACACAGTACATGCATAGCTCACCACATGAATGGACTGCCCTAATTATTGTGTGGACCATCTTCATGATGAGGCCCAGCTGATTCATGGATCAGATGCACCACCTCCCTCGTAAAATTGCAATCAATAGCTGCATATGGTGTTTGGTCTAACCATAGCCCTTGTTTTGTAGATATGTATGGTGTGTGGTCTCACCGTAGCACCTGTGTTTGTGTAGTGTATAAAACACACAATCACTGTGTGTTCACCATGTTTTGTACTTCGAAATTACTCAATCCATCAGATATGTTCAACAATTAATGTTCTTACCTGAACAAAATAGTAGGATTAAGAAACCCCCCAACGTGTGAGGGTTTTATATGTCCTAAGCTTGGACCCCAATGTGTGTGTGGAGGAGGGGGGGAGAGAACCAATAAATAAGAAGATTAGGGTTTTTTTTAACAAGTATCTATATGAAACGAGTCGAGCTTGAATCGAGTAGAGTTTCGAGTCGAGTCAAGTGACCCAATGGTCGAACTTGACTCGATTTCTGACTCGAGCTCCTAAATGAAGCTTAGCTTGACTTGTTCTGCTGAGTAAAGTCGAGCCGAGGCGAGCTTTTTAGAGTCGAGTCGATTAAGTTTCTCGAGCTGACTCGGCTCATGACCAACCCTAATTGACATGCCATAGGAATTTTTCCTTTAACTGTAAAGATGATCCCAATAACTGGAAAAAAGAACCTGTGTAAGAACCGTTAACTGTTCTTTCATTTATCTGTCTTTGATCATATTTTTAAGATTTTTTTTATGGAAAATCAAACTTTCTTTCTATTATTAATAATGGATAGATCTGTTTCTTGAACGGTTCTTATCGTCCATAAAAATGCCCAAACTAGCAGACTACCAATTCACTTTAGTAGCCCGCGGACGACGATGTAAGACTCCATTAGGTGGGCCACACATGATCACCAGTTTAGATTATGACCGTTGGATTATTCAGATTGAGCGATTCAGTGGGCCCCACTATAGTTGTGATCATTGCAAATAGGTTTGGGGCGGGACGCTTGAACCGTGTTCCCTATACGCGGTTATTAAGCCAGATATGGAAACCTACGGTGTGGAGACCCTAGAGGAGAGAAGTGTGATGGGTAAGCTTCTCTGGCCCTCTTTCCTATAAATATATGTCTTGGTCCCCTCACCAACACACAAGAGAAAACCCTAGTCCCATTGAGTGATTCTCCTAAAGGTGTAAGGTGCAGAAGACCAAGAGTTCTTCTCGACAATACGGCGGCAGCGGGAATGTCTTCCCAATCAGGTATGGCTTTAAGATTACAGTATGGAATCCCCATTATTCGATGCATAGACTGATTCGATTATTCCGCATTATGTTTAAGTTTCACAGTTGGTATCAGAGAAACCTATGCATCGGTTTTGGTAGATTTTTTTTTATATTGTTTATTGTATAGTGACCAGATTACGGATTTCTCTAGGACCCATGATGGCTGCCCACCAAACCCTATTCGGAAATCAGTTTTTTGGGCCTCCATTTACAGAGCTTCTGTGGCCGTGGTTGGAACCCATCATGCTTGCCATCGCAGCAGACGACACACCATCACTGTTGACGACTGCTGGCCGTTCTCAGCGATTGTTGATGTCTGGCAACCATGGAGGAAGTCCGATCTCATCAGATTTGATCCGTGGTCGTCGTGTGACTGATGTGCCAGGATCAGATCTGATCAGCGGCGGTCATGGATTCTGGTGCCGCGATTGGGCGCCGGCACCACCATCATGGACCGGCAGCAGCCCTGCCCCGCTATTAGAAGTCCGACGACCAAGATTCAAAAAAAAAAAAAACGAATCTGATTACAGAAGCCATGGCCGTTCTCTTCCACATCTAGAACAGCCGTGCAAGATGAACGGCCAGATCTGAGAAGTTCAGGCCAGATCTGAGGAGAAAAGGGAAACAGCGGTGGTTTACACCATTAATGGCGGTCGGCTGCCGTGAATCAGGAAGCAGACTTAGCGCACGGTCTGATCGGCTAGAGCCGCTGCAGCCATGAAAATCAGCCACCCCTGTTCATCCTCTTCTTCAGCAGCAGCCAGATTCGACAGCAATTAGGGCCGGCAGTGGCCATCCTCCTTACCAGCAACAACTGAGTTTGTGACGATGGAGATCGGCAGTGATGGCAGCACCATCTTCTCCGGCAGTGACGCTGCCATGGAAACCAGCATCTGGCATCAGGGCAGCAGCACCAGGATTTAGTCCGGCCATGGTGTTGCCACACGATTCATGGCAACTGAGTCAGATTTGCAGCAATGGCTGCCGTCCTCCCCATCGGCGGCTGCTGCCTCGCGGCTAGGGTTTCGTCAACCCAACCCATTTTTGGAATGCTGCTATTTTGGACGGGCTGCTATTTTGGGCGGCCGGCTGTTTTGGGCATACATATCGGCTGTTTTGGGCATGTACAGTGGGCCGCCGTATGGGCTGGATTTTGGGAGTAACAGCGTGTTGCTGTTTGACGAACGGGCTGAGACAGGCCCACTTAATGTTCAGGCCCAGTCCAATTGCTAGGTCCATTTTGTAGCGGACTGTGGGCCTGTGTATTGGGCCGTTAGGCCTGTCTATTGGGTCCAGATCACTAATTTGTTGGCCCGTTTCCAGCAGGCTATGGGCCTAATTTTGGGACCTGCTGGAGGACGTTATTTGGCTAGGCTATGGGCCTACTTATTGTACGCCCAACTATGGGCCTAATATTGGGCCTAAAGTAATAGGAAATTCGTTCCAAATTTGGCCTGATTAGATCCAGAAAATAGGCCCAATCAAATGAATAAGGCCCGCCAGCCGGGCCTAAGCCCAATTTTAGGTAGCGTGGGTTTCTTAACGTGTTACATTGAAAGATGACCTATGAAGGGCCTGTTTGATGGCCATATTAGGCCCAACCTTGGCAGATGACGTTCGGCTCATGGGCTTGTCTACTGGATCTGTTGTTGGGTCTTCTTACATGTATATATATGGGCCATGTCTTGGGCCCCTTTTGAGACTTGAATTCAGAATATGTTTGAGTCTCTTTTGGGCTTGTGGAAGGGGTTCCTTGAATGGCTGGAAATGGGCTGATTTTGGGGTCTGTTTTCAGTATATGTTAGGCCCGTTATTAGCCTATTCTATGCCATTTTTCAAGGACAGTTTAGGGCCCATCGGATGCTTGTTATGAGCCCAACCCTTGGGCATATTGTCCATTCACTCTTTGGACATTGTGCGGCCCGCTTTAGTTAACTTGGGCTTGTTGATCTTAACCATTTAAATTGTATATACTTGGGTCATCCTTCCAGTACAAGTAAAAACCATATATATGATTGATGGTTGGTATGTTTTACTTAATGGATGGGCCAAGTAAATCAATGAAATGGGTTGGATTTCCAAGTGATTTTCATTGGGCCATTGGGCCTGAGCCTGTTTCCAACAGGTTTTGGGTCTGTTTCCAGCAGAGTTGGCATATTTTTGGGTCCTGGTCTGGGCCTTCATTGTAGGCCTAACCCATGAGACATGGTGTCTTATTACTTCTTTTGGACTTTGAGGGGCCCACTTTAGGTTCTTGGGGTCATTGTTCAAGATGAAGTAAACCATTGTGTTGGTATACCTGGGCTGTCTTTTAGATTCAAATAAAACCTAATATATGTTTATGGTTGATGGGTTTTACTTTGTGGATGGCTTAGGTAATCAAATCATCTTGGTTATAACTATTAAGTTCAAATTTGGTCTAAAATAGAGCCATTACCCATTTTTTCATGGTTGATATTCAGGGTCGACCATTAAATATAATCCAACCATCATTCAGTTAAAGTTGTTTAAGCCTATGGGCGACCAACATCAGCCGTGTTTTTGGGCCGAATCAGAACTTTTGCAGTATGGTCTGTTTTGGGCAAGACCATTAAGCAATCCTTGAGTCTAGGAGTGGGGATTGGAGCTTATTGTGTTAGCCACCAAAGTGACCTCAATTGGCAAAGATTTCTACTTCTAGACTTCTGTACTTTGAATTCAGTAACCCTCCATTATAGGATTGCATTCAATTGCGTTCATACCCAGGCGAGCGATGGTCAGAACAAAGAAGTATCATCGTTTGGCTAGGTGTGAGCGGGATGAAGTGATTGGTGATGGTGATATAGGTATGAGAGATTCATTTCACCCAAAGGTGATGGACGTCTTAGATTTATTTCACTAGCGTAGATCAGCTTCATGTTCAGTAGAGCCTCCTGTATGTTATAATTTCGCCCAAAGGAGGAATTGTGATGATACGCTGGGCTCTTGCCAGATTTTGATGATTATGGCCCATCATCATTCTGGGTCATTTGATTAAAGGCCCAAATCAATCGAATGAATATACATGCATGATATTTGTGGTTTATGTTTATGCATTGTTATATGGGACTTGTTTATTAATGTGAGTTTTATGCTTTGAATGTCCAGCTATGACTGTTTCCAATATTCCAACATAATTCAATTCCATACCTTTGCTTACTGGATTCAACTATTCCAAATGGAAGTCGTCCGTTGAAATAGTCCTAGGTTGCATGGACTTGGACTTGGCCCTGGAGGAAGTAAAGCCTCCTACTCCAACTGATTCTAGTACGAAATTAGCAAAGGCTCACTTCAAGGCCTGGACCAAGTCAAATAAGATGTGTCTCAAGATCATAAAGAACTCGATTTCTGAGACCATGCAGGGTGTCATGCCCAACACTGAGAATGCTAAAGATTTCCTGACTGAAATAGGAAAACGATTTCTGAAATTGGATAAAGCTGAGCTGAGTTCACTTTTACATAAATTGACTCAAGCCACCTATAACGGTCAAGGAAATATCAGGAAGTACATTGGTGGATTGTCTGATGTGGTGGCTAAAATTCGCGCATTAGACCTTAAGATTGACGATGAACTCCTGATTTTCTTAGTTCTGAACTCCCTTTCTCCACAATTCAGTCAATTCCAAATCAGCTATAATACTCAAAAGGAAAAGTGGACATTGAACGAACTGATATCTCAGTACGTTCAGGAGGAAGAGAGACTCAGAAGGTCGAGGAAGACACAAAGTGCACACCTAGTGACATCTGGTCAAGGACGAAAAGGGAATAAGAAAAGAAAGCACACTTCAGGCAAAAGTTCTACAGGTCCTGCGGGTGGCAATCAGCCTAACTCTGGAATGAAAACTCCATATGAATTGTGGGGTGATGTGTTGAAAACGCCTGTGCAAATCCTTAATAGGGTCCCAAGTAAGGCTGTAATGAAAACTCCATATGAATTGTGGACAGGGCGAAAGCTTAGTCTATGATATTTTCGTGTATAGGGTTGTCCTGTAGAAGCTAAACCATATAACCCACATGAAAGAAAACTTGACCCTAGAACTGTTAGTTGCTTCTCTATTGGATACCCAGAAAGATCAAAAGGATTCAGATTTTATTGTCCATCATATTCCATGAGAGTCATTGAGACTGGGAATGCTAGGTTTATTGAGAACACTGAAGATAGTGGGAGCACAAATTTAAGAGATATTGTATTTGAGGAAGAGCGGATTGTGATTCCCACCACAATCATTCAGAGTAGCATGGTTGTCCGTCCAGCAGTGGACCCTGAGATCCCTATGGACGACCATGTACAACCTCAAATACAACCCACTGATGAGGAAATGGAAAACCCAATTCAGAATAATGAGCCATTAAGACGATCACATAGAGAGAGAAGATCTGCAATACCAGACGATTACGTCGTCTATTTGCAGGAGCATGAGTTTGACATTGGGGTTGAAAAGGATCATGTATCCCTTTCACAGGTCGAACAAAGTGCGGATTTTTCTCATTGGTTCGATGCCATGAAGGATGAATTGAAATCCATGAAGGACAACAAAGTTTGGGACCTTATTGAATTGCCTGAAGGGATTAGGCCGATTGGTTGTAAATGGGTATTTAAAACCAAACGGGACTCTAAGGGCAATATCGAAAGGTATAAAGCCAGGCTAGTTGCAAAGGGTTTCACTCAGCGTGAGGGCATTGACTTTAAGGAGACTTTCTCACATGTATCTAAGAAAGACTCCTTTAGGATTATTATGGCTCTTGTGGCTCATATGAATTTGGAGCTACATCAAATGGACGTGAAAACTGCGTTTCTCAATGGAGATCTAATGGAGAACGTATATATGTTGCAGCCAGAAGGTTTTAAAGCCAAAGGCTCAGAACATCTGGTCTGCAAACTTAAGAAGTCCATTTATGGGTTGAAACAAGCATCACGACAGTGGTACCTAAAGTTTCATGAAGTTGTTTCCTCATATGGTTTCATTGAAAACACTGCAGATGAGTGCATATATGTGAAAATCAGTGGAAGTAAGTTTATCATTTTGGTCTTGTATGTTGACGACATTTTATTGGCCAGTAGTGATATTGGATTATTGCGTGAGACTAAGAAATTTCTATCTCAAAATTTTGAGATGAAAGATCTTGATGATACTTCCTTTGTCATCGGCATTCAGATTAGCCGGGACAGATCACGTGGATTACTTGGCTTGTCGCAGAGGACCTATATTGATAGGGTTTTCGAAAGGTTTGGCATGCAAGGTTGTGCTCCTGGCCAAACACCTGTTGTAAAAGGTGACAAATTTGGTCAATTTCAGTGTCCTAAGGAAGACCTAGAGAAGGACAAGATGAAAGCTATTCCATATGCGTCGGCAGTAGGGAGCATCATGTATGCTCAGGTCTGTACGCGTCCAGATATTGCTTTTGTAGTTGGAATGTTGGGTAGGTACCTTAACAATCCAAGTATGAACAATTGGATAGTTAAGAAAGCATTGCGCTACCTGTAAAGGACAAAGGACTTCGCACTCACATATAGAAGGTCTGACCATTTAGAGTTGGTTAGATATACAAATGCAGATTTTGTTAGCTGCCTTCAGCGAGAGTTCTATTGCGAGCTACATTTTCATAATGAAATTATACTATGAAAAACGTGACATGATTTTGCTGCTTCATCTACGATGAAAGTGGAATATGTAGCTTCTCTTGAGCCTACGCATGAGGCGATATGGCTGCAAGTTTTATTCAGTACAAAATTGTCTAATGTCTATAGAACTCATTTGTATAAAGCAGATGATAATGGATCTACTCCTTAAAGGTCAGTTTGTCACGTAACTTTTGAGACATTTGTCTTTCATGGGATTTGCTGACCCAAAGAAATATTGGATTAGTGGGAGCTTCAATTTGATCTGATTCAGGTATAGACATTGGAGATCTCATTTTGACGATTCTGTTATTCAGTTTATATCTTGCTTCTCCTTCAGCGTGCACATTCAGTTTTGAGCAAGCAAGACTTTGGTTTGTGTCTTGGAGACACGTTCAGTAGGACCACTTGAAGATAAACACGTATGATCACATAAGACGTGTAATCTTCATACCACACCCCATATCAATGATCCATGTCGTTAAGGCTATTGGTATTTGTGATTGTGACTCGTCACACTTCGAACAAATATGAAATGTTGTGTTGACTACCATGATTCAATATCAGTGGCCTTGATGGACCGGATCTGACAAGCATTGCTCATAATTATCCAACGGTATTGTTTTGAAATCAGTAGGGCGCCCATTAGGAACTTTTGAAACAAACGCGTTTTATGAAATTATTTTTCACAAAATAAAATAAAATGTTTTGTTTTCTTTCAGAGATCAGTGTAGCCCAAGTGGGAGAATGTAAGACTCCATTAGGTGGGCCACACATGATCACCAGTTTAGATCATAACCGTTGGATTATTCAAATTGAGCGATTCAGTGGGCCCCACTATAGTTGTGATCATTGCAAATAGGTTTGGGGCGGGACGCTTGAACCGTGTTCCCTATACGCGGTTATTAAGCCAGATATGGAAACCTACGGTGTGGAGACCCTAGAGGAGAGAAGTGTGATGGGTAAGCTTCTCTGGCCCTCTTTCCTATAAATATATGTCTTGGTCCCCTCACCAACACACAAGAGAAAACCCTAGTCCCATTGAGTGATTCTCCTAAACGTGTAAGGTGCAGAAGACCGCGGACTACCAATTCACTTTAGTAGCCCGCGGACGACGAGACCATTCAACCGGAGTGACAAGGCGATTCGTGCAAAACGGCGTCGGAGAGAGAAGTCGCGGCACACGTGCCAAATTACAGTCATGTGAGATATCTGGACCATTCCCCAGGTGAAAGCAATCACTAGAAAAAATAAAAAATAATAAAAAGGATTATCTGTCTATATCCAACGTACACACCTATAGCCCACCTGATGAGCGGACGTTCTAGATATTGGACCTGGGCTTCCACAAGGTGGATGATAATCAGGGACCTATCACACGTGTGCCACCAAAGTGTCTCCTTAATCTCTGGCGCGAATCTCCTCATCTTGGCGTGACTTTCTATTTTGGTTCGCAGAGCGGCGGGAAAATAGGGTTTTAAATATTCGCTGTTTTCTTGTACGGTACAGGCGCTCTCCCTCACGGACGCCCATTAGCTACTGACAGGTTGAATAGCTATCTGGCAACTGAAGTGACGTCACTAACCTCTGTGGGCTCCACCGTTATGTATGTGTTGTATCCACACCGTCCATTCATTTGGAGAGATCATTTTATGTCAGAATTAAAGAATAAGATAGATCCAAAGCTCAAGTGGACCCCACTAAAGAAAACAGTGGGGACAATGACGCGACCGTTGAAATCTTCCTAGGGCCCACCATGATGTTTATTTGAGATCTACCTGTTCATAAGTTCACACAGAGATGGAATAAGGGAAAACAAAAATATCAGCTTGATCGAAAACTTCTGTGGTCCCAAGAATTTTTTAATGGTAGGAGATCAATTCCCACTATTTTCTTTTGTGGGGTCCACATGAGCTTTTGATCTGTCTCATTCTTTAAATCATATTCTAAAATGATCTCTCTGAATGGATGGACGGTGTGGATACGACACATATATCATGGTGGGTCCACAGAAGTTGGTGACGTAACTTCAGTAGCCAGGTAGCTACTCAACCTGTCAGTAGCTAATCCGCGTCCCTCCCTCCCTCACCGGCCACCGCATGCTACAGGCTACAGCGAGTATTGGCAGTTGTGATAAAGAGGAGTACTAGGGCGAACCGCGCGAGTAGAGGTTGAAAAGGCCATTCGTGGCGGCAGTCGTGCCCTCTTGGCACACACACTTGTGAGATATCTGATCCATTCGTCAGGTCGTTGCCACCATGCACGTTCCCCGGTGAAAAATCAGGTTGATAGACTAGATATGGTGGCCCACCTTGTATGAGAAAAATGGATGGTTAGGAAACATTTCACAAACGGATTGTATTCGATTCGGTGAGCGTACTTTAGTTTTGGCCCACGGAATGTTCGAATTGGACTCGGTTTGGGTACACCCCCGCCTGTCCCGACCGGGGCTC
Organism: Liriodendron chinense; assembly: GCA_003013855.2. Taxonomy (NCBI): domain Eukaryota; kingdom Viridiplantae; phylum Streptophyta; class Magnoliopsida; order Magnoliales; family Magnoliaceae; genus Liriodendron; species Liriodendron chinense. Next base: position 11,400,700 of record ML058513.1, read on the forward strand.
TGTGGGGCTACCGTGATGTATGGGATTTATCCACACCGTCCATCTATTGTTCCATGTCCATGTTCATAAGTTTTATGTGAACTTATGAACATGTTACATGCAAAATAAACATCACAGTGGGCTCACCTAGGAAGGTTTCATCAGTGGCTATCATCAGCACCGCTGCTTCTTGTGTTGTGATCCACTTGAGCCTACGATCTGGCTCATTTTTCTGTCTAGTAATATAAATTGATACCCAAAAATGGGTGGACGTGGCAAATAAAAGACATATGCTGCGCAGGCACAGCCTATCCCAAGGTCGGGTGGCACAGCATAAACAAAGTGAAATCAATTACCGTCTCTTAATCTACGGAGCACTAGGACGCTTTAACCAATTTCCTCAAATTTAAGAGGAAATATCTCGAATTTATAAGATTTATTTTCGAATCCACTAAGAAATAAAGATTAAAAGTTTGAAAATTTCATTAGTCATAGAAAAATGTATTTAACAACTAATTAAAATAACAATTTATAAATAAAATTAACCTTAAAAATCTTAAAATCATAATTGAGGACAATCCTAAACAAATTGAGAAATAAATTTAAAAATCCACACAAATCTACGTAGTTGTTCGCGCATAGTCAGATGGTAGGGCATTCACTGACCTAAACAATAGTCCAGTGAAAAATACAAAATTTAGATAAATTCCAGACACCCGTTGAAAAATTGTTTGATGCAAACTGTTCCATGAGTTTCTTGCCCTCTTGGTGGAATTTCAAGCACCCGATGATGTTGATGACTGTATTCCATCGAAAAATCGGCAGAAATACAAAATTCCTGATTTTCTGCCTTTCATGCTAGATCTTTTTTTTTTTGTTTTTTTGTCAATTTCCTTAAAAAATGTCATAGATCCTCGCCATCGGTCATTAAGCTCTCTCCCTACATCATCGTGACAGGCGTGGTTAGTACCCAATCCACGTCCGTTCGCATTGGCGCCCTGTCTCACGTGGTGGCCCAAGCTACGATATCCGTCAACGCCGATGCCCGTTTCTCTACAATGTTTGCTGAATAAACTAATTCTACAATGCAACAAATGGGGCGCACAGTAACATAGGGGCTAGATCCAATCCGTCCACAAGATGTTAAGCTTCATTTTCACCTTGCATCCCAAAAATCAGCCCGATCCAAAATCAAAGGTAAGTCACGCCAAAGGAAAGAGTCACCCACGATTAAAACCTTTCATATGGTGTGTGGCCATATACTTATTTGGTATATGGAATCCAGTCCATTCCAGGATGGACTCCACCAGTATGAATGGAAACCATAAAAATATGGCTACTCCAAAACTCACGTGAGCCACACCATGTGATTTTGGAGGTTTTAGGGATCATTTTAAACGTGGCCCACCTAAGTTTTGTATTGGTCTGATTTCAGCATCCAAGGACAACATGGGAGTTCTCACATGATGGACGGATTGGATCCTATTCATCCATTACCATATGCCCAAAGACTCTCTACCATAATCCATCCGTCCATATCACCGGTCCTGTTGACTGTGGATTATATCCCGAATGACTATTTTCAATTTTAGCTGTCCACATTGTACGGACCATCCGACGATCAAACTAATTCTTCAATATAGGCCGTGTTTGGTTGCACCAATATCCTGAACTTTTGCACCATATAGAGTAATACCAAATGACATTTGATGCAACCAAACACACCCATAACGTTGGGATAGTGACCATATAAAGTGGGACCCTCACTTTTAACTATTTGGATTGGGGTACACGTTCGCACGGAAGATTGGAGAAACACTTTGATGCTCTGAAAGAATGTGATGGCTGATACGCAGGCTTAAGAAATTATACACGTGGCATATATTTAACTGAATTTAAACTGTTAAAATGATGAGCCCCATTTTTGCTGGATCATGAACGAACAGTTAAGTTAATTTTTTAACCTCACCAGTCGATTGGTAGATATTAGTGGACGGTTGAGATGAAAAATACCAACGGTCCAAAAATTTAGCAATCAAGTGCCCCCAATCAGTGGTTTGGATTATCCAACTAATCTGATTTTTTTGGATGATGAAAATCTGCCCTGGAAACCACAATTTTGAAAGTTCTCCAATTTATGAGTGCATGCGTATCAACCATCGGACCCTCCCAGAGTATCTAATAACTCTCGGTAAAATAATCAATTAAGATGGGCGGGTGGTTGGTACACATGCACTCAGATATCGTACACGCACATATTACTCAAATCCAACTGCCCAAATAGTGGGCCCCACTTTATATGAGTCGTAACTGGTTGAAAAGAACGGCCTGCATGAAAACAACGATCCAAATTCAATAAGCATATTCATATTAACCTGTTATTGAAAACTTCAAAATAATATTATAGTTTCAGTTTATGACCTATCTACATTAGTTCAACTTATTTGGACGGTTTAATTTGACTTCATGACTATCTTTTTTTAGTGCATGTGTATGAAATGTCATACTCTATTAGAGTATTAAAAAGAAAGGGAAGAAGAAGCGTTGAATTCCGAGACACCCAGAGCACAGGAGAGCAGCGAAAGGGGAAAACTTTGATACTCTGTAAGAGTATGATTGATGATACACAGGCATTTAAAAAATACTTTAAATTTCTATACCCGTCATACAAGTGATTCAAATTAAGCTGTCCAGATTATGTTTAACACTTTAGATTTATCATGACCAAAAAATTACACTTATTAAATAATCTGAAAATCAGGTTGGTGGACATTTATTAGACGGTTAATAATGAAAATATCCTGTGGTCTTATTTCAACGAACATGTGTCCATGAATCAGTGGTTGGAATTTCTCAACCAATCTTAGCTCTGGATTGTAACTTAAAAGACGGTGGTTTCCACAATTTAGACGGTTTAATTTGAGACACAGGTACCATTTCTAGGTGCCTGCGTATCGACTGTCATACGCAGCCAGAGTATGAAATAACGCCGCACAGAGAATAGTTGGATTGATGATGATAATGATGGAAAAGCCAGCTTTTACAGCTGGTGCATATCTAAAAAAAAAAAAAGAGTCAAAATAAAAACATACTTAGAGGAAATATCGGGTCCTTGCGTATGGCGCGGATCGGGTACTACCCCCATCAGTACCTAGCTAGATACGGACGGTCCTGTCAGGCGATTTGTAGGGCCACCGTGATGTATATGTTTTATCTACACCGTCCATCCATTTTGAAAGAACATTTTAAGGCCATCAACCCAAAAAGGAGGCAGAATGAAGGATCGAGTATCCCACACCACAAGAAGAAGTGGGGAGTGAACTCCTACCGTTGCAAACTTCCTAGGGCCTGGCGTGATGTTTATTTTCCATCAAACCTGTTCATAAGGTCGCATAGACCTGTATGAAGGTAAAACATACATATCAGCATGATCCAAAATCCAAGAAGTTTTCAACGGTATCATGAAGGAATGGACGGTGTAAATTTTAATCCCATCGTATGCCTACCGTATTAGCCTCGATTTTTAAATCCATGCCATTCATCCATTTTTACATATCATTTTATGCCAAGATCCAAAAAATAAAGCAAATCCACATCTAAAGTGGACCATAAAACAAGAAAAAATGGAGAGTAAGACCTTTATGATGCACAAAAGTCTTCGATTAAACTGAAATTTGTGTGGTCCCTTCATCCCGGTCCTTGTGACCTTATCAACAAGTTGGATGGAAAATGTACATCATGTTGGGTCCCATAGTTAGGGACACATTATGGTGGGTCCCACGTTGGGAAGGATTTCTCCTCAAATCCCACCTTGTTTTTGAAGATTTGAAAAAGGGCTAAAAGTGCCTTTTTGAGTTCTCCTGGATTCCACTCAAATCCACTTCTCTTCAAATCCATAGTGCCAAACATAATAAAGCAACCAGTTTCTCCTCCTTTCCCTCACTTTCTCCTGGAATCCAGGGTGCCAAACGGGCCATAAGATTTCAATCCCCGTGGTGTGGTCCACTTGAGCCTTCAATATACCTCCTTTTTCTGGATCATAATCTAAAATGGTCTATCAAAATGGATGGACAGGGTAGATAAGGAAACGGATTGGCTAGTGACCCTGCCACTAGCCAATGGCTAGTGGTCGGTGATTCGTGGGCCCCACCATGATGTATGTGTTTCATCCATTCCGTCCATCTATTTTTCCAGATCATTTTATGGTATGATCTAAAAAATGAATTAGATCCAAATATAAGTGGACCACACAGTAATGATTGAATGTCCACCATTAAAAACTTCTTAGGGCCACAAAGTTTTCGATCAATATGATTTTTTTTTCCCTTCATCCAGGTCTTTATGAGCTAATCAACAGGTTGGATGTCAAATAAGCATTACAGTGGGCCCTAGGAGGTTTTTAATAGTGGACATCCAATCATTACTGTTTTCCTGTTGCGTGGTCCACCTGAGACTTAGATCTGTCTCATTTTTTGGTTCAAGGCCTAAAATTATCTGTAAAAATGTATGGACGGCGTGGATGAAACACATACATCATATAGGGGCCCACAGAGCACCGACCACTAGCCACCTGGCTAGTGGCAGCGTCACTAGCAAAACCACGTCCTGTAGGTAAAACATATTCATCACGGTGGGCCTCACAGATCACCTGACAGGACCGTCCGTCTCTAGCTAGGTCCTGGTGGGGGTAGCATCCGATCCGCGCCCGAATGGGGGATCCTAGCTCCCTGCTTTGGTGATCCATGCCGTTCATTCGATGGAACCCACATTGGATGTGGAAATGTCAAGAAGTCAGATTAGAAGATCCCAACCGGTTGGCTGGTGACAGCAGTAAAGCTAGCTGGTGTCAAAGCTCTGAGGGCTCCACTATGATGTATGTTTTTTTATCGACGCCGTCCATCCATTTCTTTCCAGCTCGATAAAATTTTATTGCATGAGCCCAAAAAACTGAGGTAGATCAAAAGCTCGAGCAGACCACATCACTGGAGAAATAGTGGGGATTGAATGTTTACCTGTTGAAAACTTCTTAAGGGCCCATCCAAGGTTATGTGACTTCATGAACGTGGTTGGATGGCAAATAAACATTGTGGTGGGCCTCCAAAAAGTGGTGTGGTCCACTTGAGCTTTGGGTCTTAGTTATTTTTGTGTTCATGCGGAATGTATAAAAAACATACATCATGGTGGCCCCACCAATACCTTTCTAGAGACCGATGGTCCCTTCAGGGGATATGTGGAGCCCACCATAATATATATGTCTTATCCACGCGTTCAAGTGGACTACAACAGGAAACATTGGGGATTGAATTACTACCGTTGAATACCTCTTAAGGGCGACCGGTGATGTTTATTTGTCATCTGACCTGTACATAAGATCACATTGAACTGTAGGAAAAAAACATAAATATTAGCTTGATCGAAACTTCTGTATCCCTAAAGTAGCTTTCAACAGTGATCTTTCAATTCTCAGTGCTTCCTCTGGTGTGGTCCACTTGGGCTTTAATCTCTCTTTTTTGGGCTCATGTCCTAGAATGATCCATGAAAATGAATGGACGGCGTGGATAAACATATACATCATGGTGAGCCCCACAGAGCCCCGAAAATACCGTCCGTCTCTAGCTAGGTCCCGGTGGGATGGCACCCAATCCGCGCCCGAAAATAGACGACTGATAAAATACAACAGGAAATAGGTCCACATTCAATCCCATCCCTCACATGGCATACATACATGCATGCCGATCTGGACCGTTCATATTGTGGGCCTTGCCCTGCCCTGTAGCCCAAAAGTTGCACCAATTGAACAAACCCAAGTATCAGAATCCGCCCTCTGAATTTGAACCGTTGATTTTTACCACGTGTAATGTCCTCAAATTAGTTTGAACCTTAGGGCTCTACTCTATCCGAAGTGGGCCCCGCCATTCGCATGGTCTAGATTGAAGTACGCGCATGCCCCATGTGCGGTGTGTAAATGAGTATATGATTCACCGTACGCTGTTGTAGGGGAAGTATCATATTGCAATACAAGGGATGTATTCGAACAAACCTCTTGTATCATTGTCTTTACCATTTGAGTACAAGCTGCTGGGATTCCTGAATGGATGTGCTAGTATTGTAGCCGTTTTACTAGTTTGGCAAATGTGGACGGCTGTTGAACTTTCGAATCAACGGTCCATAAATCTCGACCTTTCGAATTCGTGGAACGGTTGTTTTATTGATCTTCTGGACCTTCTAAATATAGGCCGGATCCAAAAGTTAAGATTGTCTTCTGGAGGGTGTTTTTGAGCCGTACATATACAGCAGAGCAATGGTCTGGATTATCAGGCTATTGGGCCCCACTTGTCATAATTGGAAATCCGTGTGTGCATACGGTGCAAAGACGCATATAAATTCCACTGCAATGGGACCCGTTATTTTGTTTCCTTTCCTGTGAGCGAGTTACTTTATCGACCACAGGACATTTACAGCTCACCCAAACCAACGGTCGAGCTTCTCCCGTGGTAAACGGTACACATTCTTTAACCATGATTATATAGATCACAGAACTGGTGCATGCTGTCAGTGGGCCCCACCTGATGAGTGGCCCGCGTAATAAAAGTACTTTTGTTGAATATGTTTGGGTGGGCGACACGTGCATATTGAATATAGGCGTGGATTTCGGGTCCCCAACAGAGGTTGGGCTTGGGGTTGAAATGAATGCCTCGATTATTAAACGGGCTGGTACCAGACCCGGGCTTGAAGGATCGATCAGCAACCCAGTCTCGGTCGGGCTGATCCGGACCCGCCTTGCTGCTCTCTCTAGTTGAATATTGACCGTTGGATTATTTTTTCAACCCTCCATTTCCCGCTTGAAGAGTGGACAGCCTGACTTTTGAACTATGGAACGCTTAAGATGGACCCCCACCTGACGATTGGCCAATGGTTCAGGGCACGACTTGGCTGTTACCCCTACCGTGGGGCCCACCTTGATGATTTATTGTATATCCACTCCGTCCATCCGTTTCTACAGATCATTTTAGGAAGGAGTCCCAAAAATTAAGCATATCCAAATGTTAGGTGGGCCATAACACAGTAAAAAGTGGTGATTGAGTGCCTCACCATTAAAAATTCCAAAGGGCTCATATTAAGGTTTTCGTAATGTTTATTTTCCATCCAACCCGTTGATAATGTCAAACATATCTGGATGAAGGGAAAATACAAATATCAGCTCGATCCAAAACTTTTGTGGCCCATAAAATGTTTTTTGTGGTCATTTATCACTGTTTCTAGTGGTATTGTTCACCTGAGGTTTGGATTTTCCTAAGGTTTGGAATCGTCTTCTAAAATGATATAGCAAAACAGAGGGACGGCGTGGATATACAAAAAATACATCAAGGTGGGCCCCACACGGTTAGGGTAACACCCACTAAGCTGTTACCTGGTAACAACAAATTCGCTCCCATGCTTCAGATCCAAGACACGTGACACGTGTGCGAAAATATCTCTTTAAAATCTGTCATTTCACTATAACAGGAATGCAGTTACGTTCACTGCCCTGGAACAGCCTCGCTGTTATCCAATGTCTCCTCCGACTTTGGGGGTAACTGGGGGAAGGGTATCTTGGTCATTTTCTCATTCCTATATTAGAATGTTTGTATGCCACGACACGTACTCATCCACCGTACACGTGTCACTCCTGCACAATCCAATTCCCGGCCGTCAATTAGATGGTCAAAAGAAAATGATCAACGGTCCAGATTCAACATGCAAAATCAGACCGTTAAGACGGTGGGCCTATTTGATTTTGGGCATGGTCCTTCTGTAAGGAGCCCACAGTTTAACAGATCGGATCATGCAGCTTTGTAAAGAGTGATGGACGCACACTGTAGTCTCTACATCTTCAAAGAACTCATTCACCTTGATGCGCCACTTGGTGATCGTCGAGCCCACAGTTCTTTGATCCAAACCGTCAATTTGATGCACACAGTTTGGATAGTGTGAGTGAGCCAGATGGTTTGGTGACTTCAAGGCACTACTGGATTCCGGGTTGGAAAGATCCTAGCCATCCAACGTTGTTGTTTTCTCCAACGATCCTTTACCTTTTTCTTAGCAGTCCATTCGTGGGCCACGAATCAGGGTTTGGTTCAGCCAACCTGCAAAATTTCTGGGGTCAGGTTGGATGGCAAAGAAATATTACAGTGGGCCCTAAGAAGTTTTTAATGGCAGGTGTTCGAACACCACTTTTTCCTGTGGTGTGGTCCACCTGAGATTTGGATCTGCCTCATTTTTGTGGAGAATAGCATAAAACGAGATGCAAGAATCGATGGACGGAATGGATAAAATAGAACATAATAGTGGGCCCCACAGAACACCGTCGAAGTACCGAGTCGCACTCACACCTACCAGGACACATACGGACCCGATAATCTCTCTCGGAATGGATATGCACGAGAGAGCAACCCCACTCCCACTCTCCACCTGGCGGACGCGGCTTCGGTGGATTCCCGGATCTACCGAGGTGGGTGGATCTCTGGCTGTAGGGATTACTGTGATGTATTTTCCTTAAATCCAAACCGTCCATCAGTTTTGAAAGATCATTTTAGGGCATGATTTGAAAAATAAGCGGATCTAAGTCTCAGGTGGACCACAATGAAGGAAACAGCGGTGAATGAGCATTAAAAACTTCTTGTGGGGCAAAAAAGTCTTGGATCAATCTGATCATCATGTGGTCCCTTCATCCATGTCTTTGCTGACCTTATCAAACGGTTGGATGGCAAATAACCATTCATTTGGCTTCCAAGAAGTTTTTAATGGTTGATATTCAATCACCATTGGTTCCTGTGGTGTGGTCCACCTAAGATTTGGATCTGCTTAGTTTTTTATATCACTCCCTAAAACGTTCTTTCAAAACTTATGGACGGCGTGGATGTAAGGAATATACATCAAGATGGACCCCGCAGTCAGGCATCCACCGAAGCTGCGCCCCCGCTGCAGGGGAGACGGTAGATCGCGACCGTCCACCTAGTAGGGCTGGCTCCACCACACCGATCAGAAGATCCTAGGTATCACTTTCCCTTACCGTCCATTTGAAGGCCACCCACTGAACGTGCAGCAACACCAAATTCGCTCAATCCATGGCAGGACACACCAGATGAATGGTCTCAATCCACCGAATCACTGCCACGTGGACGGTGGAGGGAGTTCGCATATCGTAATTATACATGACAGGGAAGGAAGAAGGTAAAGAGAGTGAATGCTTAAGTAACGTCAAGAAGCCATTTCCTGTACTTCTGTAGTTAAGATTGAATTCTCTCTCGACGTACAATAATAATACCTCCTCCTTCCACTCTCTCTCTCTCTCTCTCTCTCTCTCTCGCAATGGAAAGCAAAGAAGGTGGTAGGAGAGAAAAGAGAGCCTCCCAAGTGAGGATTTTCGAGAGCGATGAAGAGCTTTCAACTGCTCTCGCGGACTACGTAGCGCAGCTCTCTGAAGCAACTGTCAAAGAAAGAGGAGCTTTCTCTATCGTTCTCTCCGGTGGAAATCTTACAAAGCTCTTGCGGTTCTCTCTCTCTCTCTCATATGTTTTTCAAGTCCTTATATTTGCTTTTTGGGTCCCTTTTTTTCGATTTGGGTGTGGACGTTCTTTTTTTCTTGGATTTTTGGTAGGAAGTTGACCAGAGCTCCATACGTGAAGACTGTGGATTGGTCTAAATGGCATGTGTTTTGGGCTGAAGAGAACGTTGTGGCCAAAAAACATCCTGATAGCAACTACAAGCAAGCCAAAGAAGGGCTTCTATCAAAGGTTCTTTCATTATCTCTTGCTTTTTGTCCTTTTTTTTATTTTTTTTATTCATTCCAAGATCACCCACTTTTATTTATATTTATTGGGTTTTTTTAATATTTTTTTTTCCTATTTATCTTGCATGCATTGTTATGAGAATGGCTGTAACCAATGAAAGCAGTATCCATCTTTACAGTTCTTTCTTTCTTTATTTTACTTTCTATATTGAATAAAATCATAAGAATTTAAACACTTAGATATTTTATTTTTTTCGGGCGAAAAAATGGTATTTTTTATTTTTTATTTCTACTCTAAAGAGATTAAAAGACCCATTAAAAGAAAAGAAGATTTTTTATATATTTGAATTTCTTACTTGAAAATGAAAGGGGAAGACACACTCGCACCCACACTATTGATAGATACAACCAGCTATATTACCAAAAGTAGAAAATAAAGGGTTTAGGTATCTAATTGTACTGTTATATTACCAAAAATAGAAAATAAAGGGTGTAGATTTGAAATAAAATAAAAAGTTATTATTCATTTATGGTCTAATTCCTTCTCTTGCTATGTCATTTTCTTTCCTTTTCTGGGTGTGAATGCCTTAAGAATTATTTAAGGCAGACCAGACCGTCAAAATACTGGGCCTTTTTTTATTTATTTATTATTCTATTGTTTTTGGATTCTACAGCAGATTCCTCATTCTACAGCAGATTCCTCATTCTACAGGATAATATTTGTTTTTCCAGTTCATCCCGGTAGTAGTGACGTTATGAACGGTATGGATGTCATACAAACATCACTGTGGACCCCAGGGAGGTTTCAACGGTACTAATTTACCTACCCACCTTTTCCTTTAGTGAGGCCCACTTGAGTATTGGATCCGGTTCATTTTTGCTTTTATAGCCTAAAATGAGCTCCCAAAACGGATGGACGGTGTGGATTTATCATAAAACATCACTGTGGGCCCACCTTGGTTCCCAGCGCAGGAAATTCCTGCACAAGGCTTTCGCCGGAAATCCGCGCCCCTGAAAAGAGCAGAGATTCCTGGCTACAGAGCAGGAGTACTGTTTTTGCCTAACGTGTGCAAGCCCTCTAAATTGCGCCGGGTGGACATGGTACTACCGTTGCGAGAAGTTGAGCTCGAATTCATCCCAACGTATTGTAATACGATACGTCTGGATCTAGCCGTTGCATTTGGGCTTTTTTTCAATTATCCGTACCGTTTGCTTGATAAAAATGACAAATCTACTATTTAGTTAACTAAGATATTTATTAACATAAAGAAAGTATATGAGATTTTCAATCATTCCATTATTACGGAGATTGATATCCTGTAGTAAGGGAAAAGAACGACACCAGAAAAAGAAAGTACTTGATTTGGATATGGATCATACGATCTACCAATAACTAGACCCACTTTGATTAAAAAATATTATTGTGGCCGTTCATTTTTATAGAAAGAGCGTACTTATCAAAGGGATCTTTTGAGCGTACTCATAGAAAGAGCATACTTATCATGGTCACCCATGTAGAGGTGGCAATGAGTCGGGTCGGGTTGGGTCGTTTCCACCTCAACCCTAACCCGACCCAAATCAAATTTGGGTTGGATTTTTGCAACGCTTACCCAACCCAAATTAAACCGGGTCGGGTCGGGTTGACCCACATTGTAATGATCAACTAACCAATTTGTAGATTAAACTAGATGCATATAGCACTAGCATTCAATTCATAACTCATAATAACATTAAATACATTAAATCCACGGTATATAATAAATATTCAAATAGAATCAATCTAAAGGTTAACGTAGGGTTCAACCAAGAGATCACCTACTTGTTGACGCTGTAAAGGATCCAATGAAGGTTTGACTCCTTAGGTAAGGTTTCTATGAATTATGATCAATCCTAGCCATCCCAGCTTAGTGAAATGGTCCTTAGGGCTTCTTCTTATATCTTCTCCACTCTTTCTCTTTCATCTGATCTTCTTTTCTTTTTCTTCTTCCTTCTTATCTGTTTTTCTTTTGCTTCTTTTTCTTTCCATATTACGTTTTTAGGTTTCGATTCTCTTCTCTATCTCTTGTTATTGGAATCCCCGGTTTCTAACGTTGGAGGAGCCTTTAACGAAGAGTGCTGGTGAGTTGTCCACCGTTGGATGAGAGGTTTAGATGGCTAAGATCATGCGGAGTCCACTCACACGGATTGTGAGACAGGATCTAAGATTGGAAAGAGAAAACGGAAATTGGGTTGAACACGTTGTTCGTGGGCGAGAGATGTAACAGTCAATTTTTTGTGTGATGAAGTGGGGTCCACTAGGCTAATATGAGAGGAAATCAAAGCTGTTCACTAATTTCGGCAAGTCGAGTTAGAATAGGAGCTCGAAAATGAAGTTGATCGGTGAACGGTGTGGACCACGTAAGAGGTATCAGAGTGAGTAGTATCAACGGCTGGGGTTTGATGATCATCTAGTGCATATGGATGGTTCCTATGGAATGGTGGGTCACAGCATAGTGGGCGGCTGTTTGGACAGACGGTTGCAGCGAGTTGTGTTTGCACAGAAGGAGGGAGACGTAGAGTTTGGGGATCTTGGTTTCACGTACGGACGTGGGTCATGGGTTGCATGCAGATGTGCAATTGGAAACAGAACTAAGTGAGGTCAACTTGAATGGTTTGAGAGAAATCCAATCCGTCCATCAAATTCACCAGGTTAGAACAAACCATGGGCTAAAACGTGAGTCAAATCTAAAATTTCAGGTGGGCCGCATGATTGGGAACAATGAGGATTGGATGTCTGCTGTCGAAATCTTCGAGGCAGCATGCTGGACGAACTGGATCTTAAACGGTGGATGGTTAGGATCGATAGTGAGGTCGAGTTGCGGCAGTGGTTGGGCGAAGAAGGGGGGATGATAGAGAGACATGTAAGCGGGCTGGGTTTTGGCCACGGCTTGGTTTTTGGTCAGTGTTTCAATGCTGACCATAATTGTATTTATATTATTTTTTTTCTTTTAGAAAAGGTAGTGCATTGGATCCACCGATGATGGATTTGAGAAATCCACACCGCCCATTTGGTTTAATGAATATCTTACAGTTGCAAGCTAAAAAATGAGGTAGAGGTTTGAAGTTTAAATGACCACATGTTAAAAGAATGGTTTGAGTTAATAACGGAGATTGAAATGGTGATGGGCTCTAGATCAAAATTTACTGGTTGGACAAATTTAATGGGTTAGAATGAGTGATTTTAATGGTTTAGATTCATGATAAAACAGTTTTGATGAAGTGTGTGGACCCGAGATGCATTAAAGGGTAATACATGAATATGTTCACACACTAAATTGGTTTATAAGGATCAGCTCATTTGAAGGTGAGGTGGACAACTGGATGATTTCCTCTACCAGGATCCACGGTTAATTAGGTGATTGTTATAAGGTGTATAAGTCTAAATGTGTATATGTGGGTGCACATTCTAAGTGTTGCTAAAATATGGGTTCAAGATTTGGAATGTACATGTGTGTAAGCACCCGTGTACATGTAAGATCACAAATAATTTTTTAGGGTGTTACAAAAAATCTTATAATATTTTAGTTTTACATGTCATAAAATGTGATCATTGTTGTGCACATGTTTATTAAATTGACAGACATGTGGACCATTCCCAACAAGGCGTATGAGAAAAAAAAAAACTATGTATTATTTAACTAATAAGAAAATTAATATATAATAGTCTACTTAACCCTTATATGATTCGGGTCGGGTTAACCCAAAAATTGAATTCGGGTCAAAATTTCCAACCCTAAACTAGAAAAAACCAGGTTGGGTTAGCAGGTCGGGTTGAATTTTGCCAAGTCTAGACTCATGTAGCAAAGAGTCCACAACGTGGACGGTTTAGATCATCAGAACATGCAGCATGTGGTCGTGGCTAGGCGGACGTGTACTGATCCTGAGTCGTGACAAAGGCAAAACGAAATCAATGATTTCGGAATGCGGTAGAGTCGTCTCTCTACAGTACAAGTATTAATCCTGAGCGTCCATCTAGTGGTACCTACTTTTGATTTTAGATGATTCAGAATACATGCTCGGGTGGGCCTACCGATCTAATCAGCTGTCCTCGTAGGAACGGCTGAGACAGCTGACAACAAATTCGAAAGTAAAAAATTGATGTTAATAACTGTATTGTAGGTTTGATTTTGAATCGTATGTTGCATGCACCGTTGGGCCCACTCGATGAACAGTCCTGATTGTCAAGTCATTGTGGCCTAGTGTCCTGGAATTATACCATACGTAGCATATATTATACGGTTTTTCTTTTAGCAAGGGAGATGATACGGATGAGCCGTAGTATGGTACAGCCATCCCTCCACAGGACACATGGCTAGTTGATTTATAGATCGGGTCTACCCATGAGACAATCCTATCCATACTTGTTTTTATGGTTTATCCGGCTACATGCTTATGGTTGACGGTTAAAAAATAGGTTTGATTAGAGCTATACACGAGTCGAGTAAGCTCGAAAAACTCGGTCAATTCGCTCATAAAATGCTTGACTCGGCTCATATTGAAACTGAGTTTGAGCCGAGTCGAGTCAATTTTTTTGTGCTCAAATGTGTTCGAGCGAGCTTCGAGCAGGGCCATGCTCGATTCGACTCGACTCGTTTAGTGACTCGTACTCGGCTCGATTCGGCTTGACTCAGCTCAGAGCCATAGTATATATAGTATAGTTAAAATGAATTTTTTTTTACCCAAATATTTTTTAACCGCTCGAGCGCTCCCCTCTTTTCAAACCTTAACCCTAACCCACCCTCTCTCTCTGAGCTCGATGGCCAGTCGACCACCATCTGCTGGCCCGTCCACTCCACGCCGACCACTCACTGAGCCACCCTGCCCAATCTCAGCCTGCCTTTCTGGGACCCGACCACCCCTGATCTCTCGCTTGACACCCGACCACCCCCGATCTCACCTTTTCCACTCGACGCCAGCCACCCCAATCTCAACATGCCCCTGCCGAGCGGTTCTCAAAACACTGCTCACAAACTGACAAACTCGCTCGAATCGACTCACCACCGTCTCTGATCTCGACAGGGCTCCTCGACCCCAGTCAACGACAAGGTGGTTGTCAATCGAGCACTGGCTAATGCTCGATTCGACCAACCGTCGCTCTGTTGTGATATGACATGGTTTGAATTAGCTTATATTAAATTCTTTACCTGTCTTGATCATCATCTGACCATGGATTTCCATGTTTGTTTATCAATGGTAAACTCGTAATAACAATTTCTTTTTATCATTTCAATTTAGCGTTGTCATGTGCAATTACAGGAAATATGTCATGATTATGTGATGATTACGAGATAGCATAATTACATGATCACGGCATACTTTAGTATATCATGGTATAATGCCCAGCCAAGATTGTAATAAGTTGGTAGTTGTAACTTGTCAAGATTCAAGTTCTATGTAGTTTTCAATAATTAATTCTTTCTTAGTATAACTTGTTGATTATTTAAATTTGTTTAGTTATATATAATATAATATAACTCAATATATAGATGGTCTAATGGTCAAACTAAAATCAAATAGGTAAATAAACCCAATCCAATCATTGGTAATAATTAGACATGGTTTTTCATAATTTTTTAAAATTTTTTTGCCTATTTTATTCTTTTTTTATTTTTTTATTTAAAAAAAAACCATCAACGTATGCACTTATGCAATTATGTGATGATTATGCTATATATATATATATATATATATATATATATATATAGATTTGAGATTTCCATGATAACGTCATGAAAATAAATACAACGAATAAATGTCTCCTTAAATTACTGTGGTAATTGGAATCTAAACAACCTGAAGGCCTCATTTGGCATCATGGATTTAGAATGCCTAGATTAGGAAACCCGTTAGATTTGGAATACTAAAGTTGTGTTTAGCACAACCAAAAAATCAGTGTCGGAAATTATGGAATATATTTATAAGAGTTTAAATTTAATATCCCTAATTAGTGTACATTTATGATGTTTGAAACAATGATTGTTATAAGCTCATTGAATTATATACTTTGGTTAAAAATTGATGAAATTTAAAGCCTTGGATGGGCCACAAGCAAAGATCACAACTAAATGACTAACCAATGCTTTTTTATGGTTGATTTACATAGCCAATGTTTGGACTACTCAAATCATTTTAATGATGCAGTTGATAATCTAATTGTTTTGGAATATCATCAGTGGGCCACAATTACAATAAATTAGTCACTTAGCAACACCTATGTTACACATGCGACTCTCCTACCTTTAAAAATAAGTAAAAAAAAGGAAGAAATTGGTAAGCTAAAGAAAGGGATTGCAAAACTCATCATAAGTGAGGATTGGCTATCCCTTGTATTCGTAATATCCTTCAATCCAGGCTGCCAAACGACCTTCAATTGGCAAAACCCTCCAATGGGCCGTCTTGATATGAACATAATCTTGCCACATGTCCTTTGGAGAGTTGGCTCTACCAACTTATGGTTCTTCCGGCTCCGCCGTATCATCTCCCTCTTATACGTAGGCCCCACGGTTTAATAATCTAGACTGTTTGTCTGTTGTGTGGCCCACCTTACCGTGGAGCATACCCTGAAAATCCCCCAAGCTGGAAGATTCCAGCGTCTATTACTGCGATCGTTTCAGTTGCATGTGGACCGTTGTTTCCCATTGTTAACAGTAGATCACAAATCTAAAGGCTGAGATTTTTCCATCAAGGATAATTTTTAAGGAATGGACTGTCCACGATGGGACACCACATGATCCATTCGTCCATTCGTGACTATTAATTGAGAACCCATGCATGGCATACAAAAATGCATGTGAACTTTCGCATACAATGGTTTTTCTTCCGGCCAACCTGTCATTTTTTGTTAGAACATCCCATCCGTTCATATGATAGGAATCCTAATTGGGGTGATTACGTGGGCCCATCCTGTACATAGACTCAGACATCGTCTGTTTATTGATTTGGATTTTGTAGCCTCGCTGATCCATGGACCATCATGGTTTTAGTCCTAGATGATGGCCCACCTTTTGCATGGCCCTGAAGTTCTTCGCAGATGATACGTACCGTAAGAAAGCGTTGTGTGTGAATATTCACATACAACAGTGTATGTGAACATTCCTTTGTGCCGACCCTGATGGGCTTAACTCATTTTTGCTCAACTGTTATTTAACCGTCCACTGCACTGCGTGGCATAGATGCAACGGCTGAGATTTAATCATACAAATAGTAGACTATGATCAACGTTTCGATCATCTTAGATATTATCAGAGTCTGGATCCTCTGCTCTGCCTCAACAGGATTTTCCTGTTTGCCAACCACCTGATTGGACCAGCTCAGCACTGAGTTAGTGCTGAGTTGGTCCAATCAAACATTGGCAAACAGAAAAATCCTGTTGAATCCAGGCAGACGATCTGGATTCATGTTATCAACGCTGACGTTGGAGATCACTTGTCTGTAGTCATCTGATTGATTGTCCACATTGAACCATGGGCCCATATGCAGTTGTAATGCCGCTTGTTTTTTAGAATTTTGTAGGGCTAGACTAGGGTGGTCTTGGGATCCTTGCACCTCAAACTGACCGTACAATAGTGTTCCTCTTATGGGTGGGCTGTGGACCAAACTCACATTAGCCAAATGATATTAACCATTCAGTTGGTGGATACCAAATAAAGGGCTGTAAAGAAAATGATCCATGTTTGGACTAAATCAGATTACTAGTGTGACCATTGGGCTACAATCCTTTTGAAATGGGGCCCACGGATTGGGACAATTTTCATTAACATGCGAGTATTGGGTAGTGTAAGGGCTAATCAGTCATGTAACTTAGGACCTACTTGTTTCACCAGTCAGTCACAATAATGTAGAGGAAATGGATAATGATTGTCATGAAAAAAAAAAAAAAGAAGCAATGATTGCAAATTATGTATCACCGGGCAATAACTACATTTGATATTGTTCTCACATTTGGTTTATCACAATAAAATTATAATGATATCATTTTTACATTACTTCAATATCAAATTATGACCAAATAAATTGATTTTACTTTTAGATCGAAGATTTTCATAAAATACCAGGAAAAAGTGCAATCATTATAAATTCTTTTACCTATCTCTTACATACATATGCGTTTGACCAACAACTCTTCAAGTGTTTGGTTTAGCAATAAAATCATAATAATAACACATTTTCTTTACATTATTGAGTTTTTTTGGCTAAACAAATAGGCTCTTAGTTAAACGTGACAAAGCAATAGCTTTGGTTTTTTAAGGTTCTTTTGTTTACTCGTCTTCTGTATTTTTTATGGGAATGAAAACAGCCCTTCCACTTGGGGATGGCATTTCATGCAGCCAATGATTTCCATGCATGTGGCCTGCATCCCACACGTTTTGACTCCAAAAGTTCTATTACACTTGGGTTATCTTCCTCTAATCCCATTCACTTTGGGGCTGTTTGGGGTGAGGGATTTCAGGTGGGATTTGTGAAATCCATAGATTTCAAGTCTCCTATGTGATTTAAGGTGGGATTTGCAAAATCCACAGATTTCAAGTCTCCTATGTTTTTTATTGTTGGAAATTTGCTAAATCAATGAATTTCTGAAATTCATACATCCATGAATTTGGAGCAAATTCAAATCCTCCAAAAAAAAGTCAAAACTTTTCAAATCCTCAAAATAATACTTGAGCCACACAAAAATAACCCCTTTGTGATCAATTCTCCGCTACTATAATAAATGCTCTCTAGTTTGATTTGCAAACATTGGACTTAGGAATTTACCAAATCTAGATCCCATGAAAATCAATGAATTTGACAAGTTCATGAGTTTACCAAATTCCCATTCTCATTACCGTCATCCCAAACAAGGCTTTAGAAGTCGCAAACCAAAAATAAATAGGCGAGATTGATGGGTTCTCTTAATGAGATTAGGAAACCAAAATCTATGAATAGGAAAAATCTTAGCCCTTCCTCTTCACTCCATAGGTCTAGTGAGAAAACCCAACACTTTGCATGCCCAAAGCTCTCGAGGTAAAGAGAGGAGGTGGCCCAAAGAGAAGGACTAAGCCATTAGTTACTTGTAAGGCTCCGATCCAAACCATTCGACTACAATAGAAGAGCATCTGCAGTGTCAAGGACCTTTCAATCGATGGCTCAAGATATTAGCATTTTTTTTCCTTTCTATTGTTTGTGTTTGATGATATTGTAGTTGCATACATTTGTCTCAAATTAGCGGCCCATGGTTCCGTAACATTCAACTTCAAAATCATAAAGAACTAAATCCATTGAAGATGTGCATTGATTGGATCAAGGCCTCATAGATAGTTTAAGATCATTTTACCATTGACAAACCCTTTAAAATCATGTTATCTCCTCCCTTATTGGAACAAACCTTGTTTTAGCTAGAGACAATGCCATATATATACCTATGTTTTGGTTGAATTCCAAAAAAACTCAAAAAGTTTTAAACTCTTCTCCAAAACCTGCCTAAAGTTCTCAAATAAGTAAAAAAAACAACTCATTTTGACTTTGACAAACGGTGGTTATGTAATTACGTCTCTTATATTTCAAAAAGGCATAATATATTTTTGCTCCTTACGCAAGGGTCAAGGGTCGCCAATTCTAGATGTGTTTGTTTAATCCACACTGTCCATCCTTCATGGAACATGATTTGAAGTCATGAGCTCAAAAATTAAAAAGATTCAAATATTAGGTGGACCCCAAAAGAGTTAACAGTGACAATTAAACCCTCATAAAAAAATGCCACGGCCCATTGGAACTTTTTTTTTTTCCATCCAACATGCTCATTAGATGATGTGGACCTAAATTAAGAGAACAACTGTAATTCCTTTCTGTCATCTAACATGTTTGGCCCTTCGGAATTTATCAAGGGCAAACAATCAATTCCTTGTGTTTCTTATTATGTGGGCCACTTGAAATGTGAATCTAGGCTCATATTTTGGTCCATGCTCCAAAATGACCTTAAAAAATGAATAGACAGCTTGAATGTCCCACGTCCCACATAAATCATGATGGGGGACATGGATTTTGAACTAGGGGAGAAGGTAGTGCTCCTTGGCTGCTACTGGAAACAAGCGGACACCGATTTCCTCATAGAGGCTTATTGCACAGGGAAGTTAGGGTGGGGCCCACCTCAACCTGTATGAGAATTCCACATTGTTCATCCATTTTTCAAGTTCATTTTAGGCTAGGCAATAAAAAATGAGCTGGATCCAAGACTTAAGTGGGCCACACCAGAGGATCCTCATGACCACTGTCGAAATATTTGTATGGCCATGAAACTTTTGTATTAGGATGAGTTTTTTTTTCTTAATTTTATTTTTCTAGTTCATCCCAATAGAAATGACCTTATAAACGGTTTGGATGGCATACAAACAGCTAGGTGGAGCCTAGAAAGGTCTCAACGGTAGGCATTGCTTTTTTCAATTTTCTCTCTCGTGTATAGCCCAGTTAAGTCTTGGATCCATCTCATTTTTTGTTACAAGTCCGAAAAATGAGCTCATAAAACGGTTGGGTGGGGTGGATTACTTACACATATCATGGTGGGCCCCACCTAGCTTCCAGGAACTTCCTGCTAAAGCTTTGGCAGGAAATCCGCTTCCGGAGGGCGCGGACTAGCTACTGACCCCGACAAACTGTCTAGTCTCGCTACTGAACTCACGTCACCAGGTTCTATGGGCCCCACTATGATGTATGTGTTGTATCCATACCATCCACCCATTTGGATGGATCAATTTAGGGCGTAAGCCAAAGACTGAGTGAGATCCAAAGCTCAAGTGGACTCTGAAAACAGTGGGACAGTGATACCCACCGTTGAAACCTTCCCAGGGCCCACCATGATGTTTATTTGAGCTCCAACCTGTTTATAAGTTAACAAAGACATGGACTAAGGGGGAAAAACAAATATCAGATTGATTGAAAACTTGTGGCCCAAACAAGTTTTTAATGGTAGGCGTTCAATCCCTACTGTTTTCTGTGGTGGGGCTCCACTTGAGATTTGGATCTGACTCATTCTTTGGGTCATATCCTAAAATGATTTCTCCAAGTGAATGGACGGTGTAGATACAACACATACATCATGGTGGGCCCCACAGAACATGGTGACATCACTTCAGGTTCAGTAGCTAATCCACGTCCGCTTCCGGAACCAGCGGCACGTTCGGGGGATCTCCAATTCAACGAGGTGGGTGGGATCCAAAACTGTGGGGCCCACCATGATGTATGTTCCTTACATCCATGCCGTTCAACCATTTTCACAGCTATCTTTAGTATGTGATCCGAAAAATGAAGCAGATCCATACCTCAGTTGGACCATACCACATGAAACAATGGTGATCGACCATTAAAAACTTTATGGTCCACAAAAGTTTTGTATCAAGCTGAAATTTGTGTGGACCTTTCATCGAGGTCTTTACAACCTTATCAAAAGGTTCGATGGCAAATAAACATTTCAGTAGCGCCCAAGAAGTTTTTAATGGTGGGAATTCAATCACCACTGTTTCCTGTGATGTGGTCCACCTGAGATTTGAATCTACTTCATTTTTTTTGAATCATACCCTAAAATGAGCTGTAAAAACGTATGGAGGGTGTGGATGTACGGTACATGAATCACAATAAGCCCCACAGTTAGGTATCCACCAAAGCCCTGTCGGAACCAGCGATGTGGGTGGGACTTAACCATAGGCTCCACCTAATGTATGCATTGTATATCTGGTGGTGCGGCCTTAGGAAGGTGCCCACGGTGGGCAGTAGTGTGCATTATCCGCATTTCCCCTCGAATCGTGAGAGAGAGAGAGAGAGAGAGAGAGAGAGAGCTTTATTAGGCGCACATAGAGGGTTGCAAGCTTGGTGCATTTGGGTGTGAGAGAGCATCCGATTTTTCTTTTGAATTTTTTTAGGGTAAAAATGTCTTTTAGAAAAAGGAGTAACGGCATTCGAGTTTTCTTTTGAATTTTTTTAGGGTAAAAATGTCTTTTAGAAAAAAAGAGTAACGGCATTTGAAGAAATGTGCTTTTTTGGCTAACGGTGGAAACTTTAAGCAGGTTTTAAGAAAGTTTATAAGCAAGCATTTTTTTGGAATCCAATCAAAACATGGGTGTATATATGGCATTATCTCTTTTAGCTATTAAAGAGAGAGTTCAAAATCATAAGGTGTTGACACAGCACATAAGCACAAAGCTGATAACCATGAACCCCTTGACTAAAAGACTAACCCCAAACAAATTGAGGGGATGGATCTTGTGGATCACTATGATACTTGGACTGATTAGAGTCAATTGTTTGAAAAAACACATTTATTTAAGATTTCATGGATGGATGATTATAGTTTCTTGTTTTTCTTGATTTGTGTATATTTGGTTGTGTTTGGATGAAAAAATCAAATGTTTTGAGAAAAAACCAGTGTTACAATAAAATGTAACAGCGGACATATGGGTCAAGTAGAAAAAATACAAGTGCCAGTCTCTATAAGTGATGCCTACATACCCGCAAGTTTTTGCTTTAGAAAGTTTTTTTATACTTGGATTCTTACTCCAATCCTAACTATTTAGGTGTACAATTAAAAAAATCAAATTAGGAAATGAAGAATCTAAATTGATGGGTTTTCTTAATAGGAAAAGGAAATGGAAATCTATAAATTAAAGAATTGTTGCCCCCCTCTTCTTTTGATAGTTCTAGTAATAAAACCCATCACCTCACACACTAGAGGAGAATATCTAAGCCAATAGTGACATCTAATAAAACCCATCACCTCACACACTAGAGGAGAATATCTAAGCCAATAGTGACATCTAAAGCTCGGATTCAAACTGTTGGATTACAAGAGAAGGACAGTCAAAGGCATAAAGGACCTTTTAATCAATGGTTCAAGGTACTCATATTTTCGTCATGATGTGTGAGGCATGGGTACACTCGGGGTGGGACGACTCATGTGAAGTGGGTGAACCATATGAGGCAGGACCCACGAAGGAACGTTCGGCTGAGGACCTGGGCTGTGAGATAGAGGGTCCTAATTAACTAGATTTATCCGAAAAATTAGCATAGTTATTTTTTAACTTCATTAAGTTTTTATGTTTTCTTTTTCCCTCAGGGACAACGAATACGGGCTATGCTTTCATTAGTAAACCATGACCCCCACTTGAACGAACTCAGGGCCTTAGGCACTGTGCATTCAACGGGCCAAGGATCACATAATTCCTTGAAATTGTATACGGATCATGGGCCACAGCATAAAATTCCACACTCACCCAAATCTTAATATAGGGTGCATCCAAACACTATGCTTCTACATTTTAAATTTAAGATTCTGAAAAAGAAAATGTGGGGACACGCCTAAAGTTCAGACGGTTGCGATTTTAGCATTTAAGCAAAAAGATTGCTTGGGTACTTCAAATGATTGACGTGCGCCGTGACTGATGAGTGACTCATTACGCCTAATATGTATTCTTTTCTTTCTTCTTCTCGTTTAAACAGGTCCCCATACTCCCTGCGCACATCATCTCCGTGAACCATGGCGTGCCTGCAGAGTCAGCCGCAGAGGACTATGAATTCAGCATCCGCCAGCTGGTCCGAAATCGGACGGTGGGCGTCTCTCAATCGAGTGACTGCCCAAGGTTCGACCTGATCCTACTCGTCCTTGGCAGCGATGGGCATGTGGCGTCCCTCTTCCCCTGCCATCCTGTCATTGATGAGGAAACCCAGTGGGTGGCAGCAGTCTCAGACGCCCCACGGGAGAGCGTTACCCTCACCCTCCCCGTCATCAACTCTGCCGCCAACGTGGCAATTGTCGCTACAGGGAGCGATGTTGCAATGCCCCTCACTTCCGCCCTCAGTGATGATCTTCTCCCTCACGGGTCACACCCTGCCCAGCTTGTTTCTCCCCGGGATGGCAAGCTTGTCTGGTTTGCTGATGCCAGTGCTGCTTCCCTTGTCACTGCATCGAACTCCTGATAGCCCACCAGTAAAAATGGCATCTTCGGGTCTTTTTTTTTTATGAAAACCAATGTGGATGCAGTTGCACATTAGGATCTGGTAATGTGAAAGGATCTTTATTCAGTTCGTTTCTTGTTTTTTGTAAAGCTTGCTATACAGCATGCAGTTTTTCTGAAGACGGTTTTCCAACTTTTGTTATATAGAATGTGGTGGTATTTCCATCCAAATGCAAGGTTTCATCCAAGAAATGCAATGTAACATGATATAGGTTGAGCTGACTATGGTAGATGTCAAAATGCAATGGATTGGTTTCTCTCCTCTTCTTTGGAAACATCAGAAACCATTTTTCACACGCAGGACATGACCAGATGCTATGTGAGCACACAGCAATAGCAATCTGACATATGCTCCATCCATCAGTTTTGCCGGCTCATTTTAGGACAGTGCAGAAATGAGGCAGATCCAAAAACACAAGTAGGGCATGCCACAGAAAACAGTGGGGATGGATCACCAACACGATTGAAACCTACTTTTGTTTTTAGTTCATCCCAGTGGGAATAACCTCATGAACAATTTGGGGGGCATGAAAACAGCCTGGTGGGATCTAGGAAGGTTGAGTTTCCATCTCCCCATTTTCCTGTTGTGGCCCACTTTGAGTTTTGGATCTTCATCATTTTTTTGTCTCGTGTCCTAATCTAAGCTGGCAAAACTGATTGACAGATTGGAATTCTCAGGGTCACGGTGTCCTTTGAATGGAAACGTAACATGGGTCATGGTGTCCTTTGAATGGAAACGTAACATGGGTCATGGTGTCCTTTGAATGGAAACGTAACATGGGCTTAGGCCGATGAGAGGCCCATCGCCAGCTCCACCATGGTTGCCGCTGCTTCTATGGATGTAT
Source organism: Liriodendron chinense (assembly GCA_003013855.2). Classification (NCBI taxonomy): domain Eukaryota; kingdom Viridiplantae; phylum Streptophyta; class Magnoliopsida; order Magnoliales; family Magnoliaceae; genus Liriodendron; species Liriodendron chinense. Next base: position 11,425,314 of record ML058513.1, read on the forward strand.
CCCCAGAGGATGCGTTTCTGTGTCTGTGGTGTCCAGTGTGGCCTAGGGTTTTGTAATCTGAATTGTTGATATGATGGGCCACAATATCCAACCGGTTAGATTTTTGGGGCGCTGTCAGTGATCTTGAATGATTTGGATAACAAACCCAGAGAGAGAGTGAGAGATTCCTATAAACCCCAAAATCATACACATATGAGTGTTCTAGCCAATTGAAATCATGCTACATATATCTTCACATTGCCTAACCAATAACAAGATAGAAACAGAAAGAATTGCAACTCAAAATTAAAGGAAATCGTACCCAATCCAATGCGCTTTTCCTCAGCACTTGGAATGATGACTTCAGAAATCTCACTCCCGCTTATCCTCTTCGAGGCCATCTTCTAGGCTGAAAGCATCTGCTTTTGCGGAACTCTTCTCTTTCTCTTCTAGCTTGACCAATGCAAAATCCCCTGGCGTTCCTTTGGTTAGAGATTGTTCTTCTTCATTGTCCTCTTCTCCCATTTGCTCCGTATATGCATACCTGGTTTAAAATGCAACTGAGTTATGGACGGTAAAACAAGCTCTCCTACAACCATATACTTGCATCTATTGATTGCTGAAAGGCCAGAAGAGAACATACCGTTGGGAGCTTTGAGATGGAGCCCAAAGATAGCAGATCACACAGAGCAACACAAAAGCAAGAGCATCCCAAAAGGCAGTGATGATCCAAGCACTCTGCCACCGCTCACTGAATGGATCTGTTGCTTTGAAGTAAACCTGCGATAAGCCGATGATATGCTTAGATCAAAGCAATAACAATGTTCAAGAGGAGAACAGTTATGGGTAGTGATAGATTGTAGTGTTTGCATGAGATTAGGAAGTTGGCTAATCCCATACGCATGTACATGGCAGCCCACCTGTGTACCTCTGCATGCAAAAACATGGCACCTGGGTGCAAGATCCTAGCCATTCTCCAGGTAGGTCCCACTAGATGACCTTTCCCAACAGTCAGGTTGTTCCATTAATCAAGTGGGCCACAGTTTCCAAAAACTGGACCAAAAAAATAATCTTCAGACAGGTTTTTCTAAGCGATCGACTTGTTTCTAACATTGTGGCCCACATGATGAGTGGACCAGCATTATTTTTCAGGCCAGAGTATCCACATGGTGCGATCTACCTGATAGATGCCTTGAAACTTTTAAAGGTGTGCCATGGTGCCACACGTGGTGGCATGTAGATGGGTTGCCCACTTACCCTAGACACACATATAGGATTAGCAAACCTCTGAGATCAGTCCCAGGCATCTTTAGTTAATATTCTAGATTATTTGTGAGAATGCACATGAATATTGCCATTTTGAAGCATGATTGCATCTTGTTGGCTCACATTCTTTCCATCATTATGAACTGGATTTCAAGGTTTTAAACGGGCTATCAGGTATCATACCATTCACCATCAATATATCCCGTAACACCAAGTGTCAACCCTATACCGGGCTGTTTCGGGCCAATGCAGCCATATTGTTCATGGGCAATCCTGGTACATATCAGGCAATACATACCAGTTTCCTTGCTGGGTTTTTACATTACCATCAAGAGGATTCCAATGGATAGAGAATGCAAGGTTGGTGAATATAATCAGGAAATGGATGCATTACAAAGGTGCTGATCATTTTCCAAGGATTTACTAACTTATCACAATCATCAAGATCAAATACACAGCATGTAAGAAATCATCTTCAAGCTATCTTTCAAAAACAAAGAAATCATCTTCAAGCCAGGGGTGAGTCAGGCAGGTTGGTGGATCAACCCAAGCCTGGCCTGACCTCAAAAGAACCCAACTGCAACCCAAGGCAACCAGGATTCCAATTCCCAACCCAACCCACTCGACCCAAATACATGTGATTATTCCTAACGGACCTAACCCAACCAGAATTTGCTCAACCCGAACCAAACCAATTTCAAATTGGGTTGGCTTTCCCCAACCTGAGGACCTCGACAACCTAACCATCGCCCAACCCGAACTCAGGTTGCCTGTCCCTCTTTCTTTGAAGCTTCCCCTTCCGAAACTGAAACAAACCAACCCAACTATCGATGTTCAATTGGTTTCAGGTTGACCCGAACCCAAGTTGCAGCCCTACTTCAACATCTGCACACTGTTAATGATGGAAGTACTATGCCAATTGTGCCTCTAAGTAGCAGATATTGAAACCCAACAACCATACAAGGTCTATACTTTTGTGCATCATACTTGAGGGAAATTATAACATTGGGTAACAAATTGAAATTTTACAATTACATTTGTTCATTTTGAAACGTTTGCTATTATTCATACTGTTGTCACAGATCTGTTGTTGCTTTGTCCTGAAAATAATCTTGTGGGTTTGCCTAGGAAAATAGGGTCACCACCAAAAGTACCAGAAAAGGATGTAATGACAATTTGAAACTTCTTCCAGGATCGAGGTTAATCATCATTCCACCACAAATCAGATTCTGGGTTGGATTGGTAAGGCGTTCTGCTAGTAGAAGAATTAAATCCTCAACAAACAACATGAGAGAAATGTTCTTTTCACCTTTCTGAGGCACCTGGAATGATTTATCTTGTTCCTTCATCTTGAAGAATAAACATCTAAGGTTGATGACTGTTTTGTGCTATTCCTTTATTGGCCAAATGGCATTATTATCTTTTAAATTTTATCTATTTTTCTTGCATATGCATGAGGCTGTACCTCATTTTTTGTCTAACTACAAAAATTATATTACCTAAATGGATTTTACATACCATATCAACAATACTTTTTTTTTTCAATGCATTAATTGAAGACATTTACTTTGCCAGGGGTGAGAAAGATCTCCGTTTCCACCAGAGCACTGGAGCAATCTGTTCGCTCTTTACACTTTAGAATTGTAGAGGTCGCCTACAGGCAATCAAATGGCTATTTCTGCAGGGTCAGGCCATGTGCCCCAGTGATTAGGCGATAGTGGTGTTTACAGTTCAACCTAACAGTTGCACAAAGCGTGAAGTGAAGTAGCAACAGATTCAGGTGGCGGGAACAGGGAAATGTCTGTTTTAAATGTCAGCAGGTTTAAACAGCTGGGAAGTCTGAATCATGATTAGAAGTGGAAATGGCACCTAGTTGGATAGTGCAGCTAAGGCAACCATAGCTTAATCACCAGAAAGTAGTTCACTGTTTTAGGTCAACGACTTGGCAGATAGCACCACTGATAAAGATGAGCACAGTGTTCAACAATTCGCATAAGAATCCATAAAATGTCTTCCAAAAAAAATTTCATGATTGTGAAGCTACTGAACAGGAAGAGAAGTACAAAATTAAATGATTGAAAGTCATTTACATGCAAAGAGGCGTAACATGATCTTAAGTTTAGACTCGGGTGTGCTATACATGATACGGGAATCATATCCACGTGCTATACTATGCATGTGATTATTTGCATGACGCAAACAAAGACGAAAAACAAAGAATCTTGTTAATCTACGGTTATTGCCTTACTGAGATAAGGGCCAAGGCTGTGTTTGATTGGAGGTAAATGGTGATAAAGTGTAGTAAAAGCACAATGATGATTTTTATCACCCATTTGAAAAGAGATGGAATTCCACCTCGATAACGTTACAACTTTCAACGTCTTTTCAAAGCAAAACTCTGTGGGCCCCACCGTAATGTATGTGTTATATCCACACTGTTCATTTATCTTTTCAAATCATTTTAGAGCAGGAGCCCAAAAATGAGGCAGATCAAAGATTAGGTGGACTTATTCTCATTGTGGGCCACTTGAGCTTTGGATCTGCCTCATTTTCGGGCTCATGCCCTAAAATGATTTGGAAAAATGAATGGATGGCATGGATATAACACATACATCATGGTGGGGCCCACAGGATTTTGGTACATAGCACCGTACCCAATATGAGGCTTTTTTCAGACGGCATGCATTTCAAGGAAATATAAAGGTAAGTAATTATTACTTATTTACCATTGACTACATGTAATTACTTCCAATCAAAGAGGCCCCAAGTGAATAAACTATAGTGATGTCCAATATGCCCAATGTCCAAACCAAAACAGCAAAAGAATTATTTCTCGCTGGAGTGAAATCTGTACCTCGTAACCAATCCAAGCAACAGAAGCAATCACAGCCACCGCCAATGCATTTGTAAATTTCCTATAAATATCCAACTTAACAGAACTCCTCCTTGCCTGTGGAATCTCAGATAAAATCAGTACTGAACCTGAAAGTAAACATAAATACTGGCAGGCATCTCCATATTACTTGTTGAATTGAATAAATAAACAATAGAGAAGTCAAGGCACCTGTAGCTTCTCCAATGTCTTAGAAAGGGAAGTGAAAATCCACAGTATTAGAAACGCATCGAGGAATGCATTAGGGAGGACAAGGAAAAGTCTGGCTTTCCCTGAAATATCATTGATGGTTCCCACATTCTCTGCAATATCCAGTAACTCAGTTGCCAAGAAATATGTCAAACCAAGAAAAAGCACCTTGGAGGTGAGGCCACCGAGAGTAGGTCGTACAACACCGTACCCCATAGATACGGAGAGTATGAGAATACGAGAAACTGTTTTCCTCACAGCTCCGATAGTCACTACCCAACCCGTGATTCCAACAGGCCTGACTCCAGTGACATTGAAGTTCAAATATTCGAAGTACCAAAGGGTCATTTCAAACAAACCGAGTGAAATAACAAAGGTGATACAGTTCTGAATCGGCAATACATCCCGCCAAAATCTAACATACTGCAAAAACCAAACAGCGCTGAGCAGCACATACGCGAGTGTCATGAATACATAAAATGTCATTAGTGGCGCCATCCTCCCAGGCAAATAACCACCTGGGTTTTTCCAGAGGGTCTTTCCACTCATCAATAGTCCCTTTAGATTCGGGTCACAGGAGATAAAGAACAGGTTATACATTCCAGTCTTTGTAATATTGACTTCTGTAGGTTCCATCTTTGCAGACAAATCGTTCCCACCAAACTGTGTACTTATTACAAGAGGCCATTTGGGATCCACAGCAGAAGGTCTCCTGAGGACTTCGCCTTGTTTGCAGCCAACAAGCTTTGAAAGATCCGGGGTGCAGCAAATAGACCTTTGTCCACCATAAGCAGAACCGCCAATGTTGTCCCGATCAGCTGCCTCAAAGATAATAGCTTCAATCAACCCGGTACTATGTTCCATGTTTGCATGTTGGGCAGCAGCTTCTGCACTCCTCAAGAATGTAATACCCTCAAACCTGTTTGAGTTGCTTTTATATCAGTGCTGGAACCACTTAATAGTAAAATCACGAGTAACCATGAGTAAAAAGAAAGCAAATCAATTTAAACAGAACCATTCCAAAAATAATGGATACAAATTACGTGCAAAGCACCAGATGTTGTCAAGAAAAAATACACAAAATTAAATTGATGAGGGGTTGTCTTATATGGAAATATTTGAAAACATGTTAGTACAGGGTTTTGGAGCCTGTATAAACATGAGACTGTACTCGTTTCACTGTCGTCGTCACCAATATAGCCTTGGCCCAGCTATTTGGGTCGGCTCTATGTTTTCTCCTGATAGCTTGGCAGAAGCTCGACAACCAGCTGCATACCAGACATCAGCCCTCTCCTATACCTGGATGGGGATCGACTAGTACATCACCACTCAATAGTGATTGGAAAAATTACATCCACAAATTGATTTCTAATGTTGATATATTAAAATCGATGCTGGGTTTCCTTATAGAATGAGCAACATTGGAAATCTAGATGACTGGACTGGAAAATCAAATTAAAAAATGACTTTTTCTAGTTAAGAACCTCAATACATTAAGAAGAATCAAACGAGTCTTACGAAGTGTTCAGATGGTGAGAGGGAATGACGTCTGAGAGAGATTCTCTATGGGCGAGTTTTCTTCATAGGGTAGCGAACGATCCTTGGTTAGCAGCGGAGGAAAGAGTGCACAATGGACATAATGGTGTTCAAGAATCGGTGGGAGCGGTGACAGATAAGGAAAAAGGTAAGGGCAGACAGCTGGAGTCATCCCCCGAGGATGGTTCATCTCCGGCCAAGAACGAGGAAGAAGGTAGTTGGGAAAAAGTTCTCAGTAAAAGGAAAAATCTGAAGACACAAGGACAATATGCTCGCCCACCTTCTGATTTGCCAACACTGTTTGTAGAAGGGTTCCCAGAAACTTGGAAGCCAGTTAATTTCGAAAGAGTATTTGCTCATGTAGGAGTGGTCATGGAAGTGGTGGTGCCGCGCCATAGGAATTCTTCAGAGAAAAGGGGATTTGCGTTCGTACGAATGAGCTCTCAAGAGGAGTTGATAAAACGATCCAGAAGATCAATGGTGGAAGTTTTGGGGGGAAGATATTGAGAGTTCAAAAAGAAAATACGGTCCGGAAAGAAATCAAAAGACAGAATCAAGAAAAGGAAAAGAGGGGTCGACTCGATCAAATAGAGTTTCGAAGCAAGATGTACTGAAATTGGCTCCGGAAAACGTGGAAATGGCAAAAAAGGAGATAGGTGCAGCTTCATCTCATTCATATAAAGAAGCTCTGCTCAACAGAACAAACGATCGATCTAACAGATAAACTCCAGAATCCAGAAGAAAGATGGGTATGGAAGGATTTTACAGCAGGATGGACCAGTTGTGTCAATTAATCCAAAGGTCCTCGAAGAATCGTTACAGACCTTCAAAAATTGCTTCATGGTTCAAGTGGTTGGAGGCCACAATGACGCAGATTTAGTGCAGTGGTTATGCAGCAAATGCAATGAGGTTGAGGAAGAGGATCTGGTAGTGAAATCTATTCACGAGAACACTATGTTGGTATCTTTGGGATGTAAGGAACATGCGAACAACATCTTCTCAACCTGTAGGTCGATCGGGTGTGAAGTCATCAAAAATATTCAAAGATGGGAAGATTGGTCTATCTTTGGTTGGGAAGAACACTGGTGTCATATGTGGCATATCCCGCTCGAATTTTGGATTGATGATATCCTCAAAGAAATTGGTGTGTGTATTGGTTCGGTGGTAGCCATGGACAATAAAACGGACGGTAGTCACGAATTGCGTTTCGCGAGGATGCGTATCCAAAAAAAAAAACTACAGCACTTTCCAACGTCAATCGGATTAAGGAGTGGGGACGCAAAGCTCTTTGTTGGTGTGATCCAAGAGCAGGAATAGATGTTGAATCTAGTCAATGAGAGCAGAAAGCTACAGTGATCGATCAAAAGAGGGAAGATGTAGGAGATTCTATCGCCAAATACAGCGGAACACTGCTGCAAATGCCTAACGGGGATGGGAACTCAGGGCATCAGCTTCAGGGAGAAGGAGATCCTCATCCAAGCTCATGCGGAGCACCATATCAAGGAAGAAACAGGTGTTGTGATCTCAGAGGCTGTTGTGCAGCTGCAGACAGGTGTCGCAGGGGGAGGTCTCTCATTTCAGAGTCGGGAGAGGATAGAGGCAACACCTTGACACGTCTCTGGAAAAGACAATGATGAGATGTATCTTGACAGATCTCATAATGGGGGGGCGGGGGAGGAGTTGTGGCTGTAGCAAATGAGAATGAGACACGTGGCAGAGAGAGAGAGATTTTATCTCTCCAACGAAGATAATCGCGCGGCCGTGTAGCGCGACGCCATCTTGGGTTGCTGTTTTACACGCGTCTTCGTTGGAAACAATCACACGGGAGATCGCTGTGGTTAGTCATAACACGTGCAAGTTGGTACGTGATACAGAAGAACCACATCTCTTGCAAAACCCGATACCTGGCACACAATTTCTCCGAACCAACAACGTCTCCAAACAGGACAACTCGCCACAAGTGCAGCTCACCCCCGAACAGAGTATAAATGGCGTCCCGGCATCACAGGTTACAAAGTAGTTTCTGGATGAGCAATTGTCAGAGGGTGCAACAGGGATATCAGCAGTCAGTTTAGACGAAAGATACGAACTGAGTCCAGCGGCGAAAGACAACTCGATGCAGGAATTATTTCCTGCAGACCAGCAAAAGACCGGTTATCTCCCCAGAGCAACATCGGATAATGATGTATGCAATAGTGAGGAAGGGGACGAGCAGCATGGACATCTTATCGCATTAAGTTCATACGAGTCTTTTGATCCAGAGACGATTACCCCGTTGGCTATTGTTCATCATCCAGAAAAGAGAGATATCAAAAACTTAGCAGTGAGACAGGGTAATTCTTACAGAACAGAAAAATTGCAGTGGAAGGCTACAAAGATTACAATGGCCCAAGGTATGAAACAAATAAAATTGGTAACGATGGTGGCACAGTTAGTAGGAGTCACTTTTGGGGACCGACCGGAAGACTACATTTCCTATTTTGAGTGGGTGGAAAAACGGGGCAGACCTATTCCTCCAAAACAGGTGCATTGGAAGGATAAGAGAGTGCAAGGGGAGGAAGACGGATCAAGGGAGAAGAGGAGAGATGTAAGTGCAACGATGGGCAGCCAGGTAAGGACAGCTAAGGTGTAAAATGAAGGTTATGATATGGAATGTAAGGGGGTTAGGGTGTGTTCAAAAAAGAGGACAGCTGAAAGATATGTGCAAGAGGTATAAGATTCAATTGGCAGCGTTACAAGAAACAAAATGTTCGGATATAGATAATCGGTGGGTTGATTCAATATGGTGGGGTAAAGATAAGCAATGGCTAGCAGCAAATGCAATTGGTAAGGCTAGAGGTATGATAATTAATTGGAACTCAGCAATATGGAGCAAAGAAGATTCCTGGATTGAGAAGTATTCAGTGTCAGTGGTGCTGAAGGATAAGGGATCGGGTTTCAGATGGTGTTTCACATCAGTGTATGGTCCGTGCAAACCAAAATTCAGAGAGGAGTTTTGGGCTTAATTAAACTCCGCTTGTCAAAGACGGGAGATTCCTTGGTGTGTGGGGGAAGATTTCGATGTGGTTAGAGTGGTGCACGAGAAATAGAATGGGGATAGGATTACTAGGAGTATGTCGAAATTTTCAGATTGGCTGTTTGATAATGAGTTAATTGATCTTCCGATGGGTGGAGCTAAATTCACATGGTCAAATGGACAGGTTCGACCAATTCAGAGAAGGCTTGACAGATTTCTTATATCTCAAGATTGGTCGGAGAAACACCCGTTGATAATTCAACATGGCCTACCTATGCCTTTTTCGGACCATTGTCCAATTCTTTTGGAGATGGATGAGGAGGATTGGGGTCCTCGGCTGTTTCGGTTTGAACTAGCGTGGTTAGAAGTTGAAGGTTTTAGGAACCAAATTGTGGAGTGGTGGTCGTCCTTTTCAGTTCAAGGGGAAGCAGGTGCTAGTCTATTCCAAAAGCTAAAGTTATTGAAGCAAAGAATAGGGGAGTGGAAAAAAGAGGTTCTCAATGGGAGAGAAGAGAAGAAGTCCAATATGCTTTTAAATATTCAAAAGTTGGACTCAAAGGAAGAAGAGGAGGACTTATCGAAAGATGAAATGGCTTGGAGGGAGGTACATAGAGCAAAATATAATGCTAGGGTGAGAGAGAAAGAGATTAAATGGAGACAGAGATCGAGGGCGATCTGGTTGAAAGCAGGGGATAGGAACACCAAGTTTTTTCATGCTACAGCTAGCGCTAGAGCTTGGGTAAATAAGATTTCTTCTCTAGTAGTAGATGGTCAAAGATTAGAGGAAAAAGATCAAATTTGCGATGCTATAGTCCGTTTCTACAAAGACCTTATGTCGAAAGGAAGGGACTCTAAGCCAGCCCTCGATAATTTGCAGTTTGATTCTATCTCAGAAGAAGAGGCGGCCTTGTTAGAATTGCCTTTCGCAGAAGACGAAATCAAGAGAGCGGTGGTAGAATTGGGTGGAGACAAAGCTCCAGGTCCGGATGGATTCCCTATAGTGTTTTTTCATATTTTTTTGTCGTGTGTGAAGGGAAATGTTATAAATTTCGTGCAAGAATTCTTTGAGAAGGGTATTATTGCGAAGCAATTAGGGGCAACATTTGTAGAAATGATTCCAAAAAAGGAAGGAGCAGAAAGCTTGAAAGATTTTCGTCCTATTAGCTTGCTTGGTGGGCCTTACAAGATTTTAGCAAAGGTGTTGGCTTCTAGGTTTAGGAAGGTGTTGGGAAATGTTATTTCAGAGTCTCAAGGGGCTTTTGTGGATGGAAGACAAATAGTGGACTGCTCTCTTTTAGCCAATGAATGTGTTGAGTCGTGCCATAGAAAAGGAGAGGAAGGTATAGTATGCAAGCTCAATGTTGAAACGATGTATGATCATGTGGATTGGGATTTTCTAAACTATATGTTGGGTAGGTTGGGGTGCGGGCCGAAATGAAGATTCTGGATTCAATCATGAATAAGATCGGCTAAATTCTCCATCCTGGTGAACGGATCGACAAAGGGTTTCTTTGAAGCTTCTCGGGGGGTTCGCTAAGGCGATCCCCTTTCCCCTTTTTTGTTTGTCACAATTATGGAGGCGTTCAGTAGAATGCTAGATAGAGGGACTTAGATTGGTTTGATTAAAGGATTCAGGGTAGATAAGTCAGAATTTCAGATTTCTCATATTCAATATGCAGACGATACCCTATTGTTGTGCAAGGCAGAAGACTTCTTTGTGGAAAATCTTCATTCTATAATAGTTAGTTTCGAGGTGGTTTCGGGATTGAAGGTTAATATTGCCAAAAGCGAGATTCTAAGGGTAGGTATTTCAAAAGATAAAGTTTAGGATTTCGCTAAGATTCTTGGTTGTGCGGTAGCCTCGTTTCCGACAACGTATTTGGGATTGCCGCTTTGTGTAGGGAAACCGGCGAAGCAAATGTGGGACACAGTTATAGAAAGATGTGAAAGAAGAATGTCAAAGTGGAAGTCTAGATGCTTATCTTTGGGGGGTAGATTGATCATGATCAAAGCTTCTATGTCAAATCTCCCGGTTTATTTCATGTCTCTTTTCAGATGTCCTAAACCAATCATTAATGCGTTGGAGAGACGTAGAAAGGTTTTTCTTTGGGAAGGGGCAGGAGAGAAACATAAATTTCACCTTCTAAAATGGGAAGAGGTTTGCAAGCCAACAGATCAAGGAGGAGCGGGGATTTCTAAGTTAGAAGTTACGAATTTGTCACTTTTGGGGAAATGGGTGTGGAGATTTGGGGTGGAGGAAGGGGATAGATGGAGGGAGGTGGTCGCAAGAAAATATGGGGTGGAGGATGGGGGTTGGAGGACTAAGGCTTCTTCAAGCTTCCTATATGTGGAAATCGATTGCGTCTCTAAAAGAAATAGTCTGGGAGGGCATAGGCTTCCATTTGGGGGATGGTAAGAGAGTTAGGTTTTAGGAGGATATGTGGGTGGGAGATTCAAATTTGGGAGAGAGGTTTCCTATGTTGGCAAAAATGGTTACGAAAGGGGGTTTGAAAGTGAGTAGTTGTTACTCCGTCGTAGGGGAAGAGGTGGTGTGGACTCCTTTTAGAAGAAATTTACAACAAGAGGAGTTCGAAGAGCTGCTACCTTCTTCAAATTCTTCATCCCATCTCTCCAGTTCTTTCAAAGGTGGACGTATTGAGATGGTTTCAGGCAAAGTCAGGTTCTTTCTCAGTCAAGTCTTGCTACCGTTTTTTGAATGCAGATATTGAAGGAAAAGGGATATCTCCAACAGCATTCCTTTGGCATTATGGTGCTCCTACGAAGGTGGCGGCTTTTGCTTGGTTGGTAGGGAAGAACAAAGTGTTGACGGTTGATAATCTTTGCAAAAGAAAGATTATCATACCAAATGTTTGCTTGATGTGTCTCAAAAACGCAGAATCAGGTGTGATGCGCTAACAGCGTTAGTGGGCGCTTCGTGTAATTAACCAGGTGGGTGTGTTGCGGTCAAGGTATCCCATAACGGTAATGGTGGCCGTAACGGCCACCACCGTTACCGTTACGATACGGCCCTTTTTTATTTTTTTTTAAAAAAAACTGTTATAGGACCGTTACGGCGCCATTACGGCCCGTTTTTTCTATAACGGCCATTACGGCTGTTTCAACCCCATAACGTGTAACGGTCATGACCGTTTCTGTTACGTATCGGCCGATACGTAACCATTTTGGGATACCTTGGTTGCGCTACTAACAGGGTGTGTGAGCTGCATGACTAACGCAATAAAGAATTACCTCTCAAAAAAAAAAAAAAAAAAAAAGGAGAATCGGTGGATCATTTGTTTATCCATTGTGTTTTTGCGGCGGAGGTGTGGGGCCTCTTCTTTCAGTTTTATGGGGTTTTATGGTTGGTTCCCAATACAATGGAAGAATTCCTTCTATCTTGGCATGGTGGGGGGGAAGGAAAATTAAGTTTGTTAGCGATTTTATGGGTTTTATGGTGAGAAAGAAATGCGCGATGCTTTAATAATAAGTATCGAGGGGCAATGCAAGTTTTTAGAGTGGCCATGCAAAATGTTAAGGAGTGGGTGGGGGCGTAGTTTTGGGTTTTTTCGTTTTGGTTTATTCCATGTGAGTTTTTCGTGGGTGTTCTTGTATAGAGTTGTATATTTGTTTTTTCGAGGTCTCGGCCCTTTTTTATGAAATGAAATCAATGCTACAAAAAATTAAAAAAATACATTAAGAAGAATAGCTACCAATGTTATGCAAGGTGACCATAGATGCCTCACAATGTCGTCATTGTCTCAGCCTTGCCATTGTCCCATCTATTTTGGTTCGCTTTATGAATCCAGTTTCATGAACCATGTTTGAAACAGGAATTCAAAAGTAGAAATTAAATGATGATGATGATGATGATGATGATGATGATGATAGTAATATTAATCTAGGAGAGGACCCTATATTATATAGATGTCAAAAATCTCTAGGACAGTGGCCCACTTTTAGATTAGCAAGGTGAGACCAATAGGGTGTGTGTATTTGTGTCGGTTTTGTGTTCAATTCATACGGTACATATTCCCCATCTGTAACCAACGGTTGTCGTTCGCTTCATCGGGGATGGGCATTCTTTCTATTCTTTGCAATTCTACCTGTCTTATCATTGCTTAATCAAATGGTGGGTGTTATGAATTCAATCTCAGTGTAAGGCCATTGCTAAGGGTACCCATCCATCTGTACTCCCTGACTTGTATCACATGTGCGTGATCCAGGCCATTCATCAGGCAGCCACAATACAAATGTGACTGTCCCGGAATAAGGCGAGCCTGCTCATCGGGTAGGCCACACATGCACTAAAAATGGGCAGTTGAAGAAACCAGCAAACTTCAACCCAACAGGTGAGTGGACCAGCCTAACTTTTCTGCTATGGCACATACAAGATACGCCCTGGATGAACAGCCTGGATCTCACACACCAACTCCATGCTGTCACCGGCGGCCCCAAATTCCCCACTTCACACATCCCAAATCCTAATTCAAACTAGATCTAGCTCTATCTTAGCTGAAATCCAAAACCCGCTTCAGAAATTCCAAATTGCCCGCAGCGAAATATCCAATTCAGCCAAACAGTTTAAAAGAAAAACAGGGAAAATGAGAAATATGAATCTAAACAGTAGATTCCTCTAATCAAAACAATCGAAATCAGCATCCGATTCTATCGCGAAAGAATGCAAAGGAGCTTCTCGAAGATTACCGGATGAACGAGCGACCATCGTGGGTCCCAGATCCAATCTGATCAGGTACGACATCGGTAGAAGCAACGATCCCCTCGCTGCCACCGGATAGAAGGTAGGCGTTGCCAATATCCCTGAAGGCGTCTTGATCGTAGATATGGACAGAGGCTCTCACAGTAGAAAGAGAGGAGAGAAGAGAAGAGAGGAGGAAGAGGAGGAAGAAAGCGGATTTCGCAGTTTCGAATTCCATTTGAGGAGAAGAGATCGTCAGACGCATCTAACAATATGAGAGAATCGGTCGCCACATCTGATGGAGGGGAAGCTTCTTTTCTTTCGTTGGGAGAAATCTCTCTCTCTCTCTCTCTCTCTCTCTGTAATTTGGGAAAATGTCATTGTTGCGGGAAGAGGAAGGTGTTCAAAGCAACCAGCTGGGGCCCACCATGTTCTATATGTAAAATTCAACCGTCCATAAGGGGCGCGGATTGGGTACTATCCCCACCAGAACCTAGCTAGAGATGGACGGTCCTGTTAGGGGATCCGTGGGGCCCACCGTTATGTATATGTCTTATCCACGCCGTCCATCCATTTTAAAAGATCATTTTAGGTCAAGAATCCAAAAAGGAGGCAGATTGAAGGCTCAAGTGGACCACAGCCAAAGGAATTAGTGGGGATTAGATTCCTACCGTTGAAAACTTCCTAGGGCCCACCTTGATGTTTCTTTGCAGTCCAACACGTTCATAGGGTCACATAGAACACTGTGAAGTGAAAACAAAAATATCAGCTTAATCAAAAACTTGGGTGTCCCCAAGAAGTTTACAACGGTCAACTTTCAATCGCCACTGCTTCCTGTGTGGTCCACTCGAGCTGTAAATATACCTTCTATTTGTAATTATGACCTAAAATGATCTGTCAAAATGATGGACGGGTTGGATAAGACATACATTACAGTGGGCTCCACATATATCCTCACATATATCCTTGATGTTTCTGTATCCCATCCGCGACCGTACATAAGGTGAGAACTCTTTATTGCACCGTACATAGACAGTACCATAGAAATCTGTGATGGGCCACGTTAACGATGTAAAACTGAGCCTAAAACCTCTCACATGGTGTGGGGTGACTGATATTTGAATCTGGCTGATTTTTGTATTTTCACTTCATTATTGTGAGTTACACCTGATTAACGGGTTTGATGAATGATACATACTATGGTGGCCCACTCTGAGTACGAAAGAATAGTAAACAGAGCACACCAAACCTATGGTTGGCATTCCATCGGCATTGGGAGCGGATCAGGTATTACTTGGGTAAGAGCTAAGTGGGTGTTATCATTACCGTGGGGCCCACCTTGATGATGTGTTGTATATCCAGGCTGTCCATCCATTTCTACATCCTATTTAAGGACGTGGTCCCAAAAATTAAGCAGATCCAAATCTCAGGTGGACCACACCACAGGAAACAGTGGTGGTTGAGTGCCTCACCATTAAAAATTCCAAAGGGCCCATCGTGAGGTTTTCTTAATGTTTATTTACCATCCAACCTGTTAATAATGTCAAGAATACCTGGATTAAAGGAAGATGCAAAGATCAGCTTGATCCAAAACTCTTTTGACCCACAAAAGGATTTTAATGGCCATTCACCACTGTTTATAATGGTGTGGTCCACATGAGATTTGGATCTTCTTAATATTAGGTATCGCATCCTAAAATGAGATGCTAAATAAGATGGACGGAGTGGATATACAAAAAATACATCAATATGGCCCCACAGGGTTAGTTAACAGCTAATCCGCTCCCATGGGCATTGTTCCCTATGTTTTGGCTCATCTGAGTTGTATCTCGTTGATTTTTCAACCCAAGTCCTTAGAGCCCTGACTAGAACCCGGTGGACGGAGTCGATTTTAAATATACAACATGGTGGGGCCCACGGGCATTGGTGTTTCACGTGCGTTTAGAACCCGAGGAGAGGAAGAGAAACTTTGATACTCTAGTCGATTGTGTGATGGATAATAAGCAGGTACATAGAGATTACTCTTGGAAGTTGCATCTGTGACATGGGAGTATTTCAAGTTAAACTGTCCACAATATGTGGCCCAGTTAATATGTGTCATTGTTCAAAAATATTATGCTTATTTGATTATCTGACTATCAGATCGTTGGACATTTATTGGGTGGTCCAAAATGAAAATATCCAATGGTTCTATTTCAAGAAAGAAGTGTCCACCAGTCAGAAATTAGAACTGTGAAACCAATCTGATTTTGGGATCATAACTTAGAGGCAGTGGATTCCATATTTTAGCCGGTTTGGTTTGAGTTAGTGTTTGAGATGTATGCAATTTCTGGGTACGCGTGTACCAATCTCCATACTCTGCCAGAGTATTAAATAACTATTTCTCATATACACTGTCGGAATATGTAGATCGATAGGCATGTATGTGTCCGAACCATCCAAATTGTGGGGTTTTTTTTCTCCTTGTGGATTGTCATTGAATGAGAATACACTGAACAGATCATGATATATCTCTGATTGGTGGATATTTAATGTATGGTTCTATATGAAAATGTTGAAGTATATCAACGGTTCATATTCATTGATGAGATTTCTGCTAATTTGTTGTTGGGATTTTTCATTAAAATTGATTTTCTGTATTTTAGGTTTACGGTGGGTCCCTATTTGTCAACGGTTTGTTTGATGATTATGTATGCCACGTGTGCAGTGATTGTGCGTGTGTATAGATAGTCATGCTCTGCAGATGTTTTACTCGGGATCTTTGTCTGTACTTTCGGGATAAACTGTGGTGTCGGTTAGTTGCCTTTCCTGACTAGCGTCGACCGTCGTCTGCAAGCATGGCTTGGTTTTCAGTAAATCCAGACCTTCCAAATTGTGGGCCTGGGTCTGGATGGGGCATAACCTGAAAATAAAAATGACGAGGCCATCCTATCCGTCGAATATCAATTTGTTGAGTCTAGATCTCGACCATTTTCTTCTAATCCGTCCTTCAATAGCCACCGATTGGGTGATTAGGACTGTTCTGGTTTCCGTACGTTCGCGTCTTATCCGTTGAGATTTGGTATGAAGGTTTTTGGCCGTTGGAAGGTGATTTTGCACATCATCTCAAACTTACACACGGTTGATTCACTGGGTCTTAACTTGGATGGGCCATGGCATAATAAACTAAGTGCAGTCGTGCTAATTTGATGTCGATATCTGACTTGAGAATTGGACGGCTAGAAACAGTTCGAGTAGAAAAATGAGATCAGTTGCTCTTATTTCTCCTGCCGACAGTGTTCAACGGCACACTGTTGCAGGGGACAGAGGTTTTGCCTTCAGCGCGCTGGATCGGCGAGGGAGATTCCTAGCCGAGCACTTGAGACATGGCAGTAAGGTTGGTAGATCTAGTCCGTTCATCTGGTGGGTCCTATCCACGGATGTCCCTCAATTAAAATTCACGTGGAGGAGACAATTCTAGCCAATGCAAAAGGCCGCTTCCATGCAGTCCACATTCACCGTAGAAAAGCTACGGCTAGGAACATTCACTTTGCCCGATCTTCAGCTACGGCCCATCTGCTACTTGGACTTGCTTGATGAACAGTCAGGATCCACCCACTTCACCTGCAGTGTGACGATGCAGGGCGACAAGCGTCCATTGCTGATGAGGGGGCAGGAACGGAGTCAGCTTCCGTCCTGCGCGTCACTGCCTTGTAGTATGGCTCGCTACAGGCACCATGTGCCCGATATATTCGGCATTGAATGCCATTCAGTGCAGACCGCTGCAGATGTGACCCCGAACCCATGTCTCCTCCTGAGATGCGGGAGCGAATACCCTGGTAACACCTTAGTGGGTGTTACCCCTACCGTGTGGGGGCCTACCTTGATGTATTTTTTGAATATCCATGCTGTACATCTGTTGTTACGTCTAATTGTAGGACGCAGTTCAAAATTATAAGAAGATCCAAATCTATGGTGGACCATATCAATAGAAAGAGTGATGAATAATCATTAAAAGCATTTTGCTGGCCACAAAAAGTCTTAGACCAGCTAATCTTTAAATTTTCCCTTCACCTAGACCTTGTTGACATTATCAAGAGCTTGGATTGGAAATAAACATTATCAAAACCTTATGATGGCCTCTTTGGAATTTTTAATGGTGGACACTCAATCAGCATTGTTTCCGTATGGTCCACTTGAGATTTGGATTTGCATAATTTTTGGAAGACCATTCTAAGCTGGGCGGAGAAGCGGATAGACCGCATGGATGTACAAGATACTATCCATGTGGCTCACACGATAAGAGTAACACCACTAAGTTGTTCCCGAGGTAACACCTAAATCGCTCCCCAAATATGCCATTCAATGCCCAAGATCCATGAAACAAAAGATCATAGGTAGCTTTTCTCTAGGAAAAGTGTAGGTTAGAACTCGGCATGGGAATGTATTGGGCAAAGGTGGAGGGACACTGGATAATCACAACTCACACCATAAATGCCCATAGGAGATATTCCAACTAGTTGTTACTTTCGAGATTCAAACACGGGACATTCTGCTCTGATACAATGTCAAATAATCACTTTCTCTAGAAGCTCGAGCTGTCGGAGGAAGGCACGTCAATGTATATAAAGAGACATCAACATACAAGGTGGAGATGGCACGTGTCACATGAATGATATCTTTATGTTATGGGCTTGATACATAGAGGATAACTCATTCTTGAGTAAACCTCTAAAGAAGCTCGCATGTGACTTACAATTAAAAATTTGAAACCATTAGCACCTATCTATACTGAAGAACATGCAAAATATTACTTAAAAGATGAGAACGCATTTGACAAGGGGGTAGCCACAATCAAAAGAAGATGACCATTACTTTATAATTAGCAGCATGAGAGATTGTCACATATGTGATAGTCACTCTCACGATTGCATCGGGAATTGTATAAACATGAGAAAAAGGACAAAGGAGGAGAATACATAATCCAAAATCCAATCAATTGCATAATCAGTTCAGACACGACGTTGTTTATCTAGTCCTCTATGACCCTTATCCTTAGCTTTTAAGAGTAATTTAATCCGTCCCTACGATCGCACCAAACCGACTTAATAGTAGCTATAATTTCCTTCCATTTGTGCCTACGTGTCAAGCTTAAAGGAAGACCTTAGCTATAGGAATTGTCTACCTACGTGTATGAATCAGACGACTCAAATTTGCTCCTCCCACTCCCAACACTACCCTCATACGCTAGGTTGATGGTAGTTTGTAATATCGATGCTACTTGGTCCCCACTTATCAATATGCTACTTGACAAAGCAATTCGCTGCTCCCAACCAAGTCGATGGTCCTATCTTTAACGGTAAGTCCCACCTTTTCACACCCATTTTCGATTTATTCCCACTCAACCACACAATTGTTACACATTCAAAAGTCTTTGGTTTTTCAAGGTAGAAGGGAAAAAAAAAAAAACTCATTGGATGAGTATCCTCAACCTCTTCAAACCGCCTGATATTACACTCGACAGATGGTTGAATAGATTATGGTCGAAATTTCAACTAAGCACTGCTCTATCTCGACGTTAGGGATCGGTCGTATTGATTTGAATCGAACTCAATTGGCTTTAGCACACTCACAAATCTAACACTTGTGCTACGTGGCGGAATTCCAAACCAACATTGTCATACAAATTCATATTAAACTATTCAAATTACATCCTAGTTTAGACATCATGAACTAAAATTTATTCTTATTTGATTATCCAACTCCCAAGCTATTAGGCATTTGAAATGGACCAATTAGAATTAGGGACCGTGACTTAACCACAGTGAGTTCCCAATCTAATTTGACTACAGCAACAACAGTACAACTTCCAAGTGCATGTGCATCAACCATTGTAATTTTTATGATCCTTCTAGGCATGTTTGGAGTGTGGGATTAGGTGTTAAGGAGTTGCTTGCGGTTTCCATCCGGCGTTTGAAAATGATAAGTAAGATTTGATTAATTTAGGTATCATATCATCCTGTCACAACATTAGATATCCACTACATTGATGCATGTGTTTTATCCACGCTGTCCATTTATATTCGAGTTGCATGTGTGTATAGGTGGCCTGCATTGATTGCAAAATCTAGTATGTTGATTACAATACTATGGTCCATCAAACGCAAGTTTCACTCAATATAGTGATTTTCTCATGGCAAGAATTTGATCCCAAGCTTGGGATTGGATGGTCAAAATACAATGGTATTTATAAACATGTAATCATCGTGGAATAATGATATTAATTCCATCTAATGCAATTCCACACCGTTTAATCCCCCATTCCGAATAAGTCCTTGCCTATTTTCTTATAAGTAACTTGGTTTAAAGAGATGTCGATGTTGTATGGAGCATTTGATATGTGCGGAAAAGAAGGTATTCGACTAGTCAATTGGCCCAGTCAATTGATTGAACATGCCCAGAATTATTCAACACAGGTCTTAGGACAATTATGGAGGGTTTCGACTAATCAAACTTATGAGCTCGACTAACCAATGAAATTTGAAATTTTAGGTAAAACTCTATAGACAGTTTTTGGCACGTTTGACTGGTTGAACTTGTGTTATCGAGTGGTTGAATGTTGTCTCAACTTATCTTGAACGATCGATTGAGCAATCAACGGTGCACACTATTTTAAACAATTTTGCACATTTCGTTTTTAATACTGGTTATATGCTAATCAAGATTAGGGTTCATCCTAGCCGTTTTACAATGTTTTTAGATGGTTTTAGAGAGAGAGAAAAGCTAGGGCTTTCTCTTGAGACTTTTATTAGTAAGTAATCAATTTATTGTAACTTCATTTATCATAATGCATTGTTGCTTTGTGCCATGGTTTTTTCTCGAATGAGTTTTTCCACACAATCTCGGTGTGTTCTCTATTTGAACTTGCTTTGTATGATTGGAGTACTTTGTTTGATTGTACTCCATGTTGATTTTGTAGTTCCCAACACTCAGTGTTAAAACACACCCCATCTTATCATATAAGCCTTCAATTTCTAAAGCAAAACTCCTAGGTGTTATATACTAAGCTGAAAAAAATAAGCTATAGAAATTATTTCAAGGAGTCATTTGAGATCTCTATTAATAAGAGCTTGTTTACTTAATAATAATAAAAAAAAAACTCTTAGTTTGACAATAGAATATTTGATAAATTTCCAATTTTACCACTTAATTTTTAAAAACTAACTAAAAACTCTTAAAAATAAGTGATAAAGAGTCGCTTATTTTGTAAGAGCTTACTTAACTTATGTGGGTAGGCATTTTTTTGAATCAGTTTAACAAACAGTTAAATAAAAATAAAAATAAAAATATAAATATAAAGAGTAGTGGTCTACTTTGATGGGCTAGACCGTGGGCCCACCTTGGCATATGTTTTACACACTCATGTCGCGCATCAAATTTACCAGCTTGTTATGGGGAATAAGCCCAACAAAAAGAAGATCCAAATCACAAGAGATGACGGTGATTGTATGCCTACTAATAAAACTTTTTTATGAGCCACAAAAATTACGGATCCTCATATTTATGTTTTCCCTTCATCTAGGTGTTATCTTGTCAAGAGGTTTGATGACAAATAAACATTACAATGAGCCCAGGGAAGTTTGTAATGGTGGACATTCAACCATCACTGCTTTGTGTGGTGTGGCCCATTTGAGATTTGGATATGCATTTTTGGGTCCAAGTCCTAAATTAAGTTGGCAAAATGATGGGCGACATGGATATATTATACGACATATTAAGGCGGATACTGTTGCCGTGATCTCACTGAATCAGGCCTATTTCTGATTTTAATGCAAGGAAAAAGAGCCTGATCCTCCCATTACTACAAATAGGAAATCCTTTTGATTGGTCCACATCATCACATAACTGTGCAACCACATCGCACTGTCAGTGTAACTCATCACACTGTATCTTCAAACAGGGATTTCCTGTCTTCAACAAACAAACAGAGGATCCAAACTCAGGAGAGAGAGGATTATAAGTAGATTGGTGAGTTTTCATCAAAAGAGGTGAGCAGACTGCGCATTGAGTGACTCAACATGCTAAGCGTACCAAGTAAACTCTATGAGGCCCACAGTGATTTATGTATTTCATCCACTCTGTCCGTTCATCTTAACATATAATTTCAAGGATGGAACAAAAAAAAAAAGCATATCCAAAGTTCAATTGGACCACACAACAGAAAATAGTGTGAATTGAGCATCTACTATTGAAAAAATTCTTGAGGGCCACAAAAGTTTTGGATCAAACCGATATTTGTGTTTTCCCTTCATCTGTGTGATCTTATGAAAAGGTTAGATGACA
This sequence comes from Liriodendron chinense, assembly GCA_003013855.2. Taxonomy (NCBI): domain Eukaryota; kingdom Viridiplantae; phylum Streptophyta; class Magnoliopsida; order Magnoliales; family Magnoliaceae; genus Liriodendron; species Liriodendron chinense. The sequence continues at coordinate 11,447,211 of ML058513.1, forward strand.
AATAAACATCATCGTGAGCCTCAGGAAGGTTTCAATGGTGGAAATCGTTATTCCCCCTATTTCCTATGGTATGGTCCACTTGAGCTTTGGATATGCTTCAGCTTTGAGCTCAACTCCTTAAATGAGCTGGAAAATGGATGGACAGCATAGCTAAACCACATACATTCACGGTGGCCCAAAAGAGTTCACTGAGTTAATCCGATTTCAGGAAGTAACTTCTCACCCCAACACTTTGCAGTTTCTCAGAAGATTTCAAGTTGCTCGTATTTTAAAGAACTTACAGGCATTTAAATGTTCCTTAAAATCAGATGGACCAATCAATCTCAACCGTTCAATCAATGGCAATTCTAATTTAGAGGGTAAAAAAAATCATAGACTATATCATATTCTCAGCTCATTAACAACGTTCCCATGTTCAAAGAGTTACCACCATTTTAAATGGTACGAAACTAACACCCGAGTCCAGCCTCGAATCCGACTCCAAGCATTCCCGCCCATCAGTATTCCCATTTCCCGCTTCACCTCTCCTCACTCTTCTTTCTCTATTCTCCCTCCCTCCATCCATCCTCTCGCTCTCTCTCTCTCTCTCTCTCTCTCTCTCTCTCTCTCTGTGCCATGCATCCCGATACCGAATCCTCTCTAATCGAAACCCTAGAAGCCTCCTACTACATTGGCCTCTATGATCGATTTTCCTCTTTCCTCAATCCATTCTCAGATCTCATCTCCGTGGGCCCCACCATCCCCCAAAAGAAGACCAAAACGAAGAAGAAGAAAGAGACCGATCCTACCCGAATCCGCGCTCTCGCGAAGCAATTCCTCCCTTTCATCTCTCGCATCCTCAAGCTCCTTCCCGACCGGGCCTCTTTGATTGAAGGCGACGAAAATGCCCTCGAGCTGTTCAAAATTTATCGGCTTGCCCTAGATTGCCTGTCTTGCATTTCCTCATGCATAGCTGGAATACCCTACACTGTCCATATGCAGAGGGCTCGCTTTGTTCGCTGCCTCGAGGGCCGCGGACGGTATGATGAGGCCGAAAACGAGGGCTTTTTACTCCTCGAGAGCCTTCGGAGAGTGGTTTCTGGTAATTCTGCTTCGAAGGCGCAGAAGGGGAGGAGGGTTGAAGTCTGCTTCTTGCTGGACCCGCCAACGGCTGAGAATGCTGATCGGGAGCTCGCTGCACTAGTGATGGATGTTGTTCTGAGTATTGTGAAGTGCGTTTCCAAGGGCGGGAGTAAGGATAGTGGGCCGTACCTGAGGGTTTTAGATTTGGTCCGACAGGCTGCGCCATGGCTCAGGTATGAAAAGAGAGATAGTAAAATGAAGAGACTGCCAATTTGGATGGCTGTGGCCTGCTCCCACTGGTGGAAGTGTTGGGACCCTTCTGTGAATCACGTGGATCTGGCAGCTAGGGACTGAGGGCCACCCAAATTTGTAGTCCAGTGGGCCTCAGAAACCGGACCATGATGCAAAATGCCATTAGTTCAGTTGATTTTATCCATTCATTTCTCTTTTATTTCGTATGAAAATTTTGATCTATTGAAAATAATCATCAGTCAAATTCTCAGATTTAGTACATTGCTCAATATGAATACACATCTTGATTGATGTGGAATGTTGTAGGGTTCTAGATTCAGAGGCATCTGAGAAGTCTCATCGTGGGCTCGTGAGTGCTCTGTACAGATGCACTCTATTCGTGGCAGGAGAGTGCACATGTTTCGATGGGGATCTGGTACACCGTTTTTGCATGACGACATTGACTGAATGCTTGGTGTTTCCTATGAAAGATCAATTTCCAAAGGTGCATACCTATCTAATTATAGCATTCTGAATTTTTGAGGGTCCTTTTTTTGTTTTGTTGGATAATTTTTGATGTTGTAAATACAAAATGCAGCTTGCTCGCAGAATTTGTTCTTCGCTTAGCTTGCAATGGGAGGGAAGATCTTCACTTATTCTTGACATATTAAGATGCACTGTGGAATCAGTTTATTGTGAATGCAAGGTTTGGTCACACTACATTTTACCTCATTTGTTCTGATGTCTAAACTATACATCCATCTATTGCACAGAGATTATTTATGATTACACTGTAAGGGAAATATTATGGGATAGCTATAAGACCAGCCATGCTTTATGGGACAGAATGTTAGACAGTTAAGGAACAACATGTTCATTGGATGAGTGTAGCTGAAGTGAGGATGTTGAGATCGATGTGTGGCACGATGAGGAAGGATAGAGTTAGAAATGAATGCATTCAAGGGAACTTAGGAATAACACCGATAGGTAATAAGATGGAGGGAAGTGGACCTAGATGGCTAGATGGTTTGATCATGTGCAATGAAGTCTGAGAGCCATGCCAATTAGGAGTGAGTTGGTACAAGTTGAAGGCTCTAAAGGGGAAGGCCCAAAAGGACGCGGATGGAGGTAGTAAGAAAAGACTTGATGACCTTTGGTCTAATTGAAGGTATGACCCTTGATAGACTGAAATGGAGGAAAAGGATTCATGTAGCCGACCCCAGTTAATTGGGATAAGGCTTAGATGATGATGATGATGATGATATGACTGTATGCCTATATATATGTAAGTATGCATGCATACATGCTAGGGTTGTCAATGGGTTGGGCCTTGGCCAAGCAAATGCATAATTTTGAATAGGCCCAGCATGACGGGCAGGATTTAGGCCCCTGCCAGTTCAAAATTGGGCCAAAGATAACACTAAGCCCAGCCCTTTGATGGCCTCTATGCATGATGCATGCATGTATGTATACATTTTTTTAGCATGGAAATGCTTGAAGGAGAGTTAATACTGTAGGGTGAAAAGTCTGGGATTAAAGACAAACTGTTTCACCATATGAACTGCAATGATATCTATGAAATGTTTTATCTTCCTTTCTTATCCAATGATATCCAAGCTTCTGAAATGCGTTAGACGCAATACTTATCTTCCTTTCTAATGGCATGCATAAGGTTATACTTTAAAGATGCTCGTGGTGCTCAGAGGAAGAGTGGTTCCTTAATATCATCTGCTCATAGTGGCTTCATTAGGGGAAAGGAAATCCTTGAATTTGTGGTGGTTGCTGATGATGTTTCTGAGTTGGCATGCTTGTGTGTGGGATCAACATGGAAATCAAACAATTTAGAGAATCTAAATCTTGTTGAAATTGATTTTTGGTATCTTTGCTTGTGATCCTGCTGCAAACCCATTTTTTTTCCATTACATAGCCATATGCCCATATCTCTATGGTTTTTTTACGCTTCTTGAAATCCTTTGGTATGTTCTCAGTGGCCATGGTTGTGAAGCTCTGAACATTACAACCCAACTTGCAACAGGTAAAATATTGGTGGCATCATGTTGCCCATACTACTGCATATGGGAAGCAAAATGTATGCAGTAGCCGACAGAGGTTCATCCAAAAAAAGTTTAACTTACACATGAGTCCGACATTGAAGGCGGATCTAGCCTTCACAAACATTTCAACAGTCTTGACACCCAATCTGTCATCATGTGATCTTCAGAATAATACTATGGAGCTAGTCTTTTTGACAAGTTTGTACACAAATTTGTTTAGTCACCATAGTTTCTTTGTACATTCTTTTTATTTATTTCTTTTGCAAGTCTGTAAGGATCATGCAAATTTACATGTTGACATTGCTTTGCTTGTGCATATACCCCATCCTCCAGCAGTTTCAAATGATTTTATAAGATTGTTTGTTCCAAGCAGTTATGCAACACATGTTATCTGCAAGATCCTTCTAACTAGGTGTTGCTCCTGCTTTGAGTCATGCTTTGGACATGCGGTACCGCTCTGCTTCCCAGCCGTTTATACTTGATAATATTTTATAACAGATGCTTACCCACACCAACACCTAAATCTATTGCAGCTTCACTCCATACTTTTTGCAGCTATTTATCAGACAAATAAACAAGTTGCTGATCCTCATAACTTAGCGAAAACTCATTTCTGGCTGGAATCTTTTGATTGTGCTTGTTCAATGTGAAAATCAATATGCATTAACCTGTGTAAAATGCACAACAAACTATTGTATGCTTGTTGGATATTTGGTTATTTAGATTTAATGATGTAATTTACAGTTTTTAGGTAAATCATCTTTGGAGAAGTCCCATTCACAAGATAACATTTCGTCTCCTTTTGGCAGGCAGATATGGTGTGCGTTGTAAATGAATTTCTTGATTTTGTATATTATTGTGCCAATAGCTGTAGAATTGCAAAAGTGGAAATATCTAGAGGCTGCTGCAACACATCTTAAAGAAACTGCAAGTGATGTCCAGCAGGTACATGTTTGACACAGTCCATTTTTAAAAAAAATAAATCTTTGCTGCTTTTTGTCTAGTATATGCACATGCATGCTATCTTCTTTTTTGTAGATTAAATTTCATTATACATGGTAAAGTGTAACCAATTAACCTTTTATCAGGTTTTGCCTCCTATTGCCTCGATTCTAAGTCTTTATGCTGCGGGGTTGTATCTTACGGAAAGTGATGCTCAGACCGGACATCAAGATTCTATCCCAGAAAAGGCTTTTTCTACCTTGACATTGCTGCTTGATGATGGAGTGATTCTGCAACATTTGGCTGCTTCACTTTTTTTACTAGCAAGTCACGTTCATGATTCCGGCAATGGCAATGGAATAATCTCCAGTCATGCAGAAAAGAGTTCAAAGGATATACCATGTTTCACACCTGAATGTAATTTTGCGTTCCCCAAATCATGCAAACACATGCATGGGGAAGTCTCCTTGCCTTCCTACTTAAAGGCTATGGATTTCTTGTGCAAACCATTTGCAGAGTATGTAAATACAGCTTGGAAGCATATGGTTTCTGAAAAAGGATTTGTTCACTTTCCTGCTAATGTAAAGTATGTTCAGGATGCATTTCATCAATTCTGTGATGTGTTTCTCACTGGGTTCAGGTAAACCGATTAGCATCCCTTCATTTGATAATTCCTTTTCAGACTTCCAATGAGAGGGGATCCAATGCTATAAATATCATCTCCCAAGTTACTAAGCATTCAATATCCATACCTGGGATACATGTTTAGGACATCTGGATCTTTCATCTAATGGGTCCCATCTTGGATCGGGTGTACCCATGTATGACACTACTCCAGCATGGCAGTGACCCCATTCACTGATTGGACAACTCTTGAGGATTGCAAATGGGCAGCTAACAAAAGTCTAAGGGTCGATTATCAATGCAAATATCAATGGACTGGGTCATATGTTGGTGTGATTTATGGTCTGTGACCGATCCATCTCAGGGAATGAAAGATGAGAGTCAAGATTCCTTACATGCGTACCGCACATGTACGATGTGCTTACTTAGATTTATTATTTATCACTGGATACTTTCTCCTTTGGAATATTCCTTTTCTTGTAGATGTTATGGATTTCATCTTGTCTTTCTTCTTACTGCTGCTTCTGTTGTGAGAAGTGTGTGCACCTCAACCTTCCAAGTGAAAATGAAACTAAGTTTGCTGCAATTGACTTGCCATGGTACCAGTGCAGCAGTACATCTGAAAGTACATCTGAAAGAGATAGAGAAAGGTTGAACGAGAGCCGCGGAACATTGTTTCATGTAGCAATAGCAGCTTTTAGAATCTCCCTCTGGACAGATGGAAACACCCAGGTTTTTTTCTTTTCTTTTTTCGTGATACTTTAGGATGAGGAAGTCTTTATTTATTACATAGTGCAGATGCTGTTCAGATTCTTTTTCTGTTTGCTAAGATTTTCTACTTTTCTTATTTCAGAAGAGTGCGGATTGCATTGGTCGTGTTATTTCAAAAGAATGGGTCCAGCCTCAAGAGATAAAGTTTCTCATGTCATCGCTCTATAACATTGGTGTATCGTTATACAACATTAAACAGTTTGAACAGGTTTATCTCTTTTAGAGGGGTTGCATTATCACGATCATACATTTTTCTTGATTTTTTTTTCCTGTTACTTTGGCCCAATTAGTCAGTTTCTTATTGTCTTGATGTTGCGATGAATACATTTTCCATGGTGATTTTTGTTGGGCATGTGTGTTTTACTTTGGGTTATGATGAATTAAGTGACACGACTATATGACGATTGAATTGGGGAGCCAAAACACGGAAACTAGTGGCCTGTTCCAGTCAACCACATCTGAGAAGATGAGCCTATTAACCTCCCCAAGTCAACAATGATGATGGTTTGCCAACGATGTGGTCTCGATCAAGCTGCAAGCATGCCTCACCTTCTTCCCTCTCTCCATTCTTTTCTGTCTCCTCCCTGTTCCCGTCTTCTTTTCTTTGTTTTTCTTTTCTTTTCACTATTTGTTTCCATTGTTGTCATGTGTGATCGCGTATGCCAATTTTTCTCAGATGGATCGCTTATGCAATCAAGGATAGCATGCGATGTCATACCTTTTTGTGCGATAAATATACGATCGCATATGTGAGTATGTGATCGCATATCGGTCCCAAACTCCCAATGGTTAAAAAACTGACCGTTGAATCCATGTATCCAAACATTCATATTTGTATAGTAGCCCGTGTTAGTATGCTTTTTTTTTTATTTTATATATATATATTTAAAATTTATAAGTCAATGAGTTGAAACTTGTGACTTTGTAAGTTGTGCTTGTTTTTTGTAAATTGTAAATTGTAAATTGTATTTGTAAATTAAGTAGTAACTTGTAAGTTGAAAATTTGTATGTTCTAAGTTTTAAATAATTAATTCTCCCTGAATGTAAGTTGTTGATAGTTTTGTTAAATTTTATGTCAATATAACATAAGTAATTAAATATATAACTTAATTTATAGGTGGTCTAAAAATCTCAAACACAAAAACTACATGAGATAGGTTAAAGAACCTAATCCAATCACTTGTAGTAATTAGGCATAGTTTATCCTAAGTTTTTTAGATTTTTTTCTTAATTTTTTTAAATTTTCAAAAAAGAAAAAAAAAGAAACTAGAGCAATATGTGAGTATGCGATGGCATATGGTTGCATACGATGGCACATGTGATTTGAAAACATTGTTTGTTCTTCACACCAGTCCTCTTTGGGGGGATCAGTACAAAGAGCAAGAATTAGGGAGGTGGGATCAGCCGAGATTCCTCTGTCTCTATATACGGTCTCTGTATGCCAATGACCACTACATTGTTGTTTAACCTCCCAAGCTCTCCAAGGCATGGTCCAAGGTCCGAATGACTACACTGAATGGAGACGACTCTTAATCTAGAGTTGCTTGTCTTGCACACAACACATCCTCATATCGAGTTCAAATACTAAGGGCTTGTTTGGTAGTAGCAGAAATTCAAGCCCGGACAATCCATGTCGGTCGGACTTGTCCTAGTCTTGTTTGGATAATTCAATGCCGTTTGGTCCTTATCTGTTGTTTGTTGAAAACTGTCAAGGTCTACCAAGGACAAGCTGGTTTAGTGTTTGTTGAAGCCTAGCTAGGTTTGATTTTTCCCTTCAACTTTGGGCCATTCAATATTTTACCCTTAACCGTCCTTTTAAGAGCCATTACAACATTACTTGGATGGTTAGGATAGCTTGATCAATGTCATTTAGAGATATGCACGATCCAGAATGGGACCTACAATTTAAATGGTTTGGATTGTTTGATTTGTATGATTTTAGATACGTGCTCCATCTAAAATGAGGCCCACAACCTGATTTTCTCCCTTTCAAATTTGGGCTACTGAATATTTTACTTTTAGCCAAAAATTTAGATATCCATTACTTGGATGGTTAAGAATGCTTAGTTACTGCCATTTTAGAGAAAGCTCTATAAAAAATGGGACCAAGAATTTAGATGGTTAGGATTGCTTGATCAGCATGATTCTAGAGATTTACTTCATCTGAAATGGGACCAACAATTTCGATGGTCTGAATAGCTGGGCATCATTGCAACCTTCGACAAGGATGAGTTGCCACTATTTAAGAAATGGTGCAGAGGCTGCAGACCTAATACAAGATTCTAGCCCCCTCCACCACTCACAAACACATATTTGGCATGGCAAGGAACCCATGCAACAAAAGTCAACGCACTCCATCCGTCAGTTGTGCTAGCTAATGTTAGGACTTGAGCCTAGAAATTAAGTAGATCTAAAAATCAAGTGGGTGGTGGGTCGCATTGCAGGAAACAATGAGAGTGGACACACCTCCCCATTGGTACCTTTCTGGGACCCACTAAAGTTTCGAATCAAACTAATTGTTATATTTTACCTTCATCTTGGTGGGACTCACCTTCTAAATGGCTTAGATGGCATATAAACATCATGATGGGGTTAGGAAGGTTTCAACGGTGGGCAACTCTACCTCCACTGTTTCCTATGGTGTGGCCTACAACCTAGTTCAATTTTTTTTTTTTTTTTTTGGAAAGGTGATAAATATTATTAAGGGCCAAACAGTAAAAAAGAAAACAATAGGGAAAAGGAAAAAAGAAAGCAACAAAAGAAGCCAACAAGGTAGGCTTAGGAAGCTAAACAAAAGCAGAGGCTTCGACCCAAGATGGAGCCACGGCCTAGGAAAACTAACCCGAAGCCCACTCTTTAACATACTGAAACACCTTACAAAGAACCCTAATAGTTGAGCATTTAACATTATTAAAACAACTGTTATTTCTTTCCAGCCATTTAGACCACATAGCAGCAAGCATCGTGAGTCTCCATCTCTTTTAACCCAACTTTCCTCCTCCTAAATCCCAGGATCTGATGTCTGCCTCTAGGGACTGAGGGAAAGCCCAGGATACCTCTGCACAGGTAAAGGATCCCATTCCAAACAACGGAGTGGATCTCACACAAACATCACAGCGGCCCGATAAGTATTGTTTGAAATTCATGTCCCGCAAATAAAAAAGAACTGGTGTGTATCTACTTTAGGGTCCCATCCGTGTACAACTCTTGCTGTTTCAGTGGCACTTGAGAGGGAGGGAGAGAGGAGCTGTCCCGGTCTGCCAGTGACTTATTTATAGAGGCAGGGAAGATCTGGTTAACTGTTAAAAAGGGGATGAGCTGTCTGCTATTTTCTTGGGATCCTAGCAAGGATATCTCTCAACAAAAGCCAATGGCAGACATGATAGTGTAGGTCTAATCTCTTGCTACCAAACTGCCCATGACCTTTTACAATGTTCTTCAATTTATTTATTTATTTTAAAGTAAGTTATTTACATACACCATCACCATCACCATCACCATCAACATATCATCATCAAAAGTGTTGTTTGGTAAATTGAAAAATAAGGTCTGAAAATTAATTTAAGTGTTGAAAACTTAAAATGCCAAATTTTAGTACTTAATAAGTGCTGAGAAATCTGTTTGGTAATTTATTTGAGAAAAATCCTAATATCTGAAATTAAGTACTTTTCTCACAAAAATCTGTTTGATAAACATAAACCATAAATGTTTTAAAAATGATAATTTATCATATTTGCCACTATTGTCTCAATTTCTATCTTATGTAGAGTATGAGAAAAAAACTTGTTATTGTCATGCTACAAATTTGGCACACCTATGCCCAACTCATATACATCTATCGAACATAATCTTTAGAGCTGAACACGAGTCGAGTTCAAGTCGAGCAGGTCAAGCTTGGCTCAGCTCGACCCCACCATGACCCAAGATCGAGCTCAGCTTGACTCGGTCTTTGAGCTCACCCATCGAGCTTGCCTCGGCTCGTTGGTTCGAGCCGAGTCAAGTTGGGTTGAGCGAGTTGTTCGAGTCGAGTCGAGTTGAGTTCGAGTTATATGATTTTTTTTTAAATGTTTTAAAAATTGTAATAAAATCATTAAAATAATAAAATCAAGAATGTTCATTGTTGGGTAAAAGGAAGGTAAAATCAAAATGTTATATGCTCATTGCTCGTTGCCACTCAGGTTGGGTAAAAGGAAGGAAGGAAAGGGGGGCCGATTAGGGTAAAAGGAAAGGAGGGTCGGGTAAGGTTTTAACTTTAAGATTTAAGTTTTTATTTTATAATATATATATATATATATATATATATATATATATATATATTATAATATAAAATATATATTAATTCGAGCGAGTTGAGTCGATTCGAGCTTGAACCAGCTCAAACTCGACTCATTTTTTTTCGAGCTACAGGTTCAGCCGCTCGGATTGACCCAATCCAATCCACGAGTTGAGTCTGATTGAGCTCAACCGAGTTGGTTCGAGCGAATTTTTTGAGCTAGCTTAACTCGTGTCCAGCTCTAATAATCTTTCGATTGATGGACAATGTACCCTATATCTAATACCATATCTTAATAGAATAATCATAACCCTTTGATTGGTTTCCTTGAATTGGACAACTAATAAGAGAAGCATAACAATACCTCATATTTAACTGATAAAGGCTGATTTAAAGGTCATGATCATCTAATATTTATTTATTATTTTTTGCATGGCCCATCCACAGTGGGCCCCTTGTTGACAGTGTTGATCATGAAAGCAATGGGCCCACTTGTACTAACAAAACCTGACATATGACCGTAACTCAGGTGAAGATCATATAACTCTCCTTGTTGAGAGATGACTCACAACGCACGATGATGTGGCACACTAGTAAATATAGGGTCCCACCTACAACATGCTTTTGGTTTGATGACCTTGAAAAAAAATCTTTAGTTCGAATTTTTTTTTGTCTCATCAAATAAATGGGCCACTCATGTACAAATTTTTATCTAATAGGTGTGCCACACCACCAAATTTTTATCATCCATCATTCACCAATTGCTAGGTTAGGCAATCACAACCACCCCATCAATGTCGTTCAATCATCACTTTTCCTGTGTTGTGGGCCATCGAAGATTTGGATCAGCCTCTTTTTTAGTCTCATGCCCTAATTATAAGTTGGCAAAATGGATGGACGGCGTGGATAAAACATATACATCTTGGTAGGGCCCATATAACACTATCATGTACAATCCATGTAATCTATTGTGCGTATGCCATCCGCTTGGTCATCCTAAAAAAATGAGATGGCCCACCTTGATATCTATGTGAAATCTATGCTGTCCCACCATTTCTCTAGCTTATTTTAAGGCATGGGCCCAAAAATGAGGCAGATCCAAATCTCGGGTGGACCACTGTAGGAAACAGTGGTAATTGAACACCCACCATTAAAAACTTCTTGGAGCCATGAAAGTTTTTGTATCAAGTTGATGTTTGTGTTTTCCCTTCATCTATGTCAACTGACCTACTCAACAGGTTGGATGGCAAATAAACATGACAATGGGCTCTAGGAAGTTTGTAATGGGAGGCATTCAATCACCACTGTTTTCTTATGGTGTGGTCCACCCAAGATTTGGATTTGCCTCATTTTTGGGCTAATGCCCTGAAATAATTATCCAAAATGGATGGACAACATGTATAAAACACATACATCATGGTGGGACCCACAAAGCACTTTCCAATAGCCACCTCGCCACTAGCACCGTCAGTAGGCAATTCGCATTTGCAATCCCATCTTCGTGATCAGTGTAGTAGCACCTCGCTACTGTGTTGACGTGGCAAAGTTCTGTGGGGCCCACCATGATGTATGTGTTAGATCCACACTGTCCATCCATTGTTTCAGATCATTTTAGGTCATGAGCCCAAAAATGAGGTAGATCCAAAGCTCAAGTGGACCATACAACATAAAACAGTGGGGATTGAATGTCTACCATTGAAAACTTCTTGTGGCCACATAAATTTTGGATCAAGCTGGTATTTGTGTGTTCCCTTCATCTAGGTCTGTGTGACTTTATGAACAAATTTGATGGCAAATAATATCATGGTGGGCAGTTTCAATGTTGGACGTCATTATCTTGTAGCTTTATGGGGTGTGGTCTACTTGAGCTTTGGAAGGTTTCAATGCTGGGCGTCATTATCCCGTAGCTTTATGTGGTGTGGTCTACTTGAGCTTCGGAAGGTTTCAATGGGGGCGTCATTATTTTGTAGCTTTCTGTGGTGTGGTCTACTTGAGCTTTGGGTCTGCCTCATTTTTTGGCTCATGCCCTAAAATTATTCGACAACATGGATGGACAGTGTGGCCATGATGGAGGCAAAAAACTTTGCCACATCAACAAGGCTTCTACCCTATGAATTAGCTCTGTGATTCTGTGATAGCTTCAATATAAGTTATTAGGAGGGTAAAATTGTCATTTAAAAAAAAAAAAAATTCAAAATCACTTACCGCATTCTGTTTTAAGTTTTAAGTCAAAGGAAGGAAACTTGAGAAAAAAACTTGATTTTTTCAGTGAACAACTGAATTAAGAACTTAATATATTGGATTTGCCAAACAATTTGAATTAAGGAAAATCACTTAAAATGGCCCATTTTAGTGATTAGTGCAGAAAATAAGTTCTATCAAATAGGCCCTAAGCCTAATCCCAACTAATTGGGGTTGGCTGCACAAATGTGTTATGCCATTCCACTTGATCAAGGAACATGGGGGGTTTGTTTTGTGTGTTTGATTTCTGCAACCCCCCCCCCCCAAACACACACACACACATGTGGGGCAGGTGAGGTGTCCTTGCTGCTTCCATGTGGTGGTAGATCCAATAGCGGTTGCCACATATTGTTTCAACTCGAGCCATTTTCATAAGTTTGATGCTTGCAATTCTTTGAGATGGATAAACTGCTATATCTTTTTTCTTTTCTCACCACCCACTGCCCCCCCCCCCCCAACTCATGCCGTAGTGGGATTTCACCACCTATGGGAATCGAATCCCAGACCTTGTGTTGAGTCTACCACCAAGGCAAGGATAAGAACCCAACTATATCTTTATTCTTAGTGACATTGATCACCTGTTGCTTACTAGCAAAAGTGGCAAAATGCATTTGACTAATCTCATGTGAAAGAAATATGAAAGAATTCAGTAGAAGTGTGAAGCTATTTGGTACTTCTTAAAAAGTTAAGTTCAAAACTAGGTTTATTTTAAATGAGGGTTTTAAACAAGTATTCCATAATGGTAATGGCGGCCATAACAGCAACCGCTGTCACCAACTTACCGTTGTCATATGGGCCATAACAGTCGTTACGGCTTTTTTTTCTCTCTCTCCATGTTTTGGCCCTGTAATGGACTGATAGGGGCTTTTTCCTGTAATGGACGTTACGGTCCCGTAATGCATACCACCATTACCGTTGCAGCCGTTTCGTAACTGTTTTGGAGTACTGTGGTTTTAAAACTGCATTCCAAGTGAATTGTAGCAAGGTCTAAGCAGTGTTTAAAGCCCAATACAAATATGGATTTCTTTATTTTAATGCAAGGAAAAGTTTTAGTTCTTAACGTTTTACTTCCAGCAGGAAGGAAAGCTTTATGCAAAGAAGGCTCACTTGAATAGGTTAATTCACACACTCTCCTCGGGAAGTCTGCTCTCAGAAAACCCTTTTACATAAGAAGATGAAACTTTAGATGGCCAAACATCTCTATGGTCCTCAAAGAAACATATCCTTCACTTGCCTTTACTGGAGTTTTAAATTTAAAAGGTATTTTCATGGGAAAATGCATTAGAACCCAGTTAGGAGTAGAGGACTAGGTGTCAAGTTTACAGGAAACTGATGATTCTTCCCATCTGCTTTTTTGGAAATAAAGATTAGGTTTGTATTCAGGCATGGTTGTTTGCGTTGCTTTTGGCATTTGGTGTTCACTATTCGCAACTGCCACATGCACTAACCTGTGTGTAGAACTTTACTAGTTGCTCCTGTTTTTCCTGCATGTCTTTAATCTCTTCAGCTAATAACTCACAGGCGATGAAATCTGCTGTTGCTTATTTTATTATTGTTTAAATCAAGTGTGTAATAGAAGAAAGAGGAAGAAAAAGGAGCTTTGCAATTTGCATGTGCGTTGCATTTTAGTGTGAGAGTACAAATATTAGTTTCCCTGTGGCGCATCCATATCCTTGGAGATTATGGTGTATCTGTTAGATTTCATTTTGCATTTATTTTGAGCTTATCAGTTGTAACAAATGCCCTACAAATAAGAGCTAGTAGAGGGAGAGAAATATACCGAAAATATCCTCTTATCTTCCTCTCCACGTTTCCCACAATGCAGTCTTTGAGTTTAACACTCACAAAAGAATATGAGATATTGCAGGAGTACTGAAGTCCATGTAACATCATATCTCTAACATACATAATTGAGGACTCTCAATATCCTGTATCACTTGCTTACAATTCTTCCTTTTCAGGCATCAACGGTTTTAGAGTTATGTCATAGAGCATTATGGCTTCATGTTTCACTTGCTTGCCAGAAGTTCTCAAATAAAGCAGATGGGGTTTGTGATGATGATGATTTATCAGAAGATGCAATCATAGATATTATTACAGATGCATGCACAAAGAGTGCTATTTACCTGGATGTTCTTCATCAAAGTGGCAGTTCCAATATGAATGGAGTTATTGTTAATAGTCTTATAAATTGGTCTGTTGCTAGCAAATCTCTGAAAAAATTGACCAGTCCAATGGTTTTGGTGAAGAGATGGGTTAAGGTATGGCTTGACATTGCTTCTTGCTTGCTTTCAGTTTTGTTTTAGATGGTTCTTCTATGCTAATGGTTACTTGGACCTCAGATAATGTGTAAAGATTTTGAGGATATCAATGCAGAGGATAATTGTCCAAGTCTCTATTCCTTGTTGTTGAGCTCTTGTGCAACATGGTCAAAAACAACGTTGGGGATAATTTTGGAGCAGGTTTTGTCACTAGCGCGATGTTTATTCTTATAAATAGTTACCACTGCTTGGCCTCATTAAAAAATTTGCTTTTGAATTGTATGCAGGAGCTTTTAGCATATGCAGAAATGGATGCTAGGAACCCAAATCTATGTCAGAGAATGCAACTAAAAATAATCAATACTCTCTTGATAGATATATATGTTACGGAAGATCATTATTTACAGAGATCAAGGATTCTTGTTAGAAAAGGCAGGCTTCTTAGGTCTAGTGGGATTGATGGCTTAAACAGCTGTCTCCAGTTTTTATCTGAAGCTATTTCTATACTTGTGAGTACTTTCTATACTTGTGGTACAGTTTAATTTGAGAAACTGCAGTTCGTGGAACCTCATTATGGGAGTTAATTGTGTATATGACATATAATAATTAATGAAACAGAACAATGTACGCGGTGAGTCTTCTAGTGCTAGTACTTCACTGTGCCATCAATTGGCTCTCGCATATTGCTTGCATGCACTTTGTACCCAGGAGGCTGATCAAAACTCAGAGGTGATATTCTGGAAGAGCATGTCTTAACTTACAAGTACTTTATGTTTTCGGCTTCCTTCCGAGGCCTGTATCCTTCTTTGGGATCTAAAATTATGTATCTTACAAAAGGATTTTTTTGGGGAAAAGATATCCTTTCTTTCCTTTTCTTATATATCTGAAATGTTTCTGTTCCAAAATAGGTGATTTTGCATGATATTCGTTTTGCGTTAAAGCTGTGGACAAGTTTAAGTACACCAGGCCATTGGTCTTTGGATGATCTTCCCGAGTCGGCTCCTGAAAATGCCATATTATTGCTTTACCATGTGGCCGATTTGTTATCGCTGAAGGTAAGTTGTGTGACAAACTGTGGGTTGTTTTAAACTTCACCCTTTTTTATTTTGTCAACCTGCCATTCTTCCCTTAGCTTGAATACTCTTTTGTGAAGCATTTGAATGTCAGATTTATTGCCATTGGTTCCCTCGTTATTTTCTAGCAATGTGACGTACTTACTCTTACTATGCAACTGCAGGGTTACTTGGATTTCCATTATGACATATATAAGCTGATCATCAATATATGCAAATGGAAAAATGTCCCACTGGAGAGATGTTTGGCCATGTTATGGGGAGATAGACGGCTGAATCACGCACTTTGCATGTTGCCTATTGATGAAACATTCATACTGAATTTATCACAACAATTTGATGTTCGCATCAATTCCATTGATTACTGGATAAGTTGTATGGAAAGTTCTCCATCATCACTACTGGGGTTTTGCCAGAAATTTTTGCTTCCTGATTCCAGTTTGCCTCGAGTAGGCAGATGCTATACTAAAAGATCTTTGGGTGGTCCTGATGTCACTGTTGACAAAATAAAAGAGGCTGCAGCAGCCCTCGTCTGCAGTGTAAGATCCCTTCATATCAGTTTATACAAAATTCTGAACATTCTTTTATGCCTGTTAATTGTCTGATGTTTTTGCTTGTTGTAGGTTCCTGTACGCAGTCATTTGGCTTTTGTCGCAGGATATCTTTATTATGATTTGTGTGAGAGACTCATTTCAAATGCACGACTATTTGAGGTAATTAGCATCGGACTTTATGAGGAGATTCTTTTCATCAACCAACGTTACACAAGCTATCATTTTTCCTTTGATCTTTGGGCAATCCAAAGAAAATGAAGAATCAGATATTCATCCATCTTGATGGAGATGAAACCCTCAACATTTTGAATCTACACTTTAGGCAATGTAATGTGTCACTACTCACTGGGGACTCTGGCCAGTCGTAAATTTCAGTTGACATAGTAAAGGAAAGAAAATAGGCATGTAATTATGACAGGTCATAACAAGGAGGCGACCTGATCCTTCTGCAAGTGATGGCAACAACATCACAATATGGCACGATGAACAATCACTAGTCCAGGAGCGAATGTGAATCACCTTGAAAACCTAAATGACATATTGATACAAGTAACTTAAGTACGCTATCTTCACAATCAATCACCAACAATCAAATATATAAGAAGTAAGGCATAAAAAAAGGTTACAGTGGTAACGTTACTCGTTATGGGGCTGTGACAGCCATTATGGAAACATGGCCTGTGAGGGTCCGTTACAGGGCTGAAATATATATTTTTTTTCAATAAAAAAGAGAGGCAATAAAATATATAAGAAGCAAGGCATAAAAAAAGGTTACAGTGGTAACGTTACTCGTTATGGGGCTGTAACAGCCATTACGAAAAAATGGCCTGTGACTGTGAGGGTCCGTTACAGGGCTGAAACATATTTTTTTTTTCTATAAAAAAGAGAGGCTGTAACGGCCGTTACAGTCATTGTTATTGTTATGGAATACCTTGATAAGCAGACATAACAAGCATTTATTCAGTAGATGATGTGGAAAGGTGGTGTTAAATATGGTCTGCAGCCTTCCCCTATGAAAAACCATAGGACGGTCCCTAGATATCCCTCTCAGAGATTCATCAAGCCATGCATTGGTGGGTTCATTTATCAACACCAAAATTGCACGAACCTTGGTTCTGAGGAGCGTGATTCTGCTCGCCTTAGTCTATTTATCTGGTCAACATGGAGATTTGGTGGCCTTTTAATGGTTGTCAGACCACTCTCAAGAGCTTTTGGATGTGACATGAAACACCAATTTGTGCTAGATATTCTGAAATCTGAAGAGGACAGCCGAAATAAGAGATGCACTGGATCAGTGAAGAAATTTGTAACTTCTACAAAAAGACAAAAGATGGTCCACTTTATTAACATCTTTTTGTAGACATTTATGAGAAACTTTTCAATTTACGCAATAACTTTTGCAGTTTCTAGTTTAAGATGTAAGTTAAGAATGGTAGGTATTTATGTAATTTTTGGTCAAATTAGCTAAGCCATCATTTTAGCACAGGGAGGAAATATGCTTTATGCTTTATGAAAAGGTCCCAAAGTGAGCAGGGCGTGAGACTCAATTCCCTTTTCCCTTTTGATGATAGCCATTGGATACTGAAGAAGATAGCAAACACTGCATTTGTCATGGACCCATGGTGCTTTCTTGTTTATTATTATTTTATTTTGTGGCAAAGGTTGGAGCACACCTCTTGTCATTTTATTGATAGAAAAGAAAGGGATGGGGCGCCGGACCCCTGGCAAAAGATACATCATTTAATGCAAAGGGAAGATATGCCTGCTTTAAAAAAATGATTATGTGCTGCTGTAGGAGTACTATTTGAGAAATGGTGGCAGGAATGCATATTGCAAGATTAACCAATTGGTGTGCTACTTGGTTAACTTCCCAAAAGACACGATGAATTTCAGCATCTGCACGATTTTGAGGCATAAGTGCCAAATTCCTCATGGGGCTTTGCCTGGACCACAGGCCATTTCCACCATGATCTTTGAATCTCTCTCTACGATAATGTTGAATATGCCAAAATTTAAACATTTTCACTCCATCATACATGGCATGAGCCTCAGCCATCGCATTCATGCATCTATCATAGAGATTCGATAAGGAAAATAGACAGTTGCCATGATGGTTTTGAATGGTTCAGCCTCCTGCAATTCCTGGGTCGCCTCTAAGAGTCTAGGTGCATCATCGTCATTTTGATTTAAACGGCCCATGGGGGGTGGTGCCATTTAGTAACCGCTGAATTGGTATGCGAAGCGAGCTTATGTATTGCAATCAATAAAGGAGCTTTCTGCCTGGAATCTTGATGAGGCGATGGATCAGATTCAAAGAACAATTTTATGAACTAGGCTGAAATTTGAGCATTCTTGTCGTCAAACCTCTTCTGGTTTTACTCTAACCAGATTTCCCAAGTAGCGAGGCACGGAATAACCTGTATAATTCATCCAATTGGGCTTTGGGAGTACTTTGAAACCATAATTGACATCAATTGACAAGAGAATCCTGGTCAGCAAACGGCACATTTAAATTGTCGCTACAAACACCCCCACCCCCCCCAAACATATTCCTAGCCAGCGACCTATTACTGAAGAGATGATCGACGGATTCAATTTCAAGCTGAGGGCAGCGAGAACATCTAGAAAGCAAAAGAGTGTCATCAACTGGAATATGAGTTTGCAGGCATCTCTACAAATTTAAGGAAATTTTCGAAGGCACCTCCTTTACCCATATGGATTTTCAAATCATCAGAGAGTTTTGTGTTCTCTTGTTTACTTTGAATTAATTTTACCATCCATCCTCTCGGATTCTCTTTCTACTTCAGATGGATGTATAATAATTGGCCTTATCAGACTGCATTTTTTCCTGGCTTTTGTTCTTTGAAGAAGAATCATTAATGATCTCGCACAATATCACTATCAAGTCTATCACTTTAATCAGTTAACACTAGCTCTGTTTGAGGTTTACACGCAGATAATTTAACCCATTGTTTCAACTGATGACTGATGAGCTTACCAATTGTGGTGCTTAGTTGCATGTGTTGTGTACTTGTATGTCAGTTCCTCTATTTACTCGAACATGGTAATATCGCCCCGATCTTGAATGGATAAGTGTGCCTTTTGAACACATAAAATTATTGGCTTGAACACATGAACATGCTCAATGATATCAGCTTTAACATAAGTTTAACTGCATATTCTAAATCATGTCAGAGCAGCCTGGCCTGACAGTCTCTTTAACATCTATTGCTGTATTCTGCTAGGTTAAGGAGTTTGACATTTAGTACACCACCCTCATTCACAGGCTATTGATTATCTTAATCCATCCTTTTTAAGTGCCTGTGCATTATGTTGCTTTATATAATCCATAAAAATGAGAATAGAGAGTGTTTTAGACTGATGATGTAGAAAAGAAAATAGTTTCTATGAGAACTGCAGCAGTTATATTCTCATTGGTGATCTTTTCCACTAAATGCCTTGTAGGATATTTAACTTGGTAATGTTCTGACACTCTGGATCTTCAATCAATTTACTTTTGGCCTTGCTTAAATTTCATCTCCACATTTTCATCATTATGCACATCTTTTCTTCTAAAAGTGTTTGACCTTTTCTAGTGAATTGGTTATAACTGCTCTTCAGGCTCTTTCATACGCAAGAGAGGCCCTGCGGTTACGTGCAATACTTTTACAAAGGAAATTTGTTCCTTCCTTCGGGCAGCAGTCCACAAAAGCTGTGGAGATTGTGGAACAGAACACGCACGATCGTACTCATCTTGTGGCAGTTGGATCAGTAGTTACTGAAGTTTGGCCAGATATCATTAAGTCGCATGCCATTGAAGGCGCTGTTCTTAGTCCATGGAACGTACTTCAATGTTACCTTGAAAGCACTTTGCAGGTCTTTTCTTCTCTTTATTTTAAGCTGGAATTTAGAGGGTGTCTATGAGGAAAAGTCTCATGCTATCTTGTCAATATTATCTCTTATGAAATATTTAGGTTGGAATTATCAACGAATCAATTGGAAATGCGGCAGATGCTGAAGCTCTTTTACTGATGGGGAAAAAGATATCCTGCTTGCAGGGTTTACCACTTTTTATAGTTGCTTTTGCATCTTTTTTAGGTATTTCAATTTACATGTCTAGCTTTTCTGTTTTTGTTTTGTGCCCTGCCCATTCTACTTGCTCAGAAGGTCTAGTAATGTGGCACCTTTTGACTTGGACTGTTTTCCAGGGCGAATATACTGCAAGAAGCAGCTGTGGGATCAGGCAGAAAATGAACTTAACAACGCGAAGCAGATTTTAGTTGATAGAGATGCAGTTATTTCTTGCAAACGGTGCAAATTGTCCTGGGAAGTTACTATTGATGCGCAGATTGGAGATTTGATTAGAAGCCGTCTTGATATGAATAGAAGTATTCAATCTCTTAATCATTCACCTCATTTTCTAGAACTGTACAAATCAGCTCTAGAAAAACTGGATCTTGTTGAACCTGGAAATTCTATTAGCTTATGTGAGAAAACAAACACTGAGAGTATAATTTTTGGCAAAATTCCTATAGAGGATGACAGATCACATGTAAATGTGGATGCTAAGAAGCCCAGAAAATCTAAGAACACAGCGAAACAGTTGGCACAGAAGCAAAATTTGAAAGCTGAATGTAATTCAAGGAGAACTCTGACAACCAATCGACCTTCTCGAACTAAACATATTCAAGTTGAGGGTGAGGTGGATCGTGAATTTTCTTGCTGTTCAGGTCAGGTTGACAAGTCAGCTTGTCCTGTTGCTAATATTCAGAAAGGACAACAATTGGAGCTCAATTCTTGTTCAGCAGCTGATTTTGAATGTGAAGTCATTGAAGCTGGATCCATGTGGGATATTATTCATTTGAAATGGGAGTGTCATCGCAGGCGTCTTTTACTGAGGTTGCTCACAAAGATGGGTATGATGACAAAAACCATATAAGAATTTTTGCACCATAAGATAATCCTTTGATGATTAGATTGTTCTGGTCACACCAAGGATTTTAGTACTTTTTCTGTTAACTAAGAGAACATATTCAATTTTGTTACCATTTTTCCTTGATCAGGAAAATGCACGAAGGTTCATAGCAAAATTCATGAAGTACATAATATTTTTTGGCAAGGCATCTCTGTGCTGTTCAATCGAAACCCATTTTGCCAATCTTACTCTGATAATTTGGACATGCTTGAGTTCATTGGGAAGGAAAATCCAGGGGACATATTTGCTGTTGAAAGGGCAGAAATACTGTATAACATCTGTTGGCTTTCTGTGAAGAACTGTCACCCTGTGCATCCTAGGTAATATTCATCCAAGAGTTGATACATGTGTCATATGCAGCACCTGTTATTACTATTTAGAAACTAGTTTTTTGTGACTGAAGGTTTTTTTTTTTTTTTTTTCTGTTGCCAGAATCCGATGTTGTGATATGTTTGACATTCAAATATCGAGGATGGTACCTTGGCTATTGCAAGCCTTTGTTCTTTGCCGTGAGCTCCCTGCACTTCTTCAGAAGGTTGTAATTTTAATTTGCTTTTATCCTTCTGCACCACTCATTTAATGATTGCTTTAGGTCTTGCAATATGTCCGACTTATATCATGACATTGGATGTGGTATTATCTCTAGTTGTGTTTGGACATCATAATTATCTTCAGTTCTACGCTTAAAATTGGAGTATTTCAAGCTAAATTTTATTTGCAATTGCAAGCTTTTTTTTTTTTTTTTTCCTTACTAAATTTCATTGACGCACTTGGAGATATGATTGGTTTTAACTTCTCTTGTTGATAATGCAGGTATCGAGGCTACTTGCTACTATATTTTTACTTTCCACCTTATTGGAGTCCTTTTCTTTGCCTCTTTATACTGGAAAAGCACTCTCTGCAAATCACTGGGCTGCTTATTTCCATCAAGCTTCACTTGGGACTTATCTGCATCACCAATACCTTTCTGGTACAAGAAGCAAATCTAAAGCCTTCAACTCTATGGCTGCTGAGGTTTGCCTCCTTAAAACCTATTTTTCTTGTCACTTTGTTTAGGGGCTGTTTGATTTTCCAATTTCCTATGAAATGCAAGGTAAATGAACCATCATTACCATTTCTAGGTGTTTGTTTAGTAATGAATTATGGCTTGTAGATCAAGAGTCAAATATACTTGTGAAAGGAGATTAAGTAAAATGTAATCATTACATTTTCACTTTACAAAACCACCATTTTAGGGTGATTTTAGGGTGAAACAAGCAAGGTAACAAAACCACCATTTTGGGTCCGGTTCTATGGCTCGGATGCTCTTTGTGGCAATATCTGCTGCCCCTTTGGCGTTTTTTAGTCTCATCTCAATATTCCAAATTGCATTCCTCAGTGGGGGCAAAAAAAAGATCTTAAAGCTAAGAGATACGGTGATGCACTTGGAATCCGGTCTCCATGTGCTAACTATCCCATCATTCACGCATCATTTTCTTCAGGACTCTTAACTATTTCAAGCCTGTACATATCAACATACTCTGCTTCACATAAGCATCAGCGGGCTTCCTATGACAGTTGCTAAGTGCTTACCAGACGACTTTATTTCCATTGTCCTATTCCCTTCTGCAATGGTTGCCAGGGTCTTGTCTAGTAAGTAGCAGTCTTTAATATGTTTCTCAGTAGCCTACCTCACAGTTAGGCTATGCACTTTGCACCCTTCTCTTTTGCTATGGGAAGCTTCTTGTTCTACAACTGTCAATGATTATTATTATTATTTTTTATATTTTCAGGCACTACCTATAGTTTGGGCAATTCTTCTCTCCTTCTTTTTGGCCAATAAGTATTTCAGACGGGGAAATGCTTATGGACAGCCATGTTCTATTAAATGTATTACTTTTCTTCAACATATATTGATCACATATTTGATGTTTCTCAGTTCCATGTTTCAGGTTTCACGTGGTACCAGTTCACAGGACATTACTTTGGAAGGATTGGACTCCCTCAGGTGTTTGTGATTACATCTACAGAACAAAAGACAATGTGCTATGAACAGACATCCATGACTAACAAGATCTGCTTTCTGTTTTGCTGCTGCTGCAGAGTTGCACCTGTAAAAGTTGAAGAGCTTGAAGAATGTGTGCGTAACTTCTCTGAAGGCCTACCTAGCGTGACAGTTGTTTGTATAAGTTTGCTTGGAGGTGATTATGGTAGCCTCCTTGGACAAATACTTCTTCAACAATCATCTTTTCCTGCTTGGATGCTATTATCACGCCTAGATTTGAAGCAGCAACCTGTTGTTATGCTTCTGCCGGTGGATTTGGTTCATGAAGGTGCAACATTTTCTGTCTTTAAGACTAACACAACAACCCCTACCATTTTTCGTATCTAGGTGAATTCAACATTAACTGGAATATCTTATCTTTTATTTTCACTAGAAACTCAGTACGACAACATGGATTATGGCATGGGATCCATCTCTGAGGCCAGCGAGTTGAGTAAAAAGTGGGTTTGTCCTTGGCGCTGCACTGTAGTGGATGATGTTGCTCCGCAGTTCAAATTGATATTGGAGGAAAACTACCTCTCAACTTTGCCCTCTGACCCAGCTGGTACACAAATAAACACTTTTACCTGGTGGACACGGAGAACCAAGCTTAATGAGCGTCTTGAAATTTTTTTGAGGTAGGTTTATATGTGCTTTTGCTATAACGTGCATTTTCTCCCAAAATTTTTTGGAAGGGGTTTTGCTCTAAATGCTTGAACTGTTAGAGCGTGGCGAATCAATCCCTTTATCTCATAGCCCAGGCTCCTGCTTCACATAGGCCAGGCTCTCGGCCAAACCCTCCTTCGTGGGCCCCACTTCACATGGGTTTGCATCACACTAGCCACCCACCTCACCCGGGTGGGACCCGCATCACAAGAGCCATCCGCTTAACATGGGCCGCCCACCTCGAGTGTGCCCCAGCATCCCACAGGCTACCTCACTCAAGCCCGGTGTGAAAATGCCATTGCATTAATCACCCCCAGTGAGGAGTCTCGAACACGAGACCTCCCGCTCTAATACCACTCTTGACGCAAGACGACTAACCACTTGTTCTAAAAGCTCGAACTGATAGAGCGTGACGAATCAATCCCTTTATCTCATAGCCCAGGCTCTTGCTTCACATAGGCCAGGCCTTTGGCTAAACTCTCCTTCGTGGGCCCCACTTCACATGGGTTCGCATCACACTAGCCACCTGTCTCACACGGGTGGGGCCCGCTTCACATGGGCCACCCATCTTGAGTGTGCCCTTGCATCCCACAGGCTGCCCCACTCGAGCCCGGTGTGAAAATGCCCCTACATCATGTAGCGTGAAACTATTTTTCCTTGTTAAATTTGTTCGCTATTTGAGTGTCAAAATGGTTCCTAAGTTTTCTATTTATTATTTGTCAGGTTACCTTTGGGGAGTTTTTTTTTTTTGGGGGGGGAGAAATAAGAAAAAAATCCATTGCCATTTTAAACAAATACCTTGTGTTTTGTGTGGGCAGGGGAATGGAAGATTCATGGCTGGGTTCATGGAGATGCTTGCTTTTGGGGGTGTGCTCAAACCGTGAACACTTGGACACAGTTCTTACAAAGTTCATGGGGGATCTGAAACGTAAATGCAAATTTGAAGCACATGAGAGTCTTCTCAAAGTAATTCTAGGTGGTGCGAAGTCTGTTGCTGAAGCAGAAGAATGTGTTTCTGAGTTACTTCTGTATAAAGGCTACTTTGGTAGCGGCGGGTGCTGTGTGGAGGAAGGATTTGGGCCATTCTCTTCCTCAGGTGGAGTTGGAACTGTAAATGGGCTGGCTCACCAACTGATACTAGAAGCAATTGGTGAATTTGCAGAAGAAGAGATTGATAGAGAACCAGTTGTCTTGGTGCTGGATGCCGACGTGCAGGTGTGTTTTGGAGTTTACAAATCCTCATTATAAATTTTGGAGACTACATTTTTCTTCCCTTTTCATTTCTTACAATGCCATTATGTATTTAACATGTTTAGACCATGGAATCAAGTATTGCCAAACCTCACATGTATTGTTTAGAGAGGAAATGCCCCAGTGCCCCTAGCTGCATTGGGACACAGTCAAATCCATCAATCCAGACAGTTCATTAGGTCCAGCTCACATTTCATGGATTACCATGCAAACATCTCACTGATCTGATGAATCTAACCATTTGATCATTGTCCTTTGATATGGATAGTCGAGATCATTTACGCAAATAGGCCCACTAAACAATTTGATCCATCTATTTGTTTGATCATGGATTGCTTTTTATTCTAAAGAATCACTTTGTCAGGCAATTGTAACCACCCCATCCATGGCTTGGAAATGGATGGCAGTAGAAAATGAGGCCAAATCAAGGATAGATTGGACCATTTGATCAGTGTGATTTTTGCATCATAAGCCCCATGGAATGTGTTTTGGACTTAATGGGCAATTCAGATTGATTGGTTGGACCATCCAAATGAACCGATGCAACTGGGAGCAATATAACTTATGGTACTATGAATGCACAGGAGCATTTCTCATACATACACATAGGGTAATGATCTCCTAGGAACCGGTCCGTAAATAACTTCCATGAGAACTCATCCCATCTGATGTGTGCACAACATCCAACCCGTCCATTAGATGTGTCAGCTCATGAAACCCCAAAGGCCTAGAATGTCAAGTGCAAGTGGACAACGTGGCGGGTTATATTTATTATTATAATATTACAGATCGAGCAGCATAATTACATGACCAAATTGGGGAGCCGAGACACTGAAACCAGCAACTCGCTCAAGTCAACCACACAAGGGGAAGATGAGTCAATTCATTTAGGATCTGTTTGTTTCACCATTTACCACGGAATGTAAAGGAAACGTGCAATAATTACAATTTACTTTACCTTTGTTTTTTTATTTTTTTTATTTTTTGTGAGTCATGCGACACACCCACCTTGTTAACTGCGCAACGCACTCACACTGTTAGTCACATGATGCACCCACCGGTACAAATTACTTTACCTGACTCCTAATAACATATGCATCTAACTATCGATTCCCCCTTTTGGTATCTCAGCGGTGAAATCACAATGATGCCATTTTTCATTACTTTAATGTCAAATCATCACCAAAATATGCTGATGTTACTATTTGGATTCGAGATTTTCATGGTAACTCCATGAACAAGTGCAATGATTACCGTCTCACATGTTTGGTTTAGCAATGGTAAAATCATACTTGATGACACATTTCCTTTAAATTACTGTGTAATTGATGAAACGAACAAGCCCTTGATTCGACAACAATGATCACATGCCGATATAGGCAACCTTGAGCAAGCACAAGAGCGAGCCCTTTTCTACTTCTCTACACTGCAGCATGCACACACTGTGTACTCATCTCACACGCACCACATACCCATAGTGCATGCACACTTGCTTCTCTCTGTGTGTGTGTGTGTGTGTGTGTGTGTGTGTGTGTGTGTGTGTGTGTGTGTGTGTGCTGCGGTGTACCCCACACCCCTCTCCCTGCCTTTAAATAGAGACGGGTAGAGGCAGTGGGCCAGCAGCCCATCCTGCTGCTGCATGGCAGGTGGGCCCCACTAGGGTTTGCCACACACTAGCATGTGTTGGCCACGTGGCTGACAGTGCACGTGTCCAACATGGAAATCAGCCTGATCCAAAATTTAGGTGTGCCACAGCAGAGAACAAAGTGGGAGGGGATGTCCACCTTTTGCTGAGGCCCACCTAAGTTGCAAAACAACCTGATTTTTTGCACAACCCTTCATTCAAGCCAGATGAAGGGTTTGTGTGGCCTGGATTGCATCTGTGCAGCATGAGGGATGAGTTTTAAAAGGGTTCTCATGAGAATCAGTTCCTAGGATAAAATTTTCCCACCCACCCACCCACACACATTAAGCAACATTTAGAGTGGTAAGAATACAAGGGCATCTTGAAGTTCTGATTTCAAGTCCTTCAGCTTGGAGGAATACAAAGGTTTTTGTCCTTAAGATGTGGTTGCCTAAAAAAGAAGGCAATGAAACCACAGTATCTCTTCTCAGTCTGGACTCTTGTCTTGCAGCTTCAACCCATAACTGTGTTATATTTGTTTAAATGGTCTTTGAACTGGACCAGAGAAAGAATTCCTAGTTCTTCTTATTGTAACTTCTGACATATACAAGAAGTTATCTTAAGCTGGTTCTCTTCCCTTGATATGTTGGTCTTCTTTGAACAATGACCATATCCTTTTATTGCTGCTGAATATGTTTTAGGAGCTTGTTTGCCATTTTACATGATATTTTTGCCTGTGTGCAAAAGGAAGGGATATAAACCATATTGTGGTTGACTGATTTCTGAATACAGATGCTTCCTTGGGAGAATCTTCCGATATTACGAAAACAGGAGGTTTATCGCATGCCATCTGTTGGTAGCATCTCTGCAGCACTAAACAGAAGCCACAGCGATCAAGCTCGAGTTGGGAGATTCGCTGCCACATTTCCATCAATAGACCCAATGGACGCATACTACTTGTTGAATCCTAGTGGAGACCTTAGCTTCACACAAGTTGAATTCGAGGAGTGGTTTCAAAATCATAACTTGAAGGTAATTCTTTGATCCTTTCCACAACCAAATGAAACAGTGAAATGATCCTTTATTGGTAGGACAACCAGTATGGCCATTGTTCTTAGACCCATGTGAAGAAAAAATGAAGCCATTTATAAATAAGAATCAAGGGGTCCTTGTTGCCTTGTTGGTCGTAATCGACAAGAATAACCTGCAAATCCGAACCATTGCATCCCAATCTTTCACATAATGCCCCTCTTGCTATTGGTGCTGTCAGTTAACCAAGGTGAAGTTTTTGGTGTCATAATCCAAAAACAAATATTCTGATCTCTCTCTCTTCTTCCCTCCCTCTGCTTCCATTTCTTGTTATGTTGTCAGATCAGTGATCACAGAGGTAACGCCTTAGGATTCTCATGCAGGGAAAAGCTGGAAATGTTCCGACAACTGATGAATTGGCCTCTGCCTTGCAAGAGCATGATCTCTTCATATACTTCGGGCACGGCAGTGGTATAGTAGACCAGAACTTATACTATTTTTAGTCTTGCTGTTGTCCCTATTGCTGCTGTATTTCTGTGGCTGTTTCTACGACTGGGAAGCACCCTTATAAGCTAACTGCCAAGTTTATCTCTAGAGTGAGATCATGAACCCTACATTCCCACATACTGTTGTCGCATGTTGGCATGAGATCATGCTGGCTATCAGGTGTAGTGGCTGAAAATCAGTCTGGTCCAATCATTGGGAGGCAATTGTTGTATGCCAATATTGATCCTTGGTCAATTCATTTTATTCATCCCTTTCTTTGATACACATGGTACACCTAATGACAGAATCCACTTGATGTTCTGACCATGGAACATACATGGTGGGGCCAACCAGACATGCTATGAGAGTGGAACTCAAAATCATACTCTCTTGAGTACACCTTTGTATTTTCTCATGCTCCAATACTTGCTTTTTCTGATATAGATGATTGAAATGCATATGTGTATGGCGATACAGGGATACAATACATACCTAGGTATGAAATTCAGAAGCTGGACCGTTGCGCAGCTACTCTCCTTATGGGCTGCAGTAGCGGAGCTCTTCTCTTCACAGGGCGTTATGCCCCACAGGGTGCCCCTCTTTCCTATCTATTAGCTGGCTCCCCTGCTATCATCGCCAATCTGTGGGATGTGACAGACAGGGATATTGACCGATTCGGTAGGGTAATGCTTGATGGTTGGTTGCAAGAAGAATCATGTCCACAAACAAGTTGTCCCAAATGTAGTCATATAGCTAAAGAACTGAGATCAATGGATATATGTGATAAAGGAAATGACAAGCAACCAAAGACAAGGAGGAAGGCCACAAGAGGAAAGGAGAAGTTGCAGGAAGTATGTTGCCAGTGCAGGGATTGTGGTGAGAAACTTCGGATTGCATCATTTATGAGCCGAGCACGAGATGCTTGCAAGCTCCCGTTCTTGATCGGGGCATCTCCAGTATGTTATGGTGTGCCTACTATTATAAGGAAAAAGCAGTAATAGTTGATAATTTCTATACTAATTAAAATCCACCAATGCATGCCATCGACACACCATAACATCAGATTCCATAGTAACTATGGTGCCTGAACACATTCCAGCTTTGACCCTTGAATAATGCAGGACCCACCCGTTCCCCAAAGTGCTTGCTTTTACGGCTAGAACATGACCACTGTAGCTTTTCGTCTTGAAGCCCTTCACTTTTATCTTTGGGGCCTTGAAATTTGCCATAGTGCTTTTGATATTCCGAAATTGTTCCACAGATGCCCATTTAAATCTGATTTGGAACAGTAGATGCCACCTGGCATTGACTTGATTTGAAACTGGGCAACTATTGCCATGTGATATTTTACAGCATCTAATCCTATACAGGAAATTGTAATTTTGGAATATTATTGATGAAAGAACTGTGGTTATTGAACCTTACTATGGAAGTTAAAGACTGACAGGTACAGTCAATGAGGGTTTGGAGGTGGTGGTTTTTGTGGTAAGTCAGATAATGCAATGGATGACAAGTAAAAGGTCAGAATCGGGAGACTCCTGTCCTCTTGCTTTTGAACATTGTTATCATATCATCATTGGCATCATCTTCTCAAATTGATATGCATGATGCATGCTGCCAAGGACTGCTGTCTGGATTACTATTAAACACCATTGTAGTATTTTCTTCGAACTCCTGATGTGTTAAGAGATGGAAGGGAATGACTTGCATGTCCGATATTTTGTTGAAGACGTAGAGAGCAGGAAATACACCCACTGGTAAGGAGCTTCTTGGAAGGTGGCCCACCAAATGCTCGTTGATGTACTTCCTTTTAATGCCTTCTAGTTTGTAGTGATTAATGTGAAAATATTCTCTTTGAAAAGAAAAAAAGAAAAGCGAAAACAGTTTATCGTTCTCTTGTTAAAATGCCCAACCTTGACTGGCATTACAAATTCATGAGCCAACAATAAGTGGTGATCCCTGGTTAAACAGTGAATTAAATATTGATGCCATTGTTATTTTGCAAAATATTGCAATCTGTTAAAGATATGAATACATTGTGACATTTTGAAAATATTGCTGTCATAACTTGGTAGTGTTGATACATGCAATACGTATCAATGATATTACACATGCGTCAACCTCCTTGTGAAAAAAAAAAAATCACCTAAAATTTACAAAATTTTGATTTTTTTTTTCCTTTTCTTTTTCTTCTTGTTTTTTGTTTTTATTTTTATTGCTGTGATTATATTCCTAACAGGATTTTGACCAATTCCTTTCATTTGTTTGGAGAGAAGTGGATTCGGGTGTAAAAATCAAGATTGGAGAATGGGTAGTGCCCGAAATTCAATAGGTGATTTTTTGTTAATATGAATTATTCTCTTGTTCAAAATTGCCTAGAATTGGTGAAATGAAGTTCGTAACTCATGATTTTGCATGCTTAATTAAGGATTTTGGCATTCAATTTTCAAATATAAGGAAAATTAAGAAATTTGGGAGTTTTTTTTTTTTTTTTACTAATTTAAGTTGGATCCAGACTGTGGAAAATTTATGTTAGAGTTTTTGGAGTCTTATCTATAGACTGTTAGAATGTTTTGGAATTAAAAAAAAATTTAATTGTAAAAAGAGTGTAGTTGTATCACTTCTGCCAAACAATACGGTATAGAACTCTATCAAAGATAACTTTAATATGTACTTGTTTTTTGTGATCTTTTGAATTCGGGTGTATGATAAAAAAAATTTTAACATTCCTTTGAAGTTCCAGTGAAAATTTTGCCAAATTTCTATATTTCCTAACAGTAACAATGCATTATGTCATGCATACAGCATCTCCCATGCGATACTGATATGTTTCAGTATCTTGTGGGTGTGATACATCATACATATGCCAATACCAGTACATTAAATTGCTAGAGCCTACAATAGGCAGTGAGCCGACTCTGCTATTCAAAACTAGGCTGATGAACTATGGGTTAACCTACAATCCTTTTCCAGTAAACATTTTGCCCTCGAAAATACCAAAGGAAATAATTTCCGACTGCATTAAAAATGGGTTGCAGGTGGTCGTTTCTTGTGTATGGGTATTTTGGTATACTTGTAGTGTGCACCTATATGCGATTGTATGTATGGCGTACTTCCAACCACAGATTTTATTGAGATTTTGAAAATGTTGTGATAGTTTTATGATAAATCAACTAAATGATATGATTCTAAAAGATCAGTTTTTAATTTTTTGCGATTTTATTGAAAATTATCCCTATATTAACAGGAAACTCACTCAAAACCGCTTCATTACATATAACATATAAAATATTTTATTAATTTATAGTAATCTGTCTCTGAAAAAAACCTTAAAATTTGAGTATCTCCACAAAAATTCCTGAGAATGAGATTTGTCCCCTGGCTGTGACCGAGGTAAACCTTAGGGGCCTGTTAGGTTGTTGGAGAATTCATTCCCTAAATTCTTTTAACCCTTTAAAGTGCATTTTGGTGCAGAAACTTGCCATTTTTTGTAATGGACCAGATTAACCATCTCCAAGGATCAATGTGATTTCTCATCCACCACCCCATCATCTCGAAATTTCTCAGTTTCTTTTTTTCTTTTCCTCGGGATTTTTACAGCAAAATTTTTGAGGAATAATAACACTATTAGAAATTATGCAAAACACTTTTTGAGAGATGAAATTATAATGATGCCCTCATTTAATTTGTTTTCTTTAAAAGGTAGTGAAGCTCAAGACTTGTGGAGCCCACATGGTACTTGTATAACATCCAACTTGTTAAACATATGCACCACACCATGGTGATAACATAAACAAAACAACAGGTCAATCAGATTGCTTGAATTGGGATATTTTGTATGGTGTATAATATATATTTTTTTAATGGATTGGCTTACCTTATGATTGGATTCACCGTATTTTTAGTTCATCTAATAATAATGTCAGTGTGCATCTGTTGGATGGGTTGCATGTGTGTGCATCTATTGGACTTGTTGAATGTGAGATACTACGTGCCCCCTAGGACGTTCAATTTTCCACTGTAAAGAAAAAGCAGAGGTTGGTAATGCAATTTCTCTTAGAAAGAACTCCTTTGGGAATATTGGTTAGTAGAGGGACTATTTGGTAAAATCCAGTTCTTTGAGCAATCCTAAAGCATGCAATATTTACAAGGATAGATCCGAACAAATAAAGAGTCATCTCACGAAGACCTGCATCTGCAAAATATATTTACGCAGCATGAGCCAAAGCTAGCGGAGCAACTAGGGCAGATCCTCTTCGACCAGGTTAACGATTAACCCAGCCCAACCCAATATCAAGTTGGGTTAACCAATGGCCCTGCGCAACCCAAGCTCAATTAGATGAACTAAATCCTCAGCTCTAACCCATCTTGGGTTGACTCCGCCAGGACAAAGATTTAGTATCGTATGGTTACTGATTATCTTAATAGTACAAGTTAGGATTTTGATGCACGGGGAGGTTAGCAACATCTCCAATCCTTTTGAATCAAGTGAGGCACCCCATTATCAATCGGGATTGAATGAATTACTATTGGGAGCTGGTGATGGTGCAAGAATCACACCAATTGTAGGATCCAAAACCTTCGAATGGGGTCAATTTGATAAAACCATTTGTACAAGCAATAGATCACATGGTTCAAGCCAAAGTGCTACTTTGGAATCATAAGTAATGCACCTTGGGATCTATCTCCTATCAATCTTAATTATCCATTTTTCATGCTATTGATCAGGTGTTTAGGATAATCTGATTGGTGTGGTTTTCACACCTAGTTGTCTGAATGAACGAATGGAATGGTTTACATCGACATTTGGACATCCAACATTGTTTTAAAGCTTTGGGAACATTGCCAAGGTCCTCGTGAGAGTGGGGAAGTGAGCAAAACCCTAGCATTGAATATAACATTCCATCCTGTATAAGTAATACAGATTCGGAGTGAGGATTTCCAGCATAAGCCCAACCTGACCTCAACCCAATACCAACCTGACTTGGACCAAAATTTCAGGTTGAGCCAACAAGGAACGAATTGAGCCCAACTCAAGTTGGGCCCTGGCGAAGGCTCCTCCAACCTGGTCCTAGAACCAAGGACCAGGAACAATCAACAACCCTAGACCAACCTGCTGGCCAAATCTGCCTGTCCTGATTAGTCAGGGGTCCTTCAAACTCACCCAAGGTCCAGCCCATGGGACCTTTATCGCTCCATGACCCAGAAAAAGCAGTCAGGTCCAGACAAACCCAGGCCATTTGGACCTGGCATACACATGATCCCATCATAATCTTTTAGTACATCTCTGGAAAAATAGATTTATGCAATCAAAAGCAGCCAGTTCTCATAGTCATCTGCAAACTCATTTTTCTCAACTAAAAAATAATTAAAAAAGAAAAAGCAGAAAACAATCAAAACAAAATGATATCAGGGTAGCTATTCATCAATTCAAGACAACCAAGGTATCAGGGTAGCTATTCATCAATTCAAGACAACCAAGGTATCAGGGTAGCTATTCATCAATTCAAGACAACCAAGGTACCAGGGTAGCTGCTATTCATCAATTCAAGACAGCCAAGGTATCATGTAAAGAACAAAACGAGACCATGCTTGGCCACTTTGTAATTTGATATTTGGCAAGATGCAGCACTTGAAAACTACCCGTCCTGCTAGCAAAACAAGATGCAGACCAACAATTTTCTACCATGCAAAGATGGCAAATGCTGACCCCAGAAAAAAACTTTAGAAGGCCAGACAAATTGGCCTCCAGCTGAAAATGAATACAACTTGGATCGCCGAGTATCCAGCTGAATTCCCCAATGCATTGTGAGGCTACATACAGATACAACTACTGCATCGACAAAAGATATCTGTATTAGTTCGAAACTAAATGCTACAGAATTCTCTTCAACTCCAGCTGAAGTATTCCCCTGAGTGATTTTGCTGCAGATATTGGATTGCTATGGCTGTGAAAAAGCTTACAACATATACACTGCTTAAAGCACAAGACGATGCTATGAAACAATTCTTCCCATGTGCCAACTCCAATGAACAAAGTCTTGATATGACAACGCTCCGTTGTTGCCAAGAACAAGATTGATTACGAGCCTAGCAGCTTCTTCCATCTGGCATAGCCCAGAATGATCAGGAAGAGCACAAAGCATGCACATGATGAGCCTCCAACTATGGGGCCGAAGATGCCGTTTATATTGTACAATGAGCAAGGTATGTTCATACCAAAAACCCCAGCTATCAAAGTCTCAATAGCTATTGCAAAGGATGCTATAGTTAATGTCAGTTGAAGCTGAATTAGTTCATTTCTCTGGTTGTCAAGTTGGATGTTGACATAGTCCTCCGTGTCATCAATATATTCACGTACCTGGTAAAGTCAGATTAAAAAGAATCTAAACTTAACACCAAGGAGAAGCGGGATCTGAGTCATCTGATCAATTCCCCCATTACAGATCTCTTCTATGAGAAAGTATATGATTCTCAACCTGAGGGTATCCTTGGGTCTTTGGTTTGTACAAATTGGGCCCATGGTTTGGCGATTCAGGTCATCGATCTGAATTTCCCTGCAATAGATGGAGCCTGCCCCAAAAATCTCCTCAACCCTTACCCTTGGATGGCTGGACTGAAAACAGAATGGATGTTTGGGATTTCAATTCATGAAGTTTCGGAGGAAATGGTCCACAAATGGTAGGGCCCATCAGAACAACAATATGAACGATGGTTGGTTTTGGCAGGTAAATCAATCACATAACCATGGGCCTCATTTATACAAATTGAGAACCCTGAGGACATGTATACTCTTGTTAGTATGTTATATCCAACGAAAGGACTTACCGACAGTATCTTGTTACGGGTACCATCCAGCTGCATGAAATAAGCCTCAAGCAACATCTCCAAATCCTCCACATCATGATCATCGGAATGGATGCTAGTAATCATACTCACATTGCTTTGAATGTTAGAAATAGCCCTTGGTAGGTTTGAAGCAAAAGTGATGGAACTGTTTGAAGCCCCAGCAGCCGCCAAGGCTTCAAACTGTTGAATTTGCATCTGCTTCCTTGTCAGGTACAAATGTGCCATGTCTTCATTGTCATCTAAAAGATGCTCAATTTCATCTCTGACCTGGGGGATGAACATTTGTCGCTCAGTTGAAACAAGACCATACATGTTTAAGATAACAAATACGCAATGTGATTTGGGTGGCCAACTGTTTGGTTTTTGTATGTTCAAGGTGACACAATATCGAATATGAGCAATGCAATTACACTACAATCACATCAAAAGTCACAAAGAAAACACCCAAATGAAGGCTACTGAACTTTGAGCATATATGATCTCCTTCACTACTGAGAAAAGAAAACAACCCATTTCTGGCTTGGGCTACACACAACACTTGCCACCCCTCAATGCATGTCCCCCCTCATGGATGCATGCTATGATTGTGTCCGTGTGTTATGTGTTCCCATGTGTATGCAAATGTTGTGAACTGCAGAGCAGTGCATGACTGCAGCATGTGGGAACATAATAAACAAGTTTGCTGCATTCCTATAAATATGAGACGCCATTAGCATGTATCAAGCATCAAAACAAAGTGCATGTGGGCGATGTATTCTCAGACGGGCATGAGATTAGCATTCTCCTGTAAGAAGACAGGGATCAAATTACTAATGCAATGCTTCTTGAAGATGCCAAATTTGCAAGTAATATACAGAGAATAATGAAACATAGGGGAAAAGTAAAGCCCATTCACAGACCATACCTTCTGTACACGCGCAAGCAGACGAGTAAGATGGCTCTTCAGGCTCCGGACACGCTCCAGATTCTTAGTGCTAACATTCCTGGCTAGCTCGTCTAGGACGGGGTAAGCATTTATTTCAAGATCCACCACACTTGAGTCCAAATACGAACATACAACCTCCAATGCAATCTCCAGGACCTGAAACTCAAATGGTAGTTCATTCTGCAAACCCTCAGCTGCGTCAGGAACAGGCAACCATTGCCCATCAGTCGAGCGCCTCTCTTTTTCTTGCATGTCTGTAGGGCCAGGCTCATGAATTCTAAATGGGCTCTTAAGAGGCAGCTGTTGCCTTAGTTGATCCGCAAAAGGAAGAACTTCCTGGCTCAAAGGATCCAGCAGCAGCACTTCCTCAGCAGTAACTATCGCCTTTATAAATTCTAAATTCACAACCATGGCTTTCTCTCTGGCTGTTGACAGATTCAGGGTAGAGAGAAGTTAGCATAATCTATCCCCATGGTTGGGCATGAATTCAGATTAAAAAAACCAACAGCGCCAGAACAGCATTAGATCTATCAGATAAGCATCTCTGGGTATAATGCTTCAACCATTACTATTAATTGTTAAGACGCACTAGCTGCAAATTGTAACCATTCACATGGTGGAAAAGAAAGAAGAAGAGGGGGGAATTTTTGGAGAAGGGGTTCTGTAGAGATTAGCCCGATCCCACACCTTAAACTTGGATTAACCCTAGGGGTGGCAATGGGCCATGCTAGGGCCAGGCTAGGGTTGGCCCTGGCCCAGCCCTAGAGTCCTAAGTGCTGGCCCTAATGGGCAAAAGAGGCCCCGACCCTAGCTCTCATCCTTAAGGGGGCTGGGCTAGGCCGGGCCAGGGCCAGGGCCGGCCGTTTAAGTTAAAGATAAGTTATATGTATGCTACATGTACAATTGATGTACAATTGGTGAGTACGTGATTATGAACCATCATGCTCCTCCAGAGAATTATTTATCTTCTATGGCACACCTGTGTCAAATAATATCATTAATCAACCAAGTGTATGCCCCACCCAAATACCCACCATATGCATGGACTTAAATAAGTGAATCAATATATCGTTCACCATCTAAAGTGGTGGATGCACAATTTGGACAATTTCCAAGTGTCATGTATCATCCATCACACTTCACTAGAGTATCAAAATTCTTTGTGTTACTATATACACTAGTATACGAACTCTATTTTATGTTACTAATACCTAAGAATACCCATGTATTATGTAGTATACATTAGGGAAATGGGCTGAGAAGGTTGGGATATACATCATTGGCCCTAGCCTAGCTCAACCTGAACAGCAAATCTAGATTTCAAGCCCTAGCCCAGCCCTTGGGCCAAGTTTAGCGGCCCAAGCCCTAGCCCTTTGAGGCCAAAGAGCCCAGCCCATTGCCACCCCCTAATTATCACAAAGAATATGGTGTACATGGAGGGCGCCAAGAAAGGATACACATGCACTCAATCACAAAGATGCACATGTCACACCCAAGGTGTTAC
Organism: Liriodendron chinense; assembly: GCA_003013855.2. Classification (NCBI taxonomy): domain Eukaryota; kingdom Viridiplantae; phylum Streptophyta; class Magnoliopsida; order Magnoliales; family Magnoliaceae; genus Liriodendron; species Liriodendron chinense. Next base: position 11,484,629 of record ML058513.1, read on the forward strand.
ATAACAGCCATCAGGTAACGGTTCGGGCTGTCATGCATCATAGGGTTCTAGCAGCGCATTCTGAAAATAAGACCGTAAGTTAGGGCTGTTTTGCAATATTTCACCATTTCTCCTCCACTTTTTTTTATATATATGATTCTTGTGACTATTTTAACCCCCTTTTTTTTATGACGTCAAGGTGTCCCCACCCCATCTTAAGGTGAGACTATTCCCTGTGGATGCACGCAATCACTAGCAAACCACATGCATCGGGTTAATCCCGGGAAGGGGAATCGAACTCACGTCTGTGGGGAGCACACCCATGACGCTCACCGTTTGCCCAAACCCCATTTTCAACTAAATTTATACAATTCTTGAAAATTGAAACACAAATTTAAGCCATTTTCGAAGAATAAATATTTGAGGCTGACTTTGGAGAAAATTGAAAAAAAAAAAAAAGGGTAAATATTCTGCAAATTTATTGATTCAACATTATATTACTAAATTGACCAAATCTTGCTAGATCATATTTGATTTGGCTATGTTATATAAATTTTTTAATTTTTAGGGGAATTTTTTTTTTTTTTTGAAACGATGATGAAAATTCATTAAAAACGGCACCGAACCAAAAAAGGCTCAAGCAAAAAGAACAAAAAAAACCATATACAAATATACACCTTCAAACCCAAAGGACCCACCCTAAAATACAACACAATCTGGAAAGCTAAGCTTCCATACACTCTTTAGCATCACAAATCGCCCTTTTGAACACATCTATAGGTCTGCCTTTTCTACTCCTGAAGCAACGCTCATTTCTTTCCCACCATAAAGCCCAAAGAACTGCTAGCAAGTAAAGCCTCCATAGACTTTTCCTCGATTTTTCCGATTTCCCCCTCCCCCCCACCATGCCAAGAAAGAAAAAAAATCAGAGATCGAGCGAGGGGAAACCCAACACAACCCACACATCTAAAGAAGTAGAGTTCACACCTCCCAAGCAAAAGAACAATGAATGAAAAGATGATCCACCAATTCTGCATCCTTATAACACATCAGACAAATATTAGGAAGAATCATCTTCCTCTTATAGAGATTATCAATTGTTAAAACTTTGTTCCTTCCTACAAGCCATCCAAACGCCACCACCTTCAACGAAGCACCATAACGCCAAAGAAAGGCCATAGGATAGATTTCCTCAAAAGCAACATTGTCCATCAAAAACCCATATAGAGACCGAACAGAAAAGAAACCAAACTTTCCTATCAACCATTTGAGGGAATCCACCTCCGCCACCTTAGGAAAAATATTCTGAAGAAGCTGTAAAAGAAAAACCATTTCTTCAATCTCCTCATCCCCCAGATTCCTTCTACAAAGGGGAGCCCAAATTACTTCGCTGCCCCCTAACTGAAAAATAGTTACTCACCATCATCCCCTCCTCCCCAGCTATCCCCGCTACTAATGGAAACATATTCCTTAAATGAAAGCCACTTGAGAGCTTAGGGATAGAACGAATCATAAACTCAAGTGAGGCTGGAGGTTGAAGATACTTTCATCCATCACACTGCCAGAGTATCAAAGTTTTGGTCTTCATTTTAAAATTGTTATTGTATTGTTTCTTCATTTATGGTACTCTTTCTTGAGCATTATTCCTTTCCTCTCATGGGCTTCACATATGCTCTTTGGAAACCCGAATCCTATAGATATCATTCAATCCCTGGGCAGGGTCTCTTTCTATGAAAGAATTAGTTTATGAATTCTGCAATTGGACATTTCGTCGATTCTCCACTAATAAGGTAATCGCGTCATATCTAATCATCTGCCCTAGGAGCTCACAAGCAAGAAGCATCCACGCCATGAAAACACAGAATCCGAAATCTAGAACAGGCATATACCCGATTCAAACAAAAAACGGCAAATTCAATAAGGAAACCTAAGAATCGGAGGGATGAGAAAAGTACCGAGAATGTTGGAGGAATGGGAGAAGACGGGGCCGAGGATCCTGAGGTCTCGTGCGGGGATGGAGACACGCTTCATGATGGTGTTCTTGTCACATTCGAGGAACTCTGATCGTCCCGTGATGTCGAATCTCATCCACAGGCGAGATCCCGTCTTCTTCTTACCGCTCTTCGCCGGAACGCCGGCAACAACCGCGCCGGTGCCCGCGCCGGTGGTGGTAGTGGTGGTTCTGCCGGCGTTGACTGAAGATGAAGGGTCGATTTGTTGCATCTCCATCTTCCTCGACGGACGGAATTTCTTCCGGAAGGAGAAAGGGATTTTCTTCTTCCCCATCCTCTTCCCACACCATTCGCTTCTCTCTCCCTCTCTTATTCGACCCTTATTCTTTTTTTTCACTCGCTGGTTCGCTCTTAAAGCATGTTCGAATACATCCCGTCAGTTTTACAAAGACCCAACGTCGGGAGCGAAGTTGTTACCCGCGGCTTAGTGGGAGTTACCCCTACCGTGTGGCCCACATGGATGATATTTTGTATATCCACGCCGTCCATCCGTTTCTCGAGAGCATTTTAGGACGGCGTTTCAAAAATTATATAGATCAAAATCTCAAGTGTTGATTGAGTGTCCCACCATTAAAAATTCCAAAGAGGTTTTGGTAATGTTTATTTACAATCCAAGATGTTGATAATGTCGAGAAGATCTAGATTAAGTTAAAATATAAATATTTGATCTAAAACTTTTGTGGCCTTTAAAATTTTTTTAATGGTTATTCATCACTGTTTCTAGTGGTATGGTCCAACTGAGATATTTTTTTTTTTAGTGATTGGTATAACGTCCTAAAATGACATGGAAAAACAGATGGACGGCTGTGGATATATAAAAAATATATCAATATGGTCTGGACACGGTTAGGGTAACACCCACTAAGTTGTTTCCCGGGTAACAGCTAATCCCCCTACCCAAGGGAGCGGCTTAGATGTGGGAGCGGATTTCCTGTGACCCCGGGCATAAAGATATCTCCCTAGGGTCCACAGGGATGTCCGTGATAAATCCACTACGTCCATCTTCTTTTAAATAAAAAAGTAGATCACGAATCTAAAAATCAGGAATATTCAAAGTTCAGGTGGGCCACACCAACAAAACAGTGCGAACACTAATGTACACCATTGAAACCTTCCTGGAGCTGACCAAGATGTTTATATGCCATCCAAACCGTTCACAGAATTATCAACACTCAGATAGATATATTCTGTAAGAAAAAAATATCATCGTGATGCCAAACTTTTTCACCGTTGAGTGTCCAATACCCACTGTTTCGTGTAGTGTGGCCCACTTGAGTTTTAGATCTAGAATCCTGTCCTAACTTGGTCTTCCAAAACAGATGGACAGAGTGGATTTGTCACGGACATCCCTTTAGACGCTGCACAGCCCGGGCTACAGAGATATCTCTGTGCCTGTGCTGACAGGCAATCCGCTCCCCTTAGATGTTACCCGGGGAACACTTACCCTGACTGTGTGGGCCCACTTTGATAAATGTTTTGTATATGCACACCATACATTCGTTTTTACAGCTCATTTTAGGACTTCGTCGGTGATCCAATAACTTAAGAAGATCCCAATCTCAGGTGGACCATACTACTAGAAACAGGGACGATTGACCATTAAGAACTTCTTGTGGGCCACAAGAAGTTTTAGGTCAAGCTGATCTTTGTATTTACCCTTCATCCACGTCTTTTTTATCTTATGAACAGGTTGGATGGAAAATAAACATCATGGTGGGTCCCCATTGCTTTCTCTAGGATGGCCCACTTGAGATTTGTATTTGCTTCAGTTTTTGGACCACCTTCTAAAATGAGCTGGAAAGACGGATGGATGGTATGGATATACAGCTCATTCATCAAGGTGGGCCCCACAGTTAGAGCAGGAAATGTGTTCCTCGGGTAAGGCCTAATCCGCTTCCAGTTTGGACTAGGGTAAGAGTACCCAACAGTCAAAGGCTAAGGTGCGGGCTTACAGCTTACTAGAGCCAACCTCTTTGGAGAGTAACAGGATACATCAACGGAGTATGACCCCTTAATATGCCGGCACTCACTTCCGGATTGAGTATAGGACGTGTGTTAACCCGAGTTAACCCAACTAAAATGTAGACTACTTAAAATGTCAAAACAACAATAATAGAGGAGGTGAAAAATCTAAATAGCGCTTTGATTTCTGTTTTTATAAACTCCCAATTATGACATTATTTCTTCAGTTTTTATATTTTTGTGTTATAAAATATTTTTAAATTTATTTTATTATAAATCTTTGAGAGAAAATCCTTTGATATTTTATCTTTAAGCACTGCCAAATTATGAAGCCAACCACTCCAACTATTAACAAGGGAGTGCCACGTGTCCTAAAGTACATGAGAGCTAATTGGAATGCGCCAGGTGACTATAAATACCTTGCATCCTATCCCGTGAAAAAGTCTCAGCTAAAGCGGTGAAATATTCCGCCTCTCCAAGATCCATCCTCCCAGACTTGATGTGATGAGGTCTTAGGCATAAGCATATATCAAAGACTTTTAGCCACTTTGTCCCATCAATGAGTGCTGCTGATCGAGGAGTGTTGTGTTCTTCTTTTTTTGCTTATATCTTTGACAACGATATACTGTCCTATAATTGAAGATTTTGTAAAGTGAAGTTAGTGATCTAAGAGCTCAGGTCATTCTTGTATCTCATTATAATGTTGAAGTTCTTTTCCCTCTGGTCACATCTTCAAGTCCTTGGCTAAGTGGGGTAACTTATTTAGAGCGCATTTGGATTGTAAGATACTTTACATTAGTTACTAATATGCTTCAAGTAGTGTATCTTGGTTTTTACTTATTTAGCAGATTTAGCATGTTTAGTAGACAACATACTTATTAGCCAAGTGAAATATATTTGGTTACCGACTTGGCATAAATTCTTAGCCCCTTGCGATTGTCCAATCCACCCTTAATATCAGTACCATTCATCATGTGGGCCCAACTTTGATACGGGCCATTCATTGTGGGGCCCATCCTAACCCTGGCTTCAATGTCAACCGTCCACCATTTGAGACATGGCTTTAACATGGACCATTGACCATGTGATGCTTGCCTTTGATGTGGGCTATATATCCATCATGCAGGCTCACCTAATATATGGGTCGTCCATCATATCAGCCCACCTTTAATTTGGACCATCTATCATGCAGGCCCAACTTCAAAGTGGGTCATCAATCAAGCAAGGGCCGCCCTAGATGTGGGTCATTCATCATTAGGGATTGACCTACGATGTGAGTTGTCCTCATGTGGCACCCACCCTGATATGGGTCATCTATCATGTGGGGCACACCATCAATGTCATTGTCCATCATGTGAGGCCCACCTTTAATATCCACCACTCATCATGTGGAGCCCACCTAGATGTAGACCGTCCATCATGTGGGTCCCACCAACAACGCTGGTTGTCCATCATGTGAGGCCCCATCTTGGATGTGGGTCATTCATCATTTGCACCTTCGATATTGTAACGTCTCGTAAATTTCCGTACAGATAATAGCGTACGGATGACCGTACATCTTAGCTAATTAGATTTCTTAATCTCTAATCTAGAAAAGGAAGATTAGTTTAGTACAAATTGGGCTAGATTGTTAACATTCTGTAAAATTTATGGCCCTTGCTCTATATAGCCTTTTGGAGGGCTACATATGTAAACCATTAATTCCACCTGGGTCATAAAACGACCAACTAAATGTTATAAGGCCATTTGGGCTAAATGCCCAGCTTTTATATAAATCTTTTGCTGAGAAATCCCCAAATCGAATTGGGAATTTTAGGTTTGGGAGAAAGAGAGAAAGAGAGAGAAATCGAGGGAAAGGGAGAGAAATCGAGAGAAGAAGAAGAAAGGAGATGGAAGATGTCCTTCTTCCTTTCCTCTTAGAGTAGGAGGTTGCTCTAGCCTGTCGATTCCGTCGCTGGAGTGGTTCTCTTTGCGATTGGAGGTAAGAATCGAATCCTACCTTACAATTCTGAACTATCTTAGGTTTGAGACTGAAAATCTCATCCTAATCTTGTTTTCTTGTAGGAATAGCTGATTTTCCTTAACCCTAACCCTAGACCTTAAGGTGCGGGCTATACTTCAAATCTTCTATTTATCATTCCTAGAGGGTATTAGACAATGATTCTTGCAGTCATAGTGTAGGACTTTGGAATTCTATATCTGATTGTTTATCTCAGTATTATTACATTATACAACATGCATGTGTGTTTCATGGCTTTAGTGTTCGATGAAATGGGTAAATGACTCAACTGTTATATCTGATTTGTGAAATTCGTTGAGGTGATGGAGTTTATGTTTCATGGCTTTAGTGTTTGATGAAATGGGTCAATGACTCAATTGTTATAACTGATTTATGGAATTCATTGAGATGATGGAATTTGTATATGATATGCTCTCAACGGTTATAACTGATTTGTGGAATTCGTTGAGATGATGGAATTTGTATATGATATGCCTAATTTTATGTTATCGCACATGTACTGTTTGTCATGGGTGAAAGGGGCCAATCGATTAATGTGGATATCCTAGTTGGATTGGATATTCAGGATTGGCTGGTTGACGGGGTGAACTTGATCGATCGACAGTAGTTTGGACTACACGGGTCGTTTGTGCCCAATGCCGGTTTGGTCAATGTTCTCCCTATATCAAACGAACACATCCAAAGCCAAGAAATGTTGTGTGGTAGATAGATTGTATTGAATGACTCTTCCAGAATCTGAAATACTAATGTCATTAGATGAAGTGTCCAATGTATAAATGTATGTGCGACACGACCCTACTATATCTCCTTGGGCCGGGTATGGTGGTATGGGACACCGTGTTCGTGCCGTCGGCCTACGCTGTGGCATTGAGCCTCCCCGTAGTGACCATAAGTTATTGTGAGGATGCCGGCCTGTTTTGGGTAAATCTGAAATAATTGAGGTACTTATTTGAATAGAATGTTCTTGTATTCTAAATATATTAGAAGTTGGAGAAGGGATTCGTGGGCTACTAGCGATGATAAACACTCGCACCGTCGGGAGCCAGATGGTCCTGTTCAGGACCTACTGTATGACATTAGTAATTCAGCATCACCAATCTTGCTGAATGAAATTTATATTAATAAAGGCCGAACTAAACATGCATACATGTCATCGGCAATCTCAGTGACTGGCTGACTGTTTGAAAGGCCAGGGCATTGGTGATAGCTTTCATACTTGCACTATGTGTATGACTGGCTGACTGTTTGAAAGGCCAGGGCATTGGTGATAGCTTTCATACTTGCACTATGTGTATATGAGTTATAGTTGGAAGGACTATTGTATCAATTTTGATTCTGTTGAGACTGCCCGGGACATGCATTGTGTGCGAATTCATAACATTCATGCATTAATACAACTAGTTTAGGACTCTTATATGTTTTGTTTACTCATTACCTATGCTTGTTTCTTGTATGCTTGCTTGATTGTTAATCGTAGAATTATAGCAGCATTGAGTTGATTACTCACCCCCTCAATCCTGGGTGGTGTTTGGAAAAACATCAACCAGACTCTAATGTAGAAACAGGTACTGTGGATGAGGACGTCCTTCAAAATGAGTTAGAAGACTTTGTAGAAGACGTCAGTTACTTTCAATTCTCGGATGGCCGAGAATAAAATGCAATGGTATCTGTTTGGTGTTTTGGGGCCGTTTGATGGCTAAAAGTATAATGGCCCAAATTCTTTTGGACTTGTATATTGGGGCTCCCTGTTGTGTAAGCCCCCTTATTTTGGAGATTAATGTAAATTTGTAAATGCTGGACCAGGTACGCACTTATCTTTTTGTCCTTACTTTAAAGTTTATTTAGTTTTAAAACTTGCGACAGGATACCATCTATCATAAATGCATTAATCACGCTTCCGCATAAGCATAGTGACACCCGAAATCTCAAGGGTCGAGGTCATGCTCGACTTCTGAAATTTGGGGCGTTACAGATATGGACTATCCATTATGTGAGGCCCACCTTCAATGTCCACTTCTCATCACATGGAGCCCACCTTGGATGTGGACCGTCCACTGTGCGGGCCCCACCTTTAATGCAGGGCTATCCATCGTGTGGGGCTTGCTTTGGATGTTGGTCATTCATCAGTTAGGGGTCAACCTTTGAAGTGGATCATTCATTATGTGGAGCCCACCTAAATGTGGGTCATCCATCATGCATAGCCCATCTTCAATGTCATCATTCATCATGTGGGGCCACCTTCAATATCCATTGGCCCTCATGTGGAGCCCACCTTTGATGTGAGTCATTCATTGTTAGGGGCCTTGACATGGGGTCATCCATAACTTGGGGCTCACCATTGATGTGGATTGTCCATCGTGTGGGGCCTCCTTTGACATGGGCCATCCATTACATGGAGTGGGGAAGAGAGAAGTAGACAAGCTATCAGTTGAAAGGTAAAAAATAAAAAATTATAGAAATAAATAACTTTCATAATACAGGTTACTTTTATGACAGGGCTTGCCAAACTATTTGAAGTTAGAAAAGTAACTCTTTTATTTTATTTTATGGGTTAGTTCACACACCCCATTGTTAGTACACCCACCCACACCTTGTTAGTCACATGACAATATTAGCCACCCCCACTGTGGGAATTTATACCATGACCTAAGTGTCGAAATGAAGCTATCTTCACTCAGTCTGCCACTTGAGCAATGGAGCCTCAGGTGTTGTTTAGAAAGTAACTAATTAACATACCCAAGTCAAGAAAACAAAAGTACTTATTAGGTCGTATCCAAACTCCAACTTTCCTTTATACTGCATTTTATTTACTATATTGTTACATTTCCCTTCTTTTGCAATTCTTTGTTGTAATTTTACTTGTTTTTATTTATTTATTTACTTACTGGCAAGCAATAATTTAAAGCTGAAATCTGTCTATATATAATTATATATTTTCTAGGGTTGAAGGTGGGTGCCTCCAATCTTCCTTCCCGTACCAAGGTTCATACTGAAATTTTCAATCATAATACTACATGATGCTATTCAAAGAAAAAACTGTGCATCCCAACCCTCAAGCCATCATGGTCAAATGACATTTAGCTTACTATAAGCTTTGAGATCTTGGCTAGTTATGGCTCTTCAAACTCCTTTTCAACGTCTATCCTACCACATCCCTTATGGTGCACCTTGCCAATTTATTTTGTTTCCTGAGAGAGAGCATGCACGCAATGAAGAGGGCCACAATTTAAATACCCAAACCCTGACCCTAAATATCATACTTATAGTCTTTACGACCATGTCGAAAACACATGAGCACTATCGCACCATTACTAGTAAAGAGGCAAAGCAACCTGATTTATTGACGCAGCACCCTTCACTTGCCGACTCCATTTGTCTGATTAAGGATATTCGAAGCTGTTTAGGAAGTGTTCTGTTTACTTAAGTTTTATTAAATTTTATTCTGAAAAAGTGATCCAAATCTTAACTCACTTGTCCGATTGTTTTGCTTGTTGGTTTGTTGCCTCCATGGTGTTCAACCAAAGCCTATTTGCTTATCTAACACAATATAAATTTCATTTAACTTAGCACTTTTTAATGCTCTCCTTCAAACTAGAGCACCTAGTCTTTATAAGCCAATAAAAAAATATATATAGATCATGCAATTGGCAGACCATTCAGTTGGTGGACATTTATGAGACTATTGAAATAGAAAACTATCCTATGATCTTATTTCAACAAAAAAATATTTCCCATGGAGAGGTCACAGCTGTTTAGGCGAATATAATGGTCATCTATAATTTAGTTTTTTTTTCAGTCATGCGCGGCAACTACCTTGTTAGCTGTGCAACACACCCACACGATAAATCACACCACGCACCCACCCTACCGTGCGGTTAGTGTCTCTATATACTTTAGTCGGTTGGAATCAATAAAAGCGAGATTACAATTTTTGAGCTGCAGCCGTTGGAGTATCAATCCAGGTGGGTGGATCCCTAAGCATGGGTCTACTATGATGTATGTTACTTATATCCAGGTAATCTATCTAGTTTAAAAACTCATTTTAGGGCATTATGCCAAAAAAAAAAAAAAGCAGATCCATGTCTTAGGTGGACCATAACACATGAAACAGTGGTAATCTACCGTTAAAGAGTTCTCGTGGGACACAAAAGATTTGGATCAACCTGATATTTGTGTGGTCTCTTCATCCCAGTCTTTGTGATATTATCAACACGTTAGATGGAAAATAAATATTTCAGTGGCCCCCGGGGAGTTTTTAATAATGAGACTCAATCAAGACTGTTTTATGCGGTGTGGTCTCATAAGATTTGGATCTGCTCTATTTTTTGAGTCATGCCTTAAAATGAGCTGTAAAAATGGATGGATGGTGTGGATGTAAGGAACATACATCACAGTGAGCCCCCGCATCGAACGGCCTATATTCGACGCTGTATGAATTTGGGACTAAAATTTTACAAACAGGGGTCTCCATAGTTTGGTTGTTTTAATTTGCATCAATGCTTACAAAATTTGAGTGACTGCGTATCAAGCGTCGTGCACTGCCAGAGTATCAAATAAGTCCACAGCTGTGGCATATAAACATTACAGTTGGCTTCAAGAAGGTTTCAAGGTGTCATTATCCCCCCGTTTCCAAAGTAACAACTGCCTATATTCAACGCTAACATGTCGTCATTCGCCATGGAGCGCGGATTGGGTACGCTACCCCTAGCACGACCGAGCTAGAGACGTACCGTCATGTCAGAAATATGTGGGGCCCACCGTGATCTATATATTTTATACACTCTGTCCATCTATTTTGAAAGATCATTTTAGAAAATGAGCCCAAAAATTAGGCATATAAAAGATTCAAGTGGACCATACCAAATCAAACGGTGAGGATTGACTTATTAACGTCGAAAACATCCTAGAACTCGGTGTGACGTTTTACTTGCTATTCAACTTGTTCATAAGGTCACATGGATTTGTATGAAGGGAAAAGATAAATTTCAGCTTGATCCAAAACCTCTGTGGCCCAAAGAAGTTTTCAACGGTGGGGTTTAAATCTCCTCCGCATCATGTGGTGTGGTCCACTCGAAAATTTTATATGCCTAATTTCTGGGGTTATTCCCTAAAATGATCTTTTAAAATAGATGGACGGCATGGATAAAACATATAGATCACGTTGGCCCCACAGAGCTTCTGATGTGACCGTCCATCTCTAGCTCCGTCCTGGTGGGGATGTACCCAACACCCGCCCGTTGTCATTTTAAGAAAACAAAAATGCCGTGCGTGTTCATGGCGTTGTCTGTGCCCCCACCTGATGAGTGGTCCCAATCTATCCCAGAATCGCTGCGGATATTCCTCCTCAATCCGTACTCGCGCATCACCTCAGCGTCTGTCATGCCATGAAAGAAAAAATAAAATAAAAAAGCTATTCGCGGGAAGAGAATTTGAAGGGATGGATCCAGCCACGCGTGCCACGTGGCATGCATGTCCTAAATCGTGGCCTCACAAATTGGTGGGGCTCTACGCGGAAAGATGGCCTACATGAAACTGGTTTTAAGCACAGACAAGTGGTCCCATGGTTGCCAATCCAGACCATTCATCTCTGGATGATTGAAGCATTTGAAGCATTTGATTGGAAGATCTGAAGCATCTGAGGCACCCGACTGGAATATCTGAAGCATCTGATATTAGGATTCATCCATTGAGTCCTACCTTAGACGGAAAATCTGATATTGGGACCTTTGGAAGATCTTGGGCATCTGATATGAGGACCTTTCAGTTGAATATGGAACATAGTTGTATTTCTCTTCTCCACCGTCTATTACAGGCCATAGACCCAATGAACAGGTCGAGAATGTCACATTACATGTGATGATCCATCCACTGCCTGATATAATAGATCAATGGTCTGAATTACTGAAACGTGGCTCCTACTTGAAAAACCTTGCAAAAATGCAGGTCCCACGTCATGTCATTCATCACGGGAGACTTAACTAGGTTGTCCCGATTCGTGGAACAGGCCATATACCAGGTGAGCGCGGATTAGATGATGCAGGGGCGACAAATTTAGTGGGCGACGTCCCGACTGTGGGGTTCACTTTGATGCGTGTGTTTTGAGTCACAGTTTTGAAAATGAGGTGGATCCAAATCTTCACAACGAGAGCGGCAACCTTGGCCTCACTTAAGATTAAAGCTAGACAGCCAGCTGAACCAAGTCAAGCTCGACCCGGTTATGCTAGCAGTCTACCTCAACTTGAGTTCGGCTAAGCTTAATCCTTGAGCTGTATAGGCTAAGTTCGATTAGCAGCTCAAGCTAACTCAAGTAGAGGTGAGCAACGGGCTGGGCTGGTCCAGGCTGAGTTTGGTTTGGCTTGTTTTTGTACCACCTCAGTTTGTGGATACCGAGCCGACCTATGTGGCCTGAGTTTAGTTTGCTCTAAAAAAATTTGGTTCAAGCTGGTATTGGTTTGGTTGAAAATTTTAAACCAAGCTGGGCCAAGTTTGAGTAAGTGGTTGCTCTTTTTGTTTGTTTGTTTGTTTTAATATAAAAGAGTTTAAAAGGTTAAAAAAAATACAAAAGTATATTACACATGATATTTAACATCTTTCAAAGGAGGAGTGCAACTTCAAAATGGACATGTAAGAGCCAGACAAAAGTACAGAAGTATAAATTTACAAGTGTAAGGAAATAATATGCATTCATGTAGATGTATTATATATTATTCATGTCATCGTGTATATGTATTATCCACGCTATCCATCCATTTTTACATATCATCTTAGGACATGATCCCAAAATGGAATCATATCCAAAGCTCAAGTATATCACACCACAGGAAATAATGTGCTTGTAATCTACAGGCCGAATCAAATGAGCTTCGAGCCGATATTGCCCTAGTTTGGGCTTGGTTTGTTTTTTCAAATGAGCTTGACTTCAAGGCTTGGTTTGGTTTGAACTTTTATTCGAACTAATCCAAGTCAGGCTTTTTCAAACCAATTCGAGCCGAACTTTCAAGCTGGCTTGGTTTCTGCCCAACACTAAGCTTAAGTCATGTTTGAGCTAAATTTGGGCCAACTCAACTACGATCATCTTATGAATATATTGGGTGAGCAATTTTTTTCCCCATTGCATGTATATAATATAAATTTATAAATCGAGACAAGTTCGAGTCAAGTTAAGCTCGGTAGAGCTTAGCTTGATTTTTTTTTTTTCAAGTTCAAGAAAATAGCTTGACTTGAATCCAACTGTCGAGTCAAGTTAAGTCTATCTTAATTAAGTTGAGTCGAGCCAGCTAGTTGAGCTAGCTCAGTTGGGTCAAGCTCTACCCAAGACATAACGACCCTTACCGTGGGATATCGCGGGGCCCACCTTAATGTGCGTATTATGTGTCCACATTGTTCATCCTTTTTTTCCTGCATTCTTTTAGGGCATTATCCTAAAAAATGAAGTAGATCCAATTATCATGTGGACCATGCCATAAGAAATAGCGGTGATTGACCATCCTACCATTAAAAACTTCTTAGGGCACACCTTAATGTTTCTGTAGTGTTTTTTCCATCTAATCTGTTGATAAGGCTATATGAGTCTAGATGAAGGGAAAAAACAAATATCAACTTGATCTGAAACTTTTGTGATCCATTAATGGTCAATTAACACCATCTCTATGATGTGGTCCACGTGATAACTAAATCTGTTTCATTTTTTAAATAATGTCATAAAATGATATGGAAAAATGAATGGATAACGTGGATACATGATAATCACATCATGGTGAGCCCCAAAGTTAGGGGCACTCTTGGGTAAGCGCAGGGACTCACTTAATCCACTCACTCACATATCAAGAAAACAGTGACAATTAAATACTCATCTTTAGTGTCTCCTGCTAGCCCAGCTGAAAGAAGCCCAGGCGTTTCAACAGTAAGTCTCAAAAATGCCAAGGAGGCACACTAACCCCAGTGGTGGGTGGGTGCATTGTGTGGCTAATTGTATGGGTATGGGTGTGTTGCATGACTGAAAAAAAAAAAAAAACAAAAAATACCCACCATTAAAAACTTCATAGACTAAGGGTGTGTTTGGTAAAACTTATTTTAAGCACAAATCACTTAAAAAGCAATTTTCAGTGATTTCTCCTCATTTAGGCTGTTTGGCAAATCACAAAAATTAAGTACTTAATAAGGATTTTCACTGAAAATTTTGATTAATTTTTAAGTTTCCCTGTTATGGCTTAAAACTTAACGCCGAAAGCGGTAAGTGCTTTCCATTAAAAAATTTGGTCACTCTTGACTAAAATACCCTCAAACTTTTTACTAAATGACAAGGTTACCCTTAATAAAGGAACTCACGTAACAGGTTTGCCGGACTTACGAATTAACCAATACTGGGCAAAGTTTTATAGACCCCGCTAAGATGTATGATCCACACTGTCTATCCATTTTCTCATATCATTTTAGGCCATGAGCCAAAAAAGTGAGGCAGATGCAAGTTGATGTGGTCCATACCGTGAAAGGTAGTGGGGATAGTGACTTCCCATTGAAACCTTCATAAGGACCACCATGATGTTTATTTGTCATCCAACCAGTTCACGAGGTCACACATACTTAGATGAAGGGAAAACACAAATATCATCTTGATCCAAAACTTTTGTGGCCCCAAGAAGCTTTCAATGGTGGGTGTTAAAACCCCATTGTTTTCTATGGTGTGGTCCACTTGAGCTTTGGATCGGTCTCATCTTTTGGCTCATACCCTAAAATGATATGGCCAAATGTATGGGTGGTGTGAACATAACACATATATCATGGTAGGCCACACAGAACTTTGCTACATCAACACGGCAGGTGGTTGGATTTGCAAAGTCCTTCTCTGCAATGAGAAGGGGCAGATTAGGTGTTACCCCACTAACACGATGGTAAAGGGGTGTTATAGGAACCGGGGCACTCACCTGGTTGCATGCGTTGTATATCTAAGCTGTCCACCAATTTTTCTAGCTCATTTTAATTTGAGGTCCCAAAAATAATGCATATGCAAATTTCACGATGGAGATTAAATATCATCGTTAAAAAATTCTTGAGGGCCACAAAAGTTTTGAATCAAGCTGATATTTGTGTTTTCTCTTCATCCAGGTCTATGTGACCTTATCAACTAGTTGGATGGCAAATAAACATTAAGGTGTGCTTAAGAAGTGTTTATTGGTGGACATTCAATGACCACCATTTCCTATGATATGGTCCACTTAAGATTTGGATGTACTTATTTCTTGAGACCATGCCTTAAAATGGGCGGGGGGAATTGATGGGTCACATGGACATACAACATATATTAAGGTGGGCCTGCAGGTTTTAGTAGCAACCACTAAGGTTTACCTATGTCCACAAACATAAGACTCAATTCAGTAGTGAACCTTCTAGTCGGTGTTGAGAAGCTTTATGAGCCCACCATGGTGTATGGTTTAATCCACATGCCATCCATTTTCCTGATCATTTTAGGTCATGATTAAAAAAATGAGGCAAATTTAAATCTTAGATGGCCCACATCATAAGAAACAATAGTGATTAAACACCCACCCACTATTAAAAATTTATTGGGACAAAATCTTTGGATTAAGTTGGTATTTGTGTTTCTCTTTATTTAGGTCCATGTGACCTCAATAGGTTGGATGGAAAATAAACATTACAACGGGCCATATGAAGTTTTTAATGATAAATGTTTAATCATCATTGTTTCCTATGTCACGGGTAGAAGTGTTATGATTATTTTATTAAGAATAATATAATGCATGGTCCATTGTTTGACTAGTCTCACCAATATACTTTCATTATATAACTAAAAGCAACACTTATATTATCACCTACTTTTATCGTTACATAATCAATTCATGTTATTACATGTGGCAAACATGAAAAAATCCAAACATTTATTTACTTGATTTTATCTAGTTGGTAAAATATAAATTTTTAATTGAATTGGGAATAAATGTTCCAAATTTGGAGACATGACCATGCCAAGCTCCCTCTCATACTCTCTAAAAGATAGAAATTGAGATAATAAGGGCAAATATAACAAATTGTCAATTCTCATACATTTGTAACTTACACTTACTAAACGAGATTTTGTAAAATAGTACTTATTTTAAGATATCAGGACTGTTTTCAGATAAATTACCAAACAGATTTTTCAATACTTAAAAATATTAAAATTCAGGACTTTTAAGTTTTCAGTACTTAAATTAACTTTCAGACCTCATTTTCAGTTGACCAAACGGCACCTAACTGTAATGTTTATTTGCTGTCTAATTTAACGATAAAGTCACGCAGACATGGATAAAGGGAAATAGAGAGAGCCACTCGATCCAAAACTATTAACAGCTCTTTTGAAGTTTTTCATAATGAGAATTTAATCTTATCATATGGACCACCTAAGATTTGAATCTGCCTCACTTTTGGACCATCCACTAAAATGAGCTGAAAAAAAAAATGGACGGTGTGGATACATAACACATACATCAGGATGGACCCCACGGTCAGGGCCTCCCCCACTAAGCTGTTACCCCTGCCTCACCTAATCTGCGTCTATCCAAGGTATTTACTAATTCCTACCCAAATGATCGTCCCCGATCTGGCACTCGCGCTACACATTCACACGGGCGCTGCGATTCAACTATTCAATATCTCCTCGCGAGAATCGCCACACCAGTCTCCCGCATAAAATGTGGCCCGCGGCCTTCTCTTTCCACGCCTTTCCCCAACCCGAACATTAAAAAGGGGAGAGAAGAAGCATCGCAATTGCTCTCTTCATCTCCGACCTCGACCCAACCCCTCTCTCTCTCTCTCCAACAACTCTCATGTCTTTCAAGGTACATTCCAATCTCTCCTCATTTGCCCCTCATTTTCGACCTCATTTCAAGGGATTTGATATCTACACCAACCCAATTGATTTTTTCACCCACCACAGGAAATGAAGCAGTACACTTTTGTACTGTTTCATTTCCCAAAATGGAAGATGCATGCAAGCGAGCATTAAAAAAGGGGGCGGATGTAAATATCGTCTCTGTTATTACAATTTTGCCATGAATCTCAGATGCTTATAATTCCAAAGTCATGTGCTTTCTCTTTAATTTATTAATTTCTGCAGAATCTAAGCATCTGCTCATTTTTAATTAATATTCCTACTGTCTTTGGCCATTTCTCTTCCCGTTTCCCGTCAAATCAATTTTGTTTTAAACGATGCCCGTCAAATCACGTCCGTTGATTTTTTTGGCACATCTTTGCCCTTAATCTGCCACAGCTTGTTGTATAAATTTTGGTGGGTGTTTGTTAGAAATCTGTGTTTTGCTTTTAATTGGGAAACGATTGACGAGGCATATGGATATCTGGTAATCTATATTGGATTTGAATCGCTCGATCGGGAGGTAGGAGCCATTTCGATCTGTTGACTGTAGTTTTTTATCCTTTTTATTTGTTTTCTTTCGGACAGGTAAAGATCATGTTTTTGGTGA
The DNA here is from genome assembly GCA_003013855.2 of Liriodendron chinense. Lineage (NCBI taxonomy): Eukaryota > Viridiplantae > Streptophyta > Magnoliopsida > Magnoliales > Magnoliaceae > Liriodendron > Liriodendron chinense. Next base: position 11,502,079 of record ML058513.1, read on the forward strand.
GATTCTCAAGTAAATGGGTTAGTGCCAAAATTGAGATTTGCATCTTGTGTATTGATAATTACTTTGTAGCCGGAGGTTAGATGTCTCTAACAAGGGAAATGGGTTTCCTTTTTCCTTTTTGAATTCGGAGGTTAGACTACTGCTTGCACTTGCCTTGATCTGTTGAATTGTGATAACATGGTCAATGTGCAACATGGCAAACATGTATGTTAATCCAGACCTTCCAAATCATAGGTGGGGTGGATATTGAAAATCCAACTGATAGGGTTATCTTTACTGTCCAGTTGTTGGGCATCAAATTGATGGTCACAAGCTATGGGTCCATGCTCCAAATTTGACGGGCGAATTTGGATGGTTTAAATTGCTCGATCAGCCCTCCATGGGGCCCGTGATTGGGTCAGGATCCTTCTAAACAGGCGCCGCTCCCACTTTGTATCGTGCTTCAAACTCACGCTCCTGCTTCCGCTTCCGCTTCCTAGCTATTTATACTTGCTAACGTTTTGTTGAAATAGAGGCTTCGCTGCTCCCTCATCCGAATCTGTTGCTGCTTCGCTTCACGCTTAATGCAACTGCTGGGGCCCTGGGGGGTTTCTGTTTGATAGATGAATGACATGTGGTCATTGGATGATATGCCACAATTTCATCAATTCTCCCAAGCAAAGTTAGCAAAAATCCAGTTTTGTTAATTGTCATATGCATGAATGTCTGTTAGTATGATTGGAATTCGGATGAAATGTGGTTTGAACTAATACAACTCGTATTTAGCCTTGGTTCCTTCGAATGCTGTTCCATACTTACATGTACGACTTTAGCCATCACAGAGCAAAGTTAGATGAGATGCGACAATTTCATAATTCATGCCAAGCAAATTTACCAAGCACGGGAGTCTAGCGCCCCCTAGTTTTGGTCTGTTGCTGGCAAAGTCCTGTTTGATTCTATATCATACGTGGGAATGTCTGGTAGGATAATTGGAATTAGATGGAATGTGGTTTGAACTAATACAAGTTATAAAGCTCCTACGTTGCCTTGTTTCCTTGGAATGCTGTTACATGTACGATTTCAACCAATCACAAATCACTACCACTTTACAATTCAACAGCTGCTTCCTCATGTAACGTATGGTGTTCCACATTGTCATCCATGAATTCCCAACTTGTTACGTTAACAGTCAACATGACAGATATGACCATCAATTTAGCCATGAATGATTTGCTCCATCTCTCGGAACCTATTATGGAGTAACTGGAACAGGAGAGACCCCCTTTTCAGCCATTATATTGCATCAAAGGTCAAATTGAACTTGTTGTGTGGGTCTTTAAGGAACTTCATGTTGGATGAGAGGGTTGAATCTTGGCCTTGACTACGTTTGCATTGCCCCCTGGACTGATACAATGACTTTCTTTTTTTGGAGAAATTACTTTCTCCCTCACGAAGTGATAGTCCAAAATTTCTATATGGTACTTGGTTTTTTCTTGGAATACTGGGTTGGAGGCAATGTGAATTACACTTTATTATTATTATTATTATCATAGGACATATCCATGGCTTGATGATGCCTTAACCCAATCTCCCAAAGTTGAGCTTTCATCCATATAAGTTCACAACCCGTGGAGGAGATTACCCGATATTTTGCTTCTGCATTGGACCTTGCTACAATAGACTACTTGTGACTCTTACAAGCATCCAGATTATTGCCAATGAAGATGCAATAGCCAGTGGCAGATCTCGTCTTTAGGGCAACTAGCCCAATCAGCATTTGAATATCCAGTGATGTTTTGAGAGCCAACCGATGAGAGAAGAAGATTGGGGTTCGATTTGATCTATTTAAGAATCCAGTAGATTGCATCAAGGTAAGCTTTCGAGGCTCATGCATGAACTGGTTGACAATGCCCACAACATATGCAATGTTTGGGCGAGTGATAGTAAAATATTTGAGACTTCCCAGAAAGTGTCTATACATAGACGGACTCTCAATCAACTCTCCTAATTCAACCATTAACTTGTGATGTTGTTCCATAGGAAATTCAATAGGCTTGGTTGCAAGCATGCCACTCTTTGAGAGGAGATTAATGGCATACTTACATTGATTGAGAGAAATTCCTTTCTTTGATCTTGCACCTTCAATGCCTGAAAAAGATTTGAGGTCCCCCAAGTCCTTGATGTCAAAGACTGATGAAGATGAGATTTCAGTCATTTGATACTCTTTGCATCATCTTCTATCACAGTCATCTACAAAGACTTGCCTTTTTATGTTTTCTTGATGAACATAGAGTGGTTTGATGATGATCTGATGAAACCGTCACTTTCCACGATGCAACTGAATTTAGCAAACCAGGCTGACGGAGCTTAGACCAAAGAAGGCATTTTTTGATGGCACACATGGTGAGACCGTGAGAGAATCCAAGCTTGGAGAATTTAGGAGGGAGAGACATAGACTGATTCTTGCGGTTCACCATGAAGGAATGCATTTTTCACGTCCAATTGATATAGAGGCCAATTCTTCAAGTCAACAAGGACACATCCGACAAATGTCATTTTCGCTATTGGTGCAAATCTTTCTTCATAGTCTACCCCTCTGGAGTGTACCCCTTTGCAACCAATCTCGCTCCTCTCAATGGATCTGAGTGTTACTTCATTTTATAGATCCGAGCGAGCGAAGCTCTTTCTTTTTTGTGGCCGTGCCGTGAAGTGAAATTGTATCGTATGTTAGTTAGAGAGGTTGGCGAACTACTACGATCTATAGATTCCCCATCTATATCCAATCCCAACTAGAATAGAAGCAGGTCGCTTTCAGCTTGGTTTCGTCTCAGGATGATCGAACCTCGGAGCTCTTTTCGCTGAGCATTTCACCCTCTTTATTGAGCGTAGGCTCGTAAATAACCAATATCTTATATGTTGGGAGAATAGTTCCAATGGTAGAACAATTGCATCCAAAACTCCCGCACTGCAAGGCCCTATCATAGGGGGTTCAAATTCCTCCTCCCGATCCAACTTGGTGGAGGCCCCTCTTCTTCATTCCATTGGAGGGACAACAAAAAATGCTTGGTTGGACTCGTACCCATTTTATATTATGGCTGAAACCCTACCCTACAACTAGAGCTACGGAGTGTTAAAACCCGACTTCAATGGAGAACTTCTGAGTAATCGTACATAACATTCTCTTTTTGAATGCCACTCCTACTTTGCTCAGAGTCTCAGAACCAGTAATCTATTGAGCGCGCTAGCGTGTTTTACCTTAGTAATAAGCTTTGAAGCCATGCTAAAAAACATAAGCTAGCGTGCAATGACTTATCAAAAATTTGCTGGCTTTTCAAGTAGTTTTTGTTATATTCCCCAGCCGTTTTCGATTTTGTGAAAAATTTGTTGTCCTGAGTAAGGAAGAAACAATTAACGGATCATTAACCATACAAGATATTTATTAGAATACTAATAAGGAGAGCTAGAGCTCTCTTAGCCAATTACAACTTAAAGAAAACAAAACAACATGATAAGATAATATTACGACGATAGACAGATGTTATAGGATAACTTAGGGGACCACCCGTTATTTGGTTTCAGGGACTCCGGGGGGCTTTAGTATCTCGGGCTGGTAATGTTGACATATCCCACCTGAGCTCTTGCTATGATTGAGATTGTTACTACTTTTTTATTTTTTTAATTCTTCCTTGGTCACCGAGGGTGACAACCTGCACAATGAGCTTTTGCTCTTTTTCGAGCGATGCCCTCTTCTTGTTTTCAAGAGTGCATATCTTGTTTTGGAGAAAAAGCATACGATCTCGTATGAGAATTTGATCGATAACAGGCATATGTTCTCAGGATGCACCCATCATTTGCTCTTGTTAGAATTTCTCGTTTTTCACCTGACGTATTTCTTGCTTAATTCTCTCAAGTCTTATAGCGATATCCATGGTTACTCAAAGCTCTTTCTTGCTGACTTCTAAGCTTGGCTCCATCTCCCTTTGCCAAATAGAGATTGAAAGAAGCTTTGATTTATAGGCGGTGGAGGTCTTTAACCTAGCAGTGTCTTGGTTCCGTAACATGAATCATTTCAAACCTTAGCCAATTGTAAATCTTCAGCTCAAAGTTAATCAGTACAAAACTATATGATCTGTCCTCGTTTACGTACTTCATTGGTTTCATAGTACCCGGCCTACTCGTCTTTAACTAGCTTCTACTTGTCTTTTACCAGCTTATTTGTACTCAGTTACATGATGAAACTCTCTTCGGCCAATTATCACTCGTTGGGGTGGTCCTTGCTTAGGAAAAAGATGTTTGACAAACCCCTATCTCTTTATTGATATGATCAGACGCTTGCTTTTTTCTAGTCAAGTATCCGGTACAACTATGTAAGTACAATCACCAACACAATGCTAGCTCTTAAAGCAAGTAGTAATAGCTGCCGGTACAACTTTTACAGTACAATAATAGCAATCGTTTAGTCTAGAGGACTTCACTAGCTTTGCCTGTCAATATAGCTCTTACAGTCACCAGTACTAGTAAGCTAGCTACTAGTACCGCTTGCTCGTTAAATCCACTAGCTATTAGAGTCCATTAGCAATATACTAATAACGAAAAATGTTAAAAGTGACATCAAACTATAATAGAGAGGGTTCAACTTATATTTCAGCTTTTTCAAGAAAAAGTCTACTCGAAAGGCTATAACCAAAAGGAAGGATAAGGCGTTTCGTCACATTTTTTTTTTTACAATTTTTTGCATATTTCTTGTCTCGATCGGTTGATCGTAAGCTCGTTCAGGTTAAGTTTCCCATAAACTAATTAAGAGCCCAAAAAGTACTTTTTTTTTTTTTTTTTTTTTTTCTTCTTTTCGCTTTCTTATTTCGAATAGTAGCCTCATGGGTAGTGTACGCTTCTTGTGAGTGTACTACAAGTTAGTGATAACTTTGTAGTAAGATAGAGACTATGCAAAGGTAGAACACCATAGAAACTTCGCTGACTTTCTTATAAACCGTTGATTTCGCTACGCTCAATAAGAACCTGCAGAAGTGAGTAGTGTGTGATGTGAAGAGGCCCTCTTCTCGTCCTCTGTAATTGTAGCTGTTACGGCAACAACAACATGAAAAAGACTTGATCTTCCTTTTCAAGAGCAGTCCTTTGCCCTCATAAATCAGTCTCCTTTCACCGCAGAAACGAACAAAATATGATGAACAACTGCAAACATTTTAGGTTAACCATTCACACCTCTTTCCCCCTAACAAATGCTCTTCTTATCCCTTATGGATTCTCCCAGCGTCCTACCTAGCCCAACAACTCCAACCATTGTCGCCAAAGTGTTCGATTCGTGTGCTAGAGCTCAATGTTGTCAAAAGCGATCGCATAATGCCATCCATATGGCATATGCGATGGTCGCATATGCCATGTGGATGTTATGCCATTGCATATCGCATAAAGCGATCGCATATGCCATCGCATACTTTTCAAATTTAAAAAAAAAAAAAAAAAAACAAAGTTGTGCGATTGCATAAGCGATTAGGCATAAGTGATCGCACAGGATCGCTTATTCCATTTGACAACATTACTAGAGCTTAAGAGGATAGAAGCTTTCCGGTTGTTTGAAGGCTTTCGAAAGAATTTCATGTGACTGATTCAGATGAGTGCACAAGAACCTGAGTTGTATGAAAGGATAGTGCATAGCCTCTTTTATTGCTTTTGCATACTCCGAAAGTAGGATAGGGATATCGCTTCTAAGAAACTGAATGTCCTTGCTTTTCTGCTTTTTTGTATTGCGTCCACCAGACCCATCACCCGCTCTGGTGATCTTAGCAACTGGCCGACCTTGTCAATGAGAGGCTTCTAGAGCGACAATGGTTGAAGTTGAATATCTTTAAGCGAGGTGGGTCCCTTCAAGCATGCTTTGTTTCATAATAGATTTTAAAGTTTGGACAATGGGTTGATCCACTGTCGTGTATGAGAGAATGGACTACTTACAATCATCTCTGGCTTCAGCGCTTCAGAAACCGTCGTCTTACATTAGGATGGGGGGTCGGGGTTGAACAACTAAGATTACTACTACTACTACCACCTATAATCTAGACAGTGGAAAAACGAAATTCGAACTAATGGATGATTTGATTGGACTGTGGTGAAATTGGTCATAATATTGTCTTTTTTGGTTTTTTTGAACCAAAGCTGATCTACCTTGAGGCACTTGTTTGTTGTTGGTAAACCCATTGATTATTAAGAAATGAAATGATTGGGAGGGAAACCCAACGCAAGAATTTTGACTAGCGGATGCTTCTAAAGAATGGTTTGAGCCTTGGTGCAAAACTCCATATTTTTTTGGAAACTAAGCTAATTGCCCCATGTGTCTCTTAAGAGGTATAAGCAAACCTCCTAAGATATATATGGGGTATGCTTTGCCTTTTTGAGTTTGAAGTTTAACTCTTGCCCATGAGGTTAATGCTCGAAATAAGAAAGCGAAGAAAGACTTTTTGAATTCTTGATCAGTTGATGGGAAGCCTAGCATAAATGGGCTTATGATAAGCCAATCAGGACAAGAAAGACACAAAAATCTGTAAAAAAGGCGACGAGACGCCCTGTCCTTTCTTTTGATTTAGCCTTTTCGAGTGGACTTTTTCTGGAGAAAGTCAAAATGGAAGTTGAACACTCACTCTGTTACAAGTTGATGCTACTTTTGATCTTTTTCATTACTGGTGTATTGCTAGTGGACTTTTATAGCTAATGGACTTAAAAAGCGACCTGTACTGATAGGTAGTTTACTATTATCGATGATTGTAAGGGCTATATTGACAGACAAAGCTAGTGAGGTCCTCCAGACCGAATGATTGGTATTGTTGTACTGTAAAAGTTGTATCGGTAGTTATTGCTGCTTGTTGTAAGAGCTAGTGCTATATTGGTACTTGTACTTGCACTATTGTACTAGATACTTGACTGGGAAAAAACAAGCGTCTGGTCAGATCAATAAAGAGACATGAGTTTTGCTAAATATATTTTTCTTAAGTAAAGACTATGCTGGCGAGTGACGATTGGCCGATAGGAGGTCCATCTTGTAGCTAGGTATAAATAAGCTAGTAAATGACAAATAAGAGCTAGTTAAACAAGAGTAAGTTGGGTACTATGAAGTCAATGGGGACAAATCACATGATTTTGTACCGGTCAGCTTTGGGCGGGGGATTAATAATTGGCTAAGGTTTGAAATGATCCATGTAACGGAACCAAGACTGGAGTAAGGTCTGCCAACGCCTATAAATAGAATATTCTTCGTCTCTATTTGGCAAAGGGATATGGGGTCGGGCTGAACTTAAAAGTCAACAAGAAATAATTTTGAATGGCTATGGATATCACTAGAAGACTTGAGAGAATTGAGTAAGAAATACGTCAAGTGAAAAAGAGAAGCATCAACAAAAGCAAATACTAGGTATATTTTGGGAACATATGCCTGCTATCGATCCAATTCTCATACGAGATCGTATGCTTTTTCTCCAGAACGAGATACGCTCTCTCGAAAACAGGAAGAGGGCGCTGCTCGAAGAACAGCAAGAGCTCATTGTACAGATTGTCACCCTTAGTGACCAGGGAGACTAGAAGAAATGAAAAAGTAGTGATAGTCTCAATCACAACAAGAGCTTAGGTGAGATTTGTCAACATCTTGGTCTCCCTGAGATGTTAAATCCTCCGGAGTCTCGAAAACCAAACAATGGGTTGTCCCCTAAGCCGCCCTATAACATCTGTTTATCCTCGTAATATCATCTTATCATGTTATTTTTGTTTGTTTTAAATTGTAAGTGGCTCAGAGAGCTCTAGCTCTCCTTATTAGTATTCTAATAAATATCATGTATGGTTAATGGTCGTTAATTGTTTTTTACTTACTCACTACAACAATTTTTTTTCTTCATAAAATCGAAAACGGTTGTGGAATATAACAAAAACTACTTGAAAAGCCAACAAGTTGCTGAAAAGCCGTTATGTGCTAGCTTACGTTTTTCAGCATGGCTTCAAAGCTTATTACTGAGGTAAAACGTGCTAGCGCGTTCAGTAGTTTTTCAGCTGGCTTGTTAGTTTTGAGCAAAGTAGGAGTGACATTAAAAAAATGCCTGTTGTGTACGATAACTTAGAAGTTGTCGACTAAGTCAGTTAAACCTTTCCCTTGCTTACGCCTCCTCTCCTTTCCTTCGCTCCTGAGGGTTAGGATTGACGGTTGGTCGCCTATACGATAGGGGCTTTCGCTTCCTTGGCTGCCTTGCTTGAGACTAGTTGAAGTCGTGATTCCTCTCTTGAAGAAAGAGAGCACTAATGATACCTTGTCTTTCCCTTTGCTCTTTAAGGGGAGTTATGAGAAGGCACTCTCCGAAGAGAGGGCCAAGCATCACGGGTTTAGTGGTAGCTTTTTGACAAGTAGCTAAGGTTGCGTCGTTGTTCCAACCTCCTTGCCCAATTGCCGTAGTAACTCTAGTTGCTTTAAGGCAGGGTGTAGCTGTAGCATCTCTAGCAGATCTGGAGTTAGTCGCTTCTGCCTCGCTTGATGTCGCCTTCAGCTTCATAACTCTAGCAACGAGTGTAGCTCAGCTTGCTGCTGTTATTCCTGTTGCTAAGGGAGCTGTGGCAACTAGGGTAGTTCATTCAGTTAGCTCAGCTCTTGTAGCTCAGGGAGTGTAGCCAAGGTCACCTCCTTCGGAGGGGAGGTAAGACAAGTAGCTGACGTTGGTTAAACCTCTCTTGTCTTCCGAGCTCAAGTTGTAGAATGATAGAAAGTTTCTCAATTACAGGCTACTCTGTCATTATTTGATTTTTTGTTATATGATAATATACTCGATTAGAGGCTGTGAGTGAGGTACTAACTCCAAAACACAAGTAAAAAACAACAGAAGAGCCTTGCCCTGTAGAACAAAAAGCATGGAGCAAGCAAAGCAATGCATGATAAGCGGTTAGGAACCAAAAATAGCCAAGCAAGCAAGTACTGCCACTATTCTATATAGAAAATAGAATCGATTCTCTCAGAGCACATTCTAAATAGAAAATTAGTAATAGAAATAGCAATAAGTATAAGGCACTCGCTTCTGAATCAAAGAACCCTTTATCCATCTGTTTATCCTATGGCGAGATTTGGGAGGACCCCACTAGAGGGAGTGACATGAATCCATGCCAACGTTTTTTATTTCAGCTATGGGGAGCACTATACATAGATAGAAGCAATGTTGTTAAAATCCTATGATTTATGATTCAAATCCCGTTTTACGATTCAAATTATACTTGTTTTCTTCTATTTTAAGCTTCACTCGGCTTTTATTTTATGTTTTTAAATTGGTGTAGGCTTTAAGAATCATTTAGAAAAAACACCTTTCAAAAAAGAAAAAAAAAACCTTTAAAAAAAGAAAAAGAAAAAAAGAATCTTTTAAAGAAGGTAAATTATTTTATTTTGTTCTTTATAAGAGATTAAATGATATATATTCTCGTCAATGTTAAAAACTTTTTATTGATCGAAACACCAAATTGATGTATGACTCATCTGGAATATTTTTATGGATGGTTACGATCATGTTGACTTATGTTGTGGAATGATGGTTAGAAATCAAAATATCCTTTTTTTTTGTGGGTCTATGGAATTAAATGCCGCTTTTCCACTGCGATTCTACATTCAAGAAAGATAACAAGTACGTACATTATTAAAGGATCCTTGCATGTATTTTAAGGAAAATTTCTTGAAAGACAAAGCAAGAGAGAAATCATTTAATTTTTAAGAAATATCATGTCATGATAATGTTAAAGGTTTTAATTTTTTCTGATTTATTATGTTTTTCATATTTTAAGAAAATCAAAATCTTACGATTTCCGATACGATTTGTGATTCGATATGATTAAATCCATAATACGATTTGCGAGACAATAACGATTTTGACAACATTGGATAGAAGCAAGCGCTATGAAAACAACTTCAATTCCTACCTACCCACATCCATGAGGCCATCCCTTCATCTGGATAATGACCATTTAAGCACCTCTTGATGTGGACAGAAAGAGATGGCAGAGTCAGCCTTGTCCTTACGCTACTTTCCCCGTGTTCTATCACTCACTGATGGCCTGCCCCAGGAAGAAAGAACGGCCAGGGCTTTGTTCACCTATATGTTAGGTAGCCTCCTCATTAAACACAAGTGATGAGCTAGCTTGCATTGATAATGAGGGGCCCTCCGAAGGACTTGTTTTCAGCTCCTCACTAACATATATGAGTCCAAATTCACATAGCCCACTTCACTCCGTTGCTCTGCTTGCTCCGAAGATTCTACATACTGCCTGGAAAGAGAGAGCGCAGTGTGATTGGCTCTATAATGGAAATGAGCACACTGCTCTGTTGTAGAGCTTCCACTGCTAATGATGTTAAGCTGTATGCAGATTCCAGATAATGCAGGCGAGGGTTGCAAAAATCCTTAACCACAGGCTCCAAGAAATTTGCCTAGTAGTGAACGTATGAGTAGAACAAGGTGCTTTCTGATGCATCAAGAATGACTCCTATGTTTTCGCTCTTCATTTTGAATAGGCAGTAGTAGACCTGTTTTGCATTTCCCTTGCCCCTAGTCTAGTGCCTCAAAGAGTAGAAGGGAAGAGGATCTACAGTAAACATTTTCTTTCCCCATCTCGTGCTGGCCACCACCACAAGTATTGAAGATCTCTAATAGAGTTAGCTACATGAGTACAGAGATTCAATAATCCAAAGTGAAAGTTGTACATCTGTTGTTTAAACATTGAATATAAAAGGGGTTTTGACATATGGCACTCTCCCTCACGCGTATTCCCAAATAACCCCTTCCATCTTCCATTTTTGGTAAAAAACCTCCCTGTGGCCTGTGGACCTGTGGTTAAAATCTGTTGGCAAACCGTGACGGAACCATGTCACAGCTTTTGTAATCAACTGTTGACCACGGGGACTGACCTTTTTACCCCTGGTTTTAGGTTTAGGGTAATGGTTTTGGGAGAGGGTAGGGTTAGGGTTATGATTTGGGAGGAGAGAGGAGAGGTTAAGGTTAGGGTTGCAGTTTGGGGATTTGGGAGAGGAGTAATATTGTCATTCTTTGAAGAGACTTTGCTAACCTACCCTGGTTAGTTTTTCCGTCCAAAAAATTAATGGCAGGGTATTTTTAACTATATTTGGAAAATAGGAGGTGTTATTGGGGAAATGCATGAGGTTGTTATTTTTAACTATATGTCAAAATCTCTAAAAATGCCGGATGTTAATGTTGATTCTTTATGGAAACTCATGATACCATAGATTGAATATTGCATTTGATTAGCCCATCACCAGTGAGGTTGTATGGTAGTGCTAATCATGCAGAGTCCAAGGCTCTATGTGAAGGACCTGGGTGCCACATGGTTGGAAGAAGGGCGGAGCTATTGGTAGGATAGCTCAACAAAACTGTGACTTTGAGAGACAACCATGAAGACAAACTTAATGTATGTGAAACTGCAGTCTGTTAACTTGTGATGCATTTCATACCTTTCAATAAAGGGGAAAAAAACTCTAGGGTGCATTTCATGATTTGAAGAACAAAATGATTTTCTACTTGGGATTTCATATAAGCTGTGAAGAGATATCTGATTAACTTCTGTGAGTGCTTATTTTAGGCTCACTTGGCTTACTGTGAATAAAAGTTACTGTTCTCCGAGCCATTTTTTTCCTTCCACGCATCTTAATGTCTCTCCCTTAATAAAACACATTTTAATGTCTCCATGACACCAAGTAACTTTTCTACAATGTCTGTGATTGTGTTATGCTTAGTCATGAATATACTGTATGGTGGATTCTATGTCCTTCGTCAAGAGTTTGTAATTAACACAAATAAACAGATTTCACCGTCATTCTGTGATTTAGTTAATCTTATGTGTTGGAATTCGGAGCCTTGGAATCTCATTTCTTTGGCATTCACACATAACATGCAAGCATTACACGTTATCCTTGTTCATTAATCCTGTTTCATTGTTGGACTGACACTGTTTGGACATTGTCTAATCTTTTCAGCTTGCTTAGGAAACACATCAAGATTCTTAGAAGAACGTTTTGTCTTTGGCTTTCAGGTAACTGATGTTTATGTAGAATCTTGTGCATGCAAAGGAGTCAAACTGTTCTTTTGGCTTCATGCTGTTAAAGATATTGCATTTTCATCTGGGAAAGCATTTTTAGAGTCCATGCTGTTATTCCTGCTTTGGTAAATTGGTGGCCTAAACTTGTTTTTGTCAGACAAGTTCAAAGATGTAAGCAAGGATTACTCTGCTTCCTGTATTTTGTTTTTATTCTTAATAAAATATTGTTTCCCATATAATCAGATGGAGAAAATATGGCATCAAAATTGAGACTCGCATTGTGGTCTCTGCTCTTTGCAAAACTAAATGCATCTACTGCAGTTAACCGCTTTGACCCATGGTAAAATGTCCAATAGGTTGGATTTCAGGGTCCTGATACTGTCCATGGCTGCTCACATGTGTTTTTAATGAGATTCACCCCCTAGCGTCTAGATTAAGCATTTCATTTATCACTCAGTTGATGCCCTTGCGACAGATTTTGTGTTTAAATCTTGCCTATGCATTGCTGATTAGTTGCTTTTCAGCGGCCTCTATTGGTTGTATCCTTCTCTCCTCTTTCAATAATTTTTCTTATTCATTAAAAAGAAGTGTTTTTTTACCAAAATGACCCTAACGTATGGCCGTTGCAAGAGAATAGCCTCCCTTTTCATTTCTTTTTTTATTTGGCCTCCTAACAACTTTTAAGATTTTACAGGACCAAAATGCCCTTGCCTTTATGAGTTGTGCCCATACTTGCTTTTGTCTTTGGGAGAAGCTTCGTAGCCCCAATCCCAAAGCATGACGTGGCCATCACGTGGTGATTGGGCCCACTTTAAGGTAGATCCAATCTGTTCATTCTCTTTGTAGCCCACCATTTCAGCAGGAAGATGCTAATTTTAGCTGGATACGAGCTCTCTGTGGCCTACAACAACCGGCAATGGTGGCCATTCACTCCGAACTGTTTCCTTTTGTGTGGTCCACCTTATTTGTGGATGTGGCTCATTCTTTGGCCTGGCCTTAAATTAAATTCTGAATCAAATGGACGGAGTGGATTCGACACATACCCCATGGTGGGCCCCACAACCTTAACACGTGACAACCACAACCCTTAACACATGATAGCCAAGATCCGTAACCCATGACAATCACAACCCTTAATACATGACAACCACAATCCAAACCCTTAGCACATGACAACCACGACCCTGACCCTTAACACATGACAACCACAATCCCGTCCCTTACATATGACAACCACGACCCTTAACACGTGACAACCATTAAGTGCCCATAATGACAACCCCGACCCTTAATAGAGGTCAACCTTGACCCTCATGTAGTAAGAGTCTTGGTTGTCATGTGTTAAGGGTCGTGGTTGTCATGTGTTAAGGGGAGGAATGTGCATTGGACCCGATTCCTTGCCAATGGGGAGGAATGTGCACCTGACCTGATTCCCACGCAGGAGAATGGAATGCATGAGAATGATCCGCTGGAAAATAGAGCATAGGAGTGTGGTGGTGGGTCCCATAGGTTGTGGTTGTTGTGTACGAAACATATGTTTTTTCGGGTCGAAGCGAACAGGAATGGTGTACGTTGGAGAACGTGATGCTAGTAGCCATAGGTCAGAAAAAGAACTCTGTTGGAGGGTGGTGGTGGGTCCCATGAAGGTTCCAAAGGAAGAAGAACAGGCTTTGTAAAAAAAAAAAACTCAAATGGGTCCTTCAACCAACTTGGCCTTACGTATGGGTCTTTGGACACCATCTGTGAGGCTCACTGTGGGTATGTGTCGAATCCACTCTATCCATTGGAATTGGAATTGGAATTGGAATTTCATAAAAGGCCATGGGCCAAAGAATGAGCCACATCCGTAGATGAGGTGAACCACACTACAAGGAAACAGTTGGGGGTGAATGACTACCGTCATCGGTTGTTGTCGGCCAAAGCGAGCTCATATCAAGCTGAAATTGGTGTCTTCCTGCTGAAATGATGGGCCACAAAGAGAATGAATGGAATTGATCTTCCTTCAAGTGGGCCCAATCACTATGTGATGGTCATATCATGCATTGGGATTAAGGTGACGAACCTTCTCCTGCAAGCAAAAACAAGTACTGGGAGTTGCCTTCTAACAGGTTGCTGAGGGCCTTAAAACCTTAGTTGCATAAAGCATGGGGTGAAGCAGGAGTGAGAGTAGGGAAATGTCTATTTCACAATGTTAGCAAGTGCAAAAGCATAGGAAACAGGTGCGGGGCTGACCTGGAGCACTAGTTGTGAACCCAAATTTGAAGTGGGGGTAACACCTTGTCAGAAGGTTGTGTAACTAAGCTTAAAACAGACTACACGCAAAATGTATGTGTTCCCAAATATAAAGTTACTAGTAGTGCTTGCACGTGCAACACGTGGAGAGAGCAAATGGTGGGAAAGTGGAGAGGTAAAGGCTGTTGTAAAAATTAGGTTTCTTTGTTATAAAGATGGCGGTGGCACTTCAACCATACAGAGGTTGTAGTTTTACAGCAATCTAAACCACCCAAATTGTTGACCCAACGTTGGATGGAGCACAAGCTAAAAATTACGTTGAGAAGATGATATTTAACCGCTCACTATTAATTCTAGCGATGCATTTGATAACTATCAATTGATTTGTTAGAATTGACTGATTGCTGGGGTCTTAGAGATATACTCCATGCACAATGCAACCTGCAATTTGACTGGTGTAGATAACTGTACTTGCTCCCAATGTGAGGAGATAAGTCGCCAACTTCTTTAAAATGATGGTGAATTATCATGGGAGTAGCCTTCATTTGAAGGATAAATATGTGAATTCGTCCAGCACATGACCATGCTTTCTGAATTTCCTAAATGCCCTCTAATTAGATTAAAAACCCTTTGTGTGTCCTTTTATAGGGAAAAGTTTTAGAAAGTCAAAAAACTAGTTGTCTGGAAAATTTTGCCCATGGCTACTCGTGTTGTATATAGTAGGGATAAATATTCTGAGGATCTTATTGCTCATGCACATCTTGTGGACAATCAAGAGTTTAGATTAGCTGAATGTAAGTCGCCGAACATGATGGCATCAGTTCTTGACAAAGCCATGACAGGAGACTCATCCTCGTGATCTCCCTCACATCTTAGAAGAGTGTGGGTGGTCCATTCCTGTGCCGAGCATCATCCTATGTAGCCATGAGAAGGGTTAGGGTTGTCCAGACAGGAGACTCACCTTTTGGTAGCTGACTTTTGTTATAGAAGGGCAAGGGTGGATGAATACTAAGCGAAATATCATCATATGGAGCCATGAGAATGTTCATCATATGGAGACTCATCCTTTGATAGCTGTTTTTTGTTTTAGAAGGGCCAGGGTGGTCAAATACTGAGCAAAATATCATCAAATGGAGCCATGAGAAGGTTCTGAGGTCCACTCTTTCTTTACCATTGTTCTTTGACATCACGTTTTGTACTGTTTCACGAATGTGGTTAGAAGAGCATGGTTGCAGTTTCATCTGTGGGGAACTGTCACTGAATGACTTCTTGATGTCAGTTTCTGGAAAGTGTTAGATTGAGTATTCCTCATCATGTTCTTGTGATGTAGAATGGATTTTTTGTAATCCCTCAAGGGGGGGGGGGGGGGGGGGGGGGGGGGGCGCAGTATGGTCAGTGTTGAATATAAATAAATTGCATTTCCGTGCAGTAGACATTTCTATCTCTTTATTAGTTTTGTATTCCTTTACTGTATTTTTATGTTTTCTTTAGCAGTTGCATTGTATTGTGGAACCAATACCGGTCTTTTATGATCTTTTATTCAATCAATGCTCTTGACTGAAGTGTGTCCTTCCAATTTGAAGCAATACCCTATGTGTGGCCATCAACATATACTACATATGGCCTTCAGATGCATAATTAGGGACTGTTTGGATATGACTGGTCTTCCTGTTGTTGGAAACCAAGAAAAAAAAGCTTCATTTCCTGGCTGAAGCTGAGATGTAGATAACTTGGTGCATCTGATGTTCCAAAATCTCGAATCAAGCGACCATTTAGGCTTGTGAGTGGATGCACTATTAAGTGCAGAAATGATTGAGTTTAATTGCCCTCAGTATTCATAATGCATATAGTGCATCTGGTACGGCATCCAGAACCTCTATTCGTGGTTCTGAATATTGGCACCAGGGGATGTATTGCCCGGTTGAGAAAAGGATACAATAGGGATGTTCAAGAATTATCTTTTTTTTTTTTCTTTTTTTTTTTGGTGGTATTTTGGACGTGTATGTTATGGTGCATCAGACCACTCTTTTATAAGAATGTTGTCGATCGACTTGATCTATTGAAAGTGAACCAAATGGGTCGAATTCAACACAAATCAAGCAAGATTTGGTAAATTAATGCTCAACATTGAATTGAAACAAAAAGAAGATGAAAACATTAAAGAAGTGGATGATTCATCTTTCTTTTCGTTTTTTCCTATAATTGTCTATTCTGCTTCAGTTTATTGAATCTCACTCAAATCTTTTGTTTTGATCCCCATAATAGGTCTAGTTATAGTCTTAAATGACCTTTTAAGCTTCTTCCATGGTTGAAATGATAAAAGAAGAGGAAAATGGGAGATTTTTTTTTTTTTTTTTTAAATTGGGCCTTTTATGGGCTATCGGCCCGTATCAACCTTTATAGGCATATCAACCCATAATATGTGCCGATATGGCCCTTTTTAGGGTGGGCTATTTTGATCCTGTATCGCATATTGTATATGGCTGATATGGATATGATACGACGATACCAACATTCAAAAGGCGCCTTGATAGGAAAGTCAACATGGAATTTTGAGGTTTAAGCATGCTTTAAATACGGTTATGGTATCGGATGTATTGTAACTGTATCAGCTTCCGCTGATACATGATACCGGGATGAATTGACTTACGGAAAAAAAAAAAAGAGCCGTATTGGCCAATATGGTCCAATATGGGGCTGATATGGCCATAAAGGCCATCTTTTTTTTTTTTTTTTCCACCTTTGTCTTCATGTCAACCCTCAAGGAAACTTAAGCATAACCCAAGCACAAGAGAAAATAAAGCAAACAATAACTACACCTCTGCCCACTCTTGCAAATTTTTAATGGCTAAAGAAAAAAAAGGATCACTAACAAGCCTAATCTCCAGTACCTTTTCCTTAATCTCCCTATTCCCCCGCCATGCCACGCGAAGCCAAGAGAAATTCCTATATCGTATTCGGAAACACCCATAGAACTTTGGAAGCTTGGAGGAAGTGATCCCCAAACCTCCCTAGCAGATCTATCCCTATTTGGGAACCATTTTTTAGGAAAATTGGAAAAAGGGGCCAACTATCACCTCCCCCCCCCCCCCCCCCAAAAAAAAAAAAAAGAAACCCACCATTTTCATCTTCTTTTTTGTTGTATTTCAATGAAATGGGCCATAATCTGCCAAATCATGCTTGATTTGTGTTCAATTGTTCAATTAAGGCCTAATCAGTTGACTTTCAGCTAGTCAAGCCGAGAGACAACATTCTTATCAATTAATGGTCTGGTACACCATTGAATACATGTTAAAAATACAAAAAAGAAGAAGAAGAAGAAGAAGAAGAAGAAGAAGAAGAAGAAAAAGAAGAAGAGCGAATAGATTATGGTGTTTTACATTTCCCCCCCTATTTTCTCAATAATTATTCAAGAGTTAGTTTGGGCCCAAAAAGCATTTCGGCTAATTTGGGTCTGATAGGGTCAATACATGTCGTGGTCATTTTGTTTTTGGGTGCAGTCGATATGCCTGTTACTAGAGTTTTGGAAATACATTGAAATTTAAACTTTCGAAAAACGTTACATTAATTAATCCAAGAGCCCCAGGTAGAATACAATCAAAATTCAAGAAAACTGATTCAAAACATACCTTTGATTTCGGTTTATTGATCATCGAAGAAGAAGATGCTGATGTCAATTCTCCAATTTAGGAGATCTCTCCCTGATCTATCCTAGATGAAGGAGAAAGTGGAGAGCCACCACTCAACACCCTTGAGCAAGGCAAGGGTATGCTCAAGGAGAGCTATTTACAAGGTGACCCTACACATGTGGGCGTATGGATGGAGGAGAGGGGAGATGGAGCTCTCTCTCTCTCTCTCTCTCTCTCTCTCTCTCTCTCATAAGTGTGTGATCTTGCAAGATCTCAACCATCAGATTACCAAGAACAACTACAAGATCTCAACCATCAAGCGAACTAAAATCGTTTTAACAGTTGAAACAAAAGATCAATGGTTGAAAATATTTATAAAACATTTAAAACCATTTGAGTGTCAGGTCCAACTAAAAACAACTTGATGGATGGTCCAGTCACCAAGATCTAAGCCATGAAAGTGTTCCTAGGCAACCGTTGGATCCCTCATTAGATCACACAGTCTTCCGTATCCTAATGCATGCATCCAACCACACCCACATATGAGCCTCTACTTTGACTTTGTGAGGAGGGCCAAAGCACATTATGCTAGGAACTTAAAACTCCCCATTTGTCCTCAGGCATAAGGATTAGACATAGCTGGTACATATGCAATTCCATATGGACCAAACTGATGGTCTCCTAATCCAGAGACTGGAACTGATCCACCAATGCAAGCGTCCAAAGGGTCTAATAACAAGATACCATAGGGGTAGGGCAAAGGATCAAATTGTTGTTGAGCCCGACTGTGGAGACTTTCCATCCCAACTCATCATCGGTCCCCTCACACAGGATGACCACCTACCACAGGTTGCCCAAGCTTGCTTAAATGGCCATGGCCATTTTGGGTATGAGATCCATGGCCCATAGCTCTGCCTCGGCCCATGGCCGTTGTGTCCACTCTCAAGTACCCAGGGACGAGAGGAACCCCTTTCTTTTAACCCATGAATACATGTATGATTTAAACCCACATATAAACGGTCAAGATCAACATTGGCTTCTTAGGGCACAATACTAACACCCACCCTACTAAAAAAAAAAAACAAAAAAAAACAAAAAAACCACCCACCCTATTCAAGGATGGTAGAGATGTCATGTAAAAGAAAACTTTGAACAAAGGAAAAATAAAGCACATCCCAAAATTGTCTGTTTTCAAGAAAGAAACTGGACTTGGTTGAAAAGAGGCATCAGGAAACTAAGGGCATACTTGGTAGACTTCTAAAAATGAGTTCATCTCCTTTTAGCTTATTGTAATCATGTTTAGAGATCATATCTCTCTCGTAAGGTTTTAAAATAATCTTGATAACCAACAACCATCATCTCTAGTACATAATTTACTAAAATGAGATGAACTCATTTTCAAGCATCTACCAAACAGGCTCGAAGGCTTATTCTCTGCAATTCTCTTCTGGCAGGGAATTTGGTATCTTTGAAGTGTAAATTGGACGCAAATTGCCTGCAACTGGGGATTATAGGGGATTCCTGCCAGATGCAGGGGCCACAGTGAAAAGCAAAGATTCCCTTGCGTCAAATGATGATCTTGCCCTTTTCACTGTGGGCTCTGCATCTGACAGGCACACGCGGTGCCTTTTCATTGGGACACATAAGGTGTTGCAGGAATCGGCTGCAATCCCGGTTGAGGCGATCTGCATCTGTGTAACCTTGTATTGATAGTAAATCAAGACGGCGTTGTTGCTTGAAGTGAAAGAACAGCGCACATGAATCGATATTCCATTTCTTCGCTCACAGATCAGAGGACGGCAACAGGAAGTAGAAGCAAATACTATTTGCCTAAAGCATACAATGTATCTCCTGTCAGTTTTCTCAAGTATCCACTGCATCTACTCCCCTGATTCATCCCTTGAGATAATTGTGCATCTTTTTCTACTTTTTCTTGGCTTGAGCTGTCTCAAGCTTGTAAATGTTTCTGAATACTATCCAGGTTTCTTTTGAAAATGGCAAGAGGTACCAGGGCCTGCCGTAGGTTTGCTTTCCGTCAGCACAGGTCGACACCATACCCATTACCATCTCGCAGTCAAGATGGTCCAGAGAAAGAAGCAAGCAAGAAGAAATCACCCAAAGCTGTGGAGAACAAAGATTGGGAAGATGCAACGTGTTCGGTGTGCATGGAATTCCCTCACAATGCCGTCCTTCTCCTCTGTTCTTCTTATGACAAG
This sequence comes from Liriodendron chinense, assembly GCA_003013855.2. Taxonomy (NCBI): domain Eukaryota; kingdom Viridiplantae; phylum Streptophyta; class Magnoliopsida; order Magnoliales; family Magnoliaceae; genus Liriodendron; species Liriodendron chinense. The sequence continues at coordinate 11,522,204 of ML058513.1, forward strand.
GGCTGCCGTCCATACATGTGTGGCACCAGCTTTCGCTATTCCAATTGTCTCAATCAGTTCAAGAAGGCATACACCAAAGACATGTCACCCCGCCACGGGCAAGGCCCAGTTCAAGACAGCCCGTGGAATGGGTCTGCAGACCACCCAAGCTTCGGCTCGAATGAGAAACAGGGAGTAATGGAGCTTGCATGCCCCTTGTGCCGAGGGCAGGTTAAAGGGTGGACGGTGGTTGAAGCTGCACGCGAGTATCTCAATGCCAAGAAGAGAAACTGCATGCAGGACGATTGCTCGTTTGTTGGGACGTACAAAGAGCTCAGGAAGCACATGAGGGTGCAGCACCCGTCTGCACAGCCACGGGAGGTGGATCCCACGCTTGAACAGAAGTGGAAAAGGCTCGAAAGGGAGCGGGAGCGGGAGGATGTGATCAGCACAATACGGTCGTCGATGCCGGGGGCAATGGTCTTGGGGGATTATGTGATTGAGAGTGGGCACCATCATCATGGGTTTGATACTGACGATGAGGATGAGGAAGTTGACGAGGATGGGGATTATGGAGCGGGCATTGAGGAACCCAATTGGCTCAACGTCCTCTTCCTCTTGCAAGCATTCGGGCAGTCTGGGAATGTGAATCTCACTTCCCGTCTGAGGAGGCTTCATCAGAGAGGTTTCCGCGTGTCGGAGGGCAGTAGCAGTGGCAACGCTCCTCCCTTTGCTGCTGCCAGGGCAACTGTTTCTATCTCATCCGATGAAGAAGATGATTCTTCAACCATCCGAGGGAGAGGAGTGAGTGTGGGGAGGTCGGAGAGGAGGCGGCGGCGGCGTAGAGGCCAGCAAGATCGGTGATGGATGCGGGGGCCTAAAGAAAAGGTGGGGCCGTATTGCAGGTAGGTTGGTCATTTATAAATTGCATTGACTATTGTCTTTAATATAATATCCATGAATATGGCCCCATTTTTTTATTGATTTGGAAGTGGAGATGTGATGAATGGTGAATATAGTTGCCTTTTTTCTTTTTTCTTTTTTCTTTTTCGTTTTTCTCTTTCCCCTTTGAAGAATCTCATGGATGCCGAAGGATTCGGTGATCGGGTGGTGATCATATTCATTGGGCATGCCTTGTGCTCATGCAAACATTGATCTCAATTCTTAGTGTTTGAAATGTTTGTCATTTTAATTGTGGATTATTGAATGGTTCTGTTTCTTCTAAGCTGATTATTTATTTATATCAGTTTGGTGCATCTACCCTTTTCCTTCACTTCCAAAGGGGATATGGATCACCATTGCAAGATCTCTTGCATGCTGCCGTGGTCCTAAGTTGGCTGAGATGAAAAAAAAAGTTCGTATCTAGCTGTGTTCAAGGCGTTGATGCTGCATGTAGTGCAATGATAACAACTTCTTTCTATTTTCGGGTTAGATTCGCATGTTGGTTTTGCACTATTTAGAAAATGATGGCGACTCTTCAACCGGTAATATCGGCAATACAAGCTGTCTTTCCACGGGGTAGATGACATTAACCATCTAATTTCTCATTTTGAATTTGGATCACTCACTTCTTTACTTTTAACCATCAATTTTATAGCCATTAATTGAATGGTTAGGATTGGGTGATCAGTCTGGTTTTAGATATATATACTCCATCCACAATGGGACCTACAATTTGGATGGTCTGGATGACTGCAAATCTGGCCACATGGGAGGATGAGTTACCACCATTTTTAGTGTATAACTACACGCACATGTATATACTGATATACATAAATACATGTATGTATGTGTATATGTAAATGTATCTGTGTGTGTATAAAGCGTCATGGGAAACCCCCAGCTCACTGATAAGTAGACTAGAGCGGGAGCGCTAGTTGTGAAGGTAAGGCTATTAGAATTTTTGAAGTGCGAAAAACATTGATACTCTAGCAGATGATTGCAATCAATATGCACTCACAAGGCGTGCTCATAAATCATCTTAACTAGGGCGGTAAAAGGGTCAGCGGACCGATGGGGTACCCAGACCCAACTCATTTAGACCCGACCCATTTTTTAAATGGTACAGGTCTGGGTCCAAGAATAGGCCCATTTGCTAAACAGGTCTGGGTTTGGTTTCCTTTATATTAGGCCTGACCCGACCCAAACTCATTTAGTAAGTGGGTGGGTTTGGTTTATGTTTCAAGGGACCCGTCCAGTTTAGACCTGATTTTAAGCCTTGTAAAAATGCTTGCATACTAAATCCAGTCCCAAACCCGTTAGACCCGACCCATTTATAAATGGGTTTGGGTGGATCTCCCTCTACCACACCCAGACCCATTTCCATTTATAAATGGGTCTGATGGGTTGACTCGGACCCGACCTGGACCCGCCCATTTAGTAAAAGGGTCTGGGCCTAAAATTTGGACTCAAACCCATTTAGTAAATGGGCAGGTCTGGTTTTGGCTAAACCTGCCCCGAACCCGACCATTTACAGCCCTAATCTTAACCGTTCAAATTGTTGGGAGGAGGCATGCTCATATTTCTCACTGGCAATCCTAACCTTCAATTACTGGACATTTGCTTGATCCTGGACCAGACGTATTTTCTTCATTTTAACCGTTGTGTTTTTGTGTGCACGGTGACTGGTTAAACCATCTAAGTACCATCAGTCTCTCATTGGCCAGAGTAATGCCACCCTATCCCCAAGGCAGAAAATGCCTCTCCTGCACCGGTTAAACCATCCAAGTGCCATCAGTCTATCCCTGGCCTCCCTCGCCAGCACATGACCAAACCATCTGCGTCTACTTTCCCTCATCTTATTATCTATTGGTGCTATTCTAAGTCCCCTTAAATATATTCATTTCTAGTTCTATCCTTCCTTGTATTGCCATTTATCCACCTCAACACCCTCATTTCAGCTACACATCTGGATAGGTTTTGGGGCAATTCATGTGAGAATAGATTGAAGAGGCCTTTCGCTGCACACTTGCCTAGCCCGCAATTCAGGTGTGTCCAATCACCGTGTGGGCACATGCATTTGGAAGAAATGGGTAGCTAAGATAATAGTTGATGATCAGCATAGACCAATTGATGAGTGGATATCTTGATGTGAAGTTGGGACATGTTCATGGTAGCCGCCACCAGATAAGTGGCCTGGATCCTGCACACAAAGTTGGCACATGCATCACAGATTGCCTCTTCAAAATCTAATTTGGAGCATTCCTCATGCAGCATCACGTGTCCCACCATAAAGGGAGAATTTATGCCTAAACACCATTTTCAGCTAAACCCCTAAACCCCTTTTTCGTATTGTAGGTTTGGATGGACTTTGCAAATCCTGTTTGACGTCCCACTAGTCGCAATAGGTGCTAAAAATCCCACTTGCTGAAAACCAATATTATTGGTCTCCTAAAATCAACTGAAAAAAGTTGATTTGGACTTGCTTTTGCAGGGAAAACCCCTACCGATGAGACAATGATAACCCATGTATTTCAGACAGAAAATGATCACAGTGGGAACACCAATAGCGCCTGTCACTATCTAATCCACATCAAACAGTGATGAGATGTGAGTCCGCCACATCCCAACATCTCCTAAAAGAACAAACTAGGTTGGGCCCTGCATCCCATCACTGTCCAATCTTTATCATGAAAACACTGAGCGCTTACCTTTGGTCTTATGCAATGAAACTGGAGACGCCAGAAATGCAATAGCACTAAACATGCACTGCTATGAATACACCATGCAAACACATTCCTTTCACTGGTCAAGCAAACACCTTCTTCCTCCTAATCTTCTTTGAATTTTTTACAATATGGGGGCCAAGACCCCAATTTTTCTACAAAATCACCCTTGGAAAGGAAGGGCACATTGCCATTGCGAAGAGTACAATAACAGATGTGGGATGACAAAAGTCCTGAAATGATAAATACAACAACAAGATGACAGAAGCAATGGGTCATTTCTGATTCCCAGCTGGACTGCATGCCTCATGTCCCGCGTTGAAGTCCCCGCACTTCAGTTAAGGAGCACATCACTCATATATATCTTTACCTTCCAGGCCACAGCTGAATCTGAAAATGCGCCACGAACACTTGCAAAGTCAAGTGTGAAAGATGACCACTGGAGCTGATGGCCAACAGGAAAGTAGCTACATTAGCAAAGCCGCAAGCCAATTTGGTGACTCATCAAAGTTCTACCAAAAGATATAGGAGTGCTGAATCCTGCACATGGGAAATTCTTTCACAAGAGAGGGGAATGTCAAGAGAGGGGGTCCCTTACCGATCATCACCAGCAAAGGAAAGAATTTGGTATGCACACAACTCAGTTGGCATTTACCAGATAATCTGGAAACAACCATATGCATTCGACTTTAAATGTGATGGATGGAAAGTGTTTATTTCTGAACAAGGATGCCCTGATAGTCTAAAAGATGAAATGCACATGACTAGTAATTGTGTCTGACCTCATTATCTGCAATTGCCAAAAAGTTGATGAGTGAAATTTCTAAGTTCTTCTGTTGTTGTTGTGTGAAGACCCAGAACCAATGGAAGCTGGCAGCGGCTGCCTCACAAACGGATGGCTCAGTAGCTCAGAAGCAGAGGGTCGATCATCTGGTTCAACTCGTAGGCATTGGTGGATGAAATCCCGTGCATCTCTTGAGAGGGAACTAGGAATGGGTGGTGGTTCACCCTGACCAATCTTAAATAGTGCCTGCGTCTGTCACATCAGAATGAGACATCTAAGTCAACCCAACCAACTTTCCTGAATGAGTCCACTTAATCATTTGTGAGGGGCATGATATATTCATCCATTAGATAGAACATGAGGCATTAGCTGAAATGATTGCTTGAACACAGTAAATATGTACATGAGATTGCAAGTTGCAACAAGTAGAATTTTCTACAAACAATTGCTAGTGCAAACTTATAATGAACCCCACATTTCTGTGGTAAAATGGGTGCTCTGCAGTTGCCAGCGACCTTATCTACTGCAAGGAGATAAGCAAATCACATGAGGTGGAATCGTACAACTCATCTGTTTCAACCAGTCATTCCTGCACCAGTCAAAACACCTGAACATAGTAATCTGGGCAGGAGATATGGTCCAGTGGAAATATTCAACCACAGTAATTTACCATGTTAGGTTAACAGGCATCCTTACAAGTTTCTGAGGGAACAGCATCAGGTTACAGTCTTCCTTTACTGCAGCATTATCCATTCACATAAAGAGAAGCCTAAAGAGAAGTCTAATAAGGCAATCTTGCTGATCCATTTGGCACAAGGCTGTTATAGAACAACGTAACTAAGTGACCTAGACAGCCGCGATACTACCACCACCATGAGGTGTTAGAGACTAGGATCAATGGCTACTGGTGGAACTTGCCCAACTAGCACCTTCATATAGTTTCTACAGTTGCCTCTCATGATGAGGCCCAACTATAATGTCATCCATGGTGTGCAGAGAGGACTAAATCCATGATCAGCTGTGTTTGTGAGGTTTGAACGAAGCCATCCAGGAAAAGCCTACTAGTACCAGCTCAGTATAGAGCATGTCATACCAGCGACCAACAAAGCCTGCTCCACCACCCATTGCAGGTTTAGGCTGTCATCCAACGGTGTTGATAGTAATCAGTCCATCCCTTTATGGTTTTGGTCAATACGTGTGATCCAGAGGACTGGACTGTATCAGGAGATCTTGCTAAGCTTGCCATAAACGATCTGAATGCCGGAGATTTTATTCAAAACTCAAAAAGGAAATACAAAAAACAAGAAAAAGAAAGAAAGAAAGAAAGATGTAGACAATTCCCAAAATGACAAAAGGCAAAATACATCGAGATAGATGAAAATAAATCCTGATAGAAAGAAGCCATCTTCTTATGTCCTCTTTAGCTCAGGCATCATTTGGAGACTGGGCGATTAAATAAATCCTCATGCTATACAATATATTCTGAAATTTACGCTAAAGAGCCACCAATTTTTTTTTGCCCAAGGGTTTTGCTGGTTTCTCTCACTAAGCGGCAGCTTAGTGCTGATGTGGCGGGTCTCTGGCACAGATTTCAGAATATGTCAGATGCCACAAGGATATTACCCCATGGTCTCCAAATGATGCCTAGTGTATCCCTCTTTAAGTGCCCTAGTCCACTTTTGGAATCCCCAATCCGTCAATCCAGAAAAAGTCATTCATGAATTACCAATTTTGTCTACAAGTACACCCCACCTCCAAGGGGCTTGGATTGCTGCTAGAAGCACAATCAATATTTAATTTCCAACAACCAGGTGGACCTCAACTTAACTCATCTTCCTACTCCCGCCAATCCATCATCAAGTACAATACCAAAATCGCCTGAAATTCATTTCTTAACAATGCCCAAAAAGCATACCAAAAACAATTCAGTCTCATTGGTTGCACCAGACATCCAACTCAAGCAGCATAACATGTGGCCTGGTGAGGACAGGCATTATCATCCATAATGTGAACAGTGAACACCCATATACTAGTGCAGTGCTGGTGGAACCACGATAGATATAGTGGAATGCTAAAAAGAGTTTAGAACAGCTGTTTTTTCTCATGAATCCTGGCAGAATGGCAGAACAGGATTCTTGTTGCTGAACACAATTACTGGAATAAGGCTTAGATGATGATGATGATGATGATGAAACAGCAGCTTTATCTACCCTTGTTATTAAAAAAAATAAAAAAAAATCGACCCTTGTTAACAAGCTTGAAGATAAATATTTTGACTATGATTGGCAGGTAAATTATTGTAAATTCAAATTTTATGGTAAAATGCTTCTTCATAAGTTTTTGCTGGAGAATATTATTGACTTTACGGAACAGGGATTCCCAAGTAAACTGTGGAAGAGATACTTTGGAGGTCTAGTGACAGATCAAGGCAACATAACATGAAACTATGGTCAGGTTCCAGTTCTGTCTTGCTAATAGTCAGCTGCTTGAGGTTTCAGACATAAGAATCCTTTTCATTGGCTCAATTTTTCAGGCTGTAAATGTTTTTTAAGAAACCAATTAGTAGATCAATTTAACAAATGCTTTACAAAAAAGAATTGATGGTCTACCTGCTACTTTAATGTCAGATTTTATTTTTTATTTTTGCTGAATATCGATGGTTAAGTTAGACTTCCCATAATGTAGAAAATGCATTCATTGGTCAAAAGCATGAAATAACAAGATGCAGATTACTGTTTTCTCTAACCTAGTTTTACTAAAGCTTTTGGTTCGTCAATTAAGACAAAATAATAGATTCATCATTTTTTGAAATCATCATCATCAAAGCATTATACCAACCAAATGGGGTCAGCTACATGAATCCTGTTCCGCCATCCACTCTTACTACCTCCACACACATCCATTTGGGCCTTCCCCTTGCCCTTATAGAGCCTTCATCTTGAACCAACTCACTAGTAATTAGAGCAGTTTTGTCTCCATTGCATATGGCCAAACCATCTAAGTCTTACCTTCTGTCATCTTATTACCTATTGGTGTCACTCCTAAGTTCCCTTTTGAGGGCTTTCATTTATAATTTGATCCTTCCTCATCTTGCCACTCTTCTGTCTCAACATCCTCATCATCCTATGAGCATGTTGTTCCTTGAGTGCCCAACATTCTGCCCCATAAAGCATGGCTGTTCCTATAGCTATCTTCTAAAATTTCCCCTTTAGTTCCATTAGTAATTAGCATGCAGCCATCGCAATAAACTCTAGAGGCACATCTCCACTTCATCCACCTAACTCTAATTCTATGAGGAACACCCTTCTCAATCTCTTTGCTCTCCTAGATTATTGACCCCAGATATTGTAAATGGTCATTTAGGGATAATACTTGGTATATTTCTCAACCAATTCCTCATTTCCACTCTACTAGAATTGCATTCCATATACTCTATTTTACCCGACTAAAAATCTTTTTCTTTTTTTTTATTTGAAAGATACCCGACTAAAAATTAGATTCTAAAGCATCCGTCCATAATTCTATCCCTCGTCTTGCCAATCAAAACCAGTGTTTTAAATAGCGAACAGCGTGTAGTGTAGCATTCATCCCTCTAAAGCGTGAGGCATAAGCTTAGATGGCATGTAACATAAAATACACGCTATTTCTAGAATTTTAACCAAGGTTGTGCTTGGTTGCACCAATTTCATGATATTCTACACCGAATTAGATTGATTGACAATGAAATTTAACAAATTTTCATGATATTTGGTGCAAACAAACGCAACCTAAAGTAATAGGAAAGGGCAATGATTAAGTATAAAAGTAAAGAAAGAGCAATAAAACTGATTTAATACTGTTACTTATATTATTTTACTAAAAAAGCATTGAAAAGATTAGCTAATTTTATTGAAAATAGAAAAATGTGACAAATCATTGAAAACATTAATTGATTTTAATGTTGTACTGAAAAAATAACTTGTGATGTGAGCTACGTAGCATGTAGCATATGCAAATTATCATGTAACATAGGCTACAAGCGACTTAAGCTATTTTCATGAACTACATAGTTGTTAAGGCTAAGCTACACTACATAGCTTAAGGTACATGCTACATAGCGTAGATATTTAAAACAATGATCAAAACTTTGTCATTTGCAAACAACATACAACATGGGACTCGTTACTCTGGGTGTAACTACATCTGCATTTCATACACTTTGTTTTGACTAACTTTAAAACCTTTAGATTCTAAAACATCCCTCCATAGTTCCAATTTTGTGTTTACCACCTCCCTCATCTCATCAATTAAAACCATACCAACTGCAAACAACATACACCACAGGACCTCTTCCTGTAAATGACTTGTTAACTTGTACGCAGAATAATAGAATAATTATCCTATACCAGGTGGTTTCAATAGATTAGTTATCATTACCACAATATATGTGACAGAACAGTTGATTCAGGTTTGAATTTTTATCAAAATTATAATGATAAGTCTATCACAATGTAAGATAGAAAAAATTGCCGAGTTTGCCAGATTAGAATATGTATTACCAAATTAAAGCAATGAGAAAAAGAAGAAGAAGAAGCTGCAGGATTTTATACTTTTGAACAGATAAGACAACTCAACCCAGTGCAAAAGATGATGCACAGAAACCTACTAGATTCATCTTGCATGAAAAAGATGACCAGGACGTGTATCAGGTACTCACCCATTCCAAATGGGAATAAGGAGGCTGATGAGTTAACATCTCTAAGACAGTGCAACCAAGACTCCATATATCAGCTGCAACCCCGTAAGTCTTCCGTGGATTAACAACCTGCAAAATGAAAGAAAGAGCTTTGATAATGTTAAGAGTGCTACAAAAGATATGCATGCTTGGAGCACAATGTGTCTCATTATATCAATGCAAAGGAACCCATTGATTTCACATATTCTTAATAGAAAACATCCCTGAGGGCTTTTATTTTTTATTTCCAGAAACATCCTATGTACAAGGTGACTCATTGATTTCGAGATGTGGCATGTTTACAGAATGTTGCCAGAAGAAAATTATGCATGTTTTGTAGATATCTCTAAGCATGGAAAAATGAAGAAGGAACATTAATTTTCTAACAAATCGCATGCATCAATTATGTATGTCATTGAAATTTTTTAAAATGGATACAATTGCATTGATCTGTTTAAGTTGCCATCGCTCAATGCAGGAGAACATGACTACAAAAGAGATGTTGCGAACCTCAGGCGCCATCCAGTATGCACTTCCTTTGCAAGATTTCAGCAAGTTTAATTTCGTTGTCTGGCAAAGTACACAACCAGCAGTATTAAATGAGGGCATCTGTTCACAAAGAAAATGAAAGATCTAATATGCTAAGAAAGAAAAGCAAACCTCCTTTGCCAATCCAAAATCTGCAAGTTTCACAGAACCGCTTGCATCTACCAATATATTGGCACATTTGATATCTCTTGAAGATCCAAAAAGAAAAAAAGAAAAAGAAGAAGAGAGGAGATGATTTAATTCCAAGATGTGGAAGAGAAGGAATATAGCTGCACCGTAAAATAAAATAACTAGACCACAACAACCAACTGGGAGCACTTTTGTACATATGACCTCGGAATCAGTCAAACAACCAAAATTATTTAGAAACTATCTCATAAAATGGACTACAGATTGGAATGTGGATTGTGCACTAAACCATTGGTCTTGAATGCATTTTGCAGCTATTCATTTGAGTACCCGCCATGCATATATGCAGTTTTGCACATCCAATTGCCAGTGCATTCTGAATGATTTTACTTGAGGTCAAAACGGGATTTTGCTTGCTTTCCCCAACATACACGTGTGAGCTTTTTTGTTCATGCATGTTGTGGGCAAATACAAATTATGCATTTTCATTGCCAATGATTGCATTTTCCCAAGCTACCCAAACTCTGTCTGGTTGCATTTGGAATTCCTTCCATGGTTTTTAAAGTGGTGGGGGAAGGTCAAACCAATGAATTATTCACCAAACTCAAAATCTAAAATAGAACATAGCCATGACCAACTCACAGAAGCAAAATATAAAGTAGCTTTGCATTGGAACTGTATAGATATACTCCTCACTTGTACCAGCAGGTATCAGTTGAAAATGACCTGCAGATGCATAATCTAGCCAATCTAGGATGAAATTCAATGGTTCAATTCATTTATTTCAACTCGGGGAAGCATAGTTATTCAAGCAATGCTGGAGTCTAGCTCGAAATAAATGAATATGAACAAGGGAATAAGAAAATTTCATCGGAGAAAGGAAAGAAAAATGTTACAAAAGAGAACACTTGTACAACAAGGTTGGACATAATCCAAACCACAATTCAGGCACACAACCCCAAGTATCATGGTATTTCCTGACCAAACTTGAAACAAACAGTTGAAAATTACCCAGAAAAGGAGAATCTGACATAGAACATCTGCGATCCAACTGAAATACTTGTGGGGATAAAATGAGCTTGCGGTGAGTAAAATAGTGTGATCAATGCACTTCTGGCACAATCTGTGAGATCATAAGATTGCCAAAGTGGTTGAGATTCTTGACCTTCTTGATGGGGTTGTCCTATAACTGTTTGAGATGCATGAGTGGATGTGGGCTCCAAGCAGAGAGGGCTGTCTCTCTTAAAAATTTCCCTCAAGATTAGTGTCCGATTAAATCCCCTAAGCCCCATGGGTGGAAGTGTGGAGGACTTGTGCCCACTCCCAACCCCTGTGGAGGCCTTTTGTTGGGTGGCTAGTGCTGGTAAGATCCTCATGTATGGTAATAAAAGGAACTGGTCCCTTTTGAACATTTGTTTTGTGTGGGAAAGATGTAGAATCAGTTGATCAACTATTTTTCAAGTGTGAAATGGCATTCTCTATTTGGTCAGTCTTCTTCAGCCTATTTGAAGTTGAGCGGGTCCTTCTTGGCTTGACAGAGGATCTCGATGGGCCCTTTAAGCCTAAAGGCTAGATTCAATGGAGGATGGCCCCACCCCCACATGCTATCAAGTGGGCTATTTGGAATGAGAGGAATAAATGAGTTTTTGAACCCCTGGAGCATCACTCAGGTGATCATGAAAATTAGGATGTTCTTAGCTAACTAGGGCTTTCTTGTTAACAGTTCAAAAGGATTTCTAAGTCTGAGCCTATCTTTGTGTAGAGAAAGGCGATCTATGATTATTTTATCCATCCCCTAAAGGTGAACTTTGGATGGCTTCTCCACCAGGCTGCTAGAAGCTTAATATTGATGGGAGCTCAATGGGCAATCCCAGAGCATATGTGATTAGAGGAGAATCAAGTGATGTGCACAGGCTTATTAAGTTTTTTGCTTTCCAGGTTGGCTGGAGTCGGATGCTAGAAGAGGGCAGAATTGTTGGCCATCAAAGGGTGGAGATAAATTTGCTTCACGGGAAGGGAGATCCCTGGTGGAGGGGGACTCTCGCAGCTTGGATGATCGGGGATAGTGACCCTCCCTAGGAAATTGCTTTATTTTTAGTAGTGTAATGATGAATTCCGGCTCTACGGAACTTAGCTATCATCGAATTCCTAGAGAAGCAAATTGTATTGCTGAATCCTTTGCAAAGGAAGGGGTCCGTAGATCTTCTCTTTGTACGGGGGACTCCTATCCATTGCCTTGACAATCTTTGTTTCTCCAAGGTCTGTGTGCTTCAGTAATAAAATCCTTTTTTTTTCCCTTTCTTGAAGAGGTAATAAAATCTTTTGTTATCGATCAGGGAAAAAAAACCTGGTAAGGCTACTGAATTTTCCTCATAATAAGCAGCACAACCTCGCGCATGTAGGGAACAATCTACTGATTATGTGCATCATGCAACATCTTGGTGGCCATTTCAGGGTGACGCAATAATAAGCAACGCAGGTCCATCAAACCTTATGTTAAAGTATATGGAACTAACAGGGTCAAGACAAATACATCAAGCACAACAACACATAACAATTAAAGAACTACAATATTAGCTCAGTCTATGTCACCTGTGCAGCACGCGTCGGTCATGAAGATACTTCAAACCATTTAGAATCTGTCTTGTGTACGCAGAGACCTGGGAATCTTGTAAATGATACTTTTGATAGAGAGATAGTAGAGAACCTTGTGTAACGAGCTCAAGGAAGATATACAACTTTCCTTCTTCCTAAATGGTTCAGCACATTAAAAATATATCATCATCCATCATCCTCACCAGAAATAAATAAATTATATATATATATATATATATATATATATATATATATATATATATAAAGTTGCAAGCAGGTTTAGAAATAGAAATATCAACCTTTCTATTTTATTTTGAGAGATAACAAAGAATATTTATTGAAGACATCCAAAGCGTGGAAAAAAATACAAGGATCAAAAAGAAAACCAGGAGGGCAAATCAGCCTGCATAGATGAATTAACCAAAAAGGCTCATTCCGAAACAGCGTTTGTAACCAAATGGATAGTTTCCACAACAGAGCATTCCTTGTTATGAAAGCAGCGACGGTTACGAGCTCTCCATATAAACCATAAAGTTCCCGTCGCAACAAGTCTCCAAATGGATCTCTGGGACTTTCCCACTCCACTCCCATGCCAAGCCCACAACAACTGATCAACTGACTTCGGCATCACCCACGAGATATGGAAAATGTGGAAGAAGTGCTCTCAAACTTGCCGGGTGAAATCACAATGAATGAAGAGATGGACAATGGATTCCGCTTCCCTCATGCACATGAGATGGTCAACTTGAAAGAAGGTTGGTTCAACTGAGCTACCATTAAAACCTCTGTAATATGGAAGTGTTTGATAGAAAACTAAATGTAACATTGGAAGTGTTATTTTGTGGTCAGATGTGGAACTTTCTGAATTTACAAAGAAAAGAGCAAGAAACTGAGAAAGACACTGGCCACTTTCCATGTCAGTTAGCTATCAACCTTTAAAATTTTATTCTCAAAGGGGAATGATCAGATAACTATCAACCTCTAAAATTCTATTCTTGAAGTGGAATGAAACTTAAGGGAAAGAATACAGAAGAGAGGGGTCTTGGAATTTCCCAGGAGAGAGAGCATGAAGGCTAAAACAATGAAAAGGAAGTCTAAGGGAGGAAGATCCAATCCCTACATGGAAGAATGGAAGCCAAAGGTCAGCTATTTGTTCAGACAAGAGAACCTGCCACCTTAAAATATATATGACCTTGTCAAAGACAGGGTAGAAGGCTAAACCAATAACAAGTTAAAAGGAAAAGGACATCCAAGGGAGGAAACCCAATCCGCTGGAAGATGGGAAGCCAAAGGTCAGCTATTTGATGAGACACCCGACACCTCCAAACATAAATGACCTTGTCAAACAAGCCCTGCATAATCAATCAGACAACCTTGGACACATTGCACTATGTCCTCACAGTTATAAAAGGTGACCTTGGAATGTTTTAGATCTGTCAGTGGATTAAGTCCTTAGGAGAAGGGGTGCCTCCTCACAAAGGGGGTCGCAGTGATCAGGCCTGGGCAACTGTTTACCAAAAACATAGGTCTTCACAAAGTCGTAAGAACATGTGGGGGCTGATGCCTGCCCAGTGCCAGAAGGTTAAGGAAGTTGGTGATCTGATGATGGGGAAGCTGGCAACCAAAGCTCCGGTGAACGGCAGCTGTAACTATAATGGGTCTAAAGTAGCAAAATTCCTCCAAACTCAATGATGACGGCGACAATGACAACAATGATGATCTGTTTCTGTTTTAGATCTGTCAGTGGATTAAGCTGAACCTGATGATGATGAAATGGAAAGCCACAATTTGCCTTGCTATTTGAAAAAAGACAAGATTTGCATGACCATTCCACACACACACACACACACACACACCCAATTGCATCCATCAAAGAGATTTAGGACGATCCCAACACACCAAAGCTTCGCTTGTGTCACAGAGGAAATTCTAGCTAGAGATTGAAGACAAGCATGGAAGTAGCAGTCACAAAGAAAAAGTTATTAAAAAAAAAAAAGATTCAAGATATCTCAAGTCTCTTAGACGTAACAACACTGGATCTACAGACAACATTATGACCTCAGACGAGCAAACAACAAAAACTTTTTTCTTCTTTGATAAAGAAAAAAGTATTGCTAAAAAGAAAAAGAAAAAAAAAAAAAACGTATGGCTTACAGACAGCACAAATTGAAAAAGCAACAGTACATGAAATTAGATACAGTTCATCAGTGCTTACAATAAAGTCATCCATGAGTACTTTAGGGCATAGGTGTTGAATGTGGAGTGGTAGTGAATAAGAGGTGTAAGTTGATGATAATTAACAAGTGAATTATTAGAAACAAAATCAAAGAAGCAATACCTTGTCTGTACCAAGATATTGAACTATGTTCTCATGTTCAAACTGACTTAAGAGAGCAATCTCCTGAAATGACAAGGGGAAAAAAAAAGATCATCCTCAGCAAGCAGCAGAATCATGCATGGACTGATTTTTCTTAAGTAGTTTGAGAGATGATGCCCAGTGAAAATACCCAATATTTACAAAGACAGGAAGATTAAGAAGATCAATGGAAAAATCAATATATATATACACACACACACACACACACACACACACACAAAAGAGGAATGGTACGATAGAACTGATCCAACCAAAAAGCTCACAGAAGCCAAGTGGTTGGCCCTGCACAGCAGGTCACCAACTTGGAACCAAAACAGATGTATTCACATGCGACCCCCATTTGTTTATGGTCAAACAACATAAAATGAGTTACTCATCAGGACAAAGGCTAACGTTGTCTCACCTGCTCAAGTTGACGTATGCATTGTTGAGCCTGGTTTCCTTGATCAAGCAAAGAAACCTCCTTTACAGCAAAAAAGAACCCATTGCTGCAGAAGAAAAGCTTAATGAGCAGGTTCTATAAATTCTATCATAATGATGGCAAGGCATTATTGTTTGAACAACAAGAGTAATGACATTGATCAGAGGCAACAACTATCACCAATCAGCTAATCCCTGGAGCATGCCTGTGGATAATTATTACTGGTGGAACATATTCAATTAAAACTTGAATTTCCAATTATAGAGCATAAATGCAGCATAAGTTCTTGGAGCCCAAGTGCTAGCCAGACATCAAAACTGAATTACTGTTTGAACAAAAAAAGTAATGACATTGATCAAAGGCAACAACTATCACCAATCAGCTAATCCCTGGAGCATGCCTGTGGATAATTATTACTGGTGGAGCAAATTCAATTAAAACTTGAATTTCCAATTATAGAGCATAAATGCAACATAAGTTCTTGGTGCTCAAGTGCTAGCCAGACATCAAAACTGAAGTACAGAAGGAATTTTCAAAGCAGAAGACACCAACAAATCCAGACTGGAAAGTGAATTCAACAGCTATTTCATCCCTGATAATTCAAATTAATATGCCATTACAAAGAAATGAAATTAAAGAGCATCCAATAAGAATCTGCAGCAATTGACTGAGATAATGAAAGAGATAAGAAGCGATGGTATTATCATTAAGAATGTCACTAGCCAAAACAAGGACTCCATTTACCTCTAAGAAAACCTGGAAACAAGCACACAAGGACTCCTTTTATGATTAAGACAACAAGTACATAGAACCCAATTTCCTAGCAGGCACGGCTTGATTTGTGGTCAGGGCATGTTAAACCTTCTACCCCACCCAATGTTTTAAGCATCAGTATCGACGGATGTATCACACCCTTGGGATACGGAAACATATTCAGTTATGTCTGGAAATATCGGATGTATCACATAACGTTTCGATGTTTTGGGGAAACATTGGGGAAATTGGTCGAATTTTTCAATGAAACTTCAAGGGATGTTAAAACAGACATCATTACACACATAGAAATTAAAAAAAAAAAAAAAAATCTCAAAGAACAAGTGCAATAATAAGTTTCCTTTGCATAGGGTCCTAAACCATGCAACGTCTGACAGAAGTGATGCAACTAAATTCAAAATCAATTTATATAATTTATAAATCATTGAAGACATATGTAAACAAAACCAGTTAATTATTTTAAAAATTGCACACATGCCATACAAGTAACTGAAATTTAATTGTCCAAATTATGTCATATAACCCAAAAATGAGGTTTCTTTCCTCATCCAAATGAGATTGGTTGACATATAAGAATGAAAAATATCCAATGGTCATGTTTCAATGAACAAGTGTCCACAAATCAAAGGTCAGGATAGTTCAAACAATCTGATTTTGGAACCGTGACTTAGCAACAATGTGTTCCACAATTTAATTGGTATAATTTGAGTTAATATATGACATGCGTACAATTTCTGAGTGCATGTTCATCTAAGTGTTATACATGTCGCCAGAGTATTGTACAAATCCCCAATTTAAACAGAGAACAGGGATATTAGAGAGAGGGGTCACGGCTCACGTGGGCCCCATTGTGATGTTTATGTAAAATCCACTCGACCACCAACTGTGTCACCTCATGTTAGCCAACATCAGCCCAAACATCAGCCCCATCTGCAATTCAGGTGGAACATATGATTGGAAACAGTGTATAGGGCAACACTCGCCCTCCAAATTGTTTCCCTTGGTGTGGCACACTTGAATCATGGATGGGCCTGATTTTTGGGCCCCATCCCTAAATTTTGGTGTAGCCTCTACTGGTTGGAGTGGATTTCATATAATCATCACGATGGGCCCTGCAAAAATCAATGGTGGATGTCTCTCTCTAAACTGTTTCCTTTGGTGTGGCCCACCTAAATCACAAGTCCGCCTGATTTTTGGCCCTAGGCCTAACGTGGGATTACACATCTAATGGTCAGAGTCGATCTCACATACACATCAAGGTGAGTCCCATAAAAAATCAAGGGTGTGTCCCATAAATATTTTTTAATATATTAGTCCAATATTTGAACAATTAGTAGGGACGCCCACCCTTGATTTTTTACAAGGTCCACCGTGATGCAATATGTGAAATCCACTCTAACCCAATGTTGTCGGAGTGGATTTCACATAAACATCACGGTGAGGACCACCTTTTAAATAAGAGGGATGAAAGACACAACACCTGGTAGCCTTTTCATTATGAAAAGACTAGCGTGCAGCTGTAGGACAAGAAGAGAGAGAGAGAGAGAGAGAGAGAGAGAGAGAGGAGGGAGAAGAGTTTGTTTTCATTCTCTTCTCTTTTGTTTGAGAAAAACGAAATCCCGCTCTCTCGTATCAACGATATCGTCAATATATGCAAATGTATCGATGATATCAGTGATACGCGAGCGCGAGCGCGCGCGCAGGGGACTTCCTTTTTCTAAAAACAATATATATTGACGATATATTGCATCGTATCGACGATATATCACATTGTATCAATGATATCATCGATACAATGCGATATATCATCAACACCAAAAAAGTCGGGCTACTTCGTAGGTGTTTTGCATCTCCAAGGTGCAATACTGAAAATATCGGATGATATTATTGATATTGCAAACATTGATCCCACCTAAGGACTCGTGTGACTTTGCAGATGCGAGTGTTGCCACGCATGCTATAATTCACCTCTTAAATCTTGCCTCGCACCAGTTGTCTTACCATGCCTAAATGTGACAACGCAGGATGTGTTTGAGGTCTGACCGTTCAATGGTTCTTGCAATATGCTTGATGGCCTTGGGTGTAGTATCAGCTAGGTCAATCCTAAACACAATAGGACATGGAGTTTTGATGCCCTGAAAATTACTGTTGGATGATGATGGCAAATGGGCAACAACAAGTACTGCCAAGCTCCACTTTTACTCATGTTAACGTTGAGCTCTAACAATCCAAGTAGCACAATAGGAAAACTCAAGTAATGTGTTTATAGTTTATCGATGGACAGCAAAAACAAGCCTAGATTGTATTTCTTGAATCATGAACATGGGTGTCCATTCAATATGCCTGCCTCTACGCATGTTAGGATGCAGCCCTATTTGATCAGCGTTTAGGGTGTTTTCCGCCATAGCGCTCTGGCTTTGGAAGTAAGATTCTCACAAAAGCTCAATTTAATTGGAGCATGCAAGCAAGTGTTGTTTCCCATGCTTATTGAACCATGGAAAGCAATGAATCCGAGGTCCAGACTCTTTTGATATGGAGAGTGACCTTTTGTTGGGCAAAAAGTGATTTTTTATTATTATTTACTTAAAGGGTATTTGGATGGGAAAGAATAATGAAACTTCTAGGAGTGGAGTCAAATGACCCCTTTGTTAATGCATGGCCTCTTTCCCAGCAAGCTCAGACCTTTTGAACAGTGTTGTAATAACCTAACATGGAGAGCAATGAATCCAAGGTCTAGACTCATGATAGGGAGAGTGATCTTTTCTTGCGACAAGAAGTGAACTTTTTTACTTCCTCTAAAGACAATTTAGATGGGGAGGACTAATGGAACTTCTGGTAGTGAAGTATGGGATAACTAGATGTGTTGGTGAGAATGGTACTTAATGTCTCAGAGAGGCATTATTCTGGCCATGTTGTTAGCCAGCTATGTAATTGATGATGTGCATAATTTAGGGAATCACAAAGAAGGAACTGTACCAAGTTTTGGACATGAATGAATAGCAGCACATGGCATAACATGGATATGGTTGCTCTTGGATAGATGGGTTCTCCACTTAATGGACAATTAGAATATTATTCAAGCACAAGGGACTACATGGGCTCAAAGACAGGGCAACAAGGTTGCCAAAACCATGGACACTCTTGTCACTCCATCTCTAGCAAGAGAATCAGCAACCTCATTTGTTTCTCCTAATGCATGAGATATATGTTTAAACAAACAAGAAGTGAATGCCAGTAAATATGAAAGAATGCCTCCACAGCACCTCATAAGGAATAAGTGCCCACTTGATGACGTTACAGGAATTGTTGTCCACAGTTGAAGAGAGGGGATTACCATCCATTGCCACAATCTACTTTGTACCTGTCCTCTTGCTTTTTGTGCTTTTTTTTTTTTTTTTTTTTTTTTTTTTGAGAGGTAACTAAAAATTTATTAAAAAACACGCCGAAGCGGAAAAGAATACAAGCCCACAACCACCTACACTAAACAGGGAGAGCGGCCAGAGCCGCTTTAACATAAATTGCCCATTCAGCTACTAGACTGTTAACTCTATGAATGATAATGCTCTCCTCTCCTATAATATTTCGAAAACATCACTTGTTCCTAGTTCCTCAAATGGCCCAGAGGATTGCCATGATGAGAAGCCTCCTAATAGCTTTCTACTCTCCCCCCATGCCAGGCCCAAAGTAATTCCCCCACCGATCTAGGAATAACCCAAGACATGTGCAAGCACGAAAGAAAGTGACTCCATATTTTGCAAGCGTAGGGGCAATGGATGAAAAGATGATCAATAGACTCTTCGCTCTTCATGCCTTTCCCTAATTCAGCATTTCCCTAATTCAGCATTTCCCTAATTCAAGTCTTAATTCCCAATCATCCGGGAAAAATAACACCTTAAGCTTGCCTTTCTACTCTCTAAGAGCACTCATGACACCAGCCTTCCATTTGCTACCAAGAGAGCTCCAACTGAAATTGAACTTCCAAAAGATGAAGGGCTCCACAGGATGCTCTTCAAAGGACTATGGTGACCTTCCAATTCCAGAGGACGGAACCACCTAGACGACCATATACCAATCACCAAACAAATTTTCATCACCAAAAGATTTCGGAGAGACTAAAGAAGTGATTCCACATGTTCATCGTGATACTGCAATGAAAGAACATAGTAAACAATTGTGGCAACTCATAAAAAGTGCTACTGATGTTAATGAGAACCTATTTTTAAGTACCAAAGTAATATGTAAAGCATTACTTTGTGGAGAGTTGTAGAGATATGGCTCTACCATGTACATATTATGTAATAAAATTGGAAGTTTGGAAGGCCAATTTTTCTATGAATGGTATAGGGAAGAGTGTGTGTATTTATGGTGGCAAGCCAGAAATGTTGGACCTACGCTTGCAAACGAGAAGGATGTGAATTAAAATTTGAAGGTTAGATATGTGTGTTTCACTTAGTTATTTTACTCAAACTAAGCACATAGTTTCCCATTTATTTTCTTCCGAGTGTGGCAAAAGAAGCCTTGCATTAGTTGTGAAGTTATACTTGAAGAATTCTGCAAAGGAGTAGGCTAATTGCATCTGATACAGAAGTATAATTGACTTAAGGATCACCCCTATGTTTCAAAAACATAAGAACAATCAAGTGAAATTATGAATAACTAGAGTAGAAACTGTAAATGATGAAGCACCATGCAAACATTGTTGATGCAACTTGTAAAACAATTGTTAGCAATGTCGAGAGCTAAGGGCTTAAAGCTGTGTTTTGATGAACTGTTGAATTGAACTGTGATAATTCAAATTATTCAATAAATTAGAAATGACCAACTTGCAGTTACCTTAGCATTCAATTGAGATAAGCTTAACACGACAATCACCTTAGTTTTGAGTTGGACTTGAAAGGAAGGGAAATTTGATGGCTACTACTTTGCTATGATTACTAGTAAACATTCAGTGATTCCTCTTGACTGAAATGAATGTTGAAAATTCAATTCAATTGCCCATCAAAGCAGACCCTAAAGCATGGCATATGGACGAGAAAAGAAATCAACTGTATAGGGTAACGGTTAAGCACACTACTTACTCACTGATCCCTTCATAAACTGTCCCGAACGACCCACTCCCAAGAAGCCCGCCACGTATCCATGATCGGATAGTGCGTTTGAATCTCCCATCAGGCGAAATAATGAACACAGACTCTGTTGTCGTGCTTGAAGAATCGTCATCATTAGATGTCGTGAATGAGCATGACGCACTGAAATCACCCACCTCTCGACACCTACCCATGCGTCCCTCTTCACTTCCAATGACGGCCACCACACAAATCTCCACGTCATCCCCTTCACCTTCCTCGTCCTCACAATCAAAATGTTCTCTGACTCCACAATTGTCATCGGGCGCCAGAGACCGCAAGATGTCCCACGTCGAGCCAATCTTGTCAAGAACTGGAAGTGACATCAATGGCGGCGGCGCAAGAACTGGCGGACGCACGCCTTTAATCCCTCCTCCAGATGCCGGTGTCGGGGATTCAGAATTCAAGGACACCTCGTCACAAACCCTAACCCTATCCCTAAAATCAGCTACCAAATCCTCTTCCACTTTCCTCTGATCTTCCATCGCCTTTGCAGAATTGGAGCTCGTTTCCGACTGCTGCTGCAAGCAGGACAACGGCAAGGCGTCGGAAGAAGAGCGCGCCTTCATCTCCTCCCATGCGGTGATCGGAATTGCGAAATCTTCGGGCCCAGAGAACCCTAAGCTCTGGCAAAGGCGATCCATTTCTCCTTCGCTGCCTTCGATGCGGAGGCTGATCTGGTCCGTGGAAGACGGGAGGGCCAGCGATTGGACGGTGCGGGAAGAGGAAGGATCGGACGGCGACGAGGAGATGGGGTCGTAATCGATGTTCTTCATGGCATTGAGGCGGTCGAGCCTCGGCTTCCGACGCTGACGCCGCTGCTTTGGGTCCTCAGCCGTTGATTTAAGGAGTCGGAGAAGGAGATGCATCGGACGGCGGAGATGGAATCATGGAAATGGGAACTGTACGGAGAAGAGGAAGGGAGAGATACAGAGACAGGCGCTGATTCTGACGGTATGGTAGTTTCGCAACGTTTTCATTTGTCAGCCAGCGTTTGGAGATCTTTCGATTCTTCATCCTTTTCATTCGGGGGTGAAGAGAAATGCTCAGTGCACTCGCATCGTACGTGGAATGATTCATACGTGTGAAATATCGGACCCGTCCATATTGAAATCCTTTCATTATTCACATGTTTCTAAAAATTTGGACTCATTCTTTCATTTATAAGGCCACACGGACATGAAAAACATAAACGGTTACGAAAAAAGAACAACTGCCCGTATTCGTTGAGAATGTATGACACAATAGATGATTATATAAAATGATTTTTTATAGGTTCCGGGAAATATGTTTTTAGAAAGCATGATGAACGGTTCCGATATTATACACTTATGCTCTGTTTGCATGTGTGACTGCGTGAGTGCAGTTAGCATTTACGGTAGTGAAGAGAGAGAAACTTCTGCTTGTTGACTGACTTTCCATCAGTAAGGAAGAGAGTAGGAAGAGCGTGTGAAGCATCTTTTGGGAAAAGTCACGTAGTCGTCGAAGTGCAAGTGGAATATGAGCCGGCTGGGCCACGTGGGTAATTGTATGGCCACTTCAGAAGGAAGGCTACACTAGGATAGGCCATGGACGGTCCTCCTTTTCTGTAAATATGTCCTCACCACTCCCAAAAGTGTACTTGAATCTGAACCATCGAACATTCTATGATTTCATGTTCATAAATCTAACAGTTGGGATTGATTATGTCAACTCCTATTTTTCCTTTCAACGGTTCCGATCATCCGAAACAAATGGCTGAACTCGCCTTCTCGAATTCAATTCAATGGTCCGCGGACTTTCATGACCTGGCATAAGTATTTTTTTCTGCGTTGTTTGTCCGCTTGTCTGGTGAACGCGGTCGACGCGGACGCGGACGCTGGCACGCTGCCATATGGCGAATTGGCGACGGGGGAGGATTAGGTGAGACCCCGGCCTGAGCCAAGACGGTGCGGCCCTTACCGTGGGACCCACTTTGATATATCTATTATGTATCCATGCCGTCCATTCGTTTTTAATGATCATTTTAGGGAATCAATCCAAAAATGAAGTAGATTCAAAACTCAAGTAGATCATAATCTAGGAAACAGCGGTGATTGAACGTGCTACCATTAAAAACTTCTTAAGTAACAACTTAATGTTTCTTTAGTGTTTTTTTCCATCCAATCCGTTGATAAGGTAAATTAAGCCCGGAGGAAGGTGGAAAACAAATATCAGCTTGATCCAAGACTTTTATGGCTATTAATGGACAATCAACAATTTTTCCCATGGTGTGGTCCACCTGATAATTGGATCTACTTCATTTTTTCTTATCACAGACTTAGAATGATATAAAAAAGGATGGACAGAGTGGATACAGAATACATATATCAAGGTAGGCCCCACGGTAAGGGCTGCACCTTCTTGGGTCAGGCCCAGATCTCACCTAATCCGATGCCTGAAAGGGGTATTAACTTGTACTTTCTCTCACATCGTCCACGAATGCACACCACGTATTCCATTGGAAAGGGGTATTAACATGTACTTTCTCTCACATCGTCCATGAATGCACACCACGTGTTTGAAAGCGAGGAGTGATTGCTTTCATTACATAATACGGAAATCGAAGCCAAAACTTCATGGGCCCACTATAAAAATATGTGTTGCATCCATGCCATTCATTCATTAGTGGAGATTATTTTAGGGCGTGGACAAAAAATGAGGCAGATTCGATGCTCAAGTAGACCACACTAGAAAACAGTGAAAATTAATCATTTAAATGTTCTTCCTGTGATGTGGTACACTTGAGCTTTGTATGTGTGTTATTTTTGGCAGAATACCCTATAATGATATGGCCAAATGAATGGACGGCATGGATAAAACATATACATCATGGTGGGACCATAGAGGCCCATTTCATTCTCTATATCAAAAAGTTGTTTTCTTACACCCTTCGACAAGAATGTAAAATACAGTTACAATTGCTTTGAAATACATCATTTCATACGGGCCCTTAACGATGGCGTCCACAAGTAGGAAATGAAAGACAGGAGACTACGTACCGAGTAAACTCTTTACCAGATAATTTTATAGCTTAAGCCCAGAAATAAGCATATCTAAAGCTTAAGTGTACCATGAATTAGGAAAACGTCTACGGTTGGAAAATAATTGAGGGTCACAAAAATTTTGGATCCAGCTGATATGCGTTTTTCCTTCATTTGTTTGTGTGATTTTATAAATAGGTTGGATGACAGATAAGCATCGCTATGTATGTAGAATTTATAAATAGGTTGGTTTCAATAGTGAAAATCATTATTCCCACTTGTTTCCTAATACGGTTTCCTTGAGCTTTGGATATGCTTCAATTTTTTGCTCAACCCCTAAAATAAGTTGGAAAAATGAATGAATCAGACGAATAAACAACATACATTCATGGTGGGCTCAAAAGGAATAGGCTTGACGTGGCACATATGTCTCGTGTCTGTATTGGTGGAGAGCATATTGTTAGAAGAAATCCACCACATTAGCAAGCCTGACACAAGCAGGTTTGCTCTTCACCAATACACACATGCCACGTAATACATGTCCCTAACTCTGCAGAGGCTCATGTACTAGCGCAATTGGAAGCAGATTGCATGGTGTGCCACACGCCACCACTTTGGTAGTGTGTAGACGTCACCAAGTTTTGTAAGCCCCATCTAGATGTATGTGTTATATCCACACCATCTATCCATTTTCAGATATCGGTTTACAGTATAGACTAAAAAATGAAGTAGATCCAAAGATGAAGTGAACCACACCTAATAAAGCAGTTATGGCAATGATGTTCACTAAAACTTTCTTAGGGCCATCATGATGTTTATTTGCCATATAACCTGCTCATTAGGTCACAAAATCTAGATAAATGGAAAACACAAATATTAGCCTAATCCAAAACTTTTGTACCCTAAAGAAATTTAATCCAAAACTTCTGTGCCCTAGATGCTCAATCCCATTTCCTTTTGCGATGTGGTCCACTTGAGCTTTGAATCTACCTTATTTTTCAGCCCACACCTTAAAATAATCTCATAAAATAGATGAACCATGTGGATATAACACATACATCATGGCGCCCACAAAGCTTGGTGGCTTCAACACACAACAATGTGTGTGGCGAATCATACAATCCTCTTCGATTTTGCCGATCTGGTTACCGAATGTGCGGTAACTGAGTAATGATTACCATTACTCCGAAGTCGGAAGTAAAACAAAGTAGATGCACTACTTCTATTGACTTGTACATGTAAAGTATTTTTATTGATCATATACACTTGATTGTAAATTTGTTGATGTGTTATATCTACTCCATTCATCCATTTTGCAGTACCATTTTAGGGTGTATTTAAAAAACGAGTAAGATTTAACACTCCTGGACTACATGAAGTTTTCAATGGCAAGCGTTAAATCCTCACTACTTTGTGTGGTCCATTTCTACGTTGGATCTACCTCATTTTTTTGTCTCATTTCATAAAATGAATATGAAAGATGGATTGATGGTGTGGATATAACACATGCATCATGGCGGGTCCCACGATACAATGCCGCGTCAATCCACCTTCGCCCATCCTCGTCATGTACGGTAATATCCAATCAAAGGTAATGACGTAAGTGTTATAGCATATCTCGGTGGCGTATAACGTGTTGACGTCTC
Organism: Liriodendron chinense; assembly: GCA_003013855.2. Lineage (NCBI taxonomy): Eukaryota > Viridiplantae > Streptophyta > Magnoliopsida > Magnoliales > Magnoliaceae > Liriodendron > Liriodendron chinense. The sequence goes on from ML058513.1 coordinate 11,547,965, forward strand.
CTAGTTATCTGAGCCTTATCATGATGTGTGTGATATCCTCGGGAGCCAATTAGCTGTTACCTGCTAACATGTCAATGGGTGTGACTCTAACCGTGTGGGGCCTATCTCGATGTATTTGTTGTATATTGGTTGTATATCGAGGTGGTTTATCTGTTTTTACATCCCATTTTAGAGTATGATCCCAAATCATCATAGGATCCCAATCAAAAAAAACAATGAGTAATCGTTAAAAATGTTTTGTAGGCCGTGAAAGTTTTGGATCAATATAATATTTCTAATTTCCCTTCTGTCAGATTTTCTTGACATTATCAATGGATGGATTGAAAGTAAACAATACGAAAACATTATGATGGGCCCTTCAGAATTTTCAATGGTGAGGTACTCAATCAACACTATTTCCTCGGGCATAATCCACATTAGATTTGGATCTGCATAAATAGTACTCTGTTCTAAAATGGCTCAGAGAAACAAATGGACGGCATAGATATAACAAAAACCATCAAGGTGAGCTCTAAGGTAGGGGGTAACCACTAAGCTATTGCCCTTGCAACACCTAATTCGCTATCTATATCATCATAGCCATTCATTTTGTAAAATCATTTTAGGATATTGACCTAAAAAAATAAAGTAGATTCAAAGCTCAAGTGGATTACACCATAGAAAAATAGGAGAGATTGAACGCCTGGTGTTGAAAACTTCTTAAACCCATAGAAATTTTGAATTAAGATGATATTTTCCCTTCATCATGCTTGTGTGATCTTTTATAAAGAATTGGATGGAAATAAAAGATTTGTGATAGGGGGGCCAGGACTCGGTAACATCAACACACCAGGCAATCCTCTTCTCTTGGAAATGCTAGGGCAACGCCAACAGGATTGTAACTTGTTTGGGGCCTCGAGTACCATCATGTTGCACGTGTTAGATATTGAAATTATTTATAGTGTGCTCTGCTTTGTAGATGCTCTATTGCAGAAATCTCGTGATTCAAGCCGCGGTCATATGATAAATGTGAACCGTCAGTATCCTTGTTTGTCTTATGATCACTAAAATGGCACAATTTTTGGGTCGGGACATTTCAAAGGCAGTCCCCACCTGATGAATGTCCCGGATCTCACACAAGTATGCCATGTTGACCATGAGCAGTGACGCACTTATGCCATCTCACTCGCGGTTCGATCCACTCTTGTGGCAATGGACTTGGTTCCGGCCAGTCTGCTAGGTGGGCCCGGTTTGAAGGCCCAATTCCCAAGCTCGACTACTTTATTGGGCGAGAGCTTAAGCTGGCCCAACCCAACTCGATGTAGCCAAAAATGGATCTACTCCACATATTTTTACTGTGGGTGTTCCTAACTAGAGTTGTACACGAGCCAAGCTCTGCCCTGTTCAAGCTAACCACCCTAGCTTGTGTTCGGCTCGACTTGGCCTTTGAGTTGGACTGATATGATAGAGCTGGCTCGAGATTTTGAGTCAGGATTGAGCTGAGTTTGAGCCTATAAAAAAATACGTTGTGTCCCCAAAACTTTATATATATATATATATATATATATATATGGAAATGGTATTATGAGGTGAGCTTCACTTATATATATATATATATATATATATATATATATATATATATATATATATATATATATATATATATATATAAAATAAACTACTTATTTTAGGTAAGTAAGTTTCGTTAAGTGCTTGTTATAAATTACTTTTTCACTGAACAAGGCTTCAATATTGCACTTCTTTTGTTTTTTTTTTTTTTTTTTTTCCTGCTTTTCTCCATTTCCTCCGGTTGCCAAAAAAAAGTGGAGAGGAGATAATCCTTCCTCCCTATGCGTGATAGAATCACTATAGAATCCGTAAAATAGCGAAATGGATTCGAGTGGGCCCACTGATCTGTAGGGCCCACGTGGTGTGCGCATGAAATCCACACCATCCATCAATCTTTCCATGCTGTTTTGAGGGGCCCACCGCTGTGGGCCACGCTGTGAAAACAGCATGCGCAAGCACACCATAAAAAGTTGAAAAAAAAAAGGATCAAATATCGAACAGGCCACGCTGTATGAAGGATGGTTTTAGGAGCCGTTTTACATGGTTAAAAAAAACACAATGGAAGCAACTCATTAATGCTGGAACCGAACATGCATATCTACTTTTTAGTTGATAAGCATGTCATTTACCAAACATACTTTATCTGCTTAATAAGTAGAAACTAAGATAAGTAGCTTATCTAAAAAGTAGCTTATCTTAAGTAACTTACAATTCAAACGGGGTCTAAATGTGAACAGCTAGTCATTTTTCTATATTGCAATTTCTTTTGCATAAGAGTCCCCACCTGATGAGTAAAACCCGATTCAGACCGTTTGGATGGGTAAAGGCATTTTGGTCATATACAATGCATAACGGTGAACATTTATAGCCCATTTGGATACTATCAAATAAGTTGCTTTTCTTATTGATAACAACAATTAAGTAACTTATTTGAGATAAGTTAGGTTAGTTAATAAATAATTATCATTACTTATTTGTTTTCTTCACTAACTAAAAAGAGTCATCTAGCAAAGTGGATCCCATCTCTCCCTCTCAAGCTTGTAGATTCTAGGGTTTTGAATATCCTTTGATTTTATAACTGGATATTGTAGATTTACTAGTTCTGCAAGTTGGTTTTCAAAATCTGTTAAACCGTTCGAAATCTAGCTCGAGGCTCAACAATTCAAACCTTGGTGGAAGAAAATGAAGCGATGCTTCCATTGATTTCTTTGCTAAAGTCTACAACTGAGTTTTGAAGATTTACAGGTTTTGTAATTGATTCCTTGAAATCTCCTAGCACTATTCGAAATCAAGCTCAGAGAAAATTGAACAGATTTTTTAACTGATTCCTAGTTAAAGTCGAACTAATTTCCTAGTTCAGAAGAGATGGGTTCTTCTCTTCTCTTTATGTACACAAGTTGTAGGAAGATACATGATACACATTTCTTGCTTGTCCATAGATATAAATTGTGGCACGAGGTTGATATATTGTTTACCAAACATACTTATTTACTTAGGGCCAGTTTGGATACTACCAAATAAGTTACTTTTTCTACTTACATCAGTAGATAAGTAACTTATTTGAGATAAGTTTGGTTTATGATTAATAATAAATAACTTTTCTACTTAAAAGAACATAATCACTTCAGCTAAAAAAATTAGCCTTTTGACTTTTTATAAGTGATTGATAGATTGCAAGTGGTACAAGCCTGGGCTAATTCTAGGCCAGTGAGGCTTACATGTAGAGATGGTCCAATAAGCGGAACCTCCCATCTTTCTAGCACTACCAATAATAAGCTATGGCCCACTAGTCGGGTTTCAAGGATGATGCATACCTTCAAATTTTAATAACACAATCTACCCATTTGATCAAGTGGGCCACACACGCACAAAGAAATAGACATTCTACCATAATGCAAAAAATGGTCAAATTCAAGATGGATTGAGTGATTGGAATGTCATATTTGTGAGACATGATCAATCTACATATAAAGTTAGGTCAGGATGAGCTGGACCAGATTAGGTCGGTATAAAATCACTTGAGCCCACCTGAATATCGTTGACCAAGCCCAGCCCATAGACCAAAGCGAAGAGATCATAAAGTTTTAAGAATATCCTATCAAGGAGATTTTTTAGCATGGCTGTATGGCAGGTAAAGATCAAGGCCAGCCCCACATGAATGGATAGTGTGGGTGTGCATGATGGGTCTACATGATGGGCAGTGGATATTGAAGGTGACCCCCACATGATGGATAATAACATTGACAATGGGCCCTACTTGATAGATGACTAACATCAAAGGCGAGCCCTACATAATGAATGATGCACGTTAAAGGTCGGGCCATAATGATGAATTGCCCACATCCAAGGTGGGCCTTGCATGATGGACGGCTCACACAATGAATGGTCCATATCAAAGATTGGCTCCACATTGAAGGTGGGGCCCACATGATGGACAATCCACATCAAAGGTGGACTCCACATGCTGGGCAATTAATAATGGTGGGCTCTACATGATGGATGATCCACATCAAGATGGGCCTCACATGATGGACGATCCACGTCAAAGGTCGGGCTAATGAGAATGGCCCATATCCAAGGCGGGTCCTGCATGATGGACGGATGTGGGCCCACATGATGGATGGTCCACATCAAAGGTGGGCACCACATGATGGGCGGTGGATATTAAAGATGGGTCCCACATGATGGACAATAACATTGATGGTGGGCCCCACATGATGGATGACCCACATCAAAGGTGGGCCCTACCTAATGAATAGTGCACATTAAAGATCGGACCCTAATGTGAAATGGCCCACATCCAAGGTGGGCCCCACATGATCAATGAACGATCCACATCAAAAGTTGGCCCCATATAATGGACAATGGATGTGAAGGGAACCAATTAGACTTGAGGGATGATTACTTATGACGTCGGAAACCAAACAAGCTTTTTAACTTTTTGAATGATAAGTATGTTGTTTACCAAATATGCTTATGGGCTGATTAAGTAGAAACCAAGACAAGTTACTTATCTGATAAGTAGCTTATCTTAAGTAACTTACAATCCAAACGGGCCCTTGATAAGTAGAAACCAAGAGAAGTTACTAAGAGTCATAAATGGCTTATCTAACTTACAATCCAAACGGGCCCTTAATGAACAACCCAAATCTTGCATAAAAGTAGGTCGCCAAGCTCGAGCTCGGGCAGTGCATAATTATCAAGGTCCAGGCCAGGGCTCGTTTGTTTAATTTAGCCCATTATGGTCCTGGGTAAGGCCTGTTTCTTTGGACTAGGATTTACTTTCAGGCCAGTCTTGGAGAGTCCTTGGCCCGGCCGTGTGGGGCCCATTGACATCCGTATTTTTGGACCACAGAACATACTAGGCGGGCCCCCTGATGAAACGACCAGATCTTGTGGGCATGGGTAGGTGTGGGAAGAGTACGATTAGGATAGATAGATAGATACTCCCGTGAGCACCAAGATCACTGGACTGCCGTGCATGTCACTGTCCTCGAATGTAAGATGACTAACGATACATGGCTCAAGGGTATGTATTATCCTTAACGTTCAGATCGTTCAAGTTTGCCAGATCGAGGCCGTTGGTTTAATGGGCCAACCATACGTGATGGTCCACGCTTCCTCCTCAAGGAAGCAATCCTACTCCTGTCATCAGTGACTTCGAAATAAGGGTTGCATAGAATATTCTGACGCTCCACATTCAAACGAGAGGAAAAGGACACTGATTGGGTGGTTGGAGTTATTTCGATTTGAGAACTTTTGTACATGGTTCATCCATGGTGAGGTCCAATACATGAATAGGATGGACCACCGAACCTTCAGGCCCATGGATATTATACATGCGGCATGCATGTTGTCAATCCAAACCGTCCAGTTGGACAGATAGGATTGTGGATCGATGTTACTCTCCATCATAATGGGACCCACTGTCTGGGCAGTCTGGATGGGCCATACATTCCAGGCCCAATCACGGGCCCAGTCTGTGGACCCACCCCCTCAAGCTAGGGACCCAGATCAAACCTGGCATCTGCAGGCTAGAAGTCCCAGATTGAGTAACTACATTAGGATGGTTCATCTTGCGAGTCTGATCATCCAGTTCACCTCTGGGACCCACATGCATGGATGGGCGGATATCAAGACCCTTCATCTGATACATGACATCGGGGATGGGACCCACAGTTATGACCCTCGATGTCTACAGTCGAACAGGGAACGTTGATTCATTGAAACGGATTGCTGTACCATGCAACGTTGGGCCCCACAATTGCCCCTACATTTCACAGGGAAGTAATTCAATGTTCAAATTCAACTCCACAAATCAATGGTCAGTATCATACTCTCATCGTCATTGATGAATCCGCCCGCATTGGACAGTTTTGATATTCTGCATGAACTTGAATACGACGCGTGTGCAAGATTCCAGCTTTTCTTGAAGCCCCACACACTGTTTTAACCGTCCGTTTATTTTGTTTGTAAAGAGCATTACTTTTTTTTAGGCGTCAGATCTAATCAGTGGGTCACGTCTAGAGCCGTACACGAGCCAAACTGAATCGACTTGGGGCCAGATTGGCTCGGCTCGGCTAGTGGATTACTTGGGCTCGAGCTCGGCTCAATTTGGTCCTCGAGCCAAGCTGGGAAGCCCGGCTTGGTTTGGTCAAACTTTTGAGGCGAGTTTGAGTAAAATTTGAGCCACAGAGAGGGGTCTGAGAGAGGGTCGGAGAGAGCTTCTAATGTTTAATTTTCTTGGATTCTAAATGACACGGCATTCTCTACCTTCATCCAATGCCCTAACCAGTAGTTCTCTGTATTTTATTTTTCGTTCCTTTCTTCTCCTTCAATTCGGATCGAAAATAAAAGAATTGAGTGAATCCAAAGGCAATTCATAGCCATGGGTAAAGATGTAAGAGAAATAATTATTTTGCAATGTATTAATTGTGTTTGAAATTATTTCAATAAAGAATCGCGGAGCACTTCCAAATGTATTATTCAAAAAAATTGACACAATACACCTAGCCAATTGGAATTGAGAAAATCCTTTCTTTATTGTTACAAGCATACAATTCATGGGGAGATAAAAGAAATAGATTGAACAAAACATCTCAACTTGCTTGAATCAAAAGTGCTCGAGACCATCTCATTAGAAGGGCTTCTTAGTCATTGTAATGAGGCGAAAAACCAAACCGGCCTTGTGGCACTCGAGGATTGCCTCCAAATCTTTGGATATGTCTCGGCCAATAATTCCAAAACCCTAAATTCCATCTAATCTTGGTGGGAGTTTTTTGTAATGTAGGGGAGCATTAGCCATCCAAGCTGTTTATATATTATGAATGTAAATTATAAAAAAATATATAATTTTAAATTAGACCGAGCTTGGTTCAAATCAAACCAAGCCTGGTTTCAAATTGGGTCGAATTGAGTTCGCGTCAACTCAAGCTTGGCTCAGATTTTCAAGGAGTTAAAAAATTGTGCTCAATTTGGTCTAAAACACCTCTTGAGCCGGGCAAAACTGGACTTTTTAGAGCCCAGCTAGCTTGATTTGTGTACAACTCTAGTCACGTCAACCACATATAGGAATCTCGGATCATGCACACAATCACACATGTGCCATGTTGATGCTGTAAATTCGTCAACAGACGATGGTGAAGACTCTTTGAAACTGATGGATGGATGCCGCTGATCTCCTTCTTGACAAAGGGTTGGATCCTGTAGAACAAAAGGAAAACTAAGGGGGGTGGCTGGGGTCCAGCCGTTAGCCCTCCGATGCTTAAGTTAGTGAGATCTCCAAAGATTGAATCTCTACTTTTTTTTAGTCTTTGTTTTTTTTTTTCGTACCTCAATAAAGAAGAAGACGTGTCTATTTATAGACCTAGGTTGCAGAGTCGTATTCCCTTTTGAAGCCATGATCTTAGGGGAGGGATCCCCGGATCTTTGGGATTTTAGGAGCTGTCCCGTGATCTTCGAGGATCTTTCGGCGAGTTGGTTAAAGATCTCCCGGATTTCCTTCCCCTTATCACGCACAAACTTAGAGGTTTACGGAAACCGAATCAGCTCGCAAGTCAGTCGACCTGGTGATGTCGTTAATGAAGGCTGCTTCTCTTCCTTGGGTCGGGTTGGTCAGACCCGGCGGCCCATAAGAGCTATTCCGTCTGTGATCAGATCGGTTATGAACTGTGCGAGCTGAACTGGGTCCGATCTTCAGGTCAGCTCGTATTCTCACCTTGGCGGTGTAGAGGTCAGCTCGTATTCTTCCCACAACATGCCATATTGGCACGTGTGGTTACATGTGAATGGACAGCGCTCGACTTTGGAAAAAAAAAGAAAAGAGGAGCATGAGAAAATAGAAATGAACGGCTAAGAAACGAAGTCCAAGGTATTGCAAGGAAGTGGACACCGTAACCAGTTTCTGAAAAGTAGATAGAAAAATTAATGGGAGAAGAATGGTTGCTTGCCCATATCTGAGTATCTCCCCCACACAGCTAGCACATCTATGCGGCTGTTGATCTGGTGGCCCACCACATGCTAAAAAATAGACGGCTATTTCACTCTCTTTGTTGTGTTCTTGGTGGCCTACCCAATGGATGGTTAAAAAAAACGGTTGGGAGAAATTTCACGAACTGGATGGTAGAAAAACTGGTTCTTGTCTATTGGTTGTTCATGTGGTGGCCTACAAGATCAGCCGTCTGGATTAACCGTGCATGCCACGTGTACCATGCAAAAGCAGCTTCTTTTTCCCTAATGGACAGTTCTTGGCAGATTCTACTGGAGGGTTGTTGCAAGGTCATGTCTTGGAAAACGACAACAATATGAATGACTCAGCCGCACCCAGGTTTTCATCTTGTACAAGCGGGCCCCATTTTGAGTGATCTGAGCCATTGATTGTATGGACCATCGCCAGGACTCACGGCAATCCGAATACTTTAACCTGTGGCCTAAAAACAGACACGTTCAACTCACTTTTGGGGCATGGTCCATCCATGTCAATGAATCCGTCATGGGTCCCACTTAGATGAACCGAAAGAAGAGTAATGGTATCATCGGGGTTGAGGATGATATATCTCCACGTTCATGTGATTGTGGCCGCCCATTCTGCAGTCCCGACTCTCGATTTGGTGGGCCCCACCAATATGGATGGAATAGAAGTCGCAACGACTAAATTGTTAGTTTGTCCCACATCGGTTGGGAGGGGCCGGGGTTTATCTTCATATATCCTGAGGTTACTCCACCTAATGGGTTAACTGTTTGGGTGTGGCCAACGAACCAAATTAACCTCACATGGGACAAATGCAATTTCATCCCACCTAATCCCAACACTCTCATCCTAGCCAAAGGCTCTTCAACGGAAGAAAACTCATTATTTAGTGCTTTTTTCCTTTTCTATTTATTATTATTATTATTATTATTATTATTTATTCCCTGTGGTCCCACTGTAGGGACGGTTCCAATCACGTCCATGCAGAGGCCATGTGGACGTATGAAGAACACATGCACGGTGCCTATTTTATATATAAAAAAGGGCATTAATTGCAGCCATCGATCACGACTCATCCAACTTGAATATTGTAACTCGTCCAAGTCAACTTAGATTGGACAATCTGAGCCAGAACTGAAAATACAGGTGACTTGACTCAGCTTGGCCGAGTCACAACTCGACACGCAAGGCCGAATTAGCTGGTGAGGGTTAAAGTAGTAACCACAACCTCCGGAGTCCAGAAGATTAATGTCTCAAACTACCTATCTGAGTAGGTGAGCACGATATAATTATTTGGGACGGAAAGTCATTTTTGGTGAAGATTACATGCAAATGTGGCAAAAATATCTACAACTCCCTCATATCCAGAAAATAGAAAATGCGGGATCTCCATCGTGGTGTTAGTTGAGAATTTCCTTTCATTATGAGATGATCAAGTTCCAATCAAGCAGCAAGGGAATTTCCCAACCTGGTATATTCTGCCATAATACCATGTGAAAATTGCACCCTGCCTTCGCAAGAATCGACCATTTGTGTGGTAGACCATGCCTTCGCCCCATAGAAGAGTCCTCTAACCAAAGGAATCTGTTAAAACTAAGCTTGAAAATTCTGGTTGAGTCCAATCCTCTTGGCCAAATTGGTCTAACGGATCTTCATGGTTAAACTGGTCTAGGAGTGAGATCTGCTGATCGTGGGCCTTTTCTCTATTATAAAATGAGGTAATAAATCTGTTGAAATTCTGAGCCCTTAATAAACTTATATCAACTCTAGGTATTGGAAGATCTGATCTAAAACCACTTTTAATCTATACATTTTGTGGAAACAAATTCAACGAAGATAAAATAATCAAATAAACAATTACCAATGAAAGCAATTACACAAACATAAGAAATTTTACATTAAAAATCCTCGTAGAAAAAAAATAAAAAATTACAGCACAAAGTAACAAAAATTCACCATAATCAAAGTTTCAAAGATTACACCACTCACCTACTTCGATTATAGACGAAACATGTATCTCTTCTTACAATACGCACCTAAGAAAACCTTAACTTGTTGAGAAAATTCCTTTCTAAGCCCTTACAAGTGTCTAAAATCCTCTCGCCTCATAAAACTCTTGGCCTCAGAGAAAAAACACTTATAATCATAAAGCCCTAATGTAACGACCCTAAAATTTCGGTAGGAAAAATTTTCTTTTAGGAGCAAAAATGGGTTTAGCTAAATAAATTTAAGATGATAAAGAAAAGAAAAGCATGGACTGATTGGTTAAAGCCCTCTTAAGCGAGAGGGAAGACCAGGTATCGAGTCCTATCACTAACAAGAATTTAATTTTCTTTTTTTGCTTTAAATACGAATTTTGAAATTCAAAATTAATCTTATCTTATCTCAACCAACCCATCTTATCCGCAACAAATCTCCAACGAACGTCTCTTTAAAAAGAGAAAGAACGAGATGGTTTTCATCCATCGTAAAAGAAAGGAAAGGAAAGGAGAGAAGGAAGGAGGAATAGAGGGATCTTGCGGCTAGATCAAGTAGGTGTTCTTTTTACTTTATTTAAGTAGGCCAGATCCAGCCAATGAACGGGTCGGATCGTCCATCCGTTCATTGTACTGATCTAGGGACCTTATCTTTATCTTAACCCTTGAATATGTGATCACGATTGATGGGGACCATTTGGGTGGGCCAGGAATCGATCTGGATGGGTCATAATGACCATATGGCCAAAATGTACATGGGCCTCAAAATTCAGATCGAATGGACCTTCAGATGGGCCACATCAATTGAATGAATGATAGCCTTTAAAATTTGTTTTGTTATTGTTTTATTTAATTAGTAAATTAATTCTGATAAATTATATTATTTTAAAACATTATTAGGTGGCCGACCCAATGGTCGGACCAGATCTCTCGTAAACCCCACATACACTTTTTAATCGTTATAATAATAATAATAATAATAATAATAATATAAAAAAGAAAAAAGAAAAAGAAAAAGGAAAAGTGGCTGGACGTCCAGCGTCTCTGACGCTGGAACGTCCAGCGTTGGACTTTTGACAGGGTGATTTGGGGGCCTCACTCATGGGACCTACCTTGATGTATTTTGTACATCCACTCCGCCCATTTATTTCCCTATTTCATTTTAGGATGGGGGTTCGAATTTGGACCCAAACTGAGGTCCGAATGGGCCACACCATCTGAAACAAACTAATGGTGAAAACTTATAAAATAAAAATAAAATTTAAAAAGGTAGAAATTCTGGGCGTGGACAGCGGTCCACTCATGGACCCCACTGAGATGAAATCAGTAGATCCAAGCCGACCATATATTTTAGTATAATGTTTTACAGCTTGGGTCCAAAAATCAGATAAATCCGAATCTCAGGTGGCCCACACCACTTAAAATATTAATGATAACAACACACATGGTTGAGGCAGTCCGATTTTGGATTGCTGTCCACTTTTGGGACCCATTTGATGACATTTTAAGAAATCTAATCCGTCCAATATCTTAATAAATAAGTTTTCTAGTTAAGGACCAAAAATGGCCCGTACAGGATATTCCAGTGGGCCATACCAAGATAAACAGTGGGGACAACACCTGTCCACTGGTTAGGAGCTTGTGGGCCCCACTGTGTAGTTTTTGAAAAATCCGATCCACCCAATCTCTGGAGTAATGAATTATTAGTCTTGTGACAAAAAATCAGCCCAATCAGAGTTCCAGGTGGGCCATGCCAAGTGAAATAGTGGGGAGGCACGGTATGGATTATCATAAATGGACCATTTTAGGATATCCTACGACAAAATCCTTGCAAAATATAATCAATCATATTTGGTAGTGTACCATTGGGGAACTTGTGACCAAGTATAGGATGACCACCAGTCAAGTGGGCCGTACCATCAGAAAATTGTAAAAGGGGCCATTCCTTTTGGAAACGTGGGTCACAATAATCAAATCTGGACCGTCCATTAAGGAACCAAAACTCAATAAAGTATAATCCAAATTGAAAATAAGTATATTAAGGTTAGATTGGTGGTTTATAAATATAAATTACATTTATTGTAGATTCAGGACCGATTCTGCTCAGGACGTGACACAATTAACAAAGTAATCGCCACTATCAACAGGTGAGTACATCCCAACACGTTTCCTAGTCATTTTAATTAAGTAAGTTGTGTGATGGATGCAATATGTGATATTGATTAATTTGTGCTTGTTTAAATATTATTTAAATAATTTATATTTATAAATGTCATGAAAGATTGCCTCTCAAAATGAGAGATGAAATGTACGGACGTAAATTATTGCATGCATTATGAATTATTGTGCCTGGAGTTCGACTCTGGAAGACCGGTAGGTACTTAAGTACCCGGTTACCCAGGGACCATCCTGGAAGCCCACTAATATGTGGAGGTCCGCCCTACAAGGAAGGGGGAGCCGATTGATGGGATCCAATCGAAGCAAGTGGAAGACTGAATATATGCCCACTTGATGCATCATTTCATTCATTATTGCATTAATTATATGTTACCTATATTTGATGGCATGTGTTTATCCTGTTTAATTGAAATGCATGTGAACCGTATTGGGTTACTCACTGGGCTTTCCAGCTGACGTTGTGGATTAAAAATATACAGATGATGTAGACGTTGAACCTTCAGAGAATGCCCCTGATAATGAGATGGGACCACTAGAGGAACCGCAGGACTATTGGCCTAATTTAACCGAGGAAGAAGTGGCGGCCCTGAACCAAGACGTTTAGACTAGTTTCTTTTATTTTATTATTTTCAATAATTAGTAGACATTTAATAAAGTCCCAAATGGGTGGACTTAGTTTATAGTTGAATACTTCATGAATAAATGAGAACTTAGTATTTCATTATTTTATGCCTCTTAAAGTTGTTTAACGTTATAAATGCACTTAGTGCACCAGTTATACCCCGTAAACTGGGCCGGAGGGTGCACACTCTGAGTCCGGATTTCGGGGCGTGACACCTAATCACAATTAAGCTTAAATACCTCAATTTTACTGATCTACGTAACGACATTTGGTGAACTAGCGCACCTACTGTCGGTCAAACTGACTCAAACTACCAAAACCATCTAGTACGCGGTTAGTCGGACAGATAGTGTCCTACTTCTTCATCCGTCCAAGACCGCTTTATCATTTAGACCAGCAGAGCCTTGGCAGGCAAAATCCAAGACATCCTACACAACAAAATCTACTAAGTGGGCCACACTAAGCACAGGTGGGTGGGTGGGTGTGGGGACTGACAAAGTTGAGATGGGCGTTATTTTTCTATGTACAATGAATATAATGTGCCTAATTTGATGAAGAAATTGGATTGCGTACAACCATAATGGTGGCCCACACAGGGCTCGGGTGTTGCATATTCTCAGTACATACCTACCAGACATGTCCTGTACCCGCAGGTGTGCGGCGCGCATGTCAAAGATCATTTCTCGTACAACCAATGGTCTTTTGGATGGTCCAAAAAGAATGGCATGAAATGCGTTTTTTCCATTACTTCAGATGTACCAGAGAGAGAGAGTAGGTAAGAAAGGCTTTTTAATCAGAGATTGCTGACCGTCTGGGTTATATCCGACTCAACTGAGTTGCCTTGGAACTCTATATGTGCGTGTCGAGAGCACGAGTGATCTCCCAAATCACCTTTCACTCGGGCGAGTTGGGCTGATTTATCCCCATTCAGATCCTAACCAGTGACGGCAAGTCACCGGGTCTAGAAACCAGGACCGAGTTCGAAACCATCCCGGGCTCTTTGGCCCACCGAGATTTCTCTGTCATATCTGCTCTCTGCATCTGTTTCGCCAGGTTTCGACCGTGGGCGTCTATAACTCACTCCTGTTGTGGTGTGGTCCACTTGAGATTTGTATCTCTCTCATGACCTGATGTCCTGAAATGCTCTAGCAAAACGGATGGACGGACGGTATATAACACGTACATCGTGGTGGGTTCAGAAGAGCTTGCAGTTACGGGAGAGCCGCATCCATAGGTATGGATTGCCGCTGCCAGGACCCACCAAAGTTCGAGGAGACAACCAACTCACCACGCGGCCCCAAGTGAATGATAAATCTAGCCCCATTGGCAAGTTCCTTTTCAACCGTCGATTGTTGTTATACGTAGCTTGAGTCCTTATTGATGACTAAAACTCCCTGACGTTTTATATAATTTTTTTCGCGGCCGGGCCCACCTTATTCACCCTCAGATTTCGGCCTGTTGAACGACTGCGATCTTGCACAAACTTTCCATTGACGCGTGTGGAAGAAGGAAGCTTCTCGATGGAGCATGGGCTGAAATGCTACGGTATAACACGTGAACCCCTGCGGACGCGGATTGCTTCCAGCCACCGCCGGGCCCGGACGGATTATCGTCCTGTGCCACGTGATGTATCAGTTTAAATGATCATATAAAATAGATGGACAGCGTGGATAAAGGGATACATCACGGTGGGCCCTCCACATGTTTGCCCGGACGGTGGGGGCAGGACGCAATCCGCGTCCTGATATTGCAGGCGCCGTTTGGGTGGATCCCTGGCTGTGGGGTCCACTTTGATGTAAGTGCCTTACATCCACACCGTCCATCTATTTTGAAAGCTCATTTTAGGGCATAATCCAATAAAAACAAAATGAAGCAGATACAAATCTTAGGTGAACCATACTTACAGAAAACAGTCGTGATTGAATCCCCACCATTAAAAACTTCATAGGGTCACTGGAATGTTTATTTGCCATCCAACCTATTGATAAGATCACAAAGACCGACACAAATATCAGCTTGATCCAGAACTTTGCGGCCCACGAGAAGTATTTAATGGTCGATTACCACTATTTCCTGTATTATGATCCCCCTAACATTTTTATCTGCTTCATATTTTGGCATCATGCTATAAAATGAGTTTTCAAAACAGATGGACGGCTTGGATACAAGGAACATACATCAAGGTGGGCCCATCCCAATGTTGCGGGGGTACATTTGAATCAGGACCGTCCCAATGGTGGGACCTAACATGGATGGCCTTATGTTCAAAAGTGACAATGATCTAGTGATCTTACAGCCCACAAGTGACCGTTGAACTGGCGGTAGGAAACAAAAATGGTTAGAAGTACATTCAACAGGAAAAGTAAAAAGAAAAAAGGAAAAAAGTGGCAGCACTGATTATTTGATCTGCGCTGTGGGCCATCCATGTGAGGGTCCATGATCGAGACGGTCTTGATTCAAGCATGACACGTGAAATGGACTTAACGAGACAGTCCGAAACATGGGTCCATTTTGAATGGAATATAGCCCGAAGATCAAACCAATATGGGATCATCCTGACCGTCTGATTGGTGTTCTTGAGGTAGACGATCCTCAACGGTTCAAATTCAACAGCCACAATCATATGATTAAGATTGACCATTCAATGTGGTTTACGGGTTATACTTCATCTATATGGTGCCCAAGAAATGGGCGGTTCAGATTAATGTGAACCTTTGCCACGTGCCGTTGATGATCTGACGGACACCACACCGTAGCATTTACCACGCATCCGGCTCTATCTTTTGGCTCATTGCCGGGTTTTTTTCTTCCATTCCAAGAGCCCCGCTAGAAGAATCCGACAAAATCTCTCCGTAATTCGTTGATATGGATGTAGATTCAGAAGCATCATACTTACTTTACACGTGGCATATAAATCATTTCAATGTGGACCGTCAAAATTCCGGGCCTCAATTTAGATGGAGTATTACCCGGAGCGGCACCCAATTTTAACAGTTTGATTTTATATCATTTGAACCGTCCAATTTATGGCCACCAATGGATCTTAAGATTTTTCATACAGTCAATGTAGCATGACTTGTAGTAACGTGCCATCTTTCCCGCTAACATGGAACTTTTGTAGAACATCAGTACCATGAAAACGGTAGGTCCCACGTTAATGATTACCTGCGAAAAAAATGAGGCCGTTCCATTCATCAGGTGAGCTACACTGTCGGAATCAAATGCTGGCCGTTTGATTCAACATAGAAGCTGGGCCCACCTATTGAGCTGATCAGCTTGATTTTCAATAAAGCTGATCTTCATGCCGGGGTCTGGAATTTGCACGGTCCTTGTGTCCCATACAAATAGCATGTTGGACGGGAAGATTGACGGTACCACAAGTTATGGTACCGTTGCTTGCATGTGATCAGTTGTCTTTCTCATGCTTACGCCATGTTCAGACGTGGAATTTTGATGGTACTATGGTACACATTGGAGAGCATGTATGTTGGATTAGTCGCAACTAAGCGATTTGAAGAAAATCCCCTCCATACGATGATCCATAGCCATCCATTGAGAAAGAAAAGTCATGTAAGAGCCATAAAAAAACCCATCGGAGATTTCATCAGCAATAAAGAGGTGGGCTGTCCTCTTCTTCTCTGGACCGTTACTTCTTACTCACATTTGCATACGCACTGTATATCTCTGACAACCCATATTTTTCCATATGGCCCATCCACGATGGAATCTTTATATGGATGGTCCAGATCATCAATTAGTAGGGAAGAACAGGAGAGCAGCATAGGCGAGTCTCTTGAGCAGCGAGCTACCTAAGCATGTATCGACGCCGTTGAATGATTAGGTAGAAGACGAAAGTATGGCAGAGCATCAATCCACACAATAAACGCAGCCAAAAAAAAAAAACTTTGATACTCTGGAAGTTGTATGCTCTATACTCATGCGCAAACAAATTGCACACGTGGAACATATTTTCTTCAAATTAAACTTTTAGATAGTTGAAACCACTATAGATGGGTCATAACAAAAAAAATTACACTGCAATTTTGATTTCAACTCTCTGAATATTGGACATCTAATGGACGGTTCATCATCATCATCATCATCATCTAAGGCTACATAATCCTGCTCCTCCATTCCACTCAAGGGCCAGTATAAAAATCATA